>OU342733.1:433889883-435089883 GCA_910589765.1 Avena atlantica | reverse complement strand
TATAAAATCTTCAAGAATGATATTTTTAACCAAATAAAATCTTTTACCATTGTTTCACTCACAACTTTATAATGGACTAAATCCAAAGATAATTCATTAGCAGTAAATAATATTGTTTACTTATTCACAAGCCATTACCATACCCTTATAAGGAGATAAATCCTTTATACATTTATAAGGTTAGGAAACCACTATTCAAATAGAAGTGTTACCACTCTTAAAGTATCCTTAGGGAAACATTATGGAGTGAACAAGATACAAATATCATAGGCATTACACCCTAAGTTCATCTATGTCTTTAAAGTTAACTTTAGTCTACAAAACTTTAAGTATAATGCTAAAAACCTTATTATGTGTTTTATAGTTAACTTTGGTCTATTATAATTAAGTCGTAAAGCATCTCAAGTCCAAGCTATTCAAGCAAGCTCAAACAACATCGACCACATTTGATTAACCACAAAGATTGTTTAGACCTTAGAAAAGAAATCTTTTCTTCAAATGTTATTCTTTTTGCCACTTCAATCAATAGATAACAACTAATCATAATCACATTACTTGATACTTTACTTGTATATTAGTATTGTTAATACTTAAGTTCCTTATAAATACCTATACTTGTAAAGTAAGATTTGAAGATAAGGCAATTCTTATATAAGTAATCTTTGAATATCATTCCACATTTGTGTATCTTATTGTGGTATACTACTTATTATACTCACATGTTGTTTCCCACATACTCACACGCCTTAATAAGAAGCATAGGTGTGGAAATTAATCTAAAAGGGCAACACATTCCAAAGAAACCATTTCTAGAATCCAAACCCTAGAACAACGTTTATTCCGGGATTCGAGTTTATCAAATTGCATTACATTACTTATGCATAATAGCATCTTGCTTCTTTAAGCATTAGTCCTTACCGGACCAATGATGATGATTTCAGATATTGGATCTTATATTGTCTTGAAGACCGTGAGTGCATAATCTTGCAATCACAAAAGGCAAGTTCACACTTGCTCATGTCCTTTGATTATTTTTTGTAAAGTATTTTGCAAATCCAGTGTTGTCGTCACCTGCATTTGAAAAAGGTCAGAAAATACTATTTTCACAATAATATGATTATAGGTTATTTACCATGAGGTAATAACCTACTATGAAAGTTCCGGTGGTAAAGGAACATATTATCTAGGACTTAACAACCAATGTCGCTAGTGATTCTTGCGCCGTATATTACGCATTGACCATGAGATTTGGAATGGGACGGAGAAGTCAGCTGTATCTTTTCCCTCTCGCATGGAGCCGAATGTGTGGGTCGTGGCTCATATCACTCGTAGCGTGCATATTAATTTGGTAATTCGTAGAGGAAATGCAGCATATGGGTGAGAACCCTCAACATCCCACGATAGTTCCGGCATCTGAACGGTCTATACTGCCAATTGTTGTAATTCAATAGGTGGGCTGGCGTACACCAAGGAGACATGCGGGGTCACGGAGAAGGCAGTGATTGGCTTGGATCTTAGGTTGGGCCTCAAACCAAGGAAGTTTGAACGGGGACATACTCCCGGCCGTGCAACAAAACCTAAGGTCTCTCATGGGTAAAGTAACGCACCTCTGCAGAGTGTAAGAACTGTAACTTGTTACTCCCTATTCCGGGAAGGAGTTCGAACGAGGGGGTAAAGGAACTCCATGAAAGTTCTGGTAAACCCGTGAAGGCTGACAGACATAGCTTTTCAGAATAAAAGCAACCTTTGAAGAAATGTTTACAAAAACTTGCATTGCCTACGACCTATGGTCTGTGGCTGTAGATATAGTGCATCAAACACTCCTTTTCTAGTGAACTTGCTGAGTACGCTCGTACTCAACGTATCTTCTTAACCCTTGCTAGGTTCTAAAGCTAGTTCAGACGCTGTCTACATCAAGTTATGCTCCAGGAATCATCACCACAAGCTAAAGTTCTTCAATAAAGTCAAGAAAGTCAACATATACATCAACTCAAGTGAATACGAAGTTTCTTATTAGATAGAAATATAATCTCTAGCCATAGAACCTATTTTTGTAGTGTATTTGCAATAACAGCAATGCCAGACCAGTAGTTTAGATACTAGTCTTATTAGTATGATAGTTTTTGAGTTGTTTATTTCTGATTATTATTTGTAAGAAGTTTCTTTCTCTCTCTTTAACCTAGAGTGTTCTCTGGATCTTGTGTAAAGAGTTGAGTTGTAACCTATAGTCATGTCTTGGACCTGCTGTGTTTCTGTTGTACCACTCTGAGGGATGTAATACTAGTGAACGGTGTTTCATTGGTGTTATGTCAACGACTATAGTGTACTACATCATGCAGTGGTATGCTGGGTCACCGCAAAACCCTCTTCACTTCCTTGCTTGAAAGTAAAGATCCTTTCCATAGGTGACAAAGGGATTGGACCAAAACCAGACATGGTAGCAACTAGAGCAGGAACTAATTTTTCTGTGTTTTTGATAAGAGAAAGCAAACCAAACTAAACTATTTTTTTGGAGTTTTTGATAAAAAGAGGCAAACAAAACCAAGCAAAAGAAACTAAGCAAAACAAAAACAAAGTAAAGAGAAAGGTTGAGAAAGACTCTCCTTGTGAAGACGTCCTTAGCCTCCCCGGCAACAGCGCCACAAAAAGCTTGATGATGGGCATGTTGTCAACCCCTCGTTGGGAGACCCCAAGAGCAAGGTGTGATGAGCACAGCAGCAAGTTTTTCCTCAGTAAGAAACCGAAGTTATAGAACCGGTAGGAGGAAGGAAACGACTCAAAGGTGTTGCTAGCAACTTGGAGACCTGCACAACACAAACTCAAGACTTTGCCCCAACGAACAGTGATATTGTCAGTCTCACCGGTTTGTTGTAACAAAGGATTAACTGTATGGTGTGGAAGGTAATGGTGGTTTGCAAAAAGTAAACAGTAACAGTGGAAGATGTATCAATGGTAAAGACTAGACCGGGGTCCATAGTTCACTAGAGGTGTTATCCTTAGATAAACAAGCATGACATGTTGGGTAAACAAATTACAGCAGGTGAAAGGATACGGATGTCGCCTAGAGGGGGGTGAATAGGCGATTAAAACTTTTCCTAGAGTGGCTCAACAAAGGCGGAATAAAACTAGTGTTTACTTTGTTAAGCACAACCTAGAACAAATAAGGTTCACCTATGTGCACCAACAACTTATGCTAAGCAATACAAGCAACAAAGTGATAGCAAGATAAATATTACTTCAAGCATGAAGGCTATCACAATGTAAAGCGCATAAGTAAAGAGCTCGGGTATAGAGATAACCGAGGCACGCGGGGATATCGATATTTTACCGAGTTCCTCCCAACATGGAGTACGTCTCGTTTGGAGAGGGGGTGGTATCAACCACCAACACCACAAAAGGCCTCCCTTATTCTCCGGTGAATCTCACCCCAACAGGATCGATCCATGCTTCCACTATCGGTACACTTGTCGGTGGCAACCGGAACCTCTCACAAGGTTGGGGCACTTCTCCACAACTTAATTGGAGGCTCCCAACAAATGCCACAAAAGGCCACAATGCCACCAAGGCCACAAAACCGTCTAGGGTTCCAAGAACCCAAGAGGGACAAGCTCCAATGAGTCACTCAAACCAAATCCTCCGAGGAGAACACAAACCGATGCACCAAATGCAAATGGCAAGAACACCACAAAGGTGTTCAAATCCTTCTCTCCCAAATTCCACCAAAAGCTACAAAAGCTTATGGGGGAATAAGAGAGGAAGAACAATGGAGGAAATCCACAAAAGACTCCAAGATCTAGATCCCAATATGTTCCCCTCACTTAGAGGAGAGATTGATTGGTGGGATTGTAGATCTAGATCTCCTCTTTCAAATCCCTCAAGAATATGCAAGAATCATCAGAGGGATTGAGAGAAAGCAAGCTCAAGAAGGTCAACAATGGAGGGGAAAACTTGCAAGAATGGTTGTAGAACTATTGGGGAAGAAGGCCTCTTAAATAGGTCCCCCCAAAATCCAATCGTTGAAGCCCAAAAACGCGAATCCCGGTACTACCGGACTTTTTCCCGGTACTATCGGACATTCCCTGGGGATCCCAGGTCGCCAGACGTACCTTATTCAGTACCGACCGGTACTAAGGGGCGGTACTACTGGACCTCCGGTACTACCGGACCCTGGTCCGATACTACTGGTCATCCCTGAACGAAAACGGCCATAACTTTTGCATCCGGACTCCGATTTTGATGATCTTGGGCTCGTCTCGAAGAGGACAACAAGCTCTAAAATATCATGCAAAGAAACATTATATTCCAGCAAGGGAGGATAGATCCAAATGACAAAATTTTTAACCTCTATCAAAAAGACGAACCGATAAAACCTTCAACATCAAAAACATAATAGAAAATGCATATGAAATCCATTTTCGATGAACTAGAGCTTGTCATGGAGATTAACACAAGATCTAAATCCTCACATGAGTAAGAACCAAATAATGGAAGGTTTTACCTATCTCTAAAATACAAACCGGTAAAACCTCCAAGATCAAAACGCAATAAGATATAAAAGGGAAATCCCGTTTTGATGAACTAGAGCTTGTTATGGAGTTTACCACAAGCTCTATATCCTCACATGGATAAGACCAAATAACAACCAAATATGATGATGAAAGTATGCAAAGGTTTGATCTCTCTCCGAACGATGTGACCGAGTTACTCATTCGAGAGCCCCTCTTGATAGTACCGTTATCTATCCTAAACCCGGTCTCCCAACAAACATGAGACCGGCAACAGGGAAAACCTATCAATATTATACCTTTGCCTTGAGCAATCCATTTGAGCTCGATCTTGTCCTTCTCAAGATGGACACCTTTCTTGATTCCTCATCATCGATCCATGATCACCGATGATGGCAAGCATCAAACATGAGGTCTTCTATAGATGGCGCATTTTGAGCTTGCACAACACATCTTCTTCTCATTTCATCTATCTTGAAGTCAACACATGCTCCAAGCAATGCCAATGGACAATTCCTACAAGTACAACTTAATACACACATTAGTCCATAAAGATTTTCATTAATTACCAAAACCACACATGGGGGCCCACATGTTCTTTCAATCTCCCCCATTTTGGTAATTGATGACAATCCCTTTAAGAGGGTTTATATAAGGAATTTTAATGAACAAACTGGTAACACCAATATCAAATACTACATAAGTATGTGATATTGGTACCACGATATATAGAGCAAACTCCCCCACAATCTATGCATGTGTGATGAAATTGAATTTCATTGCATATATTGCCAATCATTATCATTGGTGGAGTTTCCACTATATATACCACATGCTAAGAAACGACAAAGATGCAAGAGCATGAGAGGCAAATGCACAAGAACAAACTCAATGCAAAAACCAACTTCCCTTAAACCCTCTAAAACTTCTCCCCCATTGGCATCGATTTCCGAAATGGGTGACAAGTTCTAGAAGGAAAATATAATAATAATTCCTCCAAAGGTGTGCCTTCGCACATATCCAATGATGAATACTTGGGAGGGAGTAGAACTATATCAAGGACCCGAAGATTGCCAAAATAAATAAAGTCAAATGATGCAAGCAACTACGAGGTCCCACAAACTAATTGAAAACAACAAATGAGTTCAAATGGAATCTACAAGATATTATGATATGAGCAAGAGAGTGCTTTAAATAACAAATAGAGAAGATCCCCAAGATTTGTGCACTATTCAACATAAATGCATTAGAATACATATTGCACAAATATGGAATCCTTGCCCCCCATAAGCATTTCAAGCACAACAAATGAGAGATCAAATAAATGCTTAAATAAAATAGAGAAGCTCCCCAAGATTTGTGTGCAATTTAGAATCGTTGTATTTCAATACAAAAATGCACAAATATGGAATACTCACTTCCCCATAAACATTTAAGACGCAATAAATGAGAAAAAAGATAAATGAGCATTATTAAATGAATTAGATGAGCTCCCCAAAGACAATGCACCAATTATGATAATTGCATTTGGGAACAAGGTGCATAATCATGGAATCCTCACTCATCTAAGTTCATTTAACAATACAAGGCATGAGAGAACAAATATGAGTGACCAAAGATGCAAACAAGAGGAACAAGCACTCATAGGCAATTAAATTTGGAAGCCACCGAAGAATCAAAAGAAATAGAAAGGTGGTCTCCAAGGATTAAAAATCAACTAAAATTATCTTCTCATATGTGTATATGTCTATAAGTGGAGAACATCACAGAGACATATGCCAACAAATAAATATGCACACATAAAGAAGATATACAAGAAGGCACATGAAAAGCAAAAATGAAGTCATAATATATACCAATACGATTTTTGCTTCAAAGCATGGCCAAAGGCTCAAATCTATCTTATTGTACATTAATGAACTTCAAACAACAACAAAAACACACTACATATATTACAACTATCACTAAGGGAAAAGGAGAAAGATGAAATATATGGAGAAAGGCAACAAGTATCACAAGAAATAAATAACTAGCAAAATCTCACTATTGCACATGAGAGAAGTTGAGGAAAATATAGATAATAAGATTGCTAGATTGACATATTTGGGATTGATGGATCATATGCATGATTTTGTGTAGTCCCAATTATATGCACTCATCTCAACTTCTACACATTTACAATAGAGAGTTCTCTTAAAACCAAGGCTAGAGATACAACAATAAATATAATAACAAAAATTTATGCCAAGATGCAACCTACGAAAGGTTGGAAGCAATATAAATATGCATGATCAAGAGATACTTGTTACCGAGATATAATTGGTAGGATGTAGAGGATATGAATTCATAGATCATCCTATAGCTTGCCTCCAATTTTCATTAACGCACCACTTCTTCAAGATTGAGATACAAGCATCCAATATATCTCCAATGTACCTAAAACATATTTAAGTACAAAAATGGTCCCCAAACTTATTGGGTCCAAAGTAGTTAGTGCAACTACAATACATAGGAGATACTCCACATAAATATGTGCATATTGATATGAAATTGAATTTCATGCACAACTTAGCTGATGGGAATTGGTGGAGTTTCCCCTATATATTGGATTAAAGAAAGCAAGCATGTCATAATATAATCATATAGTAAATATGCATGCATAAAGCTTTCAAGAACCAAAAAGGAGATACAATTTGAACAAAACACCAAGTAAATCGAGATCGCACACACAAGAGTGTGACATGACAAACGATGTCCAAATTGTATCAAAGAACCAATTCAACACATGAAAGATCACAAGTTCAACAAATGAACTAGGCAAAAGCCAAGGAGCAAAAGATATATAAAAACACAAATGCTCAAGGTTTTATCTCATTCTAAAAATGGACAAAACATGAAACAAGGAATGAGACAAAACCAACTCTCAAATAAAGAGCTAGGTTCCAACAAGAAACCAAACTCCCCAAACTTCTCATGACGTCACAAGATACCAAAACGAAAAGATTGAGCTTCCAAGCACATAAAACCCGATGGATCAAACAAAGAAGCATAAATATGAGTGTTCTAAATAATATAGGAGAGATCCCCCATGGATAGTGCATTATATAGGATTTTCCTTTTGAATGCAAAATGCACACAAATGGGATCATCACTAGTACCTACAATAAAAGGATACCAATAAAATAAGAATATCCACAAAAAGCAAGGAAGGCTTGGGAGACAACACAAAACATTTTCATGGCCAAAGATATGATAAAGTTAAACAAAGGCCAAAGTGAATATGATCAATAAATTCTACCATAAATTGAGTACTCATTGTCCAAGGACAAGAAATATTGGTAATAATTTTCCCAAGGTAGCTAGCATGGATATCCAAGATCATAGTTACAACAAGAAGCATATAACAAAAGATAAGAATTAAGCATGATACTTCGAACAATATTCTTGGTAGCTTCCAATAGTCACAAATCACTAGTGATTAGAGTAACTTGAAGCAAATGGTTTACATGAGGATATATATATCTAAATATGAGGAAACACATACCAAGAAACACTCTCATATACAATATCCAAAATAAGATCAATAAAGCCATTCAAGCAAATTGGAAATTGTATGAGCAAATGTGTCACATAGGTTCTAGATAATTATCAATATCAATTCTAAGTGACACAACCTCGAATATTCACATTTTATAGGATTTGTAATATGCACTAAGCATATGACTCCCCCATAATGTGATACTACCATAAAACCAACCCGAGGCAAAAAGATACAAATAGAGATGATTAATGGACATTATAAAACTTAAATTTCTCATGAGAATTATACCACATAAAGACTAGACAATAATCCAATATAAATACTTAGGTGGTATTCCTCATGTACACACAATTTAAGGATTGTGGAATTCCCAAGCATAGCACTCCCCCAAAATGGGATAATCCATTAATCTCTCACAAGAGCCAAATAAGATATCAAATATAATCAATTAAGGCTTCAATACAAGAAACACACATACATGGTGTGCCACCTAATCATATACAAATATACTTGATACCTCAAGATAATTAAGTGGAAAGCACAACATGTACAAAAGCATGGAAAATACAAAACCAACACATGCACAAGGGGAGAGTAACTTTCAATGCAATGAGTTAAGCATATGCTACCGCAAGGAGGAACATTGGGAATATAATCATGATAATCCAAATGACTTGGCTTGGCAATAATAATTGATGAAGATCCCTCAATTCTTCATAATGTAGACAAGACTTCCAATGCCCTCCAACAACATCTATTGATCAAGTTTTGGCTTGTTGGTCCCCAACCAAGTTGGGTCCTAAGAGGTTAGTCACAATAGGCTTGGCAACCCAAATGGTTATTTTCTTGAACCCACATTGAGCACCAACAAATTTGGCAAACACATTGCCAAACTCATCCTTACAAAGAGAATAAGCATCATCAATAATGATAAGGTTGGATGAGGAGATACCGATAGTGCATGAGGAAGAAATATGCCCCTTCTCACGGCATATGTAGCAAGTTCTACTCTTGCCATCTTTATTCTTAGGTAAAGCTACAACTCGAGGAAGAGCTCGAGTAGTCCTCTTAGGAAGTGGCCCATTAATGACTTGAGGTGGAGCTTGAGGTCGCTTCCCTTGTTGCTTCATACTAGGAGGCTTTTTATTCAATGGGCAAGATCTAACATGGTGCCCTTCTTCCTTGCACTTGAAGCAAACAATGTTGGCCGGATTCTTGACTTTATCTTGGCCATTCTTCTTGTTGTCCTTGTGCTTCAACTTGATAGTGGACTTGTTCTTGACATTGGAGTTGAATCCAAGCCCACTCTTGTCATTGGGGGATTTTTGCACACTCAAAATTTTGTTGAGTGTGATCTTCCCTTGATGACCCTTTTTCAAGTCATTTCTCAAAGAAGTGACTTGAGCCTTGAGCTCTTTTATTTCCTCTACATGGTTAGTTTCAACAAATGTACTAGAGGAAGTAGATGCTACATTATTAGAGCAACAAGGCAAGGAATGTAATTCATCACGAGATATAGCATGGTTATGAGGGGATGAATTACAAGGACTAGCACATGGCAATATAACATTTGGAGTAGATATAGTGCTAATGTCTACATGAGGCCCACTAGATGTTACCTTTGACACGATGGCATCATGAGCTAACTTTAGCCTACCATGGGAAACTAGAAGATCCTCATGCGAGCTCGAGAGCTTAACATGACTTTCATTTAATTTCCCATAGTTGCTAGTTAGCAAAGCAAGTTGAGCCTTTAGCTCAACATTCTCCTTCAAAATAGATGCTTCACAAGAAATAGAGTTAGTAGCACAAGCATCATTATTATTAGCAAGAGGTGAGGGCAACTTGTCAAGATCTTTTAAATATGAAGCTTTAAGTTGCTCATGTGACTTAGTGAGTTTGATGAGCTCCCTCTTAACGACCCGAGAGCAATTTCAAGATTTCAAGAAAGTTGGAGGAAGCAATTTTATTTTTGAAGAGAGCGCTATAGACAACCTCTCCCATTTTCTTAATAGAGGTAATATCATACTTACTTCTATAATCATCATTATCACTTTCAACCTCATCATCATCATGAGATACAATGGGATTCAAAGAGGTTACCTTTGTTCCCTTAGCCATAAGGCACATGTGAGAACCGGAGGAAGGTGATGATGAGATTGCACTTGTAGCTCTCTTCAATACCTTGTATTGGCCCATAGAATCTTCATTTTCCTCTACATGGTTAGCAACACAAGCACTAGAGGAAATGGAAGCATTTTTATCATGGCAACAAGACAACACAAGCATATCATCATGAGATTTATTCAAGTCATTTCTACATGATATGCAAGGACTATTAACACAAGCATATAAGGAGTTTTGAGTGCTAGAAGTGTTAAGGTCCAAAGATAGATCATTGCAACTAGATAGGGATGAAGGATTACAAATAGTAAGCACACTATCCAAATTGCAATTTCTATCACCACTCACCATATCATTACCTTGTGAAAAGTCACATGTTGGTGAAGTGGTAGAGGATGAGAACTCATCTCGACCGGAAGTGGAAGCAACACAATCATCCTAAAAAATGTTGGACTTGCTATATTTATCTTGAAGCTTGGTCCATATCTCACGAGCACTTGAATAAGGCATGATAGAAGAAAGAACTACATTGCTCACAACATGCAAAAGAATTTTAGTAGCTAGAGCATCTATATGAGAGTTCAACTTCTCCTCTAAAGATTCGTTTTGGGTATCCATAGGAGAAGAGAGACCCACATATAGATATCCCTCGATAATTGGGTGAATTTCCCGAAATAAATTAAGCATGCGAATTTTCCAAACATCATAATTTGTGCCATCGAATGTGAGCGTGTCCTTGTGCACTAATCCCCTAGCCGACATCTTTACTCTAAAGGTGGTGAAGCCTAAAATGAGAGACCAGGCTCTGATACCAATTGAAAGGATATGGATGTCGCCTAGAGGGGGGAGGGGGTGAATAGGCGATTAAAACTTTTCCTAGAGTGGCTCAACAAAGGCGGAATAAAACTAGTGTTTACTTTGTTAAGCACAACCTAGAACAACTAAGGTTCACCTATGTGCACCAACAACTTATGCTAAGCAATACAAGCAACAAAGTGATAGCAAGATAAATATTACTTCAAGCACGAAGGCTATCACAATGTAAAGTGCATAAGTAAAGAGCTCGGGTATAGAGATAACCGAGGCACGCGGGGACACCGATATTTTACCGAGTTCCTCCCAACATGGCGTACGTCTTGTTTGTAGAGGGGGGTATCAAACCACCAATGCCACAAAAGGCCTCCCTTGTTCTTCGGTGAATCTCACCCCAACGGGATCGATCCACACTTCCACTATCGGAGCACTCGTCGGTGGCAACTGGAACCTCTCACAAGGTTGGGGCACTTCTCCACAACTTAATTGGAGGCTCCCAACAAATGCCACCAAGGCCACAATGCCACCAAGGCCACAAAACCGTCTAGGGTTCCAAGAACCCAAGAGGGACAAGCTCCAATGAGTCACTCAAACCAAATCCTCCGAGGAGAACACAAACCGATGCACCAAATGCAAATGGCAAGAACACCACAAAGGTGTTCAAATCCTTCTCTCCCAAATTCCACCAAAGATACAAAAGGTTATGGGGGAATAAGAGAGGAAGAACAATGGAGGAAATCCACAAAAGACTCCAAGATCTAGATCCCAATATGTTCCCCTCACTTAGAGGAGAGATTGATTGGTGGGATTGTAGATCTAGATCTCCTCTTTCAAATCCCTCAAGAATATGCAAGAATCATCGGAGGGATTGAGAGAAAGCAAGCTCAAAAGGTCAACAATGGAGGGTAAAACTGGCAAGAATGGTTGTAAAACTATTGGGGAAGAAGGCCTCTTAAATAGGTTCCCCCAAAATCCAACCGTTGAAGCCCAAAAACGCGAATCCGGTACTACCGGACATTCCCGGTACTACCGGACATTCCCTGGGGATCCCAGGTCGCCAAACGCACCTTATTCAGTATCGACCGGTACTAAGGGGCGGTACTACCGGACCTCCGGTACTACCGGACCCTGGTCCGGTACTACCTGTCATCCCTGAACGAAAACGACCATAACTTTTGCATCCGGACTCCGATTTTGATGATCTTGGGCTCGTCTCGAAGAGGACAACAAGCTCTAAAAGATCATGCAAAGAAACATTATAGTCCAGCAAGGGAGGATAGATCCAAATGACGAAATGTTTAACCTCTATTAAAAAGACTAACCGATAAAATCTCCAACATCAAAAACGTAATAGAAAATGCATATGAAATCCGTTTTCGATGAACTAGAGCTTGTCATGGAGATTAACACAAGCTATAAATCGTCACATGAGTAAGAACCAAATAATGGAAGGTTTTACCTATCTCTAAAATACAAACCGGTAAAACCTCCAAGATCAAAACGTAATAAGATATAAAAGGGAAATCCGTTTTTGATGAACTAGAGCTTGTTATGGAGATTACCACAAGCTCTATATCGTCACATGGATAAGACCAAATAACAACCAAATATGATGATGAAATTATGCAAAGGTTTGATCTCTCTCCGAACGATGTGACCGAGTTACTCATTCGAGAGCCCCTCTTGATAGTACGATTATCTATCCTAAACCCGGTCTCCCAACAAACATGAGACCGGCAAAAGGGAAAACCTATCAATATTATACCTTTGCCTTGAGCAATCCATTTGAGCTCGATCTTGTCCTTCTCAAGATGGACACCTTTCTTGATTCCTCATCATCGATCCATGTTCACCGAGGATGGCAAGCATCAAACATGAGATATTCTATAGATGGCGCATTTTGAGCTTTCACAACACATCTTCTTCTCATTTCATCTATATTGAAGTCAACACATGCTCCAAGCAATGCCAATGGACAATTCCTACAAGTACAACTTAATACACACATTAGTCCATAAAGATTGTCATTAATTACCAAAACCATACATGGGGGCCCACATGTTCTTTTAGCAGGACAGTTGATAGGACCGAGCAATACATAACAATGCAATACTAGACATTCATGATCCTATGAGATTCGATTGGGCAATACAACAAGATACATAGACCGCCATCCAATTGCATCTATGACTAGAAATCCACCTTCAGGTTATCATCCAAACCCCCTCCAGTATTAAGTTGCAAGCAACAGATAACTGCTTTAAGCAAAGTGTGTAAGGTAAATAATCCACTTGTTCCATGAACAAGAGACCGCTGTTTTCTCCCTAGTGGCAACATCACATCTACAACCTTAGAGATTTCTGTCACTTCCCTTAGATTAATAGAGGCATGAACCCACTATCTAGCATAAATACCCCCTCTTGGAGTCACTAGCATCTACTTGGCTAAGATAGCTACTAGAAACGGAGAGCATACAAGATCACAAACAACACAACCATGATAGAATTAATAAGACAAAATCATTAATCAATCTGACATAGTAATCTCAATATCCATCGGATCCCGCAAACACAACAAGGATGATTACAAATAGATGAGATCTTGATCATGAACGGAGCTCACAAGATCTAAACATGGTAGCACAAATGAGGAGATACAACCATCTAGCTACTACATGGACCCGTAGTCCAAGGTGGAACTACTCACACTTCATACCGGAGGATGGCATGATGAAGAAGAAGGCCTCCGGGATGATCTTCCCTCCGACAGGGTGCCAGGAAGAACTTCATATCCCCCGATCTAGGGACGATGGTGGAGGCGGCTACAGACGGTTTTGTGGAATATTGATCTGGTACCTAGGGTTTTGGCATTGGGGGGGTCTTTATAGACGAAGATGCAAGGCAGGGGGGTCGCCAGGGCGACCGCACCCCCCAGGTGCGGGGTGGGCCCACCCGCGGCGCCAGGGGGTGTGCCCCCTGGTGACTCTCCTTCGTCTCGTATTCCAGCTTCATGTTCCCCATGGTAAAATATTGACTTTGGTTTTTGTCCCGTCCAATTTCGAGAATATTGATTTTCTGCCTTTTTGGAACCAAAAACAGAAGAAAACATGCAACTGGCACTATGGCATCTTGTTAATAGGTTAGTACCAGAAAACATATAAAAACACCTCAAAATGTAGACAAGGCAAAGAAAAGTAGATACTAAAAAAGTATGGAACATAAAAAATTATAGATACGTTTCCGACATATCAGCGATTTACTCTGTGTCCAAATATTGACTCCCCCACTCGATGTGATAGGTATACAAAACTGAGAATGTACCCGTCTTAGTCAGGTGCCATGCCACAAAGTCATCCATATTGTGTGATGACAGAGGAACTTCCATTACTCTCCTTGCATCAATCTCCTAGAAAGTTTGATTAACCAACTCCACATCCCATGAATTAGTGTATGGATCAATTAAATCACTAACCACGGTATAGATATTCTGACCTTTTGGGGTTAATACCTTGCGAGAAGGGCTACTTGGAATCCATTCGTCGTCCCATATGTTAATTGATGTGCCCTTACCAACATGCCATATGTGCCCCTTCTTAAATGTCCGAATCCCTGCCCAAATGCTCTGTTAGGTAAATGAACTACCTTTTTCCAGCTCTGCATTTAGGAAGTCTTCTGAAGAAAAGTACTTTGCTCTAAGGACTTGAGCACACAAAGAATTTGGTTCCTCTACTAGCCTCCACGCTTGCTTAGCAATAATGCTAGATTGAAGTAATGGATATCTCTGAAGCCCATACCTCCTTGTTTTTTGGGAACATACATCTTCCACCAAGCAAGCTAGTGCATTTTATTTTGACCAGCACCATCTACCCACCAATATTTAGACATCGTTGCCATGACTCCTTTACATATTTTCTATGAAATCTTAAAGACTGATATCGCATATAATGGTATAGCTTGTGCTATTGCTTTTAATAACACCTCCTTGACTCTTGCCGACAGTAACTTCTCCTTCCATCCACTGATTCTTTTGCATATTCTATCAATCAAAAATTGAAAACAGTCACTACGATCGCCCCCTACAATTGATGGTAGGCCCATATATTTATCCGTCAAGGCTTCTGTTAAAATGTTGAGTATAGTGCATATCACCTTCCTTTCCTCCACTTGAGTGTTTGGACTAAAAAAGATTATGGATTTATCTACACTCACCAACTGTCCCGACGCAACGCAATACTCATCTAGTATGTGTTTAGACCTTGCATCAAGATTAAAGAATCATCAGCAAACAATAAATTTGATATTGCCGGTGCATCACAACAAACCTTTACTCCCATCAGCTCCTCCGCTTTCGCTAGTAGTGCAGTCAATCCCTTTGCACGCAAAATAAAGAGGCATGGAGATAGAGGGTACTCTAACTCTGTATCGAACTGAGGTGACACAAGACATGACGAGTTTCACCCATTGCTAGTCAAAACCTATTTTCAGCATGATCTTCTTCGGAAACCTCCATTCCACGTGATCATAGGCTTTAGGAGTCTTCGTTTGGTGTCCATTCATCAATTTCCGATGTTCCTTTTAGAAGAAGAGTGAAGAATATAAAACATATATTTTATCCGCTAGGATTAGCGGACTTTGTGATGGCTAACTTTGGGTGACTTTGAGTCACTGACATGTGGATCCCATCATATACAGAGTCCACATGTATGTCAGCCAATCTATGCCCATATTTTATATGTATATTTTTTCCACATATGGGCCATGTTGTTTTGCCGGTCGAGTATTCGAGCCTTGCATGGCGAGAGGAGGGGTCTCGTTCTCCTTTTGGGCCTCAGCCGGCACGAGGAAGCAGGACCCGAGCCGAGCCCAGCTAACCAGGCTCGTGTACCTCGGCTTGCTTGTTGGCTCGGCTAGTCCAGCGCTCGTCCGTTCATCCGCTACATCGTCGGCCGGGGTCCTCCTCCCGCGACACCGAGCCTACGAGACAGGTCGTCTCGTCTGGTTGGATTTCCATTTCGTCTGCCTCACTCCGCCCCGACGCAGCGCCGTCGCGCACGCACCGCGGGTAGCGCACCCACGCCGCACGCAGCCACTCCCCCCTCCCCCGCCTTAGCTTCGGCTCCGCCGCCCCCGCGCCCTCCCCACCTCTCTCGCAGCGCCGCCCTCCTCCGCCGCCCCGTGTATCTCCACCAAATCACAGCCCGCCAGCTCGCCCGCTCGCCCGCCGCGGGACTCCTCCTCTCCGGATCGTTCCTGTCCCCGCCGCGGCCTCCTAGTCCGATCCGGCCGCGTGCCCCTACCTTCTTCGCAGATCTTACTGCCGTCCGGCGCTACCTCCGTTCTCTACCCGTCTCGATCCCCAAACGCCCCTCCTCCACAGCCCAATCCTCGATCCCGCTCCGCTGGCGCTGGACTGGCGTGGAGCGAATAAAGATCCGTCAGGACGCGACTCCTGGTAAGGAAGCCCTAGCTCTGCTCTGGATCGCCGTTCGTTTTGCCTCGGGGTCTCTCCCCTTTGCCGCGCAACGATCGTGCCCAGCCAGATCCTTCTTCTCCGAGATCGATCTCGGTTGGACCCATCGCGTAGGACTGTACAGGGTTCGCTGGGCTAATGCTACTTGTAGAGACCATTTTTCGGTCAAATTGGAGGTTCGCCTGATGCCCTCATTGGCTGGTGACTTGGTGGTTCTGATCACGGGTGCCGGAGTCTATCGAAAGTTCATCCTTTGATGTGCTTCTATTGATCACGAAGTTGTATGTGGGCGAGTGAGATAGATGGGATAGCTGTGTAGTGTGGATTGGATGATGTATGTGAATGGCGGCGTTGTTGGCATTGGTACTCCCTGAGTAGCACATGGAGTTGTTTGGAGACTAGGGTGTAACGTGGGATCCCACCAAAGTCCCGCTTTTAGTTCATTTATCAAAATCTAGTTCAAATTCAAATGAACGAGAAGTGGGATTTTGGTGGGATCCCACTTGACACCTTAACATTGGTGGTGCTCATTGTTTGGTGGCGTGATTTCTTGAATACTGATATTGATACATGTACTTAAGAGTCTAATTAGGGTATAATACTACCTTAGCTGCGAGTATTTTTTTTTGGGTACCATACTGAGTACAGGAATGTTGTTTACTAATTTATGAATGTCCAACACGTTTGATATCCTTCAAATTTTAGTTTTATCTATTGGATGCTAGCATATTTAGTATATTTCTGACGATTGGAAATTTGTTGCAGGCAGAGGCTGCGAGAAGGTGCCGTTGGACTAATTTACCGTGTAGCTAAATGTGCTGCCTACATCCTACTCATGACTT
Source organism: Avena atlantica (assembly GCA_910589765.1). Classification (NCBI taxonomy): domain Eukaryota; kingdom Viridiplantae; phylum Streptophyta; class Magnoliopsida; order Poales; family Poaceae; genus Avena; species Avena atlantica. Next base: position 435,072,589 of record OU342733.1, on the reverse strand, counting down.
ATGCTTGTGTTTGCCGACGTCGCTCCTCATTGCTCCCTGTCAGTGACAACTTATTTAAATAATTGCCACCTCGATTACAAAAGAAGCAGCTATGCGGCTTTCTTCTTCTCTTCAAGATTTGCCGACCTTCTCCAGAATTGATGCTTTAGAGAGGGGCTCTAGCACCGGTGGTGATCTGAGCTCAGCGCGTGCGAAACCTGTGCGCACACTTCAAAGGGAAGGTCCTGTAGCCAGCTTTTCAAAAGAGAGAACACCACCATCCTCACCAACAAATCGCAAGAAATGCATGAGAACAGTTGGTTGTGCTATTGCCCTGTTCCTATTGGTGTGCTCCATATATGCTTCTTTGAGATATTTCCATGTCTTTCTCTCAGAAGGTAGCTCTGAATACTATGTGATTCTTGATTGTGGCAGCACTGGTACAAGAGTATATGTTTATGAGTGGTCCATCAATCATAATGATGGGAATGCCCTTCCAATTGCTTTGAAACCTTTAGGGAATGCTCCTAAGAAAAAATTGGGTAAATTAACTGGGCGTGCCTATCAGCGAATGGAAACTGAACCTGGGTTGAGCAAGCTTGTTCACAATGAAACTGGAATGAAGAAGGCAATAGAGCCTCTCCTTCAAATGGCTGAGCGGCAGATCCCTAGGCGTGCACACAAGCACACACCTGTTTTTCTATATGCCACAGCTGGTGTCCGCAAGCTACCAAGTGCAGATTCTGAGTGGCTTCTGGATAACGCTTGGGATGTTCTGAAGAATTCATCATTTTCTTGTAGTAGAGACAGAGTTAAAATCATCAGTGGCATGGACGAAGCTTATTATGGATGGATAGCCCTTAACCACCACCTGAACATGCTCGGCACCTCATCTTCTGAAATGACTTATGGTTCACTTGATTTAGGCGGTTCATCATTACAGGTGACATTTGAGACTGAGAAGACCGTTCAGGATGACACAAGCATTCATCTGAGGATTGGTTCTGTCAGTCATCAACTTAGTGCTTATTCTCTTTCCGGTTATGGATTAAATGATGCATTTGACAAATCTGTGGCGCATCTGGTGAAGATGCTTGGGGGAACAGCTGATAATGGCAAAGTCCAGGTCAAACATCCTTGTTTACAAACTGGATACAGGGAAGATTATGTTTGTTCCTACTGTGACCCGCTTAAACAAGATGGGAGTCCCAGTGTTTCAGGAAAGACAACAGGAAAAGAGAAGCAGGGAACAGCAGTTGAACTGGTTGGGGCGCCCCAGTGGGATGAATGTAGTGCTCTTGCAAAAGTAACAGTGAATCTTTCAGAGTGGTCCAATGTAAGTTCTGGAGTTGATTGTAACCTTCAACCTTGTGCTCTTGCTAGCACTCTCCCCCAACCGCATGGGCAGTTCTATGCCATGTCTGGTTTCTATGTGGTTTTCAAATTTTTCAATTTGACTCCTGACGCAACTCTTGTTGATGTTCTAAAAAGAGGGCAGGAATATTGTGAAAAACCATGGGATGTTGCAAAGATTAGTGTTCCACCACAGCCTTTTATAGAGCAGTATTGCTTCAGGGCTCCTTATATTACATCACTTCTGAGAGAGGGACTGCAGATCAAAGATAACCAGGTGATAATTGGCTCAGGTAGTATCACTTGGACTCTTGGTGTTGCTTTGTTAGAGGCTGGACAGGCAGTGTCTACCCGGATGGATATTCAAGGATACATGATACTACACCGGGAGATAAACCCAAATATTATCATAGTATTGTTTATAATTTCAGTTGTGCTGGTCATATGCGCCATATTGTGCGTTAGCAATTCCATCCCAAGATCGTTCCGCAAATCCTATTTGCCACTTTTTAGGCCAAACAGTGGAGGTAGTTCTGCGCTTGGTATGGGATCGCCTTTTAGATTTCATTTATGGAGACATATTAATTCAGGTATGTGTTCAAGTTTTTTATTGAGCTGCCATCTCGTGGTTTTTCCTCGTCTAAAAAGTGCCTATGGTCTAAAGACTACAATGCTAGAATGTTTTACTCAAATTTCTGTTGACCATTACATATCATCTGTTAGGATTTCAAGCTATTTATTACCCTGCTTAATTTAGAAGGTGGAATTTGTTACAATATTTAACCTTCTAATAACACATCTAATAAGCAGCAGCATCACATAGAAATCTTGCATATTGCAACACAGGTTCCTTTTTTTTCCATTGTAACATTGTTAATGAAATTCTTGTAATGAAAGTATGAGACCTCAGTGAGTCAATGTAACTATTACAGCACCATAATTTTATAGCATTGTTCTATCAAATCACTGTTGTGCTCTCTCCTTTTCTTCACTGTAGCCTACCAAACCTTTTCGTTTGCATCATTTTGCCTTCGTCTCTGCACAGGTGATGGAAGAACAAAGACACCGTTGAGCCCCACTGTGGCTGGGTCAGAACTCCATCCGTTCAGCATGAGTCATGGATTAGGAGGCAGCAGTATCCAGCTTATGGAGTCTTCCAGGAATTCATTGGGTTCATATCATAGCTATTCAGTTGGGAGCTTAGGCCAGATGCAGTTTTCTAGTGGATCACGGAACCCCGGCAGAGGTCAGACAACACTTCAAAGCCGGAGATCCCAGTCGAGAGAAGATCTCACATCTTCGTTAGCTGATCTCCATGTTCCAAAGGTGTAGCATTACACTCGAGGATGACACGAGTAGTATGTGATCCCGTGCCATAACAAAGTTTGTGTAAATAATAGCGCTCCAGACTGCTTGATTTCTTCTCTAGCCAGAAGTCAATTTTGTCGGTACACTGACAATTCAAAGATTTAGGATTCACAAAATTTTAAAGTATATGACTTGGTGCCTCCTGGAAACGGTACATCCATCTCTCACAATGTATTTGTGCAATAGAAACATGCCATAAAGATGAAACTTGCAAGCTGTTTGGGTGTTGTGCCAGAAGAGATGTTACATCGCCAACCCCTAGGCCATGGCCTGCAGGTGTATGTATGCTTAGCTTATATCCCCCAGTTATCATCAATGTTTTCTGATCCTGATATCACTCCAACCAGGTATCATTGTATACTCTTCAAAGGCTCTTAAAAGTATATTTTGGTCTGCGGCATAGTAAAGGTAGCTGTGGCCTTTGTGTATCATTGAGTATAATTTTTCTTTTGATGAAATGGAGGCAAATGTTTCTCGCCATCTGGTTGACTAAGAAAAAGCTGTCTAGTTGACTGACGGAAAACTGGACGTGTATCATTGATGTATCAGCTTTTGTCATCCTTCTCTTCTTTCATTGTGTAAACACCATTTGATCCATATAATCTACTACTTCCTCCGTTTCAAAATATAAGATAGTGAATCTATACATTAAAAGAAGTCTAGATACATTTGTTTCACAAATCTAAAACATCTTATATTTTGAAACAGAGGGAGTACAACATCTCGGATATCGGTTGAAACATGGAACCGGAGATCAGTAATTTGAATGCCCCCTTATGTCCGAATGAATTCGTTTTGCTTGCAAGCTTTCAGTTTTTTTTGTTTGCCATTGAGGATTTTGTACGCTCAAATTGAAACGAATCACTGACTTACAACTTGGATGCGATTATAGCACGATTTTCGCTTCGATCTGCATCTGATTTTTGATACGTGGCTAGAATTAGTTCTCCTTAAAAGTGATTTAGCTAACCAATTTGCGCTCGGAATAAAGTGATTTCCGATGATGGGTTGACGGACCCGACGGGCATTCTCAGGGAGTCGTCGGCCACTTGAGCAGAGATACCGCGTTGGCGTGGGGTGGGTATGTGGTTGTTTTCAGAAGAAGCAAATAAATCAAGCCCTTGAAACGGTCATTAGTTTAGTGTTTTTATGTGCGAGGGGATGGGCAGCAATTATTTTTTTGAAGTAGCGATGGGCAGCAAGTTAACTGTGGGCGGAGACTTGACTTGGACTGGGAGATGATGAAATGGAATGGTAGCGACTTATGAGCTAAGACTAGGAGCGCTTTTGTTACAGCTGCACTTTGCTTCGCGAGAAACCATTCTAAATTTATTTTCTCTTCACCCTTGGGAATCTTATCAGGATTGCCCCTCATCTCAAGGCTAAAACGGAGCAGAGTACCATGAATCACACGATATTAGGATTTATGAAGGGAATGGCTTGTGCATCTCATCATGCAGAAGATGTCATGCAAAAATGTGACGGAACCTGAGGCTGAATCCTCTGATGGAGAACACAGGTTTCTGATAGTACGAAATGCTTAACAATATATTGATCTGACACGATATGGAGCCAGAAGTCCAGAACTACAGTACAGAGTAGGAGCACACAAGCAAGCAAAGTAAGGAGGGACTGATGGACGGACCAGACCTTAATACTCGCTGATCCGCCCATCCTTTTACAGTACCTTTACCACACAAATACACAACCAGATACAAGCAGATAAATACTAGCACACGACCTGAAGACCGACTGACGATCTACCAGCGCTCCAGGAGGTGAAAAATGCAGCGGCGGCAGCATCATCAGGAGGGTGCACTCAAAAACCTTCGCAACCTCCTGATAAGATGCCAGCTGAATCTTCACCACCTGATAAGCAAGAAGACCGCAGCAACACCAAACACCAAGAGTCCAAGACCAAGAAAACGCTAAGGCCTCGCTTGTTTCACTGTAATTTAGGCCAAAACACCCGTTTTAGTCGGAGCCCGATAAATTACAGCCCAACACCACTGTTAGCACTTGGTTAGCTGTTTTTTTTCCGCCTCCGAATCGTTTTCGGCCCAATTACAGGTGAAAACCTCACGGACGTGCGGGGGTCAGTCAACTCGACAGACGAGAGACTGTCTTCCAGTCTCGACACATCTCAAACCTAGCACAGACGGGCAGGGCGGCGACTGGCGGCGCAAGGTCTGCGCAGGGCGACGACTGGCGGCGCAAGGTCTGCGCGGGGCGGCTTCTGGCGGGGCTGCGGAGGCGATGACGCAAGGTCTCGTTCGGCGGCGACGCAAGGTCTCATCCGGCGGCGACACGCAAGGTCCGCCGCTCTAGGTCCACCTCCAGCCCGTCCGGCGGCGCAAGGTCTGCCGCTCCAGGTCCACCTCCACGACGCCGACGTCATCGCGCTCCTCCCGCCACTGCCCTACCTGGTAACACGGCCAACCCTCTTCGCTCCCCCCTCTAGAATTTCCAAATCTTGGTGCTTCGTATCTAGGAGTTCTTGTGATTGCTTAGTTCGTCAGACTACATTTGAGTTACTAATGGGAACAAGCTTAGAACAAGCTGTTTTGGTCTCCTGTTGCTGCTGCCGAGGAGTTTCAGACCATCGTAGGAGTTTTTACTGCTGCCGTAGTTTGTCAGACTACATCATCGATCCTCTTGATCCTTGTTTCAGACCACCGTAGGAGTTTTTACTGCGCCTAACTAAGCTTTACTGATCCTCGTTTCAGACCACCGTAGGAGTTTTTACTGATCCTCGTTTCAGCCCACCGTAGTATATTGATTTTTAGTTCCAGAGAGTGAAGATTTCTAGTTTCTACTTTTAAGTGTTCTAATGCCAAATCATTTAAATGCGCTTTCTTGGCTGAACCCATGGAAGCCCATTAAGTGAAAGTTGTAGGCAGGCGTGGTTTCTATTTGGATGAGAATTATACGAAACTCAATTGCTTCGATGATCTAGCTTGGCTGGCCCTATGTTTATTTGGCCCCAGGATTGGGGAATGTGAACGAAATTTAGTCCACGGCACACAATTGTTACTGCTGGTTTGCATCGTGATGCTCTGTCTCCCTCCTAGATTCAGAGGCGAGGCAAGCTACGCTTGTTACTGTTGCAGTTTGTAAAAAGAGTAAAGTCCATCTATCTAAAATTTGGTTAGGGCGTAACTAGCAGACTCGTAATGCTGGCATACAAGAATTCTGTCGAAAAACACAGCATCCAAAAACCTAGGAACCTGGAGTAGAAGTTGGAAGATTTAAACCAATTATTAAGAGTAGAAGTTGGAAGATTTGAACCAACTAATAAGAGTAACTGGAATTATAATCAGTGGTATTGAGGAGCTGTAATCAGTGGTCTCCTTTCTCAAAAAGAAAACGGTCCATAGGCATCCATAGTTCGGTGCATATCTGCGCACTATCACTCGCTTCACTGTTCACTTTATAATCTCAAAAAGAAAACGGTCCATAGAATGGATTATTGTTGCAGCAGCGGTAGATGTTACTATTTTTGCAGCAGCGGTAGATGTTACTATTCTTTGTGGATTATTGTTGGGTGGATTCAATTCTTAACTTCTTAAATAAATATGATGTTACTCTTAATGTGTTGTTCTTAACACATTCTTATTGGTATGTGTTGTTGCAATTTCTTAGGAAATGGTTATGACTGATTCCGAGGAGGAAGAGGATGAGGAAATGATTTTCCTTATTTTCCCAACATTATACAAACTGTCCAAGAAAATTAGAACCCCAGTGAATACTTCTGTCCTCACGGGTCCCATGTATATCAGAGAATTACTTGATGGTCATCCTACTAGATGTTATGATGTTTTAAGAATGGAGTCCCATATTTTTCAAGAACTTTGTGATGATCTTAGGTCTAGAAAACTTTTGAAAAATTCAAGAGGGGTTAGTGTGGAGGAGCAATTAGGTATGTTGATGTATATGTTGTCAAGGAATGCAAGCTACCGTACATTGACAGACAGATTCCAGCGTAGCCCAGAAACAGTCCATAGGCATATCAATGCTTCCATTAATGCGATCACATCATTGGCATATGATTTAATCAAGCTTCCATCCACGAATCCTCACATCAAGATTTCTTCAAGTCCCCTCTATTGGCCATACTTTGAGGTACATTTGATTTGTCTTATGTATGTTAGAAATATCTATTCTTTCACGACACATATAATTTAGTAACCATAACTTCTATTTGCAGAATTGCATAGGAGCGATAGATGGGACTCATATCCCTATGAAGGTAAATGAGAACGAAGCTGCACCATATCGGAACCGAAAAGGAACTCTATCTCAGAATGTCATGGTTGCTTGTGATTTTGATTTAAGTTTTACTTATGCTTCAAGTGGCTGGGAAGGGTCGGCGTCTGATGCTGGGGTGTTAAATTCTGCTATTCAGTCTGGGTTTCGTGTACCAGAAGGCAAGTACTATTTGGTTGATGGAGGGTACGCGAATACACCAAAGTTTCTTGCCCCATACAGAAATGTTCGGTACCATCTAAAAGAGCAAGCTAGGGGAAACTGTCGCCCAAGAGACTATAAAGAACTTTTCAACCTTCGGCATGCCCGACTAAGGAACATTATAGAGCGTATAATAGGCATCCTAAAGATGAGATTCCCTATTCTGAAAGTTGCAACACACTATCCAATCGATACTCAAGTGAAGATCCCCTTGGTGGCAATGGTGTTGCACAATATAATCCGAAGCCAGAGAGGTGATGAAGAATGGCTTAAAACCCAAAAGATGCACATTCATCCTAGTAAATATGTGGATGTTCCTAGTGGAGACATGACACTTAGAGATGATTCAACACCCTCAGAATCGAGGAGGAAGTTGGGCAATGCTCTTAGAGATGAAATAGCAAAGAAAATGTGGGCAGATTATGAAAGAAGTAGGGCTCTGAGAGTGCAAAGGAGATCAGTTCGATGAGCATTTGCTGTTTATGGATGAAGAAGGAGGTTGGGAAGCTGGGAATTCAGTCACCTCCATGTAAGTAGCTCATTGCCTTTTCTTTTAGTACTATTGTTAATGAGGATCATTGCTATTTAGTACTATTGTTTATTATGAGTTAAATAGAGCCTCTGAAGAACAAGTATTTTAGATTTTGTCCGTAGGAGCTGCCTGAACTGCCAGATTTTAGTTTTGTTTCATGTCTAGTACAGTAGTAGTGTAGTTCCTGTTTTTGAAAACTAAATCAATTAATTGTTTTGATATCCTTAGGTGCTCACATGATTAGAGAATGTGGGATTTGGTTTTTATACTAGATCAGGTTAGTACACCAATAGAATCAGGTTTGGAGTCGTGCTCATGCAGCTAGAGATCCGCAATATATTCTTCTTTTATATTCAGTAAACTTTCTTTGTGGATTTGTAACTTGCTGCATGCATATTCCAGCGAGAACCTAACATTATTTATTCTAGTGAGAACACTATATGGTAGCACATACTACTAATTGTTGTGTTAACAAGTGGCATGCATGACCATATCTGAAAATAAAGAAACGCTAGCTCAGTTTGTCTATTTATGAGCATCAGTGCATTACTATTGTTAGTATCTAATATTGATTTTTTATTTCGGATGTCCTCTCACAGAGTTCAAGTCTTTTGCTGTCATGTTTTGTCTTGTTAGCAAGTGGATGAAGGTATCAAGAAATTATCTTCAAAATTTGTGTTCCATCCTTCAGAAGTCCAGTCCAGTTCAAGCCTTACTTTGAAAGTGGTTGAATGCTTGTTATATGTAATTTAAGTAAACATACTTTATTGTTGATCTGAACAAACTGGAGTTTGTATTCATTGTTGACCTAGGATGCTTTTATGTAATTTAACGTGGATTCTTCGTGTATGTTATACTACAGCATGGTCAAAGATACGATTTTTTCATAGTTGGGGACTAGATGTGTGGTGTTTTAGTCATTTCCTGCTAAAATATTGTACTTTCCAAACAGCACATATGGCGTCTGTAAATAATACCCTGAGATACATGTGCACGTCTGAAACCACTTGTAAAAATTCCCGATCCGGAAGTAAAACTGGACACCCAAGCAGGGCCTAAGGGGATTAAGGGTGGACCAGTTGCTTGCTCAAATAAGGCAACTGAATCCGCCCTGACCGATCGACGACGCGACGAGAAAACAGACAGACAGTTAAAAGGAGGCTTCTGATATATTTTGCTCCGTCTCTCTGCTGCGCGCACTAAAACGAGCGCAGAGTAGCAGCAGAGGACTAGGGAGCAGAGATCGACCGAGCGAGCGGGATGCTCACTTGCCGTCGGCGTCGGCGGCCGCCGGACCGCCGTTCTTGTCGGCGCGGGCGACGAGCCCCGCGGCCATGCTGGCGACCGCGGCGACCACGTCCTTGATGATCTTCTCCTTGATCTGGCCACGCCGCGGCGGCGGCGCGCTCCCCGCAGTCGGCGCCCTGTTGCCTCCGCCTCCGCCTCCGCCGGCCGGAGCCTGAGCCTGGCACCCCTTGGTAGACATCGGCGGGCGAGGCGATTCCGGCGGTGCGCGCTGCTGGTGGGTGGGGGAGACTAGGTGCGTCCTGTGGGGTGGGGATACTTCTGCAGTACTAGATGCTACCTTGAGCTCGTATATATAGGCGATGGCGCCACGGCAGTGGGCAGAGAGAGCGGAGTATGGGCGGCAAAAGCGCAGCGATGGCGGGGCCCAAAGCGTGCTGGCGCGGGTCCCACCGGCCACTGCGTGTGAGGCGGGGCACGACAGGTGGATGGGCGTCTCTGCGACGGACAGGTGGGGTAGCCCAATATCCGTCACGGAGTCACTGAGCCATCGGCCAACTCCGAGGTGGGGACGTGCGAGTGACTGGGTGGGATTCGTGGATATCCAGCGAGCCGTGGTCGGTCGATCCCTGGGCCCACCTCCCCGCGTACGTACTTTCCACGTAGACGACGCTCGGGCCAACTAGCCGGCCGGCAGGCTTGGCTTGGATCGCAAGGCGGTATGTAATTGGGAATTTCTGGAAGAGACATGGAGCCATTGGGAATTTGGGATTGGGACGGACTCGCGTCATCGCTCCTCAAGTCGTGATGTTGGCAGTGATGATAGCAAATCAAGGGAAATACTAGATTGGATTTGGAGGAGGAAAAAGTCCATTTCAAACCCTGAAATCATAGAGATTCGGTAGTTTAAACCCTGAAGTCGAAATCCCGGTCGTTCATACCCTAAACTATTGAATCCCGGTCTAAATCGAACCCTAGACCTGTTTGGCACATCGGGAACAAGCATAATCCCGGTCAAGAATTTACAATGTCTCACTGACTAGACGAGCCCGTGTGTCATATCATCTGTATCTCTATCCATATCATCCTAATCTGTGAAAAAAAAAAGAGGCCTTGTCGAACACGAGGGCAACCGCGATGGGGATGGGCAGGGGCGCCGGGCTGCTGCTACTTTCCTTCTTTCTCTGGTTTGAGGAGGCCGGGATGGGGAGAGGGGGACAGAGACGGACAGGGAGGTGCATGAGCTGGCTTGTTTGACCACCATCGCCGACGGCCGAGCGACGACCACCCCATCACAAGTGCCCTGCCGCTACGGAGCCGCGCCGCGAGGTCCTGGTTTCCCGTGCAGACTGTGTCCACCACGGCGCGCTTCTCGTCGATGCGTTCATGGCTCCGGCAGCTGGCTCGCCAGTGGAAAATACTGCCCCGCCTTGCCGCTATGCGCTACTGCTGGACGCACTCTTCCGCCCCACATGAGTAGCACAAGAAAAACCGCTTCCACTCGAGTAGGCAGGGACCATGGCGTCCAACACCACCGCGCTATTTGAGTGCAGATGTTCCCAGCTTAACCTCAGAAACAATTTTGTGACATTGCATCGGTAGTAAGCTAGCACGAAAATTTCGGCAGGCCGGATGCAGAAATTTGATACGCCCACTTCTGAAATCCACGTACTGCTAGTACTCAAGATGAGTGTGGAGAGCCAGACGAGATTAAAAAACGGACCGGGTTTCAGCGGAGAACATCCAGATGAGTAGGAAAATATCAAATAGAGAGAGGATAAAGGTAGAAGATAGATATGACATGTGGGCCAACGCAATCAGTGAGAGTAACAATTTAGAATTTTATTTTTCTATACTAAAAATAGATCTGGGGTTCGATTTAGACCGGGAAGTTCTGGGTGTGAACGACCGGGATTTCGATTTTAGGATTCAAATTGCCGAACCTCTATGAATTCAAGGTTTAGAATGGACTTTTTCCTTTGGAGGAGGATCTCACGCGCGCCCCCTTGCTCGCTTGCTTGCCCTGCGTGTCGATCGGGTGCCTCGTGCGCTTTATTTGCCACCAAACGCTACTAGCTCCAAAGTCGTTGATGGGGAGCCCAATTTGGCACTCCCGAGAAAGTCACGTTCACATTACACATCGGTTGCGATTAAGATAAGGCGATAAGCTAAAAAAAAAAGATAAAGCGATAAGCTTCTCGCCAACTTATTGAAACTTCCGTTTTTTTTCTAAGTTTTGAAAAACTACGACAAGAATTACACACCATCTGTATTCGTCCTCGGCTCCGAGGTTTCTTGACTTATTTTTTTTTTGTCACATCTTAAGATTTTAGAAATTGGGACTAAAAAAATTTGTATTTGTATTGCATTGGCATGGCTTCTTGCATTCATAAAAGTTTTGGATTGCAAAACACTAGTTTAAACCCCCTAATTCTAATTACTAAAATGCGCCTACAAAGGTTTTTACATTGTTATGTGAAATCACTAATTATAAATAGTAAAAGTTTGATAAAAAGATGTTGATCCTCTGGGTTTTATAAAAATTTAGAGACAAAAATCACTCAACAGAGTTCATATGAAAAAGACACAATGAAAATACTAAAACGGAAAATAAGAAAAGAACAAAAAAAACCTGACTAAACTAACCCTACCCGACTGAGCCACCTGGCCCAGTCCACCCAGCCTAGCTACCGCCCACCTCCCCTACGCGCGCAGCAACTAACAGCGGACCGGCCGCCAGCGGCCTAGCAAAGCGCATCCCGCCTCCCCCATTTCTCTGACGCGCGGACCCCACCATGTCATCCCCTTCCTTCCGATGCTCTCGTCGAGCGAATTCCCCCGAATCCGCACAAATCCGTTTACCCCTCGCCCTAATATTCTCCCCCGTATAAAGAACATCTTTCCCCCGTCGAAACCCCTTTGGAACCCTAAAAAAATCACGCCGCCAGCCTCTCGCAATTTCTCGCCGAAGTACATCGTGCCGCTGCCGCCATTGGAGCTCCCAGTTGAGGTCCAGATCGACGAAGCCGAGCCACCCGCGCCTCCCTTGTTTCCCTGTACTCCTCCCCCTCTCAGTACTGCGCCTTCCTGGCCCTTTCCCCCCTACATAGAGGACCAGAGCCCCAAGGAGACGCCGCCAGATGTCAACACCCGGATTTTTAATCCCAGATGCCTGTTATGCCATACTTCGCAATCCTAGGATTACCATTTTTATGAGATATAACATATTGGATATCACAGTACATGATGGGGATACGCCTACTGGGGTATACTCAGCGGGACGTTTCCGACTGGCCCGAAGGCTGGCGAGTGGGCCTGCAGAACGGCGAGTGGATCAAAGCCCAGCAAGATACCAGGCGACTGGAAGTTGAAGGCCCAGGCGAGTGGATAGGCCCAGTCGGTCTAGGTTTAAACGATTGCCAAAGTTGTAACCAAATCGGTTGAGATATGTAAACCCTAGGGGAGGTAAGCCTATATAAACCTCCCTAAGGGGTGAGTAGAGACACGTTCCTTCATACACCCAAGCTACTCGCCGCCTAGTCGCCGAGTACGCCCATTGTAAACACCTCCATAATACAATCTAGCAGGAGTAGGTCTTTACCCTCCGGGGGGCCGAACCTGGGTAAATCCCTGTGTCTTTGCCCTCATCTCGCACCGCAGATGGCTGGCCGCCCTTGCCCTTCGTTCTACTATTCGCTGCCTATTGCAGCATCTGCCGTGGTCATTCCCACGACAGTGGCGCCCACCGTGGGGCCTGGCCGGTCTGGCCGGTGTTCTGCGGCGAGATCCAATCTGCCCATCAACGAGACGGTCGCCACCGGCCGTATGATAGCGATCGGCGAGATGCTCCAGATCTTGCCGAGCAGCTACGTCCCGGCGGCGCGGCCCGTCACGCACAGCATGATCCTGCCGATCGGCACGATCAGCCTCTTCGTCGGCCTCACCGACGTTACCACCACGGAGGACTCGGCTCGCATCCGCGAGTCGCCACCACGCGATCGGCTTTCCGAGAGCCAGGTCCGCACGATCCACCACCTCGCCTCCGAATACAACTCGGCCCACAGCAACGTGGCTGAGAACTCAGCGGCTGTAGAAGACGCGGCCCTCACCGACGACGCCGACTCGGCGACCCTGGCGTCACTCGCCGGATCCATCACCGCGGCCTCCTCCGCGGGCTCCATCGCTCAGGTCTCCAACGCGGGAGATTTCGAGGACCCCTCCATCCTCGGGATCTTCGACTTCGACTCCGGGTCGGAAAACTCCACCGACCTCCACGACGGAATCGGCCGCCACGCTGCGACCTACATGGCCACCGGTGCCGATCCGCCGGAGGATCCTTTCTCCACGCCAATCCCTCCCAACGCCACGACAACGGAGGTCGAGGAACTCCGCCTGAAACTAGCGGAGGCGGTACGCAAGGAGCAGGCCGAGCGCGAAAAATTTCGCCTCGAGCAGGTGACAGCGCAGGAGCTGTCACGCTACCACCAACAGCGAATCAGGTCACGCCTGAACCCCACCGTTCAGGGGCGCGCCCTGAACTTCGACGACGAGAACGACCCGGCTCGCATAGCCGAACGCGCAATCTGCGAGAACGCGCCACCAGGGGGAAGTGCTCGACCCCCGCCAGGATCAACGGCGATGGGTGCCCCACCACCACCCAACCGCACCCCTCCCAGGGACCAGCCGCGCATAGTCGTCTCCTCACGGGAGCGAGACGCGAACGGCCTACCACTGTTCTCCACCCCGATGGACAACCTAGTGGCAGGCAGAGCAGCAGCCGACAGCATCACGGCCACCGGCGACGGCGCCCTACAAATCCAGTACGTTAGGGCCCTGCTCGCAAAGGCCGTGGAGCAGCAAAAAGCGGGCGCCGACTCGCAAGGGCGAGTATACTCACGCTCCTCAGGAAGCAGGGCGGCCTCAAGCGGCCGCCCAGCGGCGGCAAATACACTCAATTGCCCGCCGCCAGAGCCACTGCAGCTCCAACGCCGACCCGCGAACGCGGCACTCTCCACCAACGATCCCAGGCCTGCGACCAACTTCGTCGCCGCCAACGGAGAACCCGTCGACGCCCGCACACACATCATCAACAACCAAAACTGGCGCGCACGCCAGCCCGACGACTTGCGGCACACCCTAAATACTCGCCGCGATGGCGAGCCCATGGGGTCGCTCAGTCGACTAGGGCCTAAGTGCTTCGGACCAATGATCCGAGGCGAAAAGTACCCGCCAAACTTCAAGGCGCCAAAGGAGATCGAAAAGTACGACTCCTCGTACGACCCCGCGGTCTGGCTTGACACCTACCTCATGGCAATGGGGATCGCGGGTCACACCGACCTACTCGCCGCCCGTTACCTCCCACTGATGATGGAAGGGACGTGCAGGCAATGGATCAACACGCTTGTGGCATCCCGCAAAACCACTACTAGAAAATCGCGTTGAATTTGTGCATTGCATCGTCATCATCATGCATTGTTTGCCAAAACTATTCTCGCAACACCCGTTTTGTTTTCTAAAACGCCCCAACTTTTATTCAAACGCCAAACCCGGGGCTCCGGAGTATTTTGTTTTGGCCGCGAGCGGTTTGCAAACGGTCCAATTAAACAAATAAAAAGTTATTTTATTCTTTAGCGGGGGCAGTCGAACGGGCCGTCCCGACCCGAACGACCACCCCCAATTTAAAACAAACGGTCCACCGGCCAGCCCTACCTAAATCCTAGAGCTACCCAGTTTTCTACCCACCCTCAGCCTCCACATCACCCCCACCTATCCCCATCCGCCACCTCAGCACACCCTCTCCCTCCACCAATCCCTCTCTGCCACCTAATCCCACTAGCCTCACCCCTCCTCTCTCTCTCCCCCTCTTCCCCCCCACGTCAGCAGCCCACACCCCCATCTACACGCACGCGACGCACACACCTGCCCGCGCGGGCCCCAACCCCCAGCCACCAACCGCCCGCGGGTCCCACCCCGGCCCCACGCGGGGCCCGTCTCCCACGCGCGGCCACCTCCCTCCTCCTCCCCTCGTTCTTCTCCCCTGGCCCCTTGCGCGCCGCCGCTCGCCCGCACCACCCGCACCGCCGACAGAGTCCGCCGTCCCCCGTGCTCCCCCGCTTCCGCCCGCCTGCGTCCGCGCGCAGCCGGCGCCGCCGCGCCTCCATCCGGCCCCGCCAGGCTCCCCGGCTGCGCCGCCGCTCAAGCCGACCGCCACCGGCGCGCGTCGCGACTCCGGCCGCCTCCCGCCGTCGCGCTCCGCCCGCAGGCCCCAGCACCTCCGGCCATCTCCCTCCAGCCGCGGCCGCGCCCCGCCTGGCTCGCGCCGCCGCCGCTGCGGGCCCCTCCCCGTCGCCGCCGTCAGGTCCTCCGGCTACCCCCCCCCCCCCGTCACCGCCGCCCACCGAGCCCCGCCAGACCTCCTCCGACCTGCCGCCTCCCCGAGCCCGCCTGCTCCCTGCCGCGCGCCGTCCGCCGCTCCCCTGGCCGCCTCCGGCCCCCACAACCACCGTCCCGGCCCCCCAGCTAGCCGAGCTCGCCTGCCGCCGGTGCCCCGCTCCTCCCAGCAGCCCTCCGTCGCCAGCGCCTCCGCGGGCCCACGTCGAGCCTGCGCCGCCGCCAGGACGTCCCCTTGCGCCCTCGAGCGCGTCACCCGAAGCCGGCCCTGCGCGGACCCGCCCTGTCCCGAGCCGAGCCCCGGCCGCCGACAAGGAACCCGAAGGCGATGACCCGGGATCGATAAGATCTTCTTAGACGTCGAGGACCCACGGTACCCGGAGACCGAACCCGGCGCCGCCCCAAGACCTCCTTCCCGGAGTTAATGACCCGATGACGCCAAGATCTACATCGACCCGATGCAAACCCGAAGACCCACCAACGCCGCACCCGAGTTCCGGCATCGACAACCGAAACCCCGTTGCCGTACAAGCTCGCCAACGCCCTCAAGTTCTCCTACACGGAAACCACCCGCCAAGGTCTCCTTCTCGGACGCCCCACGGACTCGGAGGAACCTCGGACGCCATGATCTTCGGCAAGGTTCCGACAAGGTCGTCTACACGGACGACATGGCCTTCGACACGGACGCCAATACCGAACCCGAACTGACGGCGAACCCCGAGACCTCCGACACGGAACCCCGGAAGACCCCGGACGTCGAGACCCTGAAGACCCGTTCCCGGGGTGAAGTCCGGACCCGATGACCGCCAAGAACGCCACCGGTCCAACAAGCGCTTCGTTCCGGACACCAAGTACTGTTTTCCGAACGACAAGGCCCTAGCAATGGCAAGACCGACCCCGTGGGGCCCGACAAGATCGGCACGACGACAAGAACGGCACCGACCCGGAAGATCCGATGAACCCCGACACCGAACCAAGTCCGGCTTCTCGGAACGCCAAGATCTACCCCAGAAACCCGAGAACGCTTCCCCCGAGAACGTGCCGTCGAACCCTGGACCCCGAGACCGACCCCGAACCCCGGAACCCCAAGTCCGTCGAGACCCTAAAGTGTGGACCCCTTTTCCTCGAACCCTATTTTATAACATAATAACAACTTGTTGCATACTAATTGATCATCTCGCATGCATATCATGTGGTTTGGGGGCCTTATGCCGATTCACCTCATAATTAAATATGGGGCCCATATGCGGGCAAATCTAGTCTCATATCGGCCTCATTTAAACTTGTGTAGCGAACCGGTATCTTACCTTGCCTTGTTAAAACAACATTTAAATTGCGGGGATCTAAATAACTTGAACCGTTTAATCAAATGTCGGGACCCCGGTTCCGCCTAATATGGCCTAATTGCATTGCACCTTTGCCATGCCATGCATCATACATGCATCATGCCGATCTTCTGCCGTTGTATTAAATATTGCATCCGGTGTTTATTCTAGTGTTTTGCTTCTTCGCGGATAAGGCCGTTGAGTTGATGTGAGCTTCGCCCCGATCTTCGGTTGAACCTTCGACAATGTTTTCAGGCGAGCACCTCCCTCTTTCTACCTATCTTACTTTTATAGTCTTTATTCCCTCCTGTTGCTCTATCGCTATCTGTGTTGCGATGCTCTAGTTTTCGTACCCGTGATATCCCTTGCAGCCGTATATTGCCTTGGACACATCCTATTACCTGTTGTTTGGTAGATAGTTGGACCTGCGCGTCGTAGTCGCCTGCTCAAGTGTTGTCACGAGTTATCAAATGCCTCAGTTGTTGATGAATTGCCGCATGTTGATGTTGGAGATGACTCTAGTTTTATTTACCATCACTTTAATTTCTGTTTAACAACTAAAATTGAATAAGCAGAGGCATCGGTGGGTGATAGATAATTATTTGGTTTCCGAACGCCCACTTGTGTCCCGTAAGACCCCGAGTACTTGATACCTGTTCCTTGATTTATCGCGCTATCCACATCCGGGAGGTATATGGGACCCCCCTTAGCCAGAGCTTGATTCCGTCTTATTTCTTGGGGCCACAAACTAGTTTGGGGCTTTATTACTATCTTGTACTTATGCCATGTTTTACTGCTTTATTTACGATTGTGCGAGGTACTGCACACTGTACTGTTTAGGATCGGGACACGATTCCGCGGTGTCGACAAGCCCCGTTTGGGGTTCCCAGTCGTTCACAGCCGTATTACCCAGTACCTTGAGGCCGTCTCGGAGCTTGCTTACTCCGTTGCGGGATCTACTTAAGGGGTGGCCCCCTGAAATATTTCTGAATCCTGTGATTGCTTTGTCGTGAAAGCCTCGTTGGGTTTTGATTTGGTTTTTCCGAGGTTGATCGAGTGTGTGTTGCTATTGGTGCACCCCGGCCGGGTAAAACTTTCTGAAAGCCGTGTCCGCGGATATGGACGACTTGGAGCACAGTTTCTCGATCATAGACAAGCATAACTAAAGTTTACTGCTATAAATTTGACTTATAATGACTAGTAATCAGCTCCACTATAATGGAATGGCTAATTAATACTGCCCACAATTGCTTGTTTGGTTGTCGCTTGCGGCAAAAGTTTCTGACTAGTAAGTATTGCAACTACAACGGAATGGCTGAATAAAAGTACCAACAACTGCTGGGTTTTGGGTCTATCTCATGCTATCTGTATCTGATTAGTAATTGTTGTAACTATAACGGAATGGTTAACTAAAAGTGCCCACTGCTTATTTTATCAGGACGACTATCTTTAACCTGACTAGTAATTGCTGCAACGATAACCGAATAAATAAAACTGCCAACTGTGTGAGTTCCTCGGTTGACTTCCTCGATCGGTGTCGAGGGGGAAACGCCAGGATGGGTTTGTTTGATGCTAGTATCAGGTTGGATCCGAATAGGTCTTTCTCACCCCTCTCTGATAGCCGCCAGTTGTATCGAGTCTCTATAGGTTGTTTAGTGCATGCTGCCGCTGCCGCTTCAGTCCACCATACCTATGTAGGCGAGGACCGCCGAATTCTAGCCTCGCCGTGTACTGGCCTCAGTACTGACGCTCCTTCTTTGTTTTCTGCTTTGCCCTTTGTCGGCACCCCTTTTGTTTAAGCAGGTTGTGGGACCGACGCCGTTAGCAGGGTTACCCTTCCGGCTTGGCCTGGGCAGGGTTATGGACGCCATTGGTTATTCTTCAGGGCTCTTAGCCCCATTCGCTTCTTGTCCGTAGTCGGACGCTATATCGTTTCAAGGTGATTTGGATCTTTGTACCGTATATCTGTATTCTTGGCTCTTTGAGTCGCTGTTATATATATCTGTTCTGTGGGTCCCATCGAGGACTGTTGTGTAATGTTATTACTTCGTTTTCCACCCGCACGAAAGTGCCTGGTGGGCACCTTTGAATCGTTTCTATGCGGGTTTGGCGAATTTTGCTCAAACTTGCATAGGTCCGATTCTGAGGGTGTTACAGAGTGGTATCAGAGCCCAGCAGTTGCGATACCCCACAAGTCCAGCCTGTAGGATAACCTAGCTGACGGCCGAAGTAGGGTGTCAAATTATTTTGCAAACTCGGTTGGATAGTTCTGGTTAGGTCTGATTTTACTCCTTACCCCTCTGCTATTCTCCTCTTACCCCTACGTGTTTTGAATCTGCTCTCTTATCTTTTCTTCGAGTCCAGGATTTCTCGTGGTTGGGTTCCGTCGTACCTTCAGGGTTTCGCTTCCTTCTTGGATAACGGTGCTCTCCCATCCGGTGTTCACGATGCTTGAGGAATCCGTCTTCTGTGGTCCCATTCTTTGTTCCTTGTTTGTTCCTTCCGGTGTTTTCCGACACGACGACATCCTCTACGCCAGATCCGATGCAGAGTCTGCATCACTCCCTTTGATCCGAACCTCGCTTGTCGAGATCTTCAGTCTGAATCCGAGGGTTGGTTGCATAATCTGTCTATTCGTGTACATAGTAATGCTTTGAGTGCGGGATGGAGTCGCGACCATACCACTACTCTTATCATTCGCTTATGTACATTGAATGATGGATCGATGCAATTTACTCCTTCCGCTGAAGTAGAGGTGGCCTTACCCTTCACTTCGTCCGTTGTTTATCCGGAGTGCTCTCTTGACGAACAGGGACAACGAACCATTGTTAGTGGTGTCGCGAAGATCTACACGAAGCGAGAAGACGCAGATCGCCGACCTTTCTTTCCGGTACCATGAGGCGGATCTCGAGGGCGAGATCCCTTGTTAGTGGTGTCGAATTGTGGCATCCCGCAAAACCACTACTAGAAAATCGCGTTGAATTTGTGCATTGCATCGTCATCATCATGCATTGTTTGCCAAAACTATTCTCGCAACACCCGTTTTGTTTTCTAAAACGCCCCAACTTTTATTCAAACGCCAAACCCGGGGCTCCGGAGTATTTTGTTTTGGCCGCGAGCGGTTTGCAAACGGTCCAATTAAACAAATAAAAAGTTATTTTATTTTTTAGCGGGGGCAGTCGAACGGGCCGTCCCGACCCGAACGACCACCCCCAATTTAAAACAAACGGTCCACCGGCCAGCCCTACCTAAATCCTAGAGCTACCCAGTTTTCTACCCACCCTCAGCCTCCACATCACCCCCAGCTATCCCCATCCGCCACCTCAGCACACCCTCTCCCTCCACCAATCCCTCTCTGCCACCTAATCCCACTAGCCTCACCCCTCCTCTCTCTCTCCCCCTCTTCCCCCCCACGTCAGCAGCCCACACCCCCATCTACACGCACGCGACGCACACACCTGCCCGCGCGGGCCCCAACCCCCAGCCACCAACCGCCCGCGGGTCCCACCCCGGCCCCACGCGGGGCCCGTCTCCCACGCGCGGCCACCTCCCTCCTCCTCCCCTCGTTCTTCTCCCCTGGCCCCTTGCGCGCCGCCGCTCGCCCGCACCACCCGCACCGCCGACGGAGTCCGCCGTCCCCCGTGCTCCCCCGCTTCCGCCCGCCTGCGTCCGCGCGCAGCCGGCGCCGCCGCGCCTCCATCCGGCCCCGCCAGGCTCCCCGGCTGCGCCGCCGCTCAAGCCGACCGCCACCGGCGCGCGTCGCGACTCCGGCCGCCTCCCGCCGTCGCGCTCCGCCCGCAGGCCCCAGCACCTCCGGCCATCTCCCTCCAGCCGTGGCCGCGCCCCGCCTGGCTCGTGCCGCCGCCGCTGCGGGCCCCTCCCCGTCGCCGCCGTCAGGTCCTCCGGCTACCCCCCCCCCGTCACCGCCGCCCACCGAGCCCCGCCAGACCTCCTCCGACCTGCCGCCTCCCCGAGCCCGCCTGCTCCCTGCCGCGCGCCGTCCGCCGCTCCCCTGGCCGCCTCCGGCCCCCACAACCACCGTCCCGGCCCCCCAGCTAGCCGAGCTCGCCTGCCGCCGGTGCCCCGCTCCTCCCAGCAGCCCTCCGTCGCCAGCGCCTCCGCGGGCCCACGTCGAGCCTGCGCCGCCGCCAGGACGTCCCCTTGCGCCCTCGAGCGCGTCACCCGAAGCCGGCCCTGCGCGGACCCGCCCTGTCCCGAGCCGAGCCCCGGCCGCCGACAAGGAACCCGAAGGCGATGACCCGGGATCGATAAGATCTTCTTAGACGTCGAGGACCCACGGTACCCGGAGACCGAACCCGGCGCCGCCCCAAGACCTCCTTCCCGGAGTTAATGACCCGATGACGCCAAGATCTACATCGACCCGATGCAAACCCGAAGACCCACCAACGCCGCACCCGAGTTCCGGCACCGACAACCGAAACCCCGTTGCCGTACAAGCTCGCCAACGCCCTCAAGTTCTCCTACACGGAAACCACCCGCCAAGGTCTCCTTCTCGGACGCCCCACGGACTCGGAGGAACCTCGGACGCCATGATCTTCGGCAAGGTTCCGACAAGGTCGTCTACACGGACGACATGGCCTTCGACACGGACGCCAATACCGAACCCGAACTGACGGCGAACCCCGAGACCTCCGACACGGAACCCCGGAAGACCCCGGACGTCGAGACCCTGAAGACCCGTTCCCGGGGTGAAGTCCGGACCCGATGACCGCCAAGAACGCCACCGGTCCAACAAGCGCTTCGTTCCGGACACCAAGTACTGTTTTCCGAACGACAAGGCCCTAGCAATGGCAAGACCGACCCCGTGGGGCCCGACAAGATCGGCACGACGACAAGAACGGCACCGACCCGGAAGATCCGATGAACCCCGACACCGAACCAAGTCCGGCTTCTCGGAACGCCAAGATCTACCCCAGAAACCCGAGAACGCTTCCCCCGAGAACGTGTCGTCGAACCCTGGACCCCGAGACCGACCCCGAACCCCGGAACCCCAAGTCCGTCGAGACCCTAAAGTGTGGACCCCTTTTCCTCGAACCCTATTTTATAACATAATAACAACTTGTTGCATACTAATTGATCATCTCGCATGCATATCATGTGGTTTGGGGGCCTTATGCCGATTCACCTCATAATTAAATATGGGGCCCATATGCGGGCAAATCTAGTCTCATATCGGCCTCATTTAAACTTGTGTAGCGAACCGGTATCTTACCTTGCCTTGTTAAAACAACATTTAAATTGCGGGGATCTAAATAACTTGAACCGTTTAATCAAATGTCGGGACCCCGGTTCCGCCTAATATGGCCTAATTGCATTGCACCTTTGCCATGCCATGCATCATACATGCATCATGCCGATCTTCTGCCGTTGTATTAAATATTGCATCCGGTGTTTATTCTAGTGTTTTGCTTCTTCGCGGATAAGGCCGTTGAGTTGATGTGAGCTTCGCCCCGATCTTCGGTTGAACCTTCGACAATGTTTTCAGGCGAGCACCTCCCTCTTTCTACCTATCTTACTTTTATAGTCTTTATTCCCTCCTGTTGCTCTATCGCTATCTGTGTTGCGATGCTCTAGTTTTCGTACCCGTGATATCCCTTGCAGCCGTATATTGCCTTGGACACATCCTATTACCTGTTGTTTGGTAGATAGTTGGACCTGCGCGTCGTAGTCGCCTGCTCAAGTGTTGTCACGAGTTATCAAATGCCTCAGTTGTTGATGAATTGCCGCATGTTGATGTTGGAGATGACTCTAGTTTTATTTACCATCACTTTAATTTCTGTTTAACAACTAAAATTGAATAAGCAGAGGCATCGGTGGGTGATAGATAATTATTTGGTTTCCGAACGCCCACTTGTGTCCCGTAAGACCCCGAGTACTTGATACCTGTTCCTTGATTTATCGCGCTATCCACATCCGGGAGGTATATGGGACCCCCCTTAGCCAGAGCTTGATTCCGTCTTATTTCTTGGGGCCACAAACTAATTTGGGGCTTTATTACTATCTTGTACTTATGCCATGTTTTACTGCTTTATTTACGATTGTGCGAGGTACTGCACACTGTACTGTTTAGGATCGGGACACGATTCCGCGGTGTCGACAAGCCCCGTTTGGGGTTCCCAGTCGTTCACAGCCGTATTACCCAGTACCTTGAGGCCGTCTCGGAGCTTGCTTACTCCGTTGCGGGATCTACTTAAGGGGTGGCCCCCTGAAATATTTCTGAATCCTGTGATTGCTTTGTCGTGAAAGCCTCGTTGGGTTTTGATTTGGTTTTTCCGAGGTTGATCGAGTGTGTGTTGCTATTGGTGCACCCCGGCCGGGTAAAACTTTCTGAAAGCCGTGTCCGCGGATATGGACGACTTGGAGCACAGTTTCTCGATCATAGACAAGCATAACTAAAGTTTACTGCTATAAATTTGACTT
This sequence comes from Avena atlantica, assembly GCA_910589765.1. Classification (NCBI taxonomy): domain Eukaryota; kingdom Viridiplantae; phylum Streptophyta; class Magnoliopsida; order Poales; family Poaceae; genus Avena; species Avena atlantica. The sequence goes on along the minus strand of OU342733.1, from coordinate 435,049,489 downwards.
ATAATGACTAGTAATCAGCTCCACTATAATGGAATGGCTAATTAATACTGCCCACAATTGCTTGTTTGGTTGTCGCTTGCGGCAAAAGTTTCTGACTAGTAAGTATTGCAACTACAACGGAATGGCTGAATAAAAGTACCAACAACTGCTGGGTTTTGGGTCTATCTCATGCTATCTGTATCTGATTAGTAATTGTTGTAACTATAACGGAATGGTTAACTAAAAGTGCCCACTGCTTATTTTATCAGGACGACTATCTTTAACCTGACTAGTAATTGCTGCAACGATAACCGAATAAATAAAACTGCCAACTGTGTGAGTTCCTCGGTTGACTTCCTCGATCGGTGTCGAGGGGGAAACGCCAGGATGGGTTTGTTTGATGCTAGTATCAGGTTGGATCCGAATAGGTCTTTCTCACCCCTCTCTGATAGCCGCCAGTTGTATCGAGTCTCTATAGGTTGTTTAGTGCATGCTGCCGCTGCCGCTTCAGTCCACCATACCTATGTAGGCGAGGACCGCCGAATTCTAGCCTCGCCGTGTACTGGCCTCAGTACTGACGCTCCTTCTTTGTTTTCTGCTTTGCCCTTTGTCGGCACCCCTTTTGTTTAAGCAGGTTGTGGGACCGACGCCGTTAGCAGGGTTACCCTTCCGGCTTGGCCTGGGCAGGGTTATGGACGCCATTGGTTATTCTTCAGGGCTCTTAGCCCCATTCGCTTCTTGTCCGTAGTCGGACGCTATATCGTTTCAAGGTGATTTGGATCTTTGTACCGTATATCTGTATTCTTGGCTCTTTGAGTCGCTGTTATATATATCTGTTCTGTGGGTCCCATCGAGGACTGTTGTGTAATGTTATTACTTCGTTTTCCACCCGCACGAAAGTGCCTGGTGGGCACCTTTGAATCGTTTCTATGCGGGTTTGGCGAATTTTGCTCAAACTTGCATAGGTCCGATTCTGAGGGTGTTACAACGCTCCCCCAGGACAGTATCGACTCCTGGGAGGAAATGCGAGACGCCTTCGTCAGGCACTTCGAGTGCTCCTACACCCGCGCCACCACCATCGAGGACCTGGAGCGATGCGTCCAGGGACCCCGCGAGTCGACCCGCAACTGGGTCCAACGGTGGCAAGAGCTCTGGTACAACGCGGTCGGCATCCACCCGGACACCGCGATCCACTGCTTCAAGACCTCGTGCCGCTACGAGCCTCTAGTCGCCAAGCTCAAGCGACACGCCCGCACACTCGATAACATCCCCGACCTCCTCGAGATCGCCAAACGGTACGCCGAGGAAGATCCCAACCAAGACGTCGACGACGATTCAGGGGGGCAACGCCGCACGGGCGGCAACGACGGCGGACGCCGAGTCGACCTACGCTACAGCGGCACCCGCCTCACGGGCAAGCGCCGCAACGACGGGCGAGTCGACTTCGTCGCCAACGCTGGGCACGCACAACGCGAGCCCAAGAGCTACCGCCGCGACGGAGGGCAACGACGCGACGACGGGAACTACAAGAACAAGCCACGGTTCGATCCCGCGGCCCTCCTCAACCAACCATGTGCGTTTCACAGCAGGGAAGGAAAGCCTGCCACGCACACCACCGCCGACTGCCACACCCTCAGGGAAATCGAGAAGGCACGACACGCGCGGGAGGACACCGACAACAACCCGCCAAATGGCGATAAATTCGGCAAAGTAGCCGGCTCGCTCCACACCTTCACCGGCTTCAACACGAAGCGCGAGAAGAAGGTCATCGCCCGCGCCGTCGCCGTCAACGCGGTGGCCCAAACAGACGTCCCCCAGTTCCTGAACTGGTCGGAACAGCCCATCACCTGGAGCCGGCAAGACCACTCGCCACGCATCGAGTACCCAGGACGAGTCGCCCTGGTGGTCAAGCCCAAGGTCGGCGACTACTGGCTCCCCAAGACTCTGATGGACGGCGGCAGCTCCATCAACATCCTCTACCTCGACACCTTCAGGCGGCTGCGGCTCCCGCAGTCGATGATCGAGACAACCCACACCACGTTCCACGGCATCGTCCCCGGTCGGAAGGCGTATCCGATCGGCAAAGTCACGCTACCCGTCACCTTCGGTACTCCGGCAAACTTCCGCACCGAGCGGATCGTCTTCGAGCTGGTACCATTCGACAGCCCCTACCACTGCGTCCTGGGGCGCCAGGCGTTCGCCAAATTCATGGCGGCGCCCCACTACGCGTACAACGCGATGAAGCTCCCCGGGCCGTGCGGCGTCATCACCATCAACGGCGACCCCGACATGGCCGCCGAATGCGAGGCCAAAGGAGCCGAACTCGCCGACGCAGTCATCGCGGCGGAAGCTAATCACGCCGACGAGCTCGCCAAATACGCGAGCGGGGTCAACAATGACGACCCCACAATACTCAAGAAGCCCAACTCCGAGGGCACGAACACCTCAACCTTTGAGGCCACGACGCACACTCGCACCGTCGAGCTGGTCCCAGGCGACCCCAGCCAGACGGTGATGATCGGGACAGGCTTGAGCCCAGCATAGGAAGGCGCGCTCATCGAGTTCCTTCGTGAGAATAGGGACGTCTTCGCATGGAAACCCTCCGACATGCCTGGTGTCCCTAGGGAGCTCGCTGAGCACAAACTAAACGCCGACCCCAAAGTGCGACCAGTCAAGCAGTCGCTACGGCCCTTCAATGAAGAGCGCCGTCGAGCAATCGCCGAGGAAGTGCAGCGCCTGCTCGCTGCCGGCTTCATCCGGCCAATCAAGTACTCCAAGTGGCTGGCAAACCCAGTCCTGGTCGAGAAGAAAAACGGGACCTGGAGAATGTGTATCGACTACACAAACCTGAACAGCGCCTGCCCAAAGGAGCAGTTCGTCCTCCCGCGGATCGATCAGATAATCGATTCAACCGCGGGCTCGGAGTCGCTGTGTTTCCTCGACGCCTACTCCGGGTACAACCAGATCAAAATGGCTGTCGAGGATGAGGAGAAGACGGCGTTCATCACGCCATTCGGAGCATTCTGCTACACCGCCATGACCTTCGGCCTCAAGAACGCCGGGGCAACCTACCAGCGGTGCATGCAAGAATGCCTCGCGAGCCAAATTGGCCGCAACATCCACGTTTACATCGACGACGTGGTCGTGAAATCCGCTCGCCAAGGAGACCTCCTCGCCAACCTAGCGGAGACCTTCGCCAACCTGCGGAGGTACAAGATAAAGCTCAACCCGGGCAAGTGCACCTTCGGTGTACCCGCCGGGCAATTACTAGGGTACGTCGTCTCCAAACGAGGGATCGAGGCAAACCCAACGAAGATCGACACGATCGCCCGGCTCGGCAAACCCGAGTGCCTGCGCGACGTCCAGAGGCTGGCCGGGCGTGTAGCGGCCCTCAGTCGCTTCATCCCCCGCCTGGGCGAAAAGGCGATGCCCCTATACCGCCTGATGCGCAAGAATCCCACCTTCCAGTGGGACAAGGAGGCGGACGACGCGCTCCGCGACCTCAAAAATGTGCTACTCGCCGCACCACTACTCGCCGCACCCGCTGACAAAGAGCCCATGCTGGTTTACGTCGCGGCGTCCGAGCGCGTCGTCAGCGCCGTAATGGTCGTCGAACGACCAGAGGAAGGAAAGGAGCGCCCGGTACAGCGGCCGGTGTACTACATCAGCGAGGTCCTTACCGAGTCGCGCCAGCGATACCCGCAGTACCAGAAGCTAGTGTACGCGGTCTTCAGGGCTCAGCGGCGCCTGCCGCATTACTTTCAGGAGCATCCGATCACGGTCGTCTCCTCAGCGCCACTACAAGACATCATCCGCAATCGCGAGGCGACCGGGCGGGTCGCCAAGTGGGCCGTCGAGATCGGCGTCCACAACATTAAATACGAGCCACGGAGGGCAATCAAGTCCCAGGCACTGGCAGACTTCATCGCCGACTGGGAGGAGGCCCAGCAGCCTGAGAAGCCGCCGTACCTACACTACTGGAACCTGCACTTCGACGGGTCCAAGAACGCGGACGGCGCAGGCGCGGGGATAGTGCTGACTTCGCCAAAGGGCGACAAGCTCCGCTACATCCTCCGCCTCGAATTCACGCCCTGCACCAACAACATGGCTGAATACGAGGCCCTACTCCACGGCATGCGAGCCGCAAAGGAGATGAGCGTCAATCGCCTTCGATGCTACGGAGACTCCGACCTCGTTGCGGGACAGGTCGCCGGCACCTGCGACGCCGTCTCCCCTACCATGGCGGCTTATCGCCAAGAGGTGGACAAGTTGGGCGGCCACTTCACCGGCTACTCTGTCGAGTGGATCGACAGGCGGAAAAACGAAGAGGCCGACGCCCTCTCTCGCATCGGGTCGGCTCGACTCGCACCACCCGCCGGCGTGTTCCTCGACACAATCTCCAAACCATCAGTCTCTCCCCCGAGGGAGATCGACATCGGAGTACCCCTCCAACCAGAGGCAGCCTTGGTCGCACTCATCACCGAGCCAGACGACTGGACCAAGCCCTACATCGCTTACCTGGAAGCCGGCACCCTACCCGCAGACGAGACAAGCGCTCGAATGATTGCCCGCCGATGCAAGTCCTACACCATCATCGACGGCGAGCTGCACAAGCGCAGCGTCACCGGCGTGTTCCAGCGTTGCGTCCAACCGGCTGAAGGACGCAAAATCCTACACGACATCCGCTCAGGCGACTGCGGCCACCACGCCGCCGCGCGCTCCCTGGTCGCCAAGGCTATGCGACACGGCTTCTACTGGCCTACCGCAAACGCCGACGCTGTCGATATCGTCCAGCGATGCGCTGGGTGCCAGAAATACGCCAACCAGACGCACGTACCAAGTTCGGCGCTCAAGACAATCCCCATCACCTGGCCATTCGCTGTGTGGGGCATGGACATGGTAGGCCCCTTCAAGAAGGCCCCCTCCGGTTACACCCACCTGCTGGTCGCCGTCGACAAATTCACGAAGTGGGTCGAGGCCAAGCCAGTCCGGAAATGCGATGGGAAGACTGCCACTAAGTTCCTACGCGAGCTCATATATCGCTACGGATTCCCCAACAGCATCATCACGGACAATGGCACAAACTTCGCCAAGGGAGCAATGGCTGAATTCTGCGAAGAGCACCACATCCGGCTCGACCTCGCGTCAGTCGCACATCCGGAATCCAACGGTCAGGCGGAACGAGCCAACCAAAGCATCCTCCACGGTCTGAAGCCGCGACTCCAGGTACCACTTGAGCGTACCGCCGGATGCTGGGTTGAAGAGCTACCCTCCGTCATCTGGGGAATCCGCACCTCGATAAACAGGTCGACGGGATTCACCCCATTCTTCATGGTCTACGGCGCCGAAGCGGTTATGCCCACCGACCTAGAACACGACTCGCCTCGGGTCGTCCACTATACGGAGGCCGCAAACGAGCTGGCCCGCCAAGATGGGCTCGACCAACTCGACGAAGCACGCGACCTCGCCCGATCGCGCACTGCCATTTATCAGCAAGGGATCCGCCGCTACCACAGCCGACGGGTGAAAACCCGCACCTTCCAGGAAGGCGACTTGGTGTTACGCCTCATCCAGGACAAGAAAGGCATGCACAAGCTCTCCCCTCCCTGGGAAGGTCCGTTCGTTATCGGGCGCGTACTCGGCAACGACGCCTACTACCTCATCGACGTCCGCGGAGACGGCGAACTCGATGTCCAGAGGCCATGGAATGTCAATCTCCTCCGGAAGTTCTACTCCTAGAACCCCGCATATGTACTCTCCAGACACTATGAAATAAAAGAAACGGTTACCGCAAATTGCGTCTACTCTCCATACCTTGTGCCACTCGCACTCGTAATAACAGCATCATGCTAACATGCAGAAGTCAACCTTTGGTACAGCGACCGGCACGGCCAAGTAGTGCGATATAGGAGCACTGAGTCACCTCAGGTCCTGTGTCGTCCACGAAAAACGCCAATCCGGAGCCCCATTGGAGTCGCCTAGCTCGACTGGTTTTGCAAACCAAGACAACTGCCCTCGCTTCTCACAGCGGCCTCGGTCCTCCGCATCCTCGGCGTAGCGACTCGAACGACTAAGTACCACGCTCGGGGACTGAATACCAGTTCGTCGCGATCGGTCAGGGAAAACGTCAAGTAAGAGAGCACGCCCTGGACTCGCCATGCGACTGACCCCCCGGGCCAGGCAGGAGTGACGCGCCCATACCAACGCGCTCAGTCCTCAACCACCCTCGAGTCGCGCCTCGAAATACCAAGTACCACGCTCGGGGACTCGGCCACCCGACCCCGTTCGCGTCCGGGAAAACGGTAAAGTACAGAGCGCTCAAGGGAGTCGCCTTGCGACTGGCTCTTCGAGCTCGGGCGAGTCGACTAAACTAACAAAACACACGATAACAACAAACATCATACACAAGGTGAACCCCACAAAAAGGGCGGACGCGCTCGGGGACTCATCCAAAATCAATCCAAAACACGACAATTATTAGCAAAATGGACACAACATCCAATTCAATCGCACATTGCATTGTCTTACATTACAAACTATGCCTTTTCGGCAGAACTGCTACTAACTTATCTAGGCATACTACCCTATTCCGCAGGCTTCGACGGTGATGCACCAGAGTCCCGGCGCTTCCGGATGAACGCGGTGTACGGGTTCGACGGATACGTCGTCATCTCACCTGCCATCGCCGCACGGAAAGGTTGTTCAACCTTGAAGTCTCGATGCGGCGGCTCGGGGTCGTTTGGCGCGACGACCGTTTCCTGGTAGGGAAGGAGGTCGCCCATCGCCCAGACACGCTCCGAGTACGCGGCGGCACGCTCCTGCAGCTTAAGAACCTCGGACAGATCCACCGAGCCAGTCGACGAGGGATACCCACTTGTCACATCGTCGAGGTCGAAGTCCTCGGGGAAGTGAGCGAGTCCCAGGCTCAGAGCGGTCGACGCCCCGCGTCGAAACGCCGACCGTGTCATGAACTCTACGACCGCGGGCGCCTTCTCCAAGTACTCCCACACCTCAACGAGGTCACTGGGAATAACCTCCGTGGGAGACATCTCTTGAAGATAGGCGCGGATGCACGTCGCCGACAGTGTCGCCGAGTCGACGAGCATGCTCACGCACTGCTTCACGTCAAGAGAGCTCGCTTCTTCGCGGCTACCAATCACACGGCCTGCTAGACGGAAACAGTCGTGAGTACCAGGGAAACCACAAACAATACAACTACAAGACTGGGAAGATGCACTCACCAAGCAACGGGCGGGCGAGTCCCGTGATGAAACTCTGAAGCGCCGTATGGTCGTCTTGAAGCCCAACAATGAGGGCTTCCGACACCTTCCGGTCTTCCTCCGCAGCCGCAACGGCGGCTTTAGCTCGCCCGTTAGCCTCACTCGCCTCTTCCTTCGCCTCCCGCAGTTCGCGTTCGAGGTCGGCGATCCTTTGCTCAGCGGTGCCTAACGCAGATTTCGCCGCCGCCAGTTCGCCAGCAGGGACAAGTTCTTGGCGAGCCACCTCCGCCTGCGCAGCGACAGCCTGAAGGTCGTTGTTTACTTCTTGGAGAGTGGCCAACTCCTTCTCAGCACGCTGCTTCGCAGCCAATCGCTCTGCCGACTCCAGTTGCAGACCCTGCACTCCCTCAAAGTCAGTACCAACTAAGAATTACTCAGTGCCCACCCGCTAAAATTTAGCGGGTGCGCACTCGGGGACTGGTGACCATGCAAAATTACTCAGTGCCCACCCGCTAAAATTTAGCGGGTGCGCACTCGGAGGCTGGAATCGGACGTACAAAACAAGTAACTATAAGAATCAAGCCGCTGCTAAGCACCGACTTGATCCTCGGGGACTGGAGGTACCTGGATGGCCGCGCCAAGCATGTCGTGAAGTTGCACCGCGTCCACAGATGCGAGCAGCGCTGGTGTGTGCCCGCGACGTTGGTCAATCTCAGCGTCGACGGTCCCTGGAGCGAGAATTGGAGCCGCAGCCTCACTCGCTGTGGCCACCTTAGTCATGAAGCGGGGGAAGGTAGCGATTGACGCACCTGCCCCAAAGGAGCTTGCTTCCTCCGGTCTAGGCAACGAAATGCCCCCCTTCGTGGACGCGGTCGCTTCCACTGCGGGCCCAGCTGGCGCGGCTGCCGTGTCGTCAGAGACAGCGACGATGTCGTCGCCCTTGGCTTTCTTGCTACCTTCCGTGGAGGCGGCAACCTCGTTCACCTTCCTTTTACGGGAAGGATCCTCCTCGCTAGCGGCGGAGGGCACCTTGGCCACCGTCGGGTGGCCCATCTTCTTCACTCCGGTCCTACACGTCAAGACAAAGCAATAAGAAACAGTCGAAGTACTAAAAGAGAAAGGTGAAGGCCGAATGCACTCACTTGGCGACTGGAATGAAACGCAGCCCTGTACGAAGGCCGGCCGGTTTCTCCAGCTCAGGACCTAGTCGACGACTAAGCCCCAGTTCCAGGACGTCAGGGGCCCAGGATACGGATGGCTTCTTTGACGTTGAAGTAGCGGTTGGCGCTTCTGGGACGCCTTCGGCGGAGGCCTCTTCGCGAAGTGGAGCTACTGCGACCGGAGCCTCCTTGCGAGGCGAGACCACCACGCTCGGGACCTCCTTGCGAGGTGAAGTCGCCACAGCCGGAGCCTTCCCCAGCCCGGAGACCGGAGCGAAGGGCGGAGGCATTAAGGCCAGCGGTGCTTCCATGGATGGCGCATCTAGCGCGGTTGTCGTCAGGACTGCGCCGTCACCGGCCGAGCTGTGAGCATCAGAGCTGCTTGCTGAGTGCGGCGGTGATGCCATCTTCGGCGGCTTCGTCTTCCTCCTCAGGGGGGCCCTCGCCTCTTTCCCTTTCTTTTTCTTCGCGGGAGTGGCCTGACGAAGCGAGGTGGTCTCCGGGAGCTCCTCGTCATCGTCATGACGCTCGAGGCTCCTGCTCGCCTCGAGTTCGCGCTGACGTTGCCCGCGGGTCTTTCGGACCAGTGGGGCAATCTCCTCTTCGGACTCGTCCTCGTCGTCCTCGGTACCCTTGGCGGGTGGCGACTCGCTTGTGTCCTGGGCGGATGGCCCGGAGCTCTCGTCATCGGCGGGTGGCAGCCACCCTTCCACCACTTGGAATAGCTGCGTTAAACACGGAACAAAGTTAGAATTACCGCGACTGCACATGCTGCGACTGCGAACGAGATAAAAGGATTACCGTTGGAGCCGGACGCTTTGCGGTGTAAGGAGGGACCCCGGCCTGCGCATCCGTGTATGCCGCCTGGGTGATCCTCTTCAGCGCCAGGAGGTAGTCCTCCAGATTCCACTCGGCGAGGCAGGCCTTCGTCGAGTCTCCTCGGCCTGTGTACTGATACATATAATGCTCGCGTTGGGCGAGCGGAACGAGCCGCCGCCCAAGCCAACAGTTGTACAAGTTCACCGTCTGGAGCCCCTTCTTCTTCAGACCGCGAATGGTCTGGAGCATTTCGTCGACGACCATCCGCTGGTCATCGGGGAGCTTGCCGACCTGGAGATGGCGCGGCTCGGAACGGTTGGCCGAGTACCGCGGGATCGCTGCTTCGTCCTCCGGAGTCGCCTCGGTCACATAGAACCACGACTTTTTCCAGTCGCTCGCTGCTTTGGCCGGTAGCATCAGGTCGAAGAAGGAGGCTTTAGATTTGAGTTGAAAGGTTAAGCCGCCCGCGGCTAGCATTGGGCCGCCTGCCTCCTCGCGGCTGATCCGTCCGTGGAACAGATCTTGCCACAGGGGAAAATAGGGCCGGCAGCCCAAGTAGCATTCGCAGAACGCCACGAAGATGGCGAGCTGCTCGATACTATGGGGACCCAGATCTGAGGGCTGGATCCCGTAGTAGGCGCAGAAGCGCCGGAAGAATAAGGAGGTGGGAAACCCTAACCCCCGCTCGAGGTGACTAGTGAAGCAGATAAACTCTCTCTCTCGCGGGTTCGGGGTCGTTTCTCCGGCTGCGGGGATACGCCAGCAGCCGGCCCGCAGGATTCCGGCCTCCTCGAAGGAGGCCAGCTGCGCCCTGGTGCACTTGGATCTACCCCAAGATTCAGTGGAGAGGGCCATGGCTGAGGATTTACTTGGAGGTCGGAGGGTTGCGGGTCGATCAGATCGCGGAATCGACGGACGGAAGTTGTGCGTACTCGGAAGAAATGGTGGGCGGTTGGCTTTCCGATAGCCTACCATTCCTCTTATATAGCGGAGGTTGCCCGCCAAATTAGGGGGCCGTTACCACGCGATGATTACGCCAAAAGTTACCGTTGAGTTACCTTAACGGCTAGTTTGACCACGCCCGACGGTCTGCCTCCTGTCACTCGGCTCGCTAAAGTCACTCGCTGAGACCGTGTCCCGTTGGCTCGACTCGCCCAAGACGCGACTCGGTTCGCCGGATTTATTCTTTCATGCAGGAGCCCGCCGACGATTCGACTGGATGCCAACTTGAAGCCATATACTCCGACTGCCAGCAGCCACCCATGCCTAATCAACGACGGCCTCGGGGACTACTGATGGGGATACGCCTACTGGGGTATACTCAGCGGGACGTTTCCGACTGGCCCGAAGGCTGGCGAGTGGGCCTGCAGAACGGCGAGTGGATCAAAGCCCAGCAAGATACCAGGCGACTGGAAGTTGAAGGCCCAGGCGAGTGGATAGGCCCAGTCGGTCTAGGTTTAAACGATTGCCAAAGTTGTAACCAAATCGGTTGAGATATGTAAACCCTAGGGGAGGTAAGCCTATATAAACCTCCCTAAGGGGTGAGTAGAGACACGTTCCTTCATACACCCAAGCTACTCGCCGCCTAGTCGCCGAGTACGCCCATTGTAAACACCTCCATAATACAATCTAGCAGGAGTAGGTCTTTACCCTCCGGGGGGCCGAACCTGGGTAAATCCCTGTGTCTTTGCCCTCATCTCGCACCGCAGATGGCTGGCCGCCCTTGCCCTTCGTTCTACTATTCGCTGCCTATTGCAGCATCTGCCGTGGTCATTCCCACGACAGTACATCATCCATTACAAACCATACATAAGGTCTTACACAAACAAAGGATCTCATGATCCAGTCTTAATACAATTCAAGCAGTGGAATAACGTAATAATAATGATAGCGTAGGCGAAGCTCCATCTTCAAGGTCACAGGCAATGCTGACGATGGGAGATGATCCTAGTTGTCGTAACCTTCCCGCTTTCCGTCTTCCTGATACTCCTCTTCATAGTCTGGCCATAGGAATAGCCAGAGACAAATCCATGAGTACTCTTTAAGTACTCGCAAACTAATACTAACAAGTGAAGGGGTTTTTGAGTAGGATAAACTAAGCTCTAGGGTTGTTTTGAAAAAAGCCAGGCTTACCTTAACTAAGTTCAGAAGCAAAGAAAACTAGTTGAAAGTTTTATAACACCTAAATGGGAACTTGAATTTCATATCACAACTCTGTTGTGGTCACGTCAAAGTCATAACTCATTTCATAAGTCATTTTGAAAACATCTGACGACAGAACAATATGGCCACGCCAACTGTCCATAACCGCGGACGCGGCTATTCGAATAGTTTGACACTCTGCAGAGATTGTACACTTTCACCACAACATTTGATACATCCGTCAGGAACAATCCTAAATTCACCATACTCAGTATGCGGATAATCAATCATAACCTTTCCATTACACGCCCTAGTATAGGCACATCTCCTGTGAGTTTGGCCTCCCAACCATGACCAACTGTCATCTTGGGTACTGCACAGGTGGACAATCTTCACAAGGTAGCCTCATCTCAAACCTTGGACGCAAGGGACCCATACTAAGGTATATAAATTTTCAGTCAAGCCCTACCCAAATTTCGGGTATTGTGGTTGTACGGTAAAGTTGGAATGGTATCGCATCCAGACAACCATCAGTTTTATAAATGGTTAAGGCTCATGCCTCAACATTTTCATCATCAAAATCATCTGGTGTTTCAAAAACACATGGCAAAACATTTTAGTAGAATGACTCATCATTCTAAGGTCATCATAACCATTTTCACCAAGTATTCCCATCTAAAGTTGATCAAGTTTTATGCTTAGCACTAGCAACTATATATGGGGGTAAACACTAATGAGGGGGTGGTAATCAGGTGTGAATTAGCTAAGTTCAATCTCATGCCTCAGGATGACATCAAGATTATCTAACTGTAACACCCTCAGAATCGGACCTATGCAAGTTTGAGCAAAATTCGCCAAACCCGCATAGAAACGATTCAAAGGTGCCCACCAGGCACTTTCGTGCGGGTGGAAAACGAAGTAATAACATTACACAACAGTCCTCGATGGGACCCACAGAACAGATATATATAACAGCGACTCAAGGAGTCAAGAATACAGATATAATATACAAAGATCCAAATCACATTGAAAACGATAGAGCGTCCAGCTACGGACAAGATGCAAATGGGGCTAAGAGCCCTGAAGAATAACCAATGGCGTCCATAACCCTGCCCAGGCCAAGCCGGAAGGGTAACCCTGCTAACGACGTCGATCTCAAACCTGCTTAAACAAAAGGGGTGCCGACAAAGGGCAAAGGAAAAAGAAGGAGCGTCAGTACTGAGGCCAGTACACGGCGAGGCTAGAATTCAGCGGTCCTCGCCTACATAGGTATGGTGGACTGAAGCGGCAGCGGCAGCATGCACTGAGCACCCTATAGAGACTCTCTACAACTGGCGGCTATCAGAGGGGGTGAAGAAAGACCTATTCGGATCCAACCTGATACTATCATCAAACGAACCCATCCTGGCGTTTCCCCCTCGAGACCGTCGAGGAAGTCAACCGAGGAACTCTCATAGTTGGCAATTTTACTTATTCAGTTATAGTTGCGGCACTTTACTAGTCAGGTTTAGGTAATCGTCCTGATAAAGTAAGCAGTGGGCACATTTAGTTAACCATTCCGTTATAGTTGCAACAATTACTAATCAGTTACAGATAGCATGAGATAAACCCAAAACCCAGCAGTTGTTGGTACTTTTAATCAGCCATTCCGTTGTAGTTGCAATACTTACTAGTCAGGTACAATGGTCGCAAGCGACACGCCAAACAAGCAGTTGTGGGCAGTATTAATTAGCCATTCCATTATAGTGAAGCTGATTACTAGTCATTATAAAGTCAAATTTATAGCAATAAACTTTAGTTATGCTTGTCTATGATCGAGATACTGTGCTCCAAGTCGTCCATAACCGCGGACACGGCTTTCAGAAAGTTTTAACCCGGTCGGGGTGCACAAATAGCAACACACACACGATCAACCTCGGAAAAACCAAATCAAAACCCAACGAGGTCTTCACGACAGAGCAATCACAAGATTCAGAAATATTTCAGGGGGCCACCCCTTGAAGTACACCCGCAACGAAGTAAGCAAGCTCCGAGACGGACTCAAGGTTGTGGGGACGGCTGTGAACGACTGGGAACCCAAAACTAGGCTTGGCGACACCGCGGAATCGTGCCACTATCCTAAACAGTACAGTGTGCTATCTGTCGCACAATCGTAAATAAAGCAGTAGCATGGCATAAGTACAGGATCGTAAATAAAACCTCAAACTATTTTGTGGCCCCAAGAAATAAGACGGAATCAAGCTCTGGCTAAGGGGGGCCCATACTCCCCATATGTGGATAGCGCGATAAATCAAGGAACAGGTATCAAGTACTCGGGGTCCTACGGGACACAAGTGGGCGTTCGGAAACCAAATATTATCTATCACCCACCGATGCCTCTGCTTATTTCAATTTTAGTTGTTAAACAGGAATTAAAGTGAACAATAAGTAAAACTATGATCAACTCCAACATCGACATGCGGCAATACATCAACAACTGTGGCACTTGACGACACGCAACAACACTTGAGCAAGCGACTACGACGCGCAAGTCCAACTATCTACCAAACAATAGGTAATAGGATGTGTCCAAGGCAATATAGGGTTGCACGGTATATCACAGGTACGGAAACTAAAGCATCGCAGCACAGATAGCAATAGATCAACAGGAGGGAATAAAGACTATTAAAGTAAGATAGGTAGAAAGGGGGAGATGCTCGCCTGAAAACATTGTCGAAGGGTTCAGCCAAAGATCGGGGCGAAGCTCACATCAACTCAACGGCCTTATCCGCGAAGAAGCAAAACACTAGAAGAACACCGGATGCAATATTTAATACACGCAGAAGATCGGCATGATGCATGTATGATGTATGACATGGCAAAGGTGCGATGCGATTATGTCATATTAAGCGGAACCAGGGTCCCGACAATTACTTAGATGGTTCAAGTTATTTAGCTACCCCGCAAATTAAATGTTGTAATAACGAGGCAAGATAAGTTACCGGTTCGCTACACAAGTTTAAATGAGGCCAATATAAAGCTAGATTTGCCCGCATATGGGCCCCATATTTAATTATTAGGTGAATCGGCATAAAGGCCCCCAAACCACATGATATGCATGCGAGATGACAATTAAATATGCAACAATTGTTATTATGTTATGAAATAGGGTTCGAGGAAAGGGTTCACACATTAGGGGTCTCGACGACCTTGGGGTTCCGGGGGTTCGGGGTTCGGTCTCCGGTTCCAGGGTTCGACGGAACGGTCTCGGCGGAAACGTTCTCGGACTCCGGGATCGTTCTCGGATATCGGGGTAGGTCTTGGCATTCCGGGAGGAAGCACTTGTCGCGCGGCGTCCGGGTAGGCAAAATTGTCGGTTCCGGCTTCGATTGTCGGTGTCGGACTTGAGTCTCGGCGTCAGGAGATCTTGGCATCTGTGTGGCGAACTCCGGGTTCGGTGTGCTTAGCTTCCACGAAGGAAAAACTTGGACTCCGACTTTGCTGTCGATGGCAACTCGTGTGGGCATCGGGGATTTCATCGGATCTGGTCGATGATGTCGATCTTGGTGGTTCGAAAATCTCGCGTCCTCGGTACCGAAGAAGATCTTGAGGGTCCATGTGGCGATCTTGTCCCTTCGGTTAGGCGTCCTCGGCGTCGTAGTGGCGATGTCGAGCTCGGATGGCGCCGGGTGTTTGGGTTCGTCTACAAGGTCGATGGCCAGCACAGAGAGACGCGACAACAGGCAGGGACATCTTGCTCGGCTCCGGACAGCGGGGAACCCGCCGGTGGCTCTGTGCAGGAGACGAGGAGGCCGGCGACGGGGTGCTGCAGGCGGCGAGGTCGGGGGCGACGGACACGGGCCGCGGCGAGCGGTGGACCGGCGGGGTGCGCTGGGTCGGAGGCCGGAGGGTGGAGGCGCGGGACGCAGGCTCGGGGTCGGCGAGGACGGAAGGTGCGCGGGGCCGCTCCGGCGCGGCACGGTGGCGGCTCGCCGGAGGAACGGCCGGAGCTGAGCGGGGAGGCGGAGCGCGGCCAGAGGAGGGGCAGGACGCAGCCGTCGGGGCGTGCTCGGGGCACTGGGCGGCGCCGGGCGAGGGCGGAGGCGGAGGAGGGTCGCGGCTCGCGGGCGCCGACGAGCTCGGGGGCGGAGGCGGAGCGCGCCTGGCCGGAGAAGAAGGAGCGCGGCGCCGGCGGTCGGGGAGGCGCGCAGGCGAGAGGGCGTTGCAGAGGCGGCCGGAGGCGGGGCGGGGCGGAGCCACGGCGACGGGAGGATGCGGGGTCGGCGCGCGGCGGAGCTGGCGGAGGCGGGGGTGGCTGCTGGCGGGGCTGCGAGCCAGGCGGGTGGGCGGCGGCGCATGGGGAGGAGCGGGGCTTGGCGGGGTCGCGAGCTGGGCAGCGGCGCGCGGGGAGCTCTGGCGCGGAGGCGAGGGTGAGCGCCGGGGCCGGGGGAGGTGGTGGCCGGAGAAGGGGGGGAGGGTAGCCGGCGCAGAGGGAGAAGAAGGAAGGGGCGCAGGGGCGGTTGCGTGCGGGGAAGAGAGCCAGGGAGGAGGAGGGAGGAGGGAGGAGGGCCCGACAGGCTGGGGACGGGGTGGGGCCAGGAGGAGGTGGGCCACCGCGGGGAGACTGGGTCGGGTTGGGTCCCGCGGCGAGCTGAGGGGCTGACGCGTGGGCCCCTGGGGGAGTCGGGGCCACGGGCAGGGAGAGGGGGTGTTTGCGTGTGGGTGAGGGAGGGAGGCACTGGCCGGCTGGTGGTGGGGTGCTGGTGGGGCCCGGCGCCAGGGGTGGGGTGTGAGCTGGAGAGAGAGAGAGGAGAGAGAGGGGGGTTTGGCTGGGTAGGTGGCAGCATCTGAGAGGTGGAGACTTGGGGAGAGGTGAGGTGGCGTTCAGGGATTGGGTGGGTGAGGTGGAGGCTGGGTTGGGGTAGAGTTTTAGGTGGGATTAGAATTTAGATGGGGCTGGCAGGGTGGACCGATTTAAAACAGGGGTGGTCGTTCGGGTCTACTCGGCCCGTTCGACTGCCCCACTAAAATAAATATAACTTTTATTTATTTCAAACAAAGCTTTTGCAAACCGATATCGGGCAAAACAAAATATTCCGACGACCCGGATTTTGATGTTTGAATCAAGAGGGGGCGTTTTAGAAAACAAAACGGGTGTTGCGAAAATAGTTTTGGCAAACAATGCATGATGATGACGATGCAATGCACAAATTCAACGCGATTTTCTAGTAGTGATTTTGCGGGATGCCACACTAACTTAGGCCAAGTTTTATGCTCTTTATGCTACCTTCAGATATCTTTCTGAAGTCTACAAGGCACTAAGTAAACAAACTAAAGAGCTTGGATCAAGAAATAAAATAACTAAGCTTGCACATAAAACTAGGATTGGGTATAATCAAAGGGTGTAAGATTGCATAATTGCAAGTATAAGCTTGCATAGGTAAGGTGGCTTGCAAGTGTTATCTTGCCAAGTAAACTGGTAGTATTAGGCTTGTAGATATTAGCTTGCCTTGTGCAGAGCAGTGGTTGAAGTTATCCTCGCCTTTTTTCCTTGTAGTATCCTCCTTCCTCCTCGTATCCTTGGTCGCTACTAGCGTCTATAAATAAATACGAGGTACACAATCACCAAACAATACTTTACTACTTCTATCTATCACACCAAGGTTTTCACTAGATGATATAAGATCATCACAAGCATTACAATCATTAAGGCAAAGTTTTAATTACTTTATTTGGAAAAGTAATTTCTACTCATTGAAAAACTACTTAAGATTTAATATTCTCCAACTAAAACATGGGATCATGTTGACACATGCCATCACCACATATTTCAGTACATGGGAATGTGATTTAAAGTGTTGTCACAATTTAATAAGGTTTAACCTTTTTATTTTAATTAATTAAGGTGTCTAGAATTTCCTATAAGGCATTCTTTTATTACTTGTTCATTATTTCTGCAAGTAAACCTATATATTTTTATATATTCTGAAAGGTATGGTTAAATGTGATTTTTGAGAGTTGGAATCAACTCAAAAGCTTTTGTGGGTGAATTTTGAAAAATGTTTGAATGCAGAAAAGCTTCTGCCTTGTTATTTTTACTATAGGTGATCTACAAATCCAAATGATTTGAATCCAACAGGATTGGATTAAGCACTCCAGTACCTTTCTAACAAAATTGGTTTCATGCATTTTGGTCCAGTGAATCGAGCTGGGTTGATTTTTGAATCTAGGTATAGAACTGATTTTGAAACTAAATGAATAAATCTAAGTTTGAATTGCTGGGTCGCATGGGAGGTTTAACTAGGCCGGCCCACTACGCATAGTGCACGCGGGCTGATTAAGTGGCTGTCCCCACTCGTTAGTGAGACAGGGAGTGGCGAAGGGGTACAGGGAGATTAGGGTCGTTGGATTAGAAACTAGATCTACGGCTGTGGTTTATCGTCCACGCCTGAACAGGACGCGGCGAGGTTGAACCCTAGCACGGTCAGTGGGGGTCGACGGGGGCTCACCGGGGCTCCGGCGATGGTCGACGATGGGGGCGAACGACGAAGTCGACGACGGCGATCCTCCTGGTACCGGCAACTCCTCTTGGGGCGGCTCCAATCAACGATGCCTCTCCTCCTCTGCAGCAGCAAACTCTGGTGAAATTCCGGCCACCTGGTGCTCGCCTTGCTCCGGGGGTGAGTGGGTGTGATCAGTGAGAGGTGGGGGAGTGAGATGGTGTGCTCAAATCGAACAGGGGTGGCCTCCTTTTATAGTGCCTGAAGAGGACCAACGGGCGCGGGTGGAGCTCATTGTGGTCGTCGATACAACGTGCTAATGGAATGGGCGATGATAGGGGGTGGTGCGTTGCCTCCTGGCGAAGCTCAACGGCTTGATGGCAAGGCGTGGGGCGGTGAGGAACGGTCGGAACGTCGCGGCGTTCTGAGCGGGTCTGACGGCAAGTTTGATGGCGCGGGTGCATGGTCCACGCGGTGGCGAACGGGGTTATCTGGCGGTTTGCTGGGGTACTGGCGATCACGCACACAAGCGGCGAGGGCAGCGCGCGGTCTGTGGGCTGGTGTCACGTGCGGTGCTCTGGCGAGTTCTCGGCTCGCTCGCAGAGAAACTGGGCGTGAGCTTGTCATGTGGTCCAGGGGCTGGCAAGGCTCGGGGCTTGGACAAGGGGTGGCGGTGGACGGTGCTGCGTGTCCCAGACAAGGTTGGTGAGGCTAGAGCTTCTCCTAGCTCGCTGGCGACATGGGGGTGGCAAGGGTGCTCTCGGTATGGTCACCGTTGATGGCTATGCATGCTCACAGTGGTGCTAAAGATTTTTAAAGGGGCTAGGTGATCTACTAAGAGCTTGCTGCAAACTAGAGGGGGAACAAGGTTGGCCAAATTCACTGCTACCAATAGTGTTTGATGTTTTGTTGTTTGCTGCTGACAAGGTGTTTAATGAAATGGCCACAAGAGATTCAAATTTGAATTTTGGATTCAAACTTGGTGGGTTTGCTAGTTACATACTAGGGAGTCTCTGGGTAGCTGGATTGGTCAAGGGACACTGGTTTGGTTGGGTTTTGAAAATGTGGGATCTTCACCTATGAATCCGATTCAATTTTGAATTGTGATTTGAAATGGGTTGCCAAATGTTTCTGCAAGTTTGAAAGGTGGGCTTTGATTCACTTTTACTTGGTCTAGCAAGGGGTGAAAATAATTGGAAAAGTTTCTGTTTGAAATCTTGGACTAGAAACACTCAAAGTGGTCTAGTGGGCAAGATTGTCAAAAATGACCATTTGCTTATTTGTTTTGTTTTTGATTTTCTCTTGAATTGTTTCTGCTTGGAAATGTTTTAGATGATGTGGTTTTCATCTTTAAACCATTCCTTGATAATTAGATCAATCACACAAGTCCATTCATGCATTCATACAATCATCACATACGCACATGCATTCATTTGTTTTTTATTTAATCAAAGTTTTGTTAACCCTAATTTTAGTGATTAAAATTTGATAATCATGATCAATATTTTGGGATGTTACAAACCTTCCCTCCTTAAACAAAATCTCGTTCCGAGATTTGAAAAAGAAGAAAAAAGATTACCTAGGATTTAAAGAGATAGGGAAACTCCATCCTGATGTGATCTTCTCGCTCCCAGGTAGCTTCTTGTTCAGTGTGGTTGCTCCACTGAATCTTGAGAAACTTGATGCTTTGGGTCCTGGTGGTTCTGAAAGCTTCCTCCAAAATACGGATGAGTACTTCGGGATACGTGAGGTCATCGTTGATATGTATGGTCCGGTGATCAATGTTCTTGAAAACTTCAGTCTTCTCTGGGACTTCAAGGCATTTGCGAAGTAACGATATATGGAACACATTGTGCACTACTGAAATCTCCTCTGGCAGTTCCAATTGATACGATACTTCTCCTCGATGATTCAGAATCTTGAAAGGTCCGATGTATCTGGGGGCTAACTTTCCTTTGAGCTGGAAACGCTGCATTCCCTTCAAAGGCGACACTTTGAGATACACAAAATCTCCGATATTGAAAGCGAGGTCTCGACGTATCTTGTCGGCATAACTCTTCTATCGTGACTGGGCGGTCTTGAGGTGCTCATGAATCTTGTGAACTTTCTCTTCTGCTTCTCGTTGGATATTGGGTCCGAAAATCCGACTCTCTCCTACTTCCGACCAATTCAAAGGGGTACGACACTTCCTTCCATACATGAACTAAAATGGGGCCATTTGCAAACTATCTTGATAACTGTTGTTGTAAGAAAATTCTGGAAAAGCCAGATAGTCTTCCCATTTAGATCCATACTCTAGCACACATGCTCTCAACATATCTTCGATTATTTGATTTACTCGCTCCGTTTGTCCATTGGTCTGAGGGTGATAAGGTGTGCTGAAATCTAAACGGGTCCCTAGTCCTTCTTGGACTTTCTTCCAGAATCTCGAGGTAAACCGAGTTCCTCGATCTGATACGATGTTATTGGGGACTCCGTGCAATCTGACGATTCTAGCGATGTACAACTCTGCTAGCTTCGAGCTCTGGTAGGTGGTCTGGACTAGTAAGAAATGAGCAACTTTGGACAATCTGTCTACTATGATCCAAATAGAGTCATTTCCCCTACTAGAAGTAGGAAATCCGGTGATAAAGTCCATTCCTACTGAATCCCATTTCCATTCTGGAATCTGCAATGGTTGCAACAGTCCTACGGGTATCTGATGTCCCGCCTTGACTCTCTGATAAATGTCACACTTGGCGATATAGCTTCCGATTTCTCTCTTCATCTTATGCCACCAAAATTGCTCCTTCAGATCCTGATACATCTTTGTTCCTCCAGGATGGATAGAATAAAGAGTATCATGGGCCTCCTTCAAGATAATTTCCTTCAGCTCTGAATCTGCTGGTACACAAAGACGTCCTTTGTACCACATCACTCCTTCTTCATCATCGGTGAATCCAGGTACTTTGCATGTACCGATACGATGTTTGATTCCGTCGATACTAGCATTTCCTTTCTGAGCCTCCTTGATCTGACTGATCAAAGTGGGTTGAAGTTCTATGCTAGCCAAAAATCCTTCACTTACTAATTCCATTTGGAAATCTTGCATCTCCTTGTGCAAACTTGGTTGCTCCTTCAGAATCATGGAGTTCAAGCGGCACGACAATCCGCTAAGGGAATCTGCTACCACATTGGCTTTACCGGGGTGATAGTGAATGTCCAGATCATAGTCCTTGATTAGCTCAATCCATCTTCTCTGCCTCATATTCAACTCTTTCTGGGTGAATATATACTTCAGGCTCTTGTGATCCGAGTAAATCTCACAACGGTTTCCCATCAGATAATGCCTCCATGCCTTGAGGGCTAGAACTACGGCTGCTAGTTCAAGGTCATGGGTAGGATAATTCTGTTCATGCTTCTTAAGTTTTCGGGATATATAAGATATAAATTTTCCCTCTTGCATCAACACACATCTGAGGCCGATCTTGGATGCGTCACAATACACATCAAAGTGCTTCGTGGTATCCGGCATAATCAAGACTAGGGCTAAAATCAATCTCCTCTTGAGTTCTTGAAAACTCGCTTCACATATGTCCGTCCATTCAAACTTCTTGTCCTTTTTCAACAATTGGGTCATGGGTCTTGCGATACTCGAGAATCCTTCTACGAACTTGCGACAATATCCCGCTAATCCGAGAAATGCACGAACTTGGGTTTGGGTGGTTGGGGCTTGCCAATCTTCAACATCCTTCACCTTTGCAGGGTCGACGGCAATTCCTATGGCTGATACAATATGTCCGAGGAATCCTACCTCCTGTAACCAGAATTCACATTTGCTAAACTTGGCATACAGTTGATGCTCTCTAAGGGTTCCAAGAATGGTCCTTAGGTGTAGCTCATGTTCTTCTTCTGATTTGGAATAAGTCAGAATTTCATCGATGAAAACAACGACAAACTTATCCAGGAAGTCCATAAAAATCTTATTCATGAGGTTCATGAAATAAGCGGGGGCATTGGTTAATCCATATCTGGTGGTGAAAGCAGTCTCTGGAATATCCTCAGCGCGAATCTTGAGTTGATGTTAGCCAGTTCTAAGATCAATCTTAGAAAACACTTTGGCACCGGTCAACTGGTCAAACAGGTCTTCTATCTTGGGCAACAGGTACTTATTCTTGATGGTGACATCATTCAACTTCCGATAATCCATACATAAACAGCTTCCTCCATCCTTCTTGTCCACAAACAAGACAGGTGATCTCCATGGTGACGCACTTGGTTGAATCAATCCTATTTCCAGCATGGCATCCAGTTGCTTCTTCAGCTCCACTAATTCAGACGAGTTCATACTATACGGTCTCTGGGCTATGGGTCCGGTTCCAGGGATTAGTTCAATGATAAACTCGATATCCCAATTTGAGGGCATACCGGGCAAAACATCTAGAAATACATCGGGGTATTCACAGACTATCCGAACTTGGTCAATGGTCGGCTGGGCTATACTCTTGTTGCATTTGAATTGACGGGGCAAGGTTTCAGATACATGCTCTACTGATATTCTAGCTGTACTGGTCATGGTTATGGCTTTCTTGGCACAGTCGATTAGTCCTTTATGTTTGGACATCCAATCCATTCCTAGTACTACTTCCAAACCTTTAGTTCTGAGTACTATTAGATTAGCATAAAAGTCTATGCCCTGGATTCGGATAGACACGGCCTTGCAAATTTGTCTAGCTTTGGTGGTTGAAATAGGTATTTGAACTATCATGACATGCTTGAATTTGGTTGGTTGAATCTTACTAGTGCATGCAAATTCTTCCGTAACAAACGAATGCGATGCTCCAGAATCAAACAACACTCTTGCAAGTACTGAGTTAACAGAAAACATACCCAACACGACATCTGGCTTTTCTTGGGCTTCTTCGGCATGCATGAGAAAGAGACGACCGTTGCGGTTGAGCGAGTTCCCTGGGGCAAACCTTCTTCCGGGCTGAACACGACGCTGTTGCTGAGCTGGGGCATTTGCATTGGGGGATGCGGCAATCTTCTTGGGACACTCATTGGAATAGTGACCTTTGGTTCCACATTCATAACAAGTCACTTGGGACTTGTCTTTTGCTGCAACATGCACGACATTGCTTCTAGTTCTCGGGGCAGTGTTGGTGTTGGTGGTGACATTGTTGTTGTTGAACTTGGGCAGGGCACGGTTGAAATTGCTGGGGTTGCCGGAGTTGTTGTTGTTTCCTCTGGGCCTTGGGTTTCCTCTTCCATGGTTGGGGTAGGTCGGACGGTTCATCGGGGGTCTGTTGTTTCTTGGGACAAATCCTGGAGATGGGTTGGGGCGATATGCTGGTGTATGGTGGGTTCCTGGTTGATGCATCATGCGACGCTTGCGATTCTCATTCGCTTGGTTGATTTTCCCTTCCATCTAAATGGCAGAGTCAACTAAGGCTTCAATATCAGCAAAGGGGATATTGACTAACACTTTCTGCATCTCATAGTGTAGGCCATTCAGGAATCTCTCCTTATTCTTGGCTTTAGTATCTATCTCATCTGGTGCATACCTAGCTAATGACAAAAATTTGTCATGGTACTCCACTATGGTCATCCTTCCTTGCTTCAGTTCTTTGAATTCATCTCTCACCCTCTTGATCAAACCTGGTGCCACATGGGTCCTGTTGAACTTGACTTTAAACTCTTCCCAAGTCATCATCTGACCTCCTGTCATAGCATGAACGCTGTTCCACCATGCTCTTGCATCTCCGGCCAGATAGTGGGTGGCAAACAATAATTTCTCGTTAGCTTCTACTCCTGCAACTTCTAGGTTGTTCTCCATGGGTTGCAACCAATCATCTGCATCTAGGGGCTCTTCAGACTTAGTGAAAATGGGTGGATTGGTGTTCTGGAAATTTTTGAGCTTAGATCCATGGTTGTCCTGATTTCCATGGCCTTGGTTGTTGTTGTTGGCCATCTGAGCGATGTGCTGAAGGATGGCTAAGTTGGCTTGACGTTCGTCTCTCTCAGCTCTGCGGTCCGAAACCAACATTTGCAAGATCTACAACATTGGGTATGGGGATGAACTGCTTCCTCCGTGAGGCATCTGAAGACTGTGATAGAATAAGAGAAAAGAGGGAAATTTCTAAGGTTCAGGGTTTGGTAAAGTTTTTGAAGTTTGACTCAGGTTTTTCTAGCAACTTGCTTTTCATTCATTCACACATCATACAACACACACCACAACAAAGGAAAACAGATGGTTTTAAGAACCATTCTAGGAAACTACGATACAGTGGGACCGAATACAACTCACTAACGCTAGTGCTCAAGTGCTACAACTCCTCGGAATCGATGGCTTCATCATACTCATCATCATCATCGATGAAGGTGAAGTCATCCTCACCGGTGAAGAAGTCCATGGCCCGATCCTCCAGAAAGTCATTATCATCACTGAGATAGGAGTGGGGGTCTCCACGAAGGTCTTCCCCGGTATTCTCCCTCTCCTCCAACTGCATGTCTCTCTCGTGGATGGTCTCCTCCAAATCCGTGATCTGGTGGTGAAGACGGGTAATGATGCACTCCTTCTTATCGAGCAGACGACAAGACTGGCGATCCTTCACTAGCATGGCAATAGTCTGATCCTTCTTGGCGGCGATGGCATACTTGTGGTTGGCGTAGGCGCGGGCATTGTCCAACTCCTTCTGACAGTCATACATCATGAAACTGAGGTGGTCCAGTTGAGTCTTCAGCTCATGGTGATATGGGGCCTCTAGTGGCTGTCCCATAACATAACGCCTTGGATAGAACTCAAAACGGGTACCTTTGATCTGATTGATGCTTTGCCCACAAAAACGGGCAAGAGCTTCCTGTATGGCCCTGGCAAGTCCATCGAGCCAGTTGTTCTCTCTCAAGGTGAACTAAATTCCCTCTGAGGTGGGGGCTTCAATCATTCCCTGGACACTTGCAACAACTAGCCACTGCAATTCCTCTCCTTCCTGATCATTGAGCTGAGCTCCGAAGAACTGGGGGTGTGGACGCTCTAGAAGTTCCGAAAGCTGGTCCAAGTCACGCTCAAAGATGAGGTCTCCTCCATTCCCCAACTGATAAAACTTGATGTACTTCACGTACATCTAGAAGAATATAGGATACGTAAGTCAGTAGAGTGGTCAAGTGTGTCAAATTTTAAGAAATTTTGTAAGAAATTTTGAGGCACATGAATTTTTACGAAAGAGTCTAAGTGGTAAGAAATTTTGAGGCATAAGAAGTTTTTGATTCAAACGTCCATTTTAACTAGGGTCTCCTATGGTCAGGATGGCTCTGATACCAACTTGTCAACACTCGGATTTTTAATCCCAGATGCCTGTTATGCCATACTCCCCAATCCGAGGATTGCCATTTTTGCGTGACATAACACATTGGATATCACAGTACATCATCCATTACAAACCATACATAAGGTCTTACAAAAATAAAGGATCTCATGATCCAGTCTTAATACAATTCAAGCAGCGGAATAACGTAATAATAACGATAGCGTAGGCGAAGCTCCATCTTCAAGGTCACAGGCAATGCTGACGATGGGAGATGATCCTAGTTGTCGTAACCTTCCCGCTTTCCGTCTTCCTAATACTCCTCTTCATAGTCTGGCCATAGGAATAGCCAGGGACAAAGCTATGAGTACTCTTTAAGTACTCGCAAACTAATACTAACAAGTGAAGGGGTTTTTGAGTAGGATAAACTAAGCTCTAGTTTTTTTTTTGCAAAAATCCAGGTTTACCTTAACTAAGTTCAGAAGCAAAGAAAACTAGTTGAAAATTTTATAACACCTAAATGGAACTTGAATTTCATATCACAACTCTGTTGTGGTCACGTCAAAGTCATAAATCATTTCATAAGTCATTTTGAAAACATCTGACGACAGAACAGTATGGCCACTCCAACTGTCCATAACCGCGGACGCGGCTATTCGGATAGTTTGACACTCTACAGAGATTGTACACTTTCACCACAACATTCGATACATCCGTCAGGAACAATCCTGAATTCACCATACTCAGTATACGGATAACCAATCCTAACCTTTCCATTACACGTCCTAGTATAGGCACCTCTCCTGTGAGTTTGTCCTCCCAACCATGACCAACCGTCATCTTGGGTACTGCACAGGTGCGGTGACCCAGCATACCACTACATGTGTAGTACACTATAGTTGTTGACATGACATCCACAGAACACTGTTCCGTAAATATCACATCCCTCAGAGTGGTACAACAGAAACATTGCGGGTCCATATTAAAAAAGTACACACATTATTATTATTACAATACCGGAAGTTCAAGACTTCCAAAGATCCAACTTACAAACCAAAATATAAAGTGTTTAGCGGAAATTTAAAAATAACAACTCCGACTAGGAGTGGGGCTCAACAGCTTATTTTATAGAGTTCATGCTGCTCGGCTCCGATGGTTACTACTAACTAGGTACTTAGTTGGTCTCGTTCTCATCGACACCGTAGCGGATCTCATAATCCACTCCTTCAACTCCTCCGGATAGATCAGGTTCCTCGTAGAACACGTCTTCTTGGCATTCAGCCGCATACATTGGCACTTCTTCGGGATCCTCAGAGTCTAAGCAAGGGATCAAAGGAAAGAATGAGTAACAGCGTTACCCAACAAGTTCATTATATGCAAGGTGGGAAGTTTGATGCTCTAACTACCACCTCAAATTGTAAATCCTTGGCACCATGCAGTTTTTGTAAATCTTTCTTCAAAGATTGATTTTATTATGAAAATGTAAGGTTCCCAACCTTTAATAAGGTAGAGATCCCTGTGTTTACAATGCTAGTACCTGGATCAATAGCTAGCATCCACAGTTAAGATGTAATATCAAGAAACAAAGGTCATAATACAACTTTATAACCAGGAATAAAATAATTTATTACATCTTACATAGCTCATTTGGCTATTTCATTACAATGCAGCAGAATATAACAATAGCATGGGGTCCTTCATCTTCAAAGTGCCACAGGCAAACATGTTGGTTGTAGACTTGTAATCCTACTTCACTAATATCAAACAAACCTACAACATAACAAGTTACAGCCATAAGGGTCAATACATTTGAATTGTATTGGCAAGTGATACTATGGTGGTATAGTGGAGTCTATCATCTATATGCATTTGGCTAAGTGGAGCTTGGGCTTTCTTTGCTCAAAATAGATTTTCCTTATCATTTGAAAACACTAAATTTTTGCTTGACAAAATCACCCAAGGCATCTCCCAATAGAAATTGGTGATCCTTCAACCTTGTTCAACCACAAGTTTTTAACTTAGAAATTGGGATGAGGATATTCTTGATAGCTTCCATGTCTTGATGCTCAAATTGTCCTTTATCAGGGACATGGCTAAGTACTTAGATTTTTCACTCTGCAGAGGTGGTGCACTTTCCCCAGAAGACTTGGTTTCCCAAGACAAGATCTTTCAGAAGCCTTCCCTTAGACCAGAATGGACGCGTTCCAACCTATCATTCCCCTACCACCAACTGTACATTTGGCTAAGTTATTGCAACCTATATGATCCAGGCAGAGCCCATAATGCCAAGTGGCTGCACTTGAAGCTTCTCAACATTTGACGTCTCAAATCTCTTTGTTCCTGGGTGGCCATACACAAGTGAGATACACAAGGTAAACCATAGAAATGGGCCTTGTGAACCACTCAACACAAACCATTCCTTCCATTCCACCCAGGTGATTCATTCACTTAGTTGTTTTATTATACAAAACACAAGTCCTTGACTTAGAAATATTCCATAGTATGAATATATATTCCACCCTTGTTTTCTACTATCTAAGCTAAGCATGATAGTAGTAGGAATCTTAACTTAGGAAATTCTACTAGGGTTTCATCTACTAGGATTTCCCATGGCATAGTATATACTCAGCAAAATTCCATGCAAGTCCTACTTAGAAATATCACTAATGCATAGTGAAAATAATGGGACAAAAGTATGAAGCATCACTTGCCTTTTTGGTAGAGGGTATAAGTTCACTCCTTGATCTTGCAACAATCACACTCTTCAAATTCCACTACAATTCAATCAAGCAAGCAATATTTCAATCTACCATTCAAGCAAAACATCACATAAAATGGTAGAAACAAAACAATGCATGCAAGCATGCTAAAGATTGTTTTATTTGGAAAATTGGTTTCTAGTAGGTTATAAACATTTGAAAACACCTATTGGTCATTTGATAAAGTGGCAAAATCATTTGCAAAAGATTTTATCTATAAACCATTTTTAAATCAAAGCATTATTTTATGTAGTTGAGAAATGCTTTTAATAAGGCAACAATCTATAGGGTTCATCAAAATATATTTTTAAATCATAAAACTTGGTGTTTGGGGTCAGAGAGTTTAAATCAAAACATTTCCCAAAGGTTTTCTCCAAAAAGCATTTTTAACAAATAAACAATATTTTTATTTGACTAGAAATGGTTTAAATCAAAGATTTATTCTTTTGCTTCACCAAATATATTTTTGAAACCACAAATTGATTTCTATGGTCAGTAGGTTCAAAACAAACCATTTGCCCAAGATTTTATCTCAAAAATCATTTTAGAACAAATTTTATATTCTAAATATGCCTACACAAGTTTCTGCAAAAACATTCAATTTAACAGAAACATTTTACTAAACAAAGTGCATGGTCAGAAAGTACTTGTTTTGCTGAATCCATTGATATAAATTTGCAAAATTTGGACGTGTGGTTTGAAAGTTATGCAATTTACAAATTTGGTCATCTAATAGACAAGTTTCTATTTTTTAAAATAGATTCCAGGCCACGTGTCGTGTTGCTATTTCCTGGTACCGGTTCGCATGGATCAAGCGATATGGAGCGTTGGATCTAATGACGATCGTGCGGCACAGATCTATCCATACCCTTCCGGTTAAGTGAATCTATCGCGTCACTCCGATCCAGATCGGACGGTGCACATCACACTTGCCATCGAGTGGCGGCGCTAGCGGCGGCAGGTGGCAGCGCGCGGTCAGACGGTGACGGTGTCGACGTTACAGGAAGCGAGAGAGCGAAGGGAGATGCTCACCAGAATCGCCACGACGTGGGAATGCTCAAGGTGGTGGTAGCTCATCGAGGGGCACACGGTGGTGATGGCAATCTCTCGCCATAGGTCTGCCTGGCGTCTGGTTCGTCTGTTCGTTGTCGGAGGCAGGTCCACGGTTCACGCCAAACCAAACAAGCAACGCCATTAGGTTCGCTAGAGAGAGGCGAATACGGGAGTATCAGCCAGAGGGAATGGGGCGGTCAGGAATTACCAGGGGGTTTCGCCGGAGAGGTAGCAGACGATGGAGGCGTGCAGAGGTCGTCCTTGCCAACGCTCTAGGGCAAGCGCGGCCGAGCAGAGGCCACTGGGAGATGCGTATGGAAGAGGGGCGCAAGCTCGCGTGGTCGAGGAGGCAAGGCGCGGCTTGGGTTTGCCGGAATTTGACAGGGGACTCGTCGGAGGCAGCGGTGGTCTAAGACGAAATCAGGGTAGCCTGGGGGCGTAGAGGATCTGGCGAGTGAGGGGAAAGAGAGAGGGTGCGCATGCGATTTAGTATGCGTGATCATGGGGCTGTTTAATCGCGGCGTTACTGCGTATTACGCCAACATTCATTTGGCAGCAACGGCCGACGAGGTCAGCGGGAAGGTGAGGAAGACGGTGACGTGGCGTGGGGCCTGTTTGCCAGTGAGTGAGGGAGAGGAGGAGTGGGGCCTGCTGGTCAGCGTCTGTGTGGGTTCCTTCCGCGGTGAAAAACGGTTCGCTCGGGGTGAGAGGGAGAGGTGGGCTACTGGGCTTAGTGGGCTAGCTGGGCTGGGCTGCTCCTTTTCTTTTTTTTTGTTCTGATTGTTTTTCCTTTTCTATTTCTAATATTCTGTTTTGATTTGATTAACCAATTCAAACATTCATTTGAATTCAAACTTCTCTCAAATTTTGTGTGGATTCAAATGCTGACTAATAAAACATTCTGAATTCAAGTTTGGAATAAATCTTTTATTCTTTTTAGGGTCTTTTAATTATTTAAAATTGGCCCTTTTATTTATTAAATGAGATCAAATATATTTTCTAATCCTTATTTAAATTTCATTTTTCCACAAAACCTTTTCAGTAAGTTTTATTCAATTAAAAGGGTGTCAAATAATTCACTTTGAATTATTAGAAATAATTTTAATATGATTTATTAATCATTTTAAATTGGGTACTTTTCTTTATTCTACTGGAATTAAATATAGTTTTAATTCCATATATTTTATTTGGAAGATTTCTTTGATCTTATTTAAGTTAATTAAATAACTTTTAATCCACTCGGGCAAATTCCAAAATACTATTTTCTCATGAATTAAATAATTATTCTTATTAGAGATTTGTCTTTATTAAAATAGGTACAGAATGGTTAATGCCATTTTGTTTGGAAATTCTTTATCCTTTTATTTTTTTTGGATTTCAATTCTATTCATTCCATTTGCTTAATGGATTAGGCCAAGATTTAATTTGGTCTTTAAATATTTCTTATTTAATATTTCTGTCTTTATCTTATAAAATCCATATCTTTTTATTTATAGATCCAAACTTGGTGACTCCAATTTGTAAAATCTTATTTAATATTTATTTATCCTTTTAAATATATTTAGGATTATTTGCTCACCATTTGGTATGGATTTATAGATAGATGCTTTATTAGCTTTGGAAATTCAATTTGTCTTATTAATTTCATAAGATTTTATTTATGGTTCCAAATTAAGTGAAACCAATTTCTATGGTTTTATAATATTTCCATTTGTCATTCTTGATCATTTTGAAATGTTTGTATGATCAATTTTTTATATGGATCAAATCCATAGTCTTAGATATAACTTGAAAATGATTTCCTTCCATTAGGGTTTTAGAGTTTTGGTTTATTCTCCAAGTGTTTAAATTTCAAGATGCATTTTATGAGGAATGCATTTCACTTGATTTGAATTTAGTTGGATTCAAACAGTTACCAAAGTTTGTTCAAGATGGGATTTTAAGTTTCCATTTAGAAACAAAAGTTTCTTTTCACCGTAATTTTCAACAATTATTTATTTTGTTTATTTATTTTTCACATAACAAGATTTGGAAAATCTTGGGATGTGACAGAAGAACTATGATAATCAGCCTTCACAGGTTGACTAGAACTTTCATGGAGTTCCTTTCCTATCGCGTTCGTAGCTCCTTCCCGAAACAGGGAGTAACAAGTTACAGTTCTTACACTCTGCAGAGGTGCGTTACTTTACCCATGAGATATAAACTCCTTGTTGCACAACCGGGCGTACTTTCCCGTCCACAATTCCATGATGTGGGGCCCATTAGTTGGTCCAAGCCAATCACTGCCCCCTTCGCGACCCCGCATGCCTCCTTGGTGTACACCATGCCCACATAATGAATTACGACAATGGTTTGTTCAAACCATTAGATCCCAGAACTATCATGGGACGATGAGGGTTCCCACCCATATGCTGCATATCCTCTACGGATTACCAATTAATATGCACGCTACAAGGATAACATCCACGACCTGCACATTCGGCTTCATGCGAGAGGAAGAAGATACAGCTGACTTCTTTGTCCCATTCCAAATCTCATGGCTAACGCGTAATATACGACGCTAGAATCACTGATGTCAGGGGTTATGAAGTCCCTACTTGATCATCATTGTTGCAAATAGAACCCTAAGTTCTATTGCTCCATTATATCACCACTTAGGATGATATATATCATTTCTTTATTTATGAAAAGAATATTTTCTTTCTTTTATAGCATATATGACAACACACAATTTGAAAATACTTTGATGAAGACTCTTAAAAGGACATGATCAAGTGATGAACTTGCCTTGTGATGGCAAGGTAGTGAAGTCTGATGCTTGCACTGAACCTTGATCTTCTGGTTCTACAAAAACATCATTATTGCCCGGTAAGGACAATATTTAAAGAAGCAAAATGATTATGCAAGTAATGTAATCCATTTTTCAATTCTATATGCATTTTCCCTATATAAGGTGTCTTTAATAAAGCATTTATAAATATTATTTTTATATTTGTTGCAACTATTGAATCATTTCCCTTTTTTATTTGACTTTTATTGATTTAATAATTCTTTTAGGAATTATTAATTATACATTAAATTTATTATTAAGTATTTATTTACTATTTTTTACAAATACTATAATATTAATAAATAATGAAAGTGATTTTTATTTATTTTTATCACCTTTCAATAATTTTGTAAAATTCCATAAAGAATATATAAATTATAAAATTCTTATAAAATTTTAAATGTCCAAAATTTTATATTTTATTTGGACACATTGTATTATTGTGAATCCAAAAATATTTTATTTATAATTTTTGGACTTATATTTTATTTTCTAGAATTTTATTTAGGTCTGGGGCAGTTTGCTCTTTTCCAATTGATCAAAAAGATTTATTAAATAACTTGGGCTAGCCCCTTGGGCTTATGGGGCCAGTGTGGACCAATAGGGCAGAGTCAAAACATTTCCCCGAGGTTTTTTTGGCCCACCCAGCCCACCCTCTGTCTCCTCTCTGCCTCCACCTTATCCTCTCCTCCTCTGGCTCGACCCCGTGGCTGGCAATGCCGCCACCGTCGATTGCCACAAACGTAGGCCGTTCTGGCCGCCGCCGTGATGCGAGTTGGGGTTGTCGACAACGCTCGTTCGTTCTGTCCACTTGGATTTGACTCTGGGGATTCCCCGTGGCCAGGTCCATCCCATTCCCGAACCCTAGGGTTAGGAAAAGTTACTGCCGCCGTCGCCGCGATCCCGCCTGCGGTGGTGCGTTGGGCTTGGGTGCTGCTGCGGCTGCCACCGTGGCAGGTGCAGGTTGCAGCGCCCTTCTGGGTGCTCCCTGTGCCGCCGCGGTTCGTCGGCCACCCTGCTTCCTCTTCGATTCGTCAGCGAGGACTTCGGGTAAGTGGTATCTGTGGTCCTTGTCCATGCTACTGCCATGATTCCCTCTGTGTGTATCTTGTGGCTTCTCATGCCGAGTGACTATGTGCTGATTGGGTTACTCTCTGATTAGGGTTCTTGCTCTGATTAGGGTTCATCACCCCCTTGTTGATCATATCTATGATGCTTTAGACCTAGTGTGGATCATATTTGATTATGGGAAGTGATTGCCTGCTATGATTAATAATTGTTAGTGGATTTGATGATGCTAGTTGCCTGTCAGATTTACTCTAGTGGTAATCCACTATGATCCATGCTAATGTTTCAATGTAATCCTTGATTGGAGTATGCTGTTGATCTGAGAGTTCACTCTACTATCAGAATGCTCATACCGATAGTAGTTTCTTTCAGTGGTTGCTTTCTGTAATTATAGTGTTGGCTTGTATAAGATTATTCACACTGAATCAAATCATTACATGTAATGATTTTTGTGGATGTATGAATTTAAGATTGATTCCTGGCACTTGGCTTCAGGAAAATGATATGTAGTGGTTTGTCCCTTTTCCCGTGGAGACTAAGAAAAGATTGGTCTTAGTTCCTTAAGAACTTGTCCTTGTGATACCATTGTATTCTGGCACACAAGTGATTAGGTTTTTATTTCTGGGCGTAGCTTGATAAGGCTTATGATTAAATCTGATAAGATGATATGAAAGCTTTCTTATCTTTCCTGTCTATGATGTTGGTCTGAGGCTCTAGGATTTAATCCCTAGTTTGTTGGGCAATAGTTTGTTTGGAACTTATAGGATTAGAGGTGCTACTCTCTCCTTGAGAGATGTGCCCTGATCTGATAAGATCAAATGAATGATCTAAGTTGCAAAAGTAACACTGAACTCAATGATGTTGGTCTGAGAGTTCAGTGCTTGTGGTTGAGCTTGATTTCTTATCTTATACTTAAAATCTCTAGGATAGATTCACCTCCTCTGGGTGATTATTGAGAGATCACTTCATAAAGCAACACATGCTTTTGTTTAGATAATATGATGAAATCATGTGATGGTTTTATGAGGCTCACCACAAAATTTGATGTTGGTGTAGTAGATTGATGATGATCTTGATCTTGATCTTGATCTACTTTTGCTGGGCTCCTGAGCTTGCTCTTGAGCTTGCCTGCTCCTCCTAGCTCCTGGGCTTGACCTTGCTATCCACCAGATTCATCCTTCTCCTTATGTCACCATCCAGGTGATGTTTGGGGTTGATCTGGATGATTTGGTTTGGCTGTTGTTCTTGGTTTGGTTGCTGTTCTACACTGCCTGTTCTAGTGTGATGTGTAGTGGAGTGATGCACTAGTGCTTCCCCCCACGGCTGTGCTGTGGTTTTGTTTGATCTGGCTGTGCTTGTGAACTCGACAGCACACCCTTTGCATGCTGGTGTGTGTCCAGCTTGTGTGCCTGCTATGCACCTGTGGATAGGTTCAGAAAATTTGAACTTACTTTTACTAGCTTACTTTCACCTGGCAGGTGAATTAATCCCTTTTGGCTGTCATTTGCATTCTGGCTGTGAATTTATGAAAGATGAAATCTTTCATACTGGTGAAACTTGACCCTTTATAACATTTCTCAATGATGAGTTTGTCAAGTGCATCTCACTGACATATCTGAGAGAAATATACTAACACTAATCTTATTTTGTTTTTGTTTAATCTTTGTTTTGCAGGTTCAAAGATAAAGATGAAGATTTAGTGTAGATTTTAGATATAGGATAGTTAGTAGATGTAATTTTCTTATTATTTTCTAATTTTTCTTTTATAATCTTTGTAATCTTTATTTTATTCAATTGTAATAAAGATTATATTATTATTAATAAAGAATACTCTTATTCTTTATTCTGTTGCAACTTGTTTATGTCTTTATAGTATGAAATTGAATTTCATAGTTTCCATTGTTTTGAAATTTAAGTTATAATACCTATCTCTTAATTAATTTAAGATTCAATTCTTATATCTAAATCATTTAAGTTATTATTCAAACACTTAAGTTTTTAAATTCAAACCCATTTCAAAACACACATAATTTCTTTAAGATCACATCAAAGTTTAGAGCAATCCTCCTTTAAGTCTAAACCTGATCTTAAAGTAAGAAAGAAACATTGATCACTTAATGTTTTATTTGGCGAAAATCTTACCCACATTTTCACAAATAGATGCATGCAACAATACATATTCCTAAATCTACCCTTCGTTAGGTTCCTAAATACTGGGATGTTACATAGGTGGACAATCTTCACAAGGTAGCCTCAGCTCAAACCTTGGCCGCATGGGAACCCATACTAAGGTATATAAATTTCCAGTCAATCCCTACCCAAATTTCGGGTATTGTGTTGTACGGTAAAGTTGGAATGGTATTGCATCCAGACAACCATCAGTTTTATAAAGGGCTAAGGCTCATGCCTCAACATTTTCATCATCAAAATCATCTGGTGTTTCAAGAACACATGGCAAAAAATTTCAGTAGAATGACTCATCATTCCAAGGTTTTCATAACCATTTTCACCAAGTATTCCCATCTAAAGTTGATCAAGTTTTATGCTTATCACTAGAAACTACAGATGGGGGTAAACACTAATGAGGGGTGGTAATCAAGTGTGAATTAGCTAAGTTCAATCTCATGCCTCAAGATGACATCAAGATTATCTAACTTAGGCCAAGTTTTATGCTCTTTATCCTACCTTTAGATATCTTTCTGAAGTCTACAAGTCACTAAGTAAACCAACTAAAGAGCTTGGATCAAGAAATAAAATAACTAAGCTTGCACATAAAACTAAGATTGGGTATAATCAAAGGGTGTAAGATTGCATAATTGCAAGTATAAGCTTGCATAGGTAAGGTGGCTTGCAAGTGTTAGCTTGCCAAGTCAACTGGTAGTATTAGGCTTGCAGATATTAGCTTGCCTTGTGCAGAGTAGTGGTTGAAGTTCTCCTCGGCTTCTTCCTCGTAGTATCCTCCTTCCTCCTCGTATCCTTGGTCGGTACTAGCGTCTATAAATAAATACGAGGTACACAATCACCAAACAATACTTAACTACTTCTATCTATCACACCAAGGTTTTCACTAGATGATATAGGATCATCACAAGCATTACAATCATTAAGGCAAAGTTTTAATTACTTTATTTGGAAAAGTAATTTCTACTCATTGAAAAACTACTTAAGATTTAATATTCTCCAACTAAAACATGGGATCATGTTGACACATGTCATCACCACATATTTCAGTACATGGGAATATGATTTAAAGTGGTGTCACAATTTAAGAAGGTTTAACCTTTTTATTTTAATTAATTAAGGTGACTAGAATTTCCTATGAGACATTCTTTTATTACTTGTTCATTATTTCTGCAAGTAAACCTATATATTTTTATATATTCTGAAAGGTATGGTTAAATGTGATTTTTGAGAGTTGGAATCAACTCAAAAGCTTTTGTGGGTGAATTTTGAAAAATGTTTGAATGTAGAAAAGCTTCTGCCTTGTTATTTTTACTATAGGTGCTCTACAAACCCAAATGATTTGAATCCAACGGGCTTGGATTAAGAACTCCAGTACCTTTCTAACAAAATTGGTTTCATGCATTTTGGTCCAGTGAATCGAGCTGGGTTGATTTTTAAATCTAGGTACAAAACTGATCTTAAAACTAAATGAATAAATCTAAGTTTGAATTGCTGGGTCACGTGGGAGGTTTAACTGGGACGAGCCACTGCGCACAGCGCGCGTGCGGGCTGATTAAGTGGCTGTCCCCACTCGTCAGTGAGACAGGGAGTGGCGAAGGGGTACATGGCGATTATGGTCGTTGGATTAGAAACTAGATCTACGGCGTGTGGTTCATCGTCCATGCCTGAACATGACTCGATGAGGTTGAACCCTAGCGCAGTCAGTGGGGGTCGACGGGGGATCATCGGGGCTCCGACGATGGTTGGCGATGGGGGCAAACGACGAAGTCGACGACGACGATCCTCCTTGTACCGGCAGCTCCGCCTGGGGCGGCTCCAATTGACAGCGCCTCTCCTCCTCTGCAGCAGCGAACTCTGGTGAAATTCCGGCCACTTGGTGATCGCCTTGCTCCGGGGGTGAGTGGGTGTGATCAGTGAGAGGTGGGGAGTGAGATGGTGTGCTCAAATCAAATGGGGGTGGCCTCCTTTTATAGTGCCTGAAGGGGACCGACGGGCGCGGGTGGAGCTCGTCGTGGTCGTCGGCATATCGTGCTAATGGCATGGGCAATGATAGGGGACGGTGCGTTGCCTCCTGGCGAAGCTCAACGGCTTTATGGCCAGGCGTGGGGCGGTGAGGAACGGTCGGAACGTCGCGGCGTTCTGAGCGGGTCTGACGACAAGTTTAATGGCGCACAGTGTGCATGGTCCGCGTGGCGGCGAACGGGGTCGTCTGGCGGTTTGCTGGGGTACTGGCGATAACGCACACAAGCGGCGAGGGCGGCATGCGGTCTTTGGGCTGGTGTCGCGTGCGGCGCTCTGGCGAGTTCTCGGCTCGCTCGCAGAGAAACTGGGCGCGAGCTTGTCGTGTGGTCCAGGGGCTGGCAAGGCTCGGGGCTTGGACATGGGGTGGCGGTGGACGGTGCTGCGTGTCCCAAATAAGGTTGGCGAGTCTAGAGCTTCTCCTAGCTCGCTGGAGACATGGGAGTGGCAAGGGTGCTCTCGGTTTGGTCACCATTGATGGCTATGCCTGCTCAGAGTGGTGCTAAAGATTGTTAAAGGGTCTAGGTGATCTACTAAGAGCTTGCTGCAAACTAGAGGGGGAACAAGGTTGGCCAAATTCACTGCTACCAATAGTGTTTGATGTTTTGTTGTTTGCTGCTGACAAGGTGTTTAATGAAATGGCCACAAGAGATTCAAATTTGAATTTTGGATTCAAACTTGGTGGGTTTGCTAGTTACATACTAGGGAGTCTCTGGGTAGCTGGATTGGTCAATGGGCACTGGTTTGGTTGGGTTTTGAAAATGTGGGATCTTCACCTATGAATCAGATTCAACTTTGAATTGTGATTTGAAATGGGTTGCCAAATGTTTCTGCAAGTTTGAAAGGTGGGTTTTGATTAACTTTTACTTGGTATAGCAAGGGGTGAAAAGAATTGGAAAAGTTTCTGTTTGAAATCTTGGACTAGAAACACTTAAAGTGGTCTAGTGGGCAAGATTGTCAAAAATGACCATTTGCTTATTTGTTTTGTTTTTGATTTTCTCTTGAATTGTTTCTGCTTGGAAATGTTTTAGATGATGTGGTTTTCATCTTTAAACCATTCCTTGCTAATTAGATCAATCACACAAGTCCATTCATGCATTCATCCAATCATCACATACACACATGCATTCATTTGGTTTTTTAGTTAATCAAAGTTTTTATTAACCCTAATTTTAGTGATTAAAATTTGATAATCATGATAAAATTTTTGGGATGTTACACCGGAGTTCATGCACGTACGCGCCGCTCCGGTCGTCCATCACCGACGCCTGGGGAAGAGAAGATCAACTCCACTGACGCCATCGTGACCGACATGGACGTCCGCATCTCGTAGACTACCTTCCCTCATCGAGAACTCGCCAGAACTGCTGCCACCATCGCCACCTGACCACCTCGCCGTCGTCCGCCGTCATCGCCAGCATCCAACATTAGGTGAGCACATCCGGCTCGTCCCAGCCGTCCGATTCGATTTCCACGCGCGAGATTAGATCCTAAAAGCGAAGGGGTATCGCCCACTAGCAGCGCGCCATGTGGCTCTCCGCGTTAGCATGCACTAAGTCAGCGCCAGGTAGTCGCACAGCCAAGCCCTGTGCGCCGCGTGGCCAAGCCAGTCTGCTAATTGTGTAATTCGATATTTAAATTGCAGAAAATAGTGGAACTTTGTAAATTCATAGAAATTCATCCACTAGGCCAAAAATTGCAAATAAGATACCATTGGATTCATATTGTCACGTAGAATATTTCTGTGCAATTTTTTCAGACTTTGGCAGGAAGGTTTTGCTATGAATAATTAAATGGTTTAATTGACTTTTAGGGTAATAAAATCATAGCAAAAGATCTACCCCTCAGAAAATTGCAAATGCGGTGTCCCTGGAATCAGTAGAACAAGTAGTATCTGTTTATGAATTAAAAGGATGGCCTTACAGTACTTAGTTTTGTAGAAGCATTTAAAAGGCTTTCTGGAGTATTTTAATTATATAAAAAGTTCTGATAAGTCCTTTTTGTGTGATTCCAGTTGGTCCTGGCTCTATTTTAGATTGCCTACACAGTAAT
Source organism: Avena atlantica (assembly GCA_910589765.1). Lineage (NCBI taxonomy): Eukaryota > Viridiplantae > Streptophyta > Magnoliopsida > Poales > Poaceae > Avena > Avena atlantica. Next base: position 435,010,442 of record OU342733.1, on the reverse strand, counting down.
TATTTTTCCAAGATTTTACAAACTAGTTAACAACAGTGGCTTAATAATTGGACTAGAGCTCCATTATTTGGCCATTTAAATTGCATGCTTTGTTTTCCATGCTTTAAAAATGTTTTCCATGCATGAATACAATCGGTATACTGAACATAGGTGGTAGATTACTATTGAAGCTTTATTCGACTTGTCATGCATGTATCTTGCATTGTTATGGTTGTATATGATTGTTTATGTGTTGCTATTGTGTATCGTGTAGATTGTGACGATTGCAACACTTGCTTCTGTGAGGATTGTACTCTTGACTCCTACCGTCAAGGCAAGTAGTTGCTATTTTGATCATGAATTTGTTCTACTATTTCCCCTTGTGCATTCGTAGTGTATTTTTGTAGCTACATGTGTAGGTATTACTATGCTATGCTATATCCTATATATTGTGGTAGGGAAATCTTTCGTAGTTGAGCTCATGTATGGTAGATATGCTTAGCATTGCTGTAGATATGAGGAAGGGATCATGCTTTGGTAAAGTAAATATTTGTTCTACTAAAATAACATAATGTCAATGAACTACCTAGGCGGAGTGGTTGGATTGGTCATCAGAGTGTGAATAATGGTGGGGAATGCCGTCCAGGGCACTGAGAAGGATTAGTTGTCTTTATTTCAGTAGCTTACGTGTGCAACCATGTGGCAGTAAGAAATGGGTGGCTGGTTGGACTCAGTAGGTCGTGGTGACCCGAACCCAGTGTAGCCAGAGATGTAGTGAATGGTAGGTTGGGACCGGTGCGCAGTGGGGTTTGGGATATACTTTCCAAACGGTCTCTTCTTGGGCTTCTCCCTATCGTCACACAATATATGTGTGGTGGTACGAGCTGGGCTGCCAAGTCACATGGATAAAGTGTACAAATCCTTGCAGGGTGTATAAACTAAGTGCTTAGCCATGTCCCCAGTTATGGACAAACGAGTTTCTTGATATTGATGCTATGACATATTCTCGTTCATCCTTATTTCTTGATTTTTAAAACTTGATGGGTGAACTTAAAGGGTTTTTGTGAATCAAATTGGTTTAATAAAGTAGGACAAAGTGTTTGAAAAATGCAAGCTAGCCACAGCTCCACCAGCCAAATAAGCATGTAGTTGCTAGGTGTATTATCTCCCTACTTAGCGCTACTTGCCATACATTTCATTTATTGATCCTTCCGGGCTGCTACGTTTTATGTTGCAGGTTATTAATCTGATTCTGAGTGATTGCATAGGTCGCGGTACTCCACTCAATGTTTGTTCGCTTGTGGGAAATTGACGATGGAGTCTACTATACATTTATGCTTCCGTTTGCTATTGAACTATTTGAGCTAGCCTGCGTGCTAAGCATTATTGTAATAATTGCAAATTCTAGATCAATTCGTTATTTATGATGCACTGTTAAATTCTTTGGTATTCATCTATACTGTGTGTGTCAGTGAACCGATTCAGTGATTGGTACTATCCACATGAACTCAGCCTTATCAGGCGAGGGTGTTACATTTTTTTCTTTGAACAAAGCTCTAGTAAGGGGTGTGTGTGCATGTGCATGTGCGTGTGTGTGTGTGTGGGGGGGGGATTTACAAAGAGGACATTGGCAAATATAGAAGTAACAAAGTGATCCTCGACTTTTACAAGAAATACCTCATCTAAGAATTAAAAAACACAATCAAGTTCTTCTGCGCCACAAATTTGGCAAGATCTCGAGGCATGGCCACCGTCGTCGACACAAGGGACTACGCCACTTGAGTGAGCTCATTAGCTACCACACTATGCAGTGATCAACTTCATCTCGACAAAAAATAGAAAACAATAGAAGACTACAACTTCTACCAAAGCGACCTTTTCAAAATAGGGTAATAATTATTTGTTTTGTTTCTTCTTATTTTCTCCCCATTTTTCTCTAGACATGTCCACTTTGGGATGTGCGCATGCAATCCTATCTGACACTCGCTTAGATCCGTTATCGAAGTGACACCCGTGCACTGGACGCACGACATGGTCGTTTTTTTTTTGATTTTTTGATTTTATACTTTTATTATTCCACTTTCATTTTCTTAGTGGTGTGTTCATTTTTATGATTTAAATAATTTTTATTATTTATAATTTTGTAAATATTGTTTTGAGATACATGAAATTTTTATCTCCCACATCATTTGTTCTTTTTTCTATTTGATTTTTTATTTTAGCTAAATATTGCTCATGTATTTTCTTTCAGAATAATGCATGAGTTTTTTGTTGGAGCCCCCCTCCCCACCCCACACCCCCGGGGTCCCTATTGCCCCATTGGCTCACAATTGACAAGCTAACTGGCATTGACACACAAATTGTTGGCTACCACTTTCGGTCTTGTAACTTTAGCTGCCAACTCATTTAGACAACAACCAATTAAGATGCAGTCGGATCAGGTTTTCTGAATAGTTGGCTAGTGTAATATCCCAGCATTTAGGAATCAGCGAAGGGTAGAATTAGGAATTTGTGCATATGCATGCATTTATCTATAAAATGCGGGTAAATGTTTTCGCCAAAAAAACCCTAAAGTGATCAGAGTTTCTTTCACTCTTTGTGTTTAGGAATAGATATTGAGAGTGCTGACATGATCTTTTTGTATAAATGTGTTTTGAGGGTGAGAATTTGAATTCAAAGTCGAAATTTGAATTTATATTTAAAAGTTAAGATTTGGATATTGAATTAATTTTTAAATGATTTAGTAATATCATTTGTTATTAGAAAAGATAATAAATAATTATAGAATTCAATATTAAGTAATTCAAATAAGAAATGACATTTTGTTTCTTATCTTTATTCCATACACAATTTCTTTACAATAATGAACTCATTAAACCAATGAAGGTTCAGTATAGTGAGGGAATTACCACAAAAGGAATTCAAATAATAAACTATTATAAAATATTACAAAATTCTTACAAATGAATCAAAGAAAGATTACAATAACAATCTACTTATCTATCTAAACCTATACTAAATCTTGAACACCAGATCTTGTACCTGCAACAAAAATTCAAAACAAAACAAAAAGGAAAATAAAAGATTAGTTGTTAGGATACTCTCAGTGGAGAGAAGTGAGGTGCACTGTGTTGGAGATATGCCCTAGAAGCAATAATAAATGTAGTTATTATTATATCTTTGTGTTTATGATAAATGTTTACATTCATGCTATAATAGTATTAACAAGGAAACATTAATACTTGTGTGATTTATAAACTTAAATTGAAGTCCCTAGTAAAGCCTCTTCATAATACTAGCTTGTTGGTTAATAAATGATTGTGGTTTCCCTATCATGAACATTGAGATGTTATTAACAACAAGATCATATCGTTAGGAGAATGATATGATGGACATACTCCTATAAATAAGTGTAGCATAAAGATCAAGTCATTTTAATAGTTCAATTGCTATATGCTTTCTGATACATAGTAACCTAATTCCTTCGACCATGAGATCATGCTTATCACCATCACCGGAAGGATGCTTTGATGACATCAAACACCACACCATAACTGGGTGGCTATAAAGGTGGCATTGAGTGTTCAGAAAGTATTGGTTGAGACACATGGATCAAGAGTGGGATTTGTCCATCCATATGACGGATAGATAAACTCTGGGCCCTCTCGGTGGAATGTCATCCAATTAGCTTGCAAGCATGTGACTGGCTCACAAGGGATCACATATCACGGGAACGAGAAAAGAGTACTTATCAGTAACGAGGTTGAACTAGGTATGCAGAGATACCGACGATCAAAACCTCGGATAAGTAAACTATCGTGATACAAAGGGAAATTGGTATCATATGTAAGTGGTTCATTCGATCGCAAAGTAATCGTAGAAATATGTGGGAGCCATATGAATTTCCAGATTCCTCTATTGGTTATTGTTCGGAGAAGTGTCTCGATCATGTCCGCATAATTCACGAACCGTAGGGAGACACACTTAAGGATTCGACGTTGTTGAGTAGTTATGGAATGATGAGTAAGAGACCAAATGTTGTTCGGAGTCTCGGATGGGATCCGGGATATCACGAGGAGATCCGGAATGGCCCGGAGAATAAGATTCATATAAGGAAAGTCCTGTTTCGGGGTTGGAGAATGGTTCCGGTGTTTTCATCGGGAATGTTCTAGAAGGTTCCGGAATGTCCGGCACTCCGGAGGGGAATGGTACATGAATGTGTCATAACAAGTTGGAATGGTCGCATCATGTACTAGGTGTCATCTCTGAGAGAAATAAAGGAATAAATAAAATCCTAGTTTGAAAAGTCAAATGCCAATTTGAAAAAGTCAAACGGCTATTTTGCTTGGTGGAGGGAGAGTAGGAAACCTACTTGGGGAGGAGTTCCTCTCCCTCCATCGCCGGCCAAGGAGGCCGAGTTGGGGAGGGACTCCCCTCCCCTTGGCCGCGCCCTCCACCTATATAAGGAGGGGCAGGGCTGTCCCTCCAAACACACAACTCCACCCCTCTAAACCCTAACCTTAGCCGCCGGCCACCAAACCACCGCTGCCGCCCTAGGGTTTCTCCCAAGCCGCCGAGTTGGGGCTTCTAGTTGCCATAGCCGCCGGCCTAGCCCCCTTCTACTTGGTGTGTATAAACCCTAGATCACCAAGGCTCTCTCATAGTCCACCATACTCGCTCTGGCTTAAGGCGAAGCCCTGCGAGATCTCCCCTCTACTTCCGGTACCACGCCGTCATGCTGCCGGAATCACGAGGAGAGTGCTGCAACCTCCGCTGCCTGCTGGAACAAGGGAGAGGAAGGTCTTCATCGAGTACCGATCGTGTGACCGACTGCGGAAGCGCTGCCGGAACGCAGCGCCAGAAGGATCATGTAGGGTTCGCAGTATAGAAAACAAAAAATTTCCTACGATGGGAACATCTATGTACCAAGATCTATCTACTAGATACAAGCAACGGGTGGATGTACATCCATAGAATACATACCCTCGAAGACCGAATAGCGTTAACGAGGTTGTAATCGTGGATGATGTAGACGAACGCTTGCCGATCTCAAGATCGTGATGAAGTCCATCTGGTCCAGCCAGTCCAGCACGATCAAGTCCAGCACCTCAAAGCAGTGGTGCATCCGTGATCGCACACACGTACGGGTATCCCGACAACCTCCGCGCCCTCGCTGCAGCGAAGAAGCGGAAGCAACAAATCCTTCCAGAAAAAGCCACCGGGAACATGTATCTCGCTGATCCGAGACCATGGGGGAATTCTAAAGGGGGAGAGAGATCCTTCGCGAGGAGGTGTGTTTTGAGAGGAGGAGAGGGGTGCCTTTTATAGGGGAGAGGGGGGCACCCAAGGGGCATGGCGCCCAGCCATGGGGCTTCCCCCACCTCTTCCACATTCATGTGGGTGGAGCTCCCACTCAAAATGAAAAGCCTCCACTCGCATTAAAAAGCCTCCACTCAAAAATCCACTCACATGCATTAAATTTCCACCAAATTTAATGCAAGCTCTCATTTAAATAAAACTCTTTTATTTATTTATTCAGAATTTTGTTAATTACTTTAATTAAGAAACATTCACATAAAACCCCTTACAACATTTCAATTTCACATGCAGAACCAGTTTCAGCAATTTCAACCGAAACAATTTCGGTGTCTAGTGAAATAAATTCCCGCGCTTTCCTTTTCTTTTTCTGGCATATCATTTGCTCCGAATGGTGTCGGTATCCCTTAAGTGTGTCACCCTACGGTTCGCGAATAATGCGGACATGATCGAGACCCTTCTCCGATCAATAATCAGTAGCGGGACCTGGAGATCCATACTGACTCCCACACATTCAATGATGACTTCTGTGATCGTGTGAACCTTTTACGCTAGTATCTTAATCCCTTTGTTTCACGATATATTACATGTCCGAGATTCGATCATCGGTATCTCCATACCTAGTTTGATCTCGTTACCGACATGCACTCTTTTCTCGTTCCCGTGATATAACATTCTAGTGATCAAATCACTTGCTTGCAAGCTAACCAATGTGATATCACCGAGAGGGCCCAGAGCATATCTATCCGTCATCGGGATGAACAAATTCCACTCTCGGTCCATGGGTCTCAACATAACACTTTAGTAGTTCTGAAGCCATCTTTATAATCACCCAGTTACGGTGTGACGTTTGATGTCATCGAGAAACTCTTCCGGTGTTAGTGATTGGCATGATCTCATGGTCTAAGGATTAGGATCACTTCGTAAGTTGTTATAGCAATATAAACTCAATGACTTTGATCGTAATGCTATACTTCGGATGAATGTTCATCACATCATTACACTAATGTTGTGACCTCGTTATTAACAACATCCAATGTCCATGATCAGGAAACTTTGATCATCATGTTAATCAACGAGCTAGTTTATAAGAGAGACATAACTAGGAACTTCCTTTTTGTTTATTAAACACACATGTATTAACGTTTCCGTATTAATACAATTATAGCATGCAAAATAAACATTTATCATAAACAAGGAATACGATAATAACCACTTTATTATTGCCTCTCGGGCATATTCCCTTCAGATCGTCTACGCGATCTTGAGATCAGCAAGAGTACGACTACATCACCCATGAGAATCCGCTCTTGTTAAACACTTTGGAATCTTCGAGGGTGAGTTATTCCATCGACTCGTTGCTACAATCTAGTAGATAGACTTGGCTTGTTTGTTTGTATGCGGTAGAAATTTTTTGTTTTCCTTGCTACGAACCCCTACAGTGGTATCAGAGCCGTGTCTATATGTAGATCTGTTGCACGAGTAGAACACAATGGTCATTGTGGGCGGTGGTGCTTTTATTATCAATTGCTTCTTGTGTACTTTGCATCTTGTGGTATGATGGGATGAAGCGTCCCGGGCTAACCTTACATGAAATCATTCATGAGACTTGCTCCACGGATCTGACACTTTCAGGTCCGTGTGTATTTACATGTCTTTGCGTCTTCACACATCACTCATTCTCCAATGAGATGGCATTGTATAAATTTGGTCTTTCGGTGAGACCTTTAGTTCCTTGGGGTTAAAACACGTCGATACTATTGTCACACAATATATCTTTAGTGTTAGCCCGTTGTGAACCACGCCTTACTTTGATAACAAACTACTTCACACAAATTCCCTCCTTTACTGCTACTATAGCAGTCATATACTTAACCTTTTGTTGTAGTATTCGTCACATAGTCTTAACTTTGGAACTCTTCCAAATCCATCATGGAATCTCCTTTCCATTACATTGTGCCACCCATAGTTTAAATTGAGATAAACTTAATTTGTATCTTGTGACAAAACTAGTATCAATGTAACGCTTTACAATGAACTATTTGTAATTGTTTTTCACCTCTACACAAATATATTCTTAGTTCTTCCAAAAGATCATAAGAATATCCTCACTATCATCCATTGATCATTTTATGGTTCATTCTGGTATATGCTCTTAGAGCATAGGACATATCTGGATGTGTACATATCATGGTATGATTGATCAAAACATTCTCGTGATTTCACTCATCAAGTGTCAAAGCACTTGAATCTTGTTTCACTTATCAAGTGTCGATGCACTTGAATCTTGATTCAATTTCTTTCCATGCGACAAGAACCGTTTCTTGTCGTTTCTATATTGAACTCCTTCAATATCTCATATATGTACGTTTGGCACAACCATATTGGCGTCACAGTCTATCCACTATAGACATTCACGCTAAATATTCGGGTTTTGCCTAAGTATTTCATCGAAATGAAATTCTTAACCTTTGTCAATATACATCATTTCTAATCAACAAGATTTCCTCCACATAATGTATTAGAAATATGTCTTAGCGCTCCCACTTAATTTCTTGCAAATGCAAGCATCTTCATCATCTCCTGATGAAAACTCTTTTTCATCACGGTGAAGATTCCAACTCCGCGATGCTTACTTCAACAATTGAAGTTTGCATGCCCCTTTTTAGCATCCTTTGAATTAACAAAACCCTTTGGATCGTGTCATGTACACGTCCTAGGTAACCATTCTATTAAAAGAACTTTGTTTTGTTTATTCATCTACCATATACAAAATTTTATGTAGTGGTTGCTACTTTAATCCGTCCAGGCTAAATATCGCTATGAAAGATCAAATCTTGTCATAGTGAACTCCTTGAACATTGTCGTAAAATACTTTACCGATATGTCGACTATTTCATAGATGTAAAACATCCATGTCTGTTTCTTTATAGATCCAAATATGACCGATAGGTTTTTACACCTTTCCGGAGGGTCTTCCAAGTTCAAAACTTGATTTATCGTGTATGGACTTATCACGGATTTTATGGCTTCAAGCCATTTGACGGAGTCAGGGTCCATCATCGCTTCTTTGTATGTAATCGGTTCATCATTGTCAAACAATAATGATTTACTCTCAAATCTTAGCATTTGATTGTTTAACCGACCTACTTGGTTCAATAGGAACTTAGATCTCCGTGACCACAACCTTTGAGGCACATAAGCTATGAGCATTATGGCAGCCTTCGGAACGATTTTCGGTGCTGCGCAACTCAACACACATAGCTAAGGTTCGTTAACCTTATCAAAGTTCTATTGTCCTACCACTTAACTTTTACGAAAAATTTCTTCTTCAAGAAACTTCATATTTCAAGCGATAAACCCCTTTGTCCTTGGTGTTATGGAGGAATAACCAATTGTTATTCGAAATAACCTACAAGGACATGCTCATCCGACTTCGGTTGTAAACATCTTACTTATGTTTAGCATACCAAAATTTAAGAAATGACAACTTGGGTTTTACCCCAAACCATAACTTCCATGGTGTCATTTCAACGGATCAAGATGGAGCTCTTTTCAGTGTAAAAGCGATAGTCTCTAAAGCTTTAATCTTTTAAAACATGATGGCAGTTTTATGAATAACACCTTTGATCCAACCATGTCAAACAAGGTTTCATTACAAATCTCAAACACTCCATACTCCTATGGTATTTCGGGAGATGTAAATCTAGGTGTTTTGCTAAACTTGCAACTCAAATAAATCCCTTTATGATAAAATCATAATTCATTTATTTTCTTGTTACACTTGTAACTCAAACAAATCCCTTATGATAAAATCATAAACCATTTATTTTCTTGTTACAATGATTTTCCACTTCATCTTGAAAGTCTTTGAAAACATTTTCAAATATTTCATACTTCATTCTCATTAAGTGAACATTCACTCAAATTTCCGGAGAAAGTATATGAAGTTGAAACCCATCGCTTATGACTATAAATAATGGACTACATACATCGATATGTATAAATTCTAATATTTTAGTCGTTCGTTCTTCTTTGGCCTTTGAACGAAGTTTTTAATTATCCCGAGGAAAGTCTCACAAGCGTCACTTGATCAAATCAAAGACTCCAAAAATCCATGAAAATGGAGATTCTTCATGTTTTCTTTCCAATATAATTTAAACAGCGATGTCACTTCGTAAGCGATCTTTCAATCATTTGTCTTGCGACATTTTAGCATTAGGTTTTATGGATGTGATTTCTCCAACTAGATTTGTAAACCATCCATCTTATATGGAATACGGTAATTATTTGAACAACCTTTGTTCTCACAATACCTGATTCAAATAACAATTATTAAAACAAATCTTGAAGTCAAGCCTTGATGTCAACGAGAAATACAAACAACGGTTTGTTTGTTTTCGATGAACATCATCACATATTCTCTTGCTAGTTACTTAGGCCATTGTGGTTTATGAATTGTGTCGTTTCGTATGAAATTTCATACCAACCAATTCGATATCCAATACCCAAGAACCACATTGTTTTACAAGCAAAGAATACAACCATAACATGTATATCATCCATATACCTAAATTGGATATTTCCAATCTTTTCTTTTCTGCCAAATATATTTTATAGATTCTCTTTCAGCATTTCCTTTTACTTTTTAAAAGAATCTATCAACATCAAAAGTGGCGCCATATAAATGACACATAGTCCAAAGCGTGTATATTCAAATAATAATACCTTTGGACTTGCACTTTGAAGTAGATCACCATCATTAAAATGATCGGTATTCTTTCAAAATCCATTCTTTAGTAATCTTTTAGTGTAGTAAACACTTTACATACATCTTCTATTCACTCTTATCATGACGACTTTCATGATAAAGCTACTGTAGCTTATAAAGGCGAATCGTGAGTATAACATTACTTTCCAAAACCCTTTTGGATGTTTAGGATGTCTAGCATCTCCAACCTTCGTAAATTTTCATCCTATATGAGAACACATATTATACTCTATCATATTGCAACCAAAACATTCTTTCAGATATCGTTATATCTGCCACACATGATGGTTTCTGAAACAATTCTTTCAGCTCCTAGATAAACTTGATATTAAAACAATCAAGAATCATGGAGGCAAACATGATACTTAAGATACTAACACTGGAATTGTTACTCTCAATTTAAATTTCATGGAGTAAATAGAGTTTGCTGAAAGTTTGCAATAGGACTTTAAACTTTGATTGACACTCAACACAATACGATACCAGTTCGTAAAGTAAATATCCAGAATTCTATAGTTCAATTATCTCAATTACAACTATGCATAAGGTGGTGAACGAATGCCAATGACTACAACAAATTATGCAAATTTACTTTGATTTAATTTATTATAAATTGAGTTCTACTAATCCAAATTAGAAATGAACTCCCACTCAAAAACGACATCCCTCGTGTCTTTTTGGTGATTACATGAACCAAATCCACTACACCAAGTCCGATCATCACGTGAGTCGGTGTAGCTTCAAAGGCGAGCATCAAATGGGCATCATATCTACTATATGACTCATGCTTAACCTTTCGTTCCGTGTTCCGAGGCCATGTCAGTACACGCTAGGCTCGCCAAGTAAGAACCTTAGTATTCGCGTGTGTAACTGTCTTACAACCGAGATATGCTCGTGGATTCAAGTACACCCGATCATCACGTGATGTCTTGAAGCGACGAAACATTGTCGGTGCATACTTAAGGAAGAACACATTTTTATCTTGATATCTAAATGAGGGATCATCTTATTATGCTAATAAAACGCCAAACAAGCAATATAAGATGCTATCAAACATCACATGTTTATTAGTGGAATGATATGGTTCCCGCATATGATATCTATCATGTGCACCGTGGTATGATCACTATCATACCTATATGTGTAAGTCCAAGGTCTATGGAGATTACACGTTATATGTGTTGTAAGAGTATCATCTCATACTTCTACTTACAACATCACCATATCATAACACTAGCCCAGCAACAATCTAAACTAGACGTCTCTAATTTATCCATTGCAAATTTTACGTGGCTTAGGGCTTTCGAAGATAGAATCGTTCTTACCTACGAACATGAACCACAACGAGGATAACCAAATTGTTGACAAGTCGTTGCAAATTAGATATTGACTATAGTAGGAGAGACAGACACCCGCTAGCCACTTATGCAAAACTAATTGCATGTCAAGCGTGGAATAGGTCTCATGTGCGAGGACATGTAAAGTTTGTCCGGGCTGCTTCATCCCACTATGCCACCAATATCCAAAGTACAACTAAGAAGCAATAAAATGATCATCATCGCCAACATAATCATATGTGCACTACCCGTGCAAAGTATCTACGTATATATCCGGCTCCGATACCACTGTAGGGTTCGCAGCATAGAAAACAAAAAATTTCCTATGATGGGAACATCTATGTACCAAGATCTATCTACTAGATACAAGCAATGGGTGGATGTACATCCATAGAATACATACCCTCGAAGACCGAATAGCGTTAACGAGGTTGTACTCGTGGATGATGTAGACGAACGCTTGCCGATCTCAAGATCGTGATGAAGTCCATCTGGTCCAGCCGGTCCAGCACGATCAAGTCCAGCACCTCAAAGCAGTGGTGCATCCGTGATCGCACACACGTACGGGTACCCCGACAACCTCCGCGCCCTCACTCCAGCGAAGCAGCGGAAAGCAAAAAATCCTTCCAGAAAAAGCCACCAGGAACATGTATCTCGCTGATCCGAGACCATGGGGGAATTCTAAAGGGGAGAGAGAGATCCTTCGCGAGGAGGTGTGTTTTGAGAGGAGGAGAGGGGGGCCTTTTATAGGGGAGAGGGGGGCACCCAAGGGGCATGGCGCCCAGACATGGGGCTGCCCCCACCTCTTCCACATTCATGTGGGTGGAGCTCCCACTCAAAATGAAAAGCCTCCACTCCCATTAAAAAGCCTCCACTCAAAAATCCACTCACATGCATTAAATTTCCACCAAATTTAATGCAAGCTCTCATTTAAATAAAACTCTTTTATTTATTTATTCAGAATTTTGTTAATTACTTTAATTAACAAACATTCACATAAAACCCCTTACAACATTTCAATTTCACATGCAGAACCAGTTTCAGCAATTTCAACCGAAACAGTTTCGGTGTCTAGTGAAATAAATTCCTGCGCTTTCCTTTTCTTTTTCTGGCATATCATTTGCTCCGAATGGTGTCGGTATCCCTTAAGTGTGTCACCCTATGGTTCGCGAATAATGCGGACATGATCGAGACCCTTCTCCGATCAATAACCAGTAGCGGGACCTGGAGATCCATACTGACTCCCACACATTCAACGATGACTTCTGTGATCGTGTGAACCTTTTACGCTAGTATCTTAATCCCTTTGTTTCACGATATATTACATGTCCGAGATTCGATCATCGGTATCTCCATACCTAGTTTGATCTCGTTACCGACATGCACTCTTTTCTCGTTCCCGTGATATAACATTCTAGTGATCAAATCACTTGCTTGCAAGCTAACCAATGTGATATCACCGAGAGGGCCCATAGCATATCTATCCGTCATCGGGATGAACAAATTCCACTCTCGATCCATGGGTCTCAACATAACACTTTAGTAGTTCTGAAGCCATCTTTATAATCACCCAGTTACGGTGTGACGTTTGATGTCATCGAGAAACTCTTCCGGTGTTAGTGATTGACATGATCTCATGGTCTAAGGATTAGGATCACTTCGTAAGTTGTTATAGCAATATAAACTCAATGACTTTGATCGTAATGCTATACTTCGGATGAATGTTCATCACATCATTACACTAATGTTGTGACCTCGTTATTAACAACATCCAATGTCCATGATCAGGAAACTTTGATCATCATGTTAATCAACGAGCTAGTTTATAAGAGAGACATAACTAGGAACTTCCTTTTTGTTTATTAAACACATATGTATTAACGTTTCCGTATTAATACAATTATAGCATGCAAAATAAACATTTATCATAAACAAGGAATACGATAATAACCACTTTATTATTGCCTCTCGGGCATATTCCCTTCAGATCGTCTACGCGATCTTGAGATCGGCAAGAGTACGACTACATCACCCACGAGAATCCGCTCTCGTTAAACACTTTGGAATCTTCGAGGGTGAGTTATTCCATCGACTCGTTGCTACAATCTAGTAGATAGATCTTGGCTTGTTTGTTTGTATGCGGTAGAAATTTTTTGTTTTCCTTGCTACGAACCCCTACAGTGGTATCAGAGCCGTGTATATATGTAGATCTGTTGCACGAGTAGAACAAAATGGTCATTGTGGGCGGTGGTGCTTTTATTATCAATTGCTTCTTGTGTACTTTGCATCTTGCGGTATGATGGGATGAAGCGGCCCGGGCTAACCTTACATGAAATCGTTCATGAGACTTGCTCCACGCTCAACATGCAACTTGTATTGCATAAGTGGCTTTGCGGGTGTCTATCTCTCCCATTATAGTATAGATCCAATTTACAACAGGCACTAGATAGTTCAAACATCAACGCTGTGGTTCTTGTTCGTAAGTTAGATCGACACTTATTGAAAGCCCCAAACCACGTAAAACATGCAAAGAAATTAGAGGCGTCTAACTTTGTTTTGCAGGGGTGTGCTGTGATGTGATATGGCCATGATTCTGATTATATTTGATGTATGCAATGTTCCTTATTGTAAGTTGGCAACCGGCGGGAGCCATATGGTTGTCTTTAATTTCTGTTAAGACCCGCGTGTCTATTCAAAGTAGTTGTAATAGTTGAAGCTGGTGGACGACAACCATGGAGCAGCGTCATTGACCTTGATGCAATGCCGGTGATGATGGATATCATGTTCGTGCTTGAAGATGGAGATCGGAAGCACAAATAAGAAAGGCCATATCATATCACATATTATGAATTACATGTGATGTTAATCTTTTATGCATCTTGTATTGCTTAGTTAACGATGGTAGCATTATAAGATGATCCCTCATGCACATGAATTTCAAGTTCTATAGTGTTCATCCTTAGTAAGCACCGTTGCTAAAGCTTGTTGTTTCGAAGCACCACGTGATGATCAGGTGTGTTAGATTCTACAAGTGTATACAACGTGAGCAAGCCAGATTTGCTCATGCGGAAGCTAAGGTTTGATCTTGACGAGCCTAGCATGTACAGACATGGTCTCGGAACACGGATGACCGAAAGGTAAAGCATGAATCATATAGTAGATATGATGAACATGTCGATTGTTCGCCATTGAAGCTACATCAACTCTCGTGATGATCGGTTTTGATGTGGTGGATTTGGTTAGTGTGATCACTAAAACAATGTGAGGGATATTGTTTTGAGTGGGAGTTCACCTAGATTAATTTAACTATTAATTAGAACTCAATTTGTCATAAACTTAGTCTAAACTATTGCAAATATGTTGTAGATCAATGGCGGCCCCTACCATCAATTTTAATGCGTTCCTAGAGAAACAAATGTTGAAAAACGATGGAAGCGACTTCGCGGATTGGTTCCGCAATTTGAGGATTGTACTCAATGCTGGTAATTTGACCTATGTGCTGGATGCACCGCTGGGTGACCCGCCTGCAGCTACTGCTACCGATGAAGTAAAGAATGTTTACCTCGCTCGGAAGCTCAGTACTCCACAGTTCAGTGTGCTATCTTGTATGGTTTAGAATCGGAGCTTCAGAAAAGGTTTGAGAATTCAGATCCACATGATATTGTCCGTGAACTCAAATTGATTTTTGAGACTCATGCGGCAGTTGAGAGTTATGAGGCTTCTGAAAAGTTCTTTAACTGCAAGATGGAAGAGGGCAGTGTCGTGGTGGCGGCACGACAGATGCCATGGGTAGGCTAAAGTATGGGGCCAATGGATGCTAGTGGGATCTGGGGAGGGAAGATGCAACTGTCTCTACACTCAAGCTGCCAAAGTGATGATCTTTATTTCTCTCTTGGTGGGTTACAAATGCTCCTTGAGCTGTATACAGGGGGATAAGATGAATTCCCCAGCCTAACAGTACTAAAAGAGTCGATCCCTCCCTCAGGGTCCAAGCCTCCCCTTATAAGGGAGTGCCTTGGGTGCCCTTAGGGCTGACGAGGCAAGCATATTCGTGGAATATGCTTGTCCCAAATTAGTAGTTCGGCGGCCTCCTTTCCCTGTCGCCCTTCTAATGACGGCAAGGCTCCAGTGGCCCCCTCCTGCGTGCCTCGGGCTCTAGGACTGTCACCTCCGTGACCTCCTTCTGCCCCTCTGACGATGTGCATCCTTGTCTCTTGTGCTTGGCTCTGCTCTGATTCCTTCTAGCCTGCAGCTATAGTTTGACCTTGGGCTTCTCCTTCTCCTGCAAGCTTCGTATCACTCGGCCTTACCTTGTGTTACTCGGCTCGTTCTTCACCTGCATCAAGATCACTTGGGTAACCCGGCCGATTCTCTCAGTAACTCGGCCGGGTAACTACTTGATACATATACGTGGGCTTCTTGCCTCCGTTCATCGGCCGACATATCCATGATTCGGCCGACTTGGATCGTAACTTGGAAACTAGACGGGGATAGTACCTCTGTCTTTCCCCGTCTCTGACCTACCCGAGGTTAACCCCCCGACATTAGTCCCCGAAGCTGGTGTGGCCCTGTCAATAGCTTTGGCCGGGTTATATCAGCTTCATTATATTCTTTAGTCTTGTTTCCGAGTTATGTCCTCGTCCGAGGTTTCCTCGTTCCTTCCCTCGTACGCCATGTCCTACGTGTCATCCCATCATTGTTCTTCTAGTTTTTAGGTCCCTCTACAGTGCTTACTGACAAGCTACAGTGAATTCTGCACCTGCTGCGCCGCCGCTGCGACGCCTCGGGTGCTGTTCCCCTTGGGGATTGTAACGTGCCCTCTTCGTGTGTGGCCGTTGGTGTGGCTCCGCTCACCGTCGTGCGTTCGTGCTGCACCCACGATCTACACGGATAACTGCCACACCCACGATCCCACTTCCCTGTTCATGGCTTGACTATAAAGAGGGGAACTGCGTTTGCGGGATTCACCTTTCCCCTTATCGCTCGCCTCCGTTCTCCTTCTTCCTTTCGCCGGCGCTTTTTCTTGCAGTTCCGCCGCAGCTCGCCAGCCAGAGCCTCCGCCGGCGGAGATTCCGCCGCGCCGTTCTACCTTTCTTGCCCGCGCTCCGCGGCTTTGACTCCGTCGCCGGTGAGTCCTCTCTGGTCGTCTTGCCCTGTTCTTTCCCTAGATTCATCTGCTCCGTTTTCGTGCTCGGGCGACGGTTCCTTCGTTTCTTCGCCATTATTTTCGCGCAAAGTTCCGACGGGGCCTTGCATCTCTAAACTCCCCTCCGCCGCCAGTCTTTCCTCCGGCGATCTTTCCGGCGCACATATGTCTAGTTCGTTTAGCGGCGCTCTTGTCGAGGACGACGACGCTGGCTCCGGGCCCGAGCGAGGCTCGTGGCAGGGCTCTTCAGTCACGCGCCGTGAGATTGAATGGCTCATCCGGACTCGAAGGATTCCCGCCGAGGTTTCTTGCCGTTTACCCAGCAGCGAATCCTCTCCAGACATCAGAGAGGGCGAGTATGTGGTTTTCATGTCTCACTTCGCCCGCGGCTTCGGTCTCCCTCTTAGCGATTTCGCTAGAGAATTCCTCGATTACTTCGGCCTTCAGCCGCATCATCTTCCTGCGAACGCCATAGCTTCTCTTTCTGCTTTCATCTCCGCTTCGGAGGGTTACTTCGGCCTGTGGCCGTCAGTACATGTCTGGTCGAAGTTCTTCCAGATCCGCTCAAACGTTGTCCCTGACAAATCTCCGCACCCTTCCGAGAAGTTGCTCACCCAATGTGGGGCGGCGTCTATAACACCTCGGAGGAAATCCGTGTTCCCTCGTGTCACTGGGTTGGAGTCGTGCAAGAAATGGCACAAATCATTCTTCTACGTCAAGAACAGAGGGGCGGAAGACAAGATTCGGCTCCCTCCATTCTCAATTGGCCCACCTTCTAAAGTGAACTGGCTCTATAATCCGAGGAAAAGTCACGCCTTGGCCGAGGCCTTCGAGATTCGGCTTAAAGAGTTGATCCGGGCCGGGTTATGCGGCGAAGACCTGATGGCAACTTTCATTAGTAGCCGGATGTGCCCCTTCCAGCAGCGGACCCACAAGCTGTGCTACATGAGTGGTCCCCTTGACCCTAACCGAGTCTCGACCGTGGAGCTGGATAACTACCTTATTTATAAGCGCGTCCGAGCTATTTTCAAGACTGAGATGCCTGAGGATTGGTCTTGGGGATTAAAACCATTCACTCGCGATCGTCCGCCTCCCGAGGTAAGCTTAATCAGCATTGCTCTGTTATTCCACTGTCTTTAGAAACTGGTTTATCTAATTCTCTTTCTCCTCGTCTTGCAGAGGTTCGCAGAGCAGAAAAACGAGGACGCCGAAGTTCTGCAGCTCCCTTGGCCTGCAGACAGGAGTACCCCGGATACTGGTGAGCCGGACTCCGAGGAGTTCGTCCCTAAGTCAGATCCTGCTCCGGCTCGAGCTCGCGGCAAAACTTCAGCGCATGAGGAGGAAGGTGATTCGGACGAGGTCCAAATTCTTGAGGTAGTTGCCGCCACGCCTATTTCTTATGCATTTCCGGCTTCTACTTTCCCAGCTAATCCGGCCGGTCAGGTCCACGACGCCGAGCCTATTGCTTCCCGGCCTCCCGTTACCTCGGGGAAACGCGGGGCTCCTGCTAGTGCCTCGGAGGCGGTTCCTAAGAAACGAATGAAGAAATCCGCTCCGAACCCTCCCAGGCGCAAGACTATGCCTGGGGTCGCCGGGTAAGTTCTTTTGCCTATATTTCTTGTTTCTCTCTTTCTGTTTCTCATACTGACGAATCTTCTTTCTTATTTTTGCAGTGCTCCTCTTTCTGTTAAACCCGGCGGTCCTAGTATGACTAGCCGTCCGATTCGGCCGCCATCTCCTCCTCCCGCTGATGATACCATGATTCCTAGTCCTATTCGTCCTGCTTTTCCTCCAGCTCCGAATACATCGCCTGTTCGTCGCGATGTCCCTGAGACCGCTTCCATTGACCTAGATTCGAACCGGCCCTCCGAAGTTTTCGTCAAGCCCGCCGCCCCTTCTATGGGCCCCAGCGCTGCTACTGAGCCTCCATCTACTCCGGCAGTTTCTACGGCCATCCCGACCTCGGCCGAAAAGGTCATTATCCCGGCGCCCTCTGCGACCTTATCCTCCGCTGCTGCTAAGGACTCCGTCCCTACTTCCGAGGCGCCACTTCCTGCTGATGCCTCTTCTAAGGCGAAAAAAGCTATTGCCGTCAAGACTTCTTCTTCTCAGAAAGGTCTTGCCGGCTCTTCTCAGCCGAGTATTGCTGACGTGCTGCGTAAGGGAGCTGCGCCTACAAAAGTCCCCGTTACCTCGGCCGCTGGCAACCAGCTTGCTCTTCATAGGAGCCCTGCGACTGTCGTGGTCGGACCGCCTGCCCGGGGTAAAGTTTTAACTCGGACAGCTAGTGGGAACAGCCTTGGAGCGCTGGTTGAGTACGCCAATAACTGGAATGCTGCTGATCAGTTTGAGGGTAATCCAACAAACCAGCCGTTTCAGCTTTCTGACATCAGCGGCCGTTTTGACCATGCTGCCCAGTTCATCATTGATACCAACAAGATGAATGAGGTAATTATTTTTTTTCTGAGTCTTAAATTATTCTTCAGATGTTACCATATGCTCTAGTCCCCGAAACTTGCAAGGAAATAACTTGTTGTATACTTGGAAGTTTGACTTAAATTTATTTCTAAGGTTCGTTAATCCGGCCATTTAGATCCGAGTTTAGTTGTGTTTTATTCGAACCCATTTTAGCTTTGAATATCCAGCCATCTAGATCCGAGTTAAGTCCTGCTTGACTCGGATCTAATTTAGCTTTGAATATCCAGCCACCTAGAGCCGAATTAAGCTTTGCTTGATTCGGATCTAATTTAGCTTTGAATATCCGGCCACCTAGATCCGAGTTAAGTTCTGCTTGACTTGGATCTGGTTTAGCTTGGAATATCCAGCCACCTAGAGCTGAGTTAAGTTCTGCTTGACTCGGATCTGGTTTAGCTTTGAATATCCAGCGACCTAGAGCCGAATTAAGCTTTGCTTGATTCGGATCTAATTTAGCTTTGAATATCCAGCCACCTAGATCTGAGTTAAGTTCTGCTTGATTCAGATCTGGTTTAGCTTTTAATATCCAGCCACCTAGAGCCGAATTAAGCTTTGCTTGATTCAGATCTAATTTAGCTTTGAATATCCAGCCACCTAGATCTGAGTTAAGTTCTGCTTGACTCGGATCTGGTTTAGCTTTGACTCGTTGATTTATCATTTTGCCTCATTACTCAGGTTGCACATGACCGGCGAACTGCCGAGTTCCAGAGGTTGCTTTTTTCGCACCGCAAGCTGGAAGAGAAGTACGAGAAGGTTCTGCCCGTGGCAAAGAAGGCTGGTATGTCGATAGTTCCTTTTCCTTATTCCCAACTTTCTCATGTATTCGTCCACGGAATGCCGGCTTACTTCTTGTTGAATAGGTAATATTAATAACCTCAATATTCGCCTTGAAAAGGAGATCAAGAACCTGGAAGGTTAGTTTCTTTTCTATTTTACTCCTTCTCCTTCTTAATATATATGCTAAGGTTCCTTATTGCGTTTGGCTGTGGTAAAGCCGAGTTACAAGACTTCGCAGTGTCACATCAAGATTGCGTGCCCATGCCTGACGTGATGCTGCATTTTTTAGAACAAAACGCAGTTCATTCGGCGCAACTTCAAGAAAAAGATGATGAGATAGCTCGCCTGCGATCCGAGGTGGATACCCTCAAGCTCTCTCAGAAATCCGAACTAGAAAAGGTCGACCAAGAATTTTCCGAGGAAAAGAATCGGCTGACTTTGGATCTGCAGAAGAATAAAGAACTTCTTGAAGCTGCCGAACTTAGAACCCGGGGTTTGAGCGAGGAAATTGCTCGTTTTGAGAAGAGTAAGGCTGATTGGGCCAAAGATCTTCAGAGAATGATGAGCTATATTCATCGTAAGCTACTTGGCATGGCCTAATTATATTTTTCTTTTTTGTCCCTGCTATCCTTTGACACGTTTATGCTTTGCGCAGATCATTTCCCCGAGGCCAAGCCCGTGAGTTCTAAAGCGGTTCTTGCAGCTCGCGCGCGCCGAGGTGAACCTGTTACCGTTGATTCAGAATATTCAATGGAGGATTACTTGGTTGCCGTTGGTGCCGCAGTTGGCCCGATGAAAATTATGGGCCGGGACTTGGTGCAGGCCGCTATCCGAGCTTACCACGTACTCTGGCCGAATACCTCGGGGACTCCTGATATCAACGAAGTCAAGTTATTGGTGACAAGGCTAATGGCATCTGAGAGGCAGTTGAGTCTTTGGAGAGAATCCGCTGGGCGTGCTGGTGCCGACATGGCCCTTACTGTAATCATGTCATGGTATGAAGACATCTCTCTTGACATCCTGAGAAATTTGCGCACTGGCTCCCGCTGGGTTGAAGATCCCACTTTTGTTGCTCTTCGGCAAGCTCGGGCGTTCCAACTCGTCGAGTACGCCGACGTGCACACTTGGAATGAAGGGCCGAGTTTTCTCCCAGACCCGGATCAAGAGGTTGTGGCTGAGGGTTTCTCGGATGATGATTCAGCTGAGCAGGGGGGAGGTGAAAATGATTCGGCCGCATCTGATAGCTCTAGCTCAAGCTCGGACAGCAACGGCGATGTGCGGTCCTCCTCCAAAGGTACCGGGCATTCGACCGCACGGACTGACGCTCCCGAACAACCCCGGACCTCCGAAGTTGCACCTGGGTCGGCGGAGGGCGAGGCGACCTCAGTCGAGGTTCCTCCTACCTCGGGGTGCCCCGCACCTGAGCAAGTAGCTGCCTCTCCAACGAACAACGCCTAAGTTATTTCCGATCCCTGGTATGCCGGGCGTATGATGTAGGCGCAAACTTTGTCACCTCTCTGTATGATTTGAATTCCTTTTGCCATGTACTTTTGTGACATTTGGTTAAGTGGATGCTCATCCGAATTCTTGCTTCGCTGGCCCTTAATTTCTTGACCTTCTAGGGCTTAGCTTTGCCGTTATTTTTTATGATCTTATCAGGCATGAGCGCTGAATACCTATGATATTGATCTGTTCTGAACATAAGTTAACTACTTCGTTGTGGAAGTATGTAGCAATCGCTGGATCGTTGTTTATTGTCCGAAACTTCCCTATGTAAATCAAATTTCGGAGGTAGTATAAAACTGAGTGCGTTCAGCATAAGTTTGAGGTAGCATACGGTAGTCCCCGAGTCGCTGCTTTAGATGCCGAGGTTTAGGTATCAATACGAAATTGATATATCATATGATAGTCCCCGAATCACTGCTCTGGGCGCCGAGGTTTATATTCGTAACATGAAAGAAATACAACATATGGCAGTCCCCGAGTCACTGCTCTGGGCGCCAAGGTTCAAACACATAATGCGAAAGAAATAAATATAACATATGGCAGTCCCCGAGTCATTGCTCTGGGTGCCGAGGTCCAAACACATAACACGAAATAATATAACATATGGCAGTCCCCGAGTAACTGCTCTGGGTGCCGAGGTTCAAATACATAATATGAAATAAATATAACCTAAGGCAGTCCCCGAGTCACTGCTCTGGGAGCCGAGGTTCAAATACATCATTGGATTTTGACTTTAAGATATAATGCTACGAGTAGAATGGCCGAAGTAAAGCCACATTCCAGGGGCGCTTCGTTTCTTCACCAGTTTTGTCTGCCTTGTTCTCTCCAGGGGACTGAGCGTCGATTAGATAATATGCATCGTTGTGCAATGCTTTGCTCACAATAAACAGTCCTTCCCATGGGGGTGACAATTTATGCATGCCGGCCGTGCGTTGCACTAGTCGGAGGACCAAATCTCCTTCTTTGAATACTCTTGGATTCACTTTCTTGCTGTGATACCGCCGCAAGTTCTGTTGATAAATAGCCGATCGTGACAATGTCAACTCTCTGCCTTCTTCCAACAGGTCTACGGCATCTTGCCGAGCTATCTCATTTGTCTCTGAGGTTGTGTACTGAGCAACTCTTGGCGAGTCATATATTATGTCGGCTGGGAGTACGGCCTCTGCCCCGTACACCAGAAAGAATGGAGTGTAACCTGTTGATCTATTTGGAGTAGTCCGAAGGCTCCATAACACGGCTGGGATTTCTTCGATCCAACACCCTGCCGACCTTTGCAAAGGTTCAACAAGTCATGGTTTTATTCCTGATAGCACCAGTCCATTAGACCTTTCCACTTGTCCATTGGATGCTGGGTGAGCCACGGAGGCAATATCTAGTCTTATGTGCTTCTCTCGGCAAAATCTAGCGAAAGCTCCTTCTGCAAAGTTTGTGCCATTATCCGTAATAATACTATGCGGGTACCCGTATCTCAAGATGATATCCTTGAGAAATTTCACTGCTGTGTGCCCATCACACTTTTTAATCGGTTTTACTTCAATCCATTTTGTGAACTTGTCTACCATAACCAATATGTGGGTCATTCCTCCTCGCGCCGGCTTGAATGGTCCCACCATATCTAAACCCCATACAGAAAATGGCCAAGTGATGGGTATTGTTTTTAACTCGGCCGACGGCATATGTATTCTGGTAGCGTATCTCTGACATCCATTGCATTTCTTAACTAAATCTTTTGCCTCTTTTAACGCTGTTGGCCAGTAAAATCCATGCCTAAATGCCTTGGCTACTAAAGCGCGAGATGAGGCATGGTGCCCACATTCTCCTTGGTGTATGTCTAGAAGGATTTCCTGACCTTCTGCGGAACTCACGCACTTCTGCAATACGTTTGTGACGCTTCTCTTATATAACTCATTGTTTATGATTGTATAGGCTTTTGCTCTTCTTATGGTTTGTCTAGCTAATACCTCGTTACTCGGCAACGTCGCGTCTTTTAGGTAAGAAAGTATGGGTTGCGCCCATATCGGTGCTACTTTTTCTGATGTGATCTCACTGTCTATCTCCATGTCCTCTGCCGACGTATATACCTCGGCTCTTTCCATGACTGATATTACCTCGGCTGTCCTCCTCTTTAGGGGTCCCGAATCATTCTGCGGATCTACCTCCATTGGCGTGTGATCTTCCGCAGAACTTGTTGGGATAAAGATTGATTCGGATTCTGGTGATGGGATTATCGATGGTTTTCTGAGGTGCTCCAAGGCAATACCTGGTGGAATTGACTGCCGGGTTGATCCTAATTTCGACAATGTGTCGGCAGCGTCATTTTCTGCTCATGGTATGTGGTGGAATTCACATCCTTCAAAGTATCCACTGATTTTTTGCACATGGAATCTGTATAAAGCCATATTAGCATATAATGCGTCCCAACTGCCCGATACTTGCTGTACTACTAGATCCGAGTCACCGTAGCATAGGATTCGGCGTATACCAATTTCTTTTGCCACTTTTAATCCATGGACTAGCGCTTCATATTCAGCTACATTGTTGGACGCAGCAAAATGTATTTGCAGTACATATTTCAATTGATCTTTTTTAGGCGAGGTTAGCACTATTCCTGCTCCCAAACCATTCCTTAGTTTGGAGCCATCAAAATGCATTGTCCAGTAATTTGGATCTGGCAATGGTGGCTCATACTGCACCTCGGCCCAGTCTACGAGAAAGTCGGCGATAGCCTGAGATTTGATTGCATCTCTTCTATCAAACTGTGGAGCATACGGTGATAACTCGATCGCCCATTTTGCTATTCGGCCACTTGCATCTTTGTTGTTCAATATGTCGGCTATGGGTGCCTCACAGATTACTTTGATGGGGTGCTCTTCAAAGTAATGCTTAAGCTTTTTTGCCGACATATATACTCCATAAGCCATCTTCTGATAGTGCGGATAATTCTGCTTTGAAGTGGATAATACTTCACTTAGATAATACACCGGCCTCTGAATTGACTTACCATCTTCAAGTCGTTCCACTACGACCACAGTACTAACTACTCGATTGGTAGCCGCCACATAGAGTAGCATAGGTTCTTTCGATAATGGAGAAGCTAAAATGGGTGCCGTAACTAGCATCTTTTTCAACTCATGAAATGCAAGGTCCGCCTGCGGAGTCCAGCTGAATTTGTCCGACTTTCTCATCAGCTGATAGAGTGGCAGTGCCTTTTCTCCTAGCCGACATACAAATCGACTAAGCGAGGCCAGGCAGCCCGTGAATTTTTGTACATCGTTCAAACATCTCGGCAATTCCATTCTTTCTACTGCTCTTATCTTTGTTGGATTAGCCTCGATACCTCGGCTGGACACAAGGAAACCGAGTAGTTTTCCTGCCGGCACGCCAAATGTGCATTTCTCTGGATTAAGCTTCATTCGGAACCTTCTCAGGTTCGCGAAAGTTTGCCGTATATCTTCTAGCAAGGTTTTGCTCTCCTTAGTTTTGATGACTACGTCATCCACATACACTTGTACATTTTTCCCTATCTGATCATGTAAGCATTTTTGCATGCATCTTTGATATGTTGCTCCTGCATTTCGCAGGCCGAATGGCATTGTGCGATAACAATAAGCCCCGTACGGGGTAATAAATGCAGTCTTTATTTGATCGGCCGGATTTAACGGTATCTGGTGGAAACCAGAATACGCGTCTACAAATGATAACAGCTCACAGCCAGCGGTCGAGTCAATGACTTGGTCTATTCTAGGCAATGGAAAAGGATCTTTCGGACACGCCTTGTTCAGGTTGGTGTAGTTGATACACATTCGCCACACAATGGCTACATTGGGGTCATCTTTTTTCTTTTCTACTAGCACCGGATTTGATAACCAATCCGGATATAGCACCTCCATGATGAACCCGGCCGCGAGGAGTCGAGCTATTTCATCCCCTATTACTTTTCTCCTGTCTTCGGCGAAGCGGCGGAGAGGTTGCTTCACCGGCCTTGCTCCTGGCCTGACGTTTAAAGAGTGCTCAGCCAACTCCCTCGGAACACCTTGCAGATCTTGAGTTGACCATGCAAATATGTCCCGATTCTCACGGAGGAAGTTGGTGAGCTCGCCTTCCTATTTAGCGTCAAGGCCCGCACCAATTGTAACAGTGCGCTCTGGGAATTGCTCATCAATCTGAAATTTCTTCGTCTCTTTAGTTGGCTGAAAAGAAACACTGCCATGAGGGTTGGCCAGTGCCGGCATGTTCAACTGTGCTGACTGAGCGAGGGCTGCTACCTCCTGAATCCTTTTCTTTTCTCTTGCTATAACCAATGACTCGGCCAAATTTGACCCGGCTGAAGCACACTCCATTGACTTCTTGTAATCCCCTGCAACTGTTATCACCCCTTGTGGTCCGGGTAACTTCATCTTTAGATAACTTATATGACAGCTGCTCATGAATTTGGCCAGTGCGGGCCGTCCGAGTAGAGCATGATAACAACTTTCCAGATCCACCACTTCAAATTCTAAGTTTTCTGCTCTGCAGTTATCTCTTGTACCGAATAACACGTCCACTCGGACTTTACCGATGGGCTCACATGAAAGCCCTGGCACTATCCCATGGAAAGTTGTCCTCGTGGACTACAGCATATTCTGCGATATTCCGAGTTTATGCATGGTATCTTTGTACATGATGTTGATACTGCTCCCATTGTCGATGAGTACTTTTGAAAACTTTACATTGATGCTTGGTCCAACAAATGTCGGATCCAACACAAGTGCATATGATCCTGGACTCGGCATTATTCTGGGGTGGTCTTTCATGCTCCAGGTCACCTCTTGATCAGACCATGGCTGGTATCTTGGTACTGCCGGCACAAGTGCATTCACTTCCATATGCCGGCGCTGCACACTTTGCTTGTCCTGCTGTTCTGTTGTGAACACACAATAAGACTGGTGATGTTCCCTGTAATCATTACGTCCGGTGTTCGCCGGATTCATCCTTCCGTCCTGGCCCTGGTTCATTACTTGATGTACTGCATCCCTCCGATCCGAGTTATCATATCTAGGGGGAGGGGGCGGTAGCATCAATTGTTGTGTATTTGCTCCAGTTAATTGCGGCTGATGCTGCTGTTGCACCTGATGGGGAGCCTGAACTCCTGCTGGGTTCCCCATCACATTTTTCATCCAGGCACATTGGCGGGTTGTATGATTGGCTGGTCTGGATGGGTTTGATGTGTGAAATTTGCACGACTGATCTAACATGGATTCGAACGTATACTTTGGCCTCTCTTGCCATTGCTTCTTTTGCTCTGGGGTCCATTGCCTTTTTCCCTCATTTCTTGATGTCCACTGTTGAGGTCCATTTTTCTATCGTTGAGTTGCTCCGTGACTCGGCTGATCTTGTGCTACTGCCGCCACCTGGGCCGAATTATATCTATAATCCGGCCTCTCCTCTCTTCTTCTTCCTCTGAAATCACGCCTGGATGACCCGGCCAATTCTCTCGTGTACTGGTCCTGTTGCTCACGATGATCTGCCGACATTAATTCCGGTTGGGTTGGGTCGCCCAATGCATAGGAGTCTGCTATTCTGATAGTTTCTGCCAGTGTGGTTGACATATCTCTTTGCAGGCGTTGCCACAAAACGCTGGCATAACGGCAGCCTTGCGCGAACCAAGCGATTGCTTGCAATTCGATAACTCCCTCACATGAGTTTCTCAGGTTGCACCATCGAGTTAAAAACTCTCTATCCATTTCATTCAGCCTCTGTTTGCACATGGCCAGCTGTTGTGGTCTATTTGGTCTCTTGTATGTGCTGGTAAAGTTGCTGACGAACATTTCTTCGAAATCTAACCAGCAGTTGATACTGCCAGCTGGTTGATTATTCAACCATACCCTGGCTGGTCCTTCCAACATCTGTGGGACATACCGCACTGCCCATCTTAGGTTGCCACCCACTATCTTCACAGCGGTGGCATAATCAATCAACCAGTCTTGTGGCTTGGTACTTCCATTGTACGTTTTTGTGCCTCTTGCTAACTGAAAATTCGGCACTGGTGGTTCGCCCATGATCCGTGGTCCAAAACATGTCGGACCTTGTAACTACCTCGGTGAATTACGCTCCTAGCTACAAGCCTGGATGAGCGGTAGTGG
Source organism: Avena atlantica (assembly GCA_910589765.1). Taxonomy (NCBI): domain Eukaryota; kingdom Viridiplantae; phylum Streptophyta; class Magnoliopsida; order Poales; family Poaceae; genus Avena; species Avena atlantica. The sequence continues at coordinate 434,983,013 of OU342733.1, read as the reverse complement.
TTGAAATAGTACGGTGGGGCCCTAAAAGCCACTCACGGGTAGACCTTTCGGCCGTCCCAACCACTTCCATCTCATCGGGACCTGTACGGGCGGCGTAATCGGCAGGCGAAGGGATCAACTACATACACAAGTGGGTATGTATGCAAGCCACCATACAAGAGTACATCAGAGCCACACCATCTAGAAAGAAAGGAAATATAGCAACGCCATACGGCAAGATTCAAATGACCTAGATAGATCTAATATTTTAGGATACTTCCTCATACAGCACACATCAGAGTATCATGCGGAAGCGGCAAACAAAGTCCGAGTACGGATAAGAAGCAAATCGGCATAAGATGCCATAGAAATAAGCACATCCCAACCACAGATCTCACGGATCCCCGTGCCCGGAATCTCTACACCGAACGGTCGTTGCCCACATCATCAGCCTCTTCCACCCAGTATCCGTCCTGCGAGGGTACCTGTTCATCTGAACCAATAATTTATCGTGTGAGACCCTAAGGGTACTCAGCAAGTCTTAATGCCTCTAAAGGGGACACAACCTGGGGTGACGCAATTGCAGCAAAAGATAAACCCTAACAGTTCTATAGATAAACGCTAACCATCCGCCTAACCAAAGATAGACGGATGTCCGTGAAATAATGACAACAGTTATAACAGTAATACCACAGATCCATCCTCCTCCTCGCTTACCGACGAGGAAGCGGACGAACAACCCCCCCATCCGTTGGCAATTTTATTAACCATTCCGTGAATGTTGCACTATTTACTAGTCATTTACTTAGTCAAATTAAAGGCGGTACTTTAGTTATGCTTGTCTATGGTCGAGAAACTGTGCTCCAAGTCGTCCATAACCGCGGACACGGCTTTCAGAAAGTTTTACCCGGCCGGGGTGCACCAATAGCAACACACGCTCGATCAACCTCGGAAAAACCAAATCAAAACCCAACGAGGCCTTCACGACAAAGCAATCACAGGATTCAGAATTATTTCAGGGGGCCACCCCTTGGAGTCTTCCCACAACGAAGTAAGCAAGCTCCGAGACGGACTCAAGGTTTGGGTATACGGCTGTGAACGACTGGGAACCCAAAACTGGGCTTGTCGACACCGCGGAATCGTGTCCCGATCCTAAACAGTATAGTGTGCTCCTCGCACAAACGTAAATACATAAGTAGCATGGCATAAGTACAGGATAGTAAATAAAACCTCAAACTAGTTTGTGGCCCCAAGAAATAAGACTGGATCAAGCTCTGGCTCAGGGGGGTCCCATATACCTCCCGGATGTGGATAGCGCGATAAATCAAGGAACAGGAATCAAGTACTCGGGGTCTTACGGGACACAAGTGAGCAGTAAAAACCAAATAGCAGATGTTTCTCACCGATGCCACTTTCATTAGTTATCCCATTACTACTCAGGTTAAGTTGTTTAGGTACCTCATTATCCAACAGACTCTCACATACCCTACACATGCGGTTCTACGACTCGCATGGCTCAAACAACTCCTGTAGTAATGGCTCATGGGATAGGGGAACAAGCTTGGTGGGGTTTAAAAGTAAAGGCTATGCATACTTGGGATTCAATTTAATGCAATCGCGACTCAATGATGCAAGATTAAGATAGAGGCAATAGGTACTGTATGTATGCAAGCATGTGGAAGTGCTTTCCTGGCAACTCAGTTGAAGCGAGGGACGGATCTGGGTAGTGCTCCTGGTTCTCTTGATATATCCCCTGCTCAGTGTCTATCCGAGAAAAACCAAACAAACAAGGCCAACATGAATATAGAGCACAAGCATATGAATAAGATGCGTCAAGCAAACAATCATGCCATGATGAATGATGCACAATTTGCATGGCATTAAAGTAGCATGGCATGGGTGAGGGGTGATGGACAAGAAATAACATTTTAATGGGGTTTTTGGATCACCTTTGTTGCCATAATAGTTGCTGTACCCTATATTTTTATATGATGCATGCTGCAATTGAAGTCATGGATAGCATAAACAGAAAGGTCTCGTCGAGCTGATCATTTTAGACATATCATTTGCTAAATTTGGAATTATAAAACAAAAGTTATTAATTATTTAAATTCCAGTGGCATTTGTGGTAATTTAATTCAACTTGGAATTTAAAATGTTCAAAAGGTAATTTAAATAGCATATTTGAAATCCTCACATTTTTTGATTCAGAAACATATATTGTTTGTATTATTTGGATTAATATTTGAAAAGTTATTTAAAACTGAATTATATTTGAATTTTTAAATAATCAGAAAAAGATTGAATTGAAACAGACACAGTAACATTTTACACTCAGTTAAACCTAGCCCTAGTCGCCGACAGGTGGGACCAGGCGCACACGGGCCCACATGCCAGCGGCTGAGAGGGAGGAGGACTGCGGGTGGATTTGGAAAAAGTTAAGGAGCCTTTTTAGAAAACTACCACCGACGCTGCTAGTGGGCCTGGGCTGGACCGCGGTTGAGCTGCCAAAAGAAGAGGGGCCTAAGTGCAATCTGCCAGAAGTGCTCCGATCCAAGTCTGACGAAACTGAACGCGTGCTCGCAAAAAATGGCTAGCTGACCCCGATCTTGCGATGAAGATGCCGACTAAACTGCTAGGAATTCCTTGATGCCGCAAAAATGAAAATTGTAGAGGGATGTACCGGCTACACGTCTCGTTTAGGGCGCATCTACGGGGGAGGGCTGTAGCAGCCGGGGCGAGGTGAAGAACAGGGCGCGCTCGGACGGTTTACTGCGACTGCTGCCGTTCGCGCGCGCGGCGAGCGCGGCGTGCGCCAGAGCGGGCGAGGCTAGCGAGGCAGAGGCGGCGTGAGCTAGAGGGGGGGAGGGTCAGGCGGCAGCTCACCGAGGGAGGGTGCTGGTGACGGTGGTGAGGTGCCGGAGAGCGCCGAGACGACGGCGAGGAGATGGTGAGCAGCGGCGAGCGCGAGTGACGGTGTGGCGCTCCCGGACGTGATCGATTCGGCGACGGGGGCAGATCGTGGCGGTCCTGGCTCCTCCTACTGTAGTCCCGAAGAGGCGGCAGCGGTACTCCTTCTCCTCCTCGGTGTTTCCCTCACCGGACTTCGACGGGATGGGGACAGGGAACGAAGGGAGGAAGGAAAGAGGGTGGCGGCGCGGGATGCAGAGAGGGGAGGCTAGGGTTGATAAAGGAGGGGGGGTCACGAGTGGGGCGTGAGGCTGACGAGGATCACGGCCACAACGCCTACCTGCCCCGTCTGTGCTCCGTTTTCTGCCGCGAGAGAGAGAGCTGAGCACGGCGTCAGGCGGCTAGAGAAGAAGAACAGGACGCGACGGCTGAAGCGGTACTGGGCCGGGGAGGACGAGTTGGGCCGGGGAAGATTGGTCTGACGGGCTGCTCTTCCCTCTTGGGCTGCTGCGGCTGCTCCTCTCTCTCCTTTTTCTTTTTCCCTCTTATTTATTGTTTTATTTGTCTTTTAGACATTGTTTGTTATTTTATTCTGTTTCAATTTTCAAAACTAGTTTTATAATTTCATAAACCTTTGGAACATCTTTACCAGGAGGTTTTGTCTAGGGGGATTGGTGAAGAGGAGAGGCAAGAAGAGGCCTAGTTACATAAGAGCAAACACACATGATCACATGTGCATGCATGTATGTGGATGGAGATTAGGGTAGGTTTAGATTAAGAGGGGGGTTTTGGTGGGGTATGGGTTTAGCTAGATTGGGGTATGGGGGTGGCTTAGGGTTGGTTTTTGAGAGGGAGAGGATAGTTGCTAGGTTCTTTGGGCAAGACCAAACCATGCACTAGACAAGCTCTAACAAGATCAAGACAAGAAAAGAGAGAGAGAGAGAGAGAGAGAGAGAGAGAGAGAGAGAGAGAGAGAGAGAGAGAGATGTGGTGGTAGAATTTTGAGCAAGAACAACATGGTTCAAGCCAAGAGATAAAGATAGAGCTAGGGATTTTTGAATCATGCATGTTCCATTCAAAGACCAAGCAAGATCAAAAAGAAGAGAGGTAGGGAGAGGGATGGAGTTTTAGGCTTATGCTCACACATGATCACATGTGTATGCATGGAGCATGTTGATTAGGGTTTTAGCTATAGGGGGATAGAGAGGTAGATGGTGTGGTGAAGAATTCTACAAGCCAAAACAAGATTAAGCAAAGGAGAGGTAATCCATGCAAGCAAAACCAAATAACATTCAAAAGTCAAGAAAAAGGTGGCACTTGCATGGCCCATGCAAACAATAATTGCCATGTAATTATATTGTGAAAACAACATTAAATCATGTGGCATTATTCCCTGCATTCCCAAAAGGTGGGCAAAGGCCAAGCATAAGATTATGGTGGGGTCCAACCAACCAACATGAGCTAGAGGTAAACTCAATAAAATGCCAAGCTCATATTTAGTTGGATATGCCCCCAAATCAACTTGGGCATTTAACAATGTATTAAGAACCAAATACAATATCAAGAGGCAACTACAATTAATAATGCACATGAGATAAGAACCAAAACAAAGAGGGGTTTTGTATGATGCTCAAATGCAAGGTGACATGATGACATGAGCATGATATGATGATGATGCAGCAATTATATGTTGGAAGTGGCCCTTTTATTACTAGAACAAGTAGCATTACAGGTGTTAGACAACTGGGATGCTACAAATCTCCCCCACTAAACAGGAATCTCGCCCCGAGATTCTAGGAAGAAGAAAAAGACACAAAGAGAGAAGGATGGTTGGCACGGAGTTCATCTTCACGCTCCCATGTGGCTTCATCAACAGAATGGTGTGACCACTGCACCTTGCAGAACTTGATGGACTTGTTGCGAGTCCTTCGTTCTGCGGTCTCAAGGATTTTGGTGGGGTGTTCTTGATAGGACAAGTCTTCTTGGAGATCGATTAGCTCATGATCCACGGTCCTGCCGGGATCTTTGAAGCACTTCTTGAGCTGAGAGATGTGGAAAACATCATGAACCTTGAGTTTTTCCGGGAGCTCCAGGGCATAGGCAACTTCTCCTCTTCTACCACGAATCTTGAATGGACCGATGTATCTAGGAGCCAACTTTCCTTTGATACCGAAGCGGTGTGTACCTCTCATGGGAGTGACACGAAGGTAGACGAGATCACCAGGGGCATATACCATATCCGTGTGTTTCCTGTCATAGTTGCTCTTCTGACGACTTTGAGCAATCTTCAGGTTCTCAAGAATGATATGCACCTTCTCCTCTGCTTGAGTTACAATGTCAGGGCCAAACCGGATTCTTTCTCCTGCACCTGACCAACCAATCGGAGTTCTGCACTTGCGACCATAGAGAGCCTCAAATGGTGCCATCTTCAGACTCTTCTGGAAGCTGTTGTTGTAGGAGAATTCAGCATATGGAAGGCATTCCTCCCACTTCATGCCAAAAGAGATAACGCAAGCACGCAGCATATCCTCCAGAATCTGATTGATCCTTTCAACTTGTCCTTGCGACTGAGGGTGGTAAGCAGTGCTGAAGTTCAACTTTGTTCCCAAAGCATTTTGGAAACTTTCCCAGAACTTTGAAGTGAAGATGCTTCCACGGTCTGAACTGATTTCAAGCAGAACCCCATACAGAGAGACAATTCTGTTGATATAGATCTCAGCCAACTGAATTCCAGAAATTGTTTCTTTGACTGGGAAGAAATGAGCCACTTTAGAAAGCCTGTCGATGACAACAAAGATTGCATTGTTGCCCTTCTGCGATCTAGGAAACCCAGTGATGAAGTCCATCTCTACTTTCTCCCATTTCCATTCCGGTGGTTTCAATGGCTGTAGAAGACCGAATGGTTTCTGATGGACAGCCTTGACTCTGAGGCAGACATCACATTCTGAGACATACTTTGCACAATACCGTTTCAACCCAGGCCACCAGTATTGTGTTTTCAAGTCCATGTACATCTTTGTGCTGCCAGGATGGATAGAAAGAACCGAATCATGCGCCTCCTTGAGAACTTGCTCTCTTAGACCCGGGTAGTTTGGAACAAACATCCGGTGGTCGAAGAAAAGCGTGCCTTGATCATCGACGTGGAAGGACTCATACTTCGGAAGCCCAAGTTTAGAGATGAGCTTTCTGGTGTGCGGATCACCAAGCTGACGAGAGCGAATCTTTTCTTCCAATAGAGGAGTAGCCAGAAGGTTCAGGAGATGCCCTTGTTCCACAATTTCCAGGTTGAGCTGACGGAATTCCTCGCACAAGAGAGGTTGTTGCTCTTCCACCATGAGGTTGTTAACATAAGCTTTGCGGCTGAGAGCATCGGCCATGACATTAGCTTTGCCTGGTGTGTAGTTGATGGTCACATCAAAGTCATTGATTGCTTCAATCCATCTCCTCTGCCGAAGGTTGAGATCAGGCTGAGTGAAGATATACTTCAAACTTTTGTGGTCAGAAAAGATCTCACAACGGTTGCCAAGCAAGTAGTGCCTCCATAGCTTCAAAGCAAAGACAACTGCTGCTAGCTCGAGGTCATGTGTGGGATAGTTGATCTCATGCGTCTTCAACTGACGAGAGGCATAAGCAACAACTTGTTTTTCTTGCATAAGGACCGCACCCAATCCTTGCAAAGAGGCGTCGCAGAATATCTGGAAAGGCTTAGATGTATCCGGAGGAACCAAGACTGGTGTGGAAGTGAGCTTCTCTTTGCGGGTCTCAAAGCTTGCTTGACAGGCAGGAGTCCACAGGTATTTCTTGCCTTTCTTGAGGAGATCGGTAAGAGGCTTCGCTATCTTCGAGAAGTTCTGAACGAAGCGACGACAATAGCTAGCCAAACCAAGAAAACTCCGCACTTCTTTGACATTAACAGGAGGAAGCCATTCAACTATTGTTTCCACAGTTTCCGGGTTGACTGCAATGCCCTTGGCAGAGATAACGTGACCCAGATAGGTTACTTCAGGCAGCCAAAACTCACACTTTGAGAACTTTGCATACAAGCGGTTCTCACGAAGCTTGTTTAGGACACACCGGAGGTGTTCTTCATGCTCTTCCTTAGACTTAGAATAGACCAGGATATCATCCAGATAGACCACGACGAACTTATCAAGGTACTCCATGAAAACCGAGTTCATAAGCCTCGAGAAGGTAGCAGGTGCGTTGGTGAGACCGAAAGACATGACCGTGTACTCATACAGGCCACAGCGGGTGGTGAAAGCTGTTTTGGGCACATCTTCCTTGCGGATCCTGATTTGGTGATAACCACTTCTCAAGTCCAGCTTAGAGAACACCACAGCTCCAGCTAGCTGATCAAAAAGATCATTAATCCGCGGGAGGGGATATTTGTTCTTGATGGTTTTAGCATTTAGAGCCCGGTAGTCCACACAGAGTCTATCGGTTCTGTCACGCTTCTTCACAAAGATTGTTGGGCTACCCCAAGAAGAAGTGCCGTGTTGAATGAAACCCAACTTCTCTTGTTCATCAAGTTGTCGTTTGAGTTCAGCCAACTCAGAAGGACCCATCTTATAAGGCCGCTTGGAGATAGGAGCCGTTCCAGGTTCAAGCTCAATCACAAACTCAACCTCACGATCCGGAGGCATACCTGGCAACTCTTCAGGAAAGACATCTGGGAACTCACAGACCACTGGTACACTCTGAATAGCTTCCATAGCATCATCATTCAGAGCCGCCAAGGAAAAGAGCTGGACAGCAGGAGTCAGACTTGGAGAAAAGACTATATGGCCTTCAGGAAACTTCAGAGAAACTGAGCGTTCAGCACAATCAATCACAGCTGCATTTGCCGTTAACCAATCCATGCCCAAGATGACATCAATGTCAGAATTGCCCAGAACAATTAAAGAAGCCAAGAATGAAGAGCCACCAATCTCAATTTGATTGCCATGACTGATCTTAGATGCTATCATATTTGCTCCAGGCGAAAGAACCATTAACCGCTTAAGAATAGGCTCCATTGCTAAGTCATTCTCATTTGCAAACTTGTGAGACACAAAAGAATGCGATGCACCAGAATCAAAGAGAACTCGTGCAGGGACTGAGTTAACGGAAAGCATACCCATCACAACTCCAGGTGCGAGCTCAGCTTGAGAGGCGTTGACGCAGTTGGCACGAACAACCGCAGACCCGGGCTTGGTGTTGATGTTGAGAGCCCGAGGTGGTGGTGCACGAACCGAAGGAGAGCTTGTTGCAGATCTTGGCGGGGTTGAGGGAGAGCTTTGTTCTTCATCGGACAGTTCCAGCTGAGATGTCCAGGATCTCCACACGTGAAGCAGGCACTAGGTGGACGTGGAGCAGAGTAGCCAGGGACTCCGCCAGGCGCTCCATGGTAGTGGTGGTTGTAGCCCCTGGGAGCCGCAGTGGTGAAGTTTGGTGGCCTTGGCGCGTAACTTGCAGGTCTTGGTGGAGCCGGGAGCGACGGTGGGGTGTTAGGAACCCAGACACGCCGCTTAGAAGGAGCTGCCATAACTGCAGAGCTTGATGCATCCCTGTTGTGTTTCTTGGACTCCTCAAACACTTGCCTGCTTGCCTCCTCTTGCAAGGCTGTGTGCTGTAGTTCCAGGAAAGATGCTGGCCTTGCATGAGTAATCGCATACTTGATCGATGCATTGAGCCCTTGCCTGAACCTCTTCTGCTTCTTCTTGTCATCAGATACCTCATCACCACCATAACAAGAGAGATTCATGAAGTTCCTGATGTAGGTGTTGACGTTATCATTTCCTTGCTTCAGGTTGAGAAAAGCCTCCTTCATCCTTTCCATTACAATCTCTGAGAGAAACTGCTCCTTGAACGCTCGAGTGAACCTTTCCCAAGTTGGCTGGAACCCAGTGCAGCTTGCCTTCAAGTAATTTTCCCACCAAAGAGCTGCATCTCCCTTCAGAAGGTGAGTAGCACACTTGACCCACTCCTGTTCCGGAACATCAGCAGTCTCGAGCAACCTTGACATCTCACGTAGCCAATCATCCGCATCCAGTGGGCGATCAGACACATCAAACTGACGAGGGTTGAATTTCAGGAAGCTCTTGATGTCTCCTCGCTTGGGAGGTGGAGGGAGTGGAGCAAACTCATTTCTCCTGACGCTTTCTTCCAAGCGTTGCTGGTTCTGCTGCATTGCTGCCAAGGCATTTGCTATGTTTGACAATGCGGCCCCAAGTTCCGGTGGAATGTCCTCATCTGAACGGCGTGGTGGAGCCATCCTGAGATTGATATAAAACACAAGTCAGTACTATAATGGAGAATGATAATAATCCAAAATAGTACCAAGATGGAATTAACCAAGATTAAAGGATACAATTTACTGAGATGATATTAAAATATCAACAAAGTTCATAGCACCTAAAAGATATTAAGCATATCGCACACGACTGAAAAGGAGTGTGGTACACAAATATATCAAAGAAAAATTTTCCACAAATTTCGGCATTACAATACCAATAGATGCGCAAAATTACTTAACGAATCAAGATTAGTGACTCTACCGATTCAATATACAAAAGCGAATGATAAAAGTAGTGGTATGGTCGCGACTCCATCCCGCACTCAAATCATTACTCCGCACATGAACAAGTGGAACACATATCCTAACCCCTTCTTCTCATGTTGAACCTAAAGATTGGTAACTACGGAAACGAACACCCCAAACAAGATAACGTCGGATACAAAGAGGAAGATAGATTGCGTCGGTTTGCAAAAGCCTGTCGGTATGGAATGTACCAACAGTTGATAACCAAAGGCAGATAAGATAACAACTTGGATGCAACAGATAGACAAGGGATTACACACACATACACACACACAACCTATGGTACTACGGAAACCCAGAACACGTGAATCCTAGTTTGAATTTTTAGAAGAGGAGTGAAAACGTTGCACTTCCTTACCAGAAAAGGGTGGGTGGGTGGGTAAGAAGAAAAGTGGAAGCAGTCCTACTCTCGCGTTTTGTTTTTCCCTAGTATACATAACTACCAAAATATTTGCTAGACTGACAACGAACGTTTGGCTGAGACCCTGAAGGTCGGGATGGCTCTGATACCAATTGTAACTACCTCGGTGAATTACGCTCCTAGCTACAAGCCTGGATGAGCGGTAGTGGTTGAAATAGTACGGTGGGGCCCTAAAAGCCACTCACGGGTAGACCTTTCGGACGTCCCAACCACTTCCATCTCATCGGGACCTGTACGGGCGGCGTAATCGGCAGGCGAAGGGATCAACTACATACACAAGTGGGTATGTATGCAAGCCACCATACAAGAGTACATCAGAGCCACACCATCTAGAAAGAAAGGAAATATAGCAACGCCATACGGCAAGATTCAAATGACCTAGATAGATCTAATATTTTAGGATACTTCCTCATACAGCACACATCAGAGTATCATGCGGAAGCGGCAAACAAAGTCCGAGTACGGATAAGAAGCAAATCGGCATAAGATGCCATAGAAATAAGCACATCCCAACCACAGATCTCACGGATCCCCGTGCCCGGAATCTCTACACCGAACGGTCGTTGCCCACATCATCAGCCTCTTCCACCCAGTATCCGTCCTGCGAGGGTACCTGTTCATCTGAACCAATAATTTATCGTGTGAGACCCTAAGGGTACTCAACAAGTCTTAATGCCTCTAAAGGGGACACAACCTGGGGTGACGCAATTGCAGCAAAAGATAAACCCTAACAGTTCTATAGATAAACGCTAACCATCCGCCTAACCAAAGATAGACGGATGTCCGTGAAATAATGACAACAGTTATAACAGTAATACCACAGATCCATCCTCCTCCTCGCTTACCGACGAGGAAGCGGACGAACAACCCCCCATCCGTTGGCAATTTTATTAACCATTCCGTGAATGTTGCACTATTTACTAGTCATTTACTTAGTCAAATTAAAGGCGGTACTTTAGTTATGCTTGTCTATGGTCGAGAAACTGTGCTCCAAGTCGTCCATAACCGCGGACACGGCTTTCAGAAAGTTTTACCCGGCCGGGGTGCACCAATAGCAACACACGCTCGATCAACCTCGGAAAAACCAAATCAAAACCCAACGAGGCCTTCACGACAAAGCAATCACAGGATTCAGAATTATTTCAGGGGGCCACCCCTTGGAGTCTTCCCGCAACGAAGTAAGCAAGCTCCGAGACGGACTCAAGGTTTGGGTATACGGCTGTGAACGACTGGGAACCCAAAACTGGGCTTGTCGACACCGCGGAATCGTGTCCCGATCCTAAACAGTACAGTGTGCTCCTCGCACAAACGTAAATACATAAGTAGCATGGCATAAGTACAGGATAGTAAATAAAACCTCAAACTAGTTTGTGGCCCCAAGAAATAATACTGGATCAAGCTCTGGCTCAGGGGGGGTCCCATATACCTCCCGGATGTGGATAGCGCGATAAATCAAGGAACAGGAATCAAGTACTCGGGGTCTTACGGGACACAAGTGAGCAGTAAAAACCAAATAGCAGATGTTGCTCACCGATGCCACTTTCATTAGTTATCCCATTACTACTCAGGTTAAGTTGTTTAGGTACCTCGTTATCCAACAGACTCTCACATACCCTACACATGCGGTTCTACGACTCGCATGGCTCAAACAACTCCTGTAGTAATGTCTCATGGGATAGGGGAACAAGCTTGGTGGGGTTTAAAAGTAAAGGCTATGCATACTTGGGATTCAATTTAATGCAATCGCGACTCAATGATGCAAGATTAAGATAGAGGCAATAGGTACTGTATGTATGCAAGCATCTGGAAGTGCTTGCCTGGCAACTCAGTTGAAGCGAGGGACGGATCTGGGTAGTGCTCCTGGTTCTCTTGATATATCCCCTGCTCAGTGTCTATCCGAGAAAAACCAAACAAACAAGGCCAACATGAATATAGAGCACAAGCATATGAATAAGATGCGCCAAGCAAACAATCATGCCATGATGAATGATGCACAATTTGCATGGCATTAAAGTAGCATGGCATGGGTGAGGGGTGATGGACAAGAAATAACATTTTAATGGGGTTTTTGGATCACCTTTGTTGCCATAATAGTTGTTGTACCCTATATTTTTATATGATGCATGCTGCAATTGAAGTCATGGATAGCATAAACAGAAAGGTCTCGTCGAGCTGATCATTTTAGACATATCATTTGCTAAATTTGGAATTATAAAACAAAAGTTATTAATTATTTAAATTCCAGTGGCATTTGTGGTAATTTAATTCAACTTGGAATTTAAAATGTTCAAAAGGTAATTTAAATAGCATATTTGAAATCCTCACATTTTTCTGATTCAGAAACATATATTGTTTGTATTATTTGGATTAATATTTGAAAAGTTATTTAAAACTGAATTATATTTGAATTTTTAAATAATCAGAAAAAGATTGAATTGAAACAGACACAGTAACATTTTACACTCAGTTAAACCTAGCCCTAGTCGCCGACAGGTGGGACCAGGCGCACACGGGCCCACATGCCAGCGACTGAGAGGGAGGAGGACTGCGGGTGGATTTGGAAAAAGTTAAGGAGCCTTTTTAGAAAACTACCACCGACGCTGCTAGTGGGCCTGGGCTGGACCGCGGTTGAGCTGCCAAAAGAAGAGGGGCCTAAGTGCAATCTGCCAGAAGTGCTCCGATCCAAGTCTGACGAAATTGAACGCGTGCTCGCAAAAAATGGCTAGCTGACCCCGATCTTGCGATGAAGATGCCGACTAAACTGCTAGGAATTCCTTGATGCCGCAAAAATGAAAATTGTAGAGGGATGTACCGGCTACACGTCTCGTTTAGGGCGCATCTACGGGGGAGGGCTGTAGCAGCCGGGGCGAGGTGAAGAACAGGGCGCGCTCGGACGGTTTACTGCGACTGCTGCCGTTCGCGCGCGCGGCGAGCGCGGCGTGCGCCAGAGCGGGCGAGGCTAGCGAGGCAGAGGCGGCGTGAGCTAGAGGGGGGAGGGTCAGGCGGAAGCTCACCGAGGGAGGGTGCTGGTGACGGTGGTGAGGTGCCGGAGAGCGCCGAGACGACGGCGAGGAGATGGTGAGCAGCGGCGAGCGCGAGTGACGGTGTGGCGCTCCCGGACGTGATCGATTCGGCGACGGGGGCAGATCGTGGCGGTCCTGGCTCCTCCTGCTGCAGTCCCGAAGAGGCGGCAGCGGTACTCCTTCTCCTCCTCAGTGTTTCCCTCACCGGACTTCGACGGGATGGGGACAGGGAACGAAGGGAGGAAGGAAAGAGGGTGGCGGCGCGGGATGCAGAGAGGGGAGGCTAGGGTTGATAAAGGAGGGGGGGTCACGAGTGGGGCGTGAGGCTGACGAGGATCACGGCCACAACGCCTACCTGCCCCGTCTGTGCTCCGTTTTCTGCCGCGAGAGAGAGAGCTGAGCACGGCGTCAGGAGGCTAGAGAAGAAGAACAGGACGCGACGGCTGAAGCGGTACTGGGCCGGGGAGGACGAGTTGGGCCGGGGAAGATTGGTCTGACGGGCTGCTCTTCCCTCTTGGGCTGCTGCGGCTGATCCTCTCTCTCCTTTTTCTTTTTCCCTCTTATTTATTGTTTTATTTGTCTTTTAGACATTGTTTGTTATTTTATTCTGTTTCAATTTTCAAAACTAGTTTTATAATTTCATAAACCTTTGGAACATCTTTACCAGGAGGTTTTGTCTAGGGGGATTGGTTAAGAGGAGAGGCAAGAAGAGGCCTAGTTACATAAGAGCAAACACACATGATCACATGTGCATGCATGTATGTGGATGGAGATTAGGGTAGGTTTAGATTAAGAGGGGGTTTTGGTGGGGTATGGGTTTAGCTAGATTGGGGTATGGGGGTGGCTTAGGGTTGGTTTTTGAGAGGGAGAGGATAGTTGCTAGGTTCTTTGGGCAAGACCAAACCATGCACTAGACAAGCTCTAACAAGATCAAGACAAGAAAAGAGAGAGAGAGAGAGAGATGTGGTGGTAGAATTTTGAGCAAGAACAACATGGTTCAAGCCAAGAGATAAAGATAGAGCTAGGGATTTTTGAATCATGCATGTTCCATTCAAAGACCAAGCAAGATCAAAAAGAAGAGAGGTAGGGAGAGGGATGGAGTTTTAGGCTTATGCTCACACATGATCACATGTGTATGCATGGAGCATGTTGATTAGGGTTTTAGCTATAGGGGGATAGAGAGGTAGATGGTGTGGTGAAGAATTCTACAAGCCAAAACAAGATTAAGCAAAGGAGAGGTAATCCATGCAAGCAAAACCAAATAACATTCAAAAGTCAAGAAAAAGGTGGCACTTGCATGGCCCATGCAAACAATAATTGCCATGTAATTATATTGTGAAAACAACATTAAATCATGTGGCATTATTCCCTGCATTCCCAAAAGGTGGGCAAAGGCCAAGCATAAGATTATGGTGGGGTCCAACCAACCAACATGAGCTAGAGGTAAACTCAATAAAATGCCAAGCTCATATTTAGTTGGATGGTGGAATTAAAAGGTGGTGAAAGAAAGGTGGTGGAGTTATTAAGAGATATGCCCCCAAATCAACTTGGGAATTTAACAATGTATTAAGAACCAAATACAATATCAAGAGGCAACTACAATTAATAATGCACATGAGATAAGAACCAAAACAAAGAGGGGTTTTGTATGATGCTCAAATGCAAGGTGACATGATGACATGAGCATGATATGATGATGATGCAGCAATTATATGTTGGAAGTGGCCCTTTTATTACTAGAACAAGTAGCATTACAGGTGTTAGACAACTGGGATGCTACAGACCTGGTGGACCTTGCTCTTCCAACAACTCGGACCGGTATAGCCGATCCAACTTTACTCTCGCATCACTTGCTGGCAAATCTCTGTACAGGATTCTATCTTGTATCCCATAGTGATTGTTTCCACCCTGGTTTGCGTATTCCACCTCGGAATATCCATCATTGTACCTTTCATTCATCTGATTGTGGCGAGCTGGCCTCACTTCTCTTTCCTGCCGAAGCTCATGTCTTGGTTGCGGGTTGGGCGGTACTTCTCTCCTTACTTCGGCCGGGGTCTGGTTTTCATGATTATCTCTTGCGGGTTCTCTCCTGCCGAGATCCCCATTGCCTCGGCCCCCGTCGTCCTTTTCCACACGGCCGTGGTTTCTCTCCCCACTGTTACCTCGGCTTGCATTGCCTCTGTTCTCATTTGCCTTTCCATCTATTGCCGGGTCATATGGAACAATCTGCTTGTTCCTCTTCCCTGAGGTTACTGCTTTCTCTTTTCGAGCGTTGTTTCCGGGTGAAGATGCCGCTGCCGCGGATAAAGCAGGTGCTGCCCCTGCCGAATGTACCATCCGTGAAGCCCCTGGTCTTGCCGGGTTAGTTCTGAGTATTTTCTCATTTTGCTGATTTGCGATGCGCACCAGCTCATTCACTCTTTCTTGTTGTTTCTGCCGAGTTCCCCGGTTAACCCCTCTAATTCCAATGCTGCGGCATTTGCCGCTCTCAAGTTTTTCACCGGGGTACTGTACCTCGGCAAACCCAAATCACCTGATTCTGCTCTGTAAGCTTCATGCTCTTTGTTAATGTCATTCATGAGGTTCTTCCCTCTTAATCTTAGTTCGTCCACCCGCTCGGGTGCGATATCAAGCTTATTAGCTTTTGCATATTCTCTTAGGGTCCTGTTCAAGGATTCCCGCAGGGCTGATACTTTTTTGGCTTCTACCAGCACCTTTTGCCTGGTCTCTTCTAACTCTGCCTGAGCATTTGCCGGATCAAGTATCGGCGCTACAGGTGTGGTTAAGTTTTCTATAGTCGCCTGAAGAATGTTCTCTGGTCTTTCCAGAGGTGGCCCTCTCACTCTTGGTGCCTTTGGGGTGGTGTCATGTAGCTCGGTTGGGTTTGTCACTGGCGGAATTACCTCAGTGGTTTGCAGTGTGGTCTGCTTGGGTGCGCCTTGTGCGCCTGCGGCGGGTTCTCTGCTTGACCCGGCTACTGCTGCTCCCGCTTGAGCTCCTGCTGCGACCATCACCTCGACGCTGCCTGCATGATGCTCTCCTGATGGACGGCTCGCCGCGCTTCGAGGTGGCTCTCCTGCAACAACGACCTGGTGAGGATAAATGCCGGTGATGTCGACGCCGACGTAGACTCTGTGCTCGCCCAGGCCGATGAAGACCCCATTGCGCGGGGGAGTTTTCCCCCTGAAGCTTCCTGCATTGTCTCTGACATAGTCGCAGAGACAAAGTCTCTGGACCAAGCCAGAAACAACACGCTCGCCGGTGTTGATGAAGTTTCCCGTCCGGATCACAACTCCAGCTAGCACCGCTGCTGGCCCCACGGTGGGCGCCAACTGTCATGGTGGCGGCACGACAGATGCCATGGGTAGGCTAAAGTATGGGGCCAATGGATGCTAGTGGGATCTGGGGAGGGAAGATGCAACTGTCTCTACACTCAAGCTGCCAAAGTGATGATCTTTATTTCTCTCTTGGTGGGTTACAAATGCTCCTTGAGCTGTATACAGGGGGATAAGATGAATCTCCCCAGCCTAACGGTACTCAAAGAGTCGATCCCTCCCTCAGGGTCCAAGCCTCCCCTTATAAGGGAGTGCCTTGGGTGCCCTTAGGGCTGACGAGGCAAGCATATTCGTGGAATATGCTTGTCCCAAATTAGTAGTTCGGCGGCCTCCTTTCCCTATCGCCCTTCTAATGACGGCAAGGCTCCAGTGGCCCCCTCCTGCGTGCCTCGGGCTCCAGGACTGTCACCTCCGTGACCTCCTTCTGCCCCTCTGACGATGTGCATCCTTGTCTCTTGTGCTTGGCTCTGCTCTGATTCCTTCTAGCCTGCAGCTATAGTTTGACCTTGGGCTTCTCCTTCTCCTGCAAGCTTCGTATCACTCGGCCTTACCTTGTGTTACTCGGCTCGTTCTTCACCTGCATCAAGATCACTTGGGTAACCCGGCCGATTCTCTCAGTAACTCGGCCGGGTAACTACTTGATACATATACGTGGGATTCTTGCCTCCGTTCATCGGCCGACATATCCATGATTCAGCCGACTTGGACCGTAACTTGGAAACTAGACGGGGATAGTACCTCTGTCTTTCCCCGTCTCTGACCTACCCGAGGTTAACCCCCCGACAGGCAGCTCCGTCAGTGAGCATGTGCTTAAGATGTCTGGGCACGCAAACAAACTTCAAAGCTTGGGTATAGTGATTCCTAATGCTTTGGGGATTTACCATGTCCTCCAATCACTACCACCAAGTTACAAGAACTTTGTGATGAACTACAATATGCAAAGCATGAACAAGCAGTTGCCAGAACTCTTCTCCATGTTAAAATCTGCAGAAGTGGAGATCAAGAAAGAGCACCAAGTGTTGATGGTCAATAAGACCACCAAATTCAAGAAAGGCAAGTCTAAGCAAAAGGGACACTTCAAGAAGTGTGGTAAGAAAGTTACTGCACCGACGAAGAAGACCAAGGCTGGACCTAAGCCTGATACAGAGTGCTTTTACTGCAAGGGAGAAGGTCACTGGAAGCGGAATTGCCCAAAGTACTTGGCGGATTTGAAGAACGACAACATCAAGAAGAAAGGTATATCCGATATACATGTTATTGATGTGTATCTCACTAGTACTCGTAGTAGTGCCTGGGTATTTGATACTGGTTCGGTTGCTCATATTTGTAACTCGAAACAGGTGCTGCAGAATAAACGGAAGCTAGCGAAGAACGAGGTGACGATGCGCGTGGGAAATGAATCAAAGGTTGGTGTGATCGCGGTCGGCACGCTACCTCTTCATCTACCATCGGGATTAGTTTTATACTTAAATAATTGTTATTTGGTGCCTGCGTTAAGCATGAACATTATATCGGGATCTTGTTTATTGCGAGACGGTTACTTGTTTAAGTACGAGAATAATGGTTGTTCGATTTATATGAGTAATATGTTTTATGCACATGCACCTTTGATAGATGGTCTATTCTTATTGAATCTCGATAGTGGAAATACACATATTAATAACATTGAAGCTAAACGTTCGAAATCGAGCGATAACTCGACCTATATGTGGCACTGTCGTCTTGGTCACAATGGAGTGAAGCGTATGAAGAAACTCCATTCTGATGGACTTCTTGAATCACTTGATTTTGAATCACTTGAAAGATGCGAAGCATGTCTGATGGGAAAAATGACTAAGACTCCATTTTCTGGTATGATGGAGCGAGCTACGGACTTATTGGAAATCATACATACCGATGTGTGTGGACCAATGAGTGTAGCATCGTGTGGTGGTTATCGTTACGTTCTTACCTTCACAGATGACTTGAGTAGATATGGGTATATCTATTTCATGAAACATAAGTCCGAAACTTTCGAGAAGTTTAAGGAATTTCAAAGTGAGGTTGAGAATCAACATAACAAGAAGATTAAATTTCTGCGTTCTGATCATGGAGGTGAATATCTAAGTTATGAGTTTGGCGAGCATTTGAAGAAATGCGGAATACTTTCACAATTGACACCACCGGGAACACCACAGCGTAATGGTGTGTCCGAACGTCGTAATCGAACTCTCTTAGATATGGTTTGTTCTATGATGTCACTTACAGATTTACCGCTATCACTTTAAATAGGGCACCATCTAAATCCGTTGAAATGACACCGTATGAATTATGGTTTGGGAAGAAACCTAAATTGTCGTCCCTTAAAGTTTGGGTTTGCGATGCCTATGTAAAGAAGTTACAACCAGACAAGCTTGAACCCAAAGCGAAAAAATGCGTCTTCATAGGATACCCAAAGGAAACTATTGGGTATACCTTCTATCATAGATCCGAAGGCAAAATCTTCGTTGCCAAGAATGGATCCTTTAATAGAGAAAGAATTTCTCTCGAAAGAAGTGACTGGAAGGAAAGTAGAACTCGACGAGGTTGTTGAACCTTCTCTCGAACTTGCGAGTAGCGCAGCACCGGAAGAAGTTCCTGTGGTGCCTGCACCAATAAGAGAGGAAGCTAATGATGATGATCATGAAACTTTGGTTGTAGTTGCTACAGAGCCTCGCAGGTCAACGAGAACTCGTACCACTCCTGATTGGTATGATCCCGTTATGAGTGTCATGTTGGTGGACAACACCGATGACCCTACGACATATGAGGAAGCGATGATGAGCCCAGATTCCAATAAATGGCAAGAAGCCATGAAATCCGAGATTGGATCCATGTACGAAAACCAAGTATGGACTTTGGTGGACTTACCGGATGGCCGGAAGGCTGTCGAGAACAAATGGATTTTCAAGAAGAAAACATATGCTGATGGTAATGTTACTGTCTATGAAGCTCGACTTTTCGCAAAAGGGTTTCGACAAATTCAAGGAGTTAACTACGATGAGACTTTCTCACCTATAGCGAAGCTAAAGTTTGTAAGGATTATGTTAGCAATCGCTGCATATTATGATTATGAGATATGTCAGATGGATGTTAAAACAACGTTCCTCAATGGAGACATTGATGAAGAGTTGTATATGATGCAACCCAAAGGTTTTGTCGATCCTAAGGATGCTAACAAGGTATGCAAACTTCAACGGTCCATCTATGGATTGAAGCAAGCATCCCGAAGTTGGAATCAACGTTTTGATAAGGTGATCAAAAGTTTTGGTTTTATACGAAGTTATGGAGAAGCTTGTATTTACAAGAAAGTGAGTGGGAGCTCTGTAGCGTTCTAAATACTATATGTAGATGACATATTGTTGATTGGGAATGATGTAGACCTTATTAATAGTGTCAAGGAATATTTGAATAATAGTTTTTCAATGAAAGATCTTGGCGAAGCAGCTTACATATTGGGCATAAAGATTTATAGAGATAGATCGAGACGTCTAATATCATTGTCACAAAGTACATATTTGGACAAAGTTCTAAAGAGGTTTGGAATGGAAGATAGCAAGAAAGGGTTCTTGCCCATGTTGCCCAATATGACCTTGAGTAAAACTCAAAGTCCAACAACGGCAGAAGATAGAGAAAGGATGAGTAAAACTCCCTATGCCTCAGCCATAGGATCTCTAATGTATGCCATGCTATGTACTAGACCCGACATTGCATATGCTGTTAGTTTGACTAGCAGATATCAAAGTGATCCAGGAGTGGATCATTGGAAAGCGGTCAAAAACATCCTTAAGTACTTAAGAAGAACTAAGGATATGGTTCTTTCTTATGGAGGTGATGAACAACTCGTTGTTAATGGTTACACCGATGCTAGTTGGAACACCGATCCAGATGATTCTAAATCACAATCTGGATACATATTTACTTTGAATGGTGCAGCAGTTAGCTGGAGGAGTGCAAAGCAAAGCGTTGTGGCGAGATATTCAACTTAATCGGAATACATGGCTGCTTCGGAGGCTTCACAAGAAGCGATATGGATGAAAGAGTTCATTACAGAGCTCGGCGTGGTTCCAAGTGCGCTGGACCCAATGTCTATCTACTGTGATAACATGGGCGCCATAGCCAATGCGCAAGAACCAAGGTCACACAAGAAGCTGAAGCACATCAAGCTACGTTTCCACGCTATTCGAGAACATGTACAAGATGGTGACATAAAGATTTGCAAAGTACACACAGATCTGAATGTGGCGGATCAGTTGACTAAACCTCTCCCGAGGGCAAAACATGACCAACACCAAACTTCCATGGGTGTTCGGTATATTACCATGTAATCTAGATTAGTTGACTCTAGTGCAAGTGGGAGACTGTTGGAGATATGCCCTAGAGGCAATAATAAATGTAGTTATTATTATATCTTTGTGTTTATGATAAATGTTTACATTCATGCTATAATAGTATTATCAAGTAAATATTAATACTTGTGTGATTTGTAAACTCAAATTGAAGTCCCTAGTGAAGCCTCTTCATAATACTATCTTGTTGATTAATAAATGATTGTGGTTTCCCTATCATGAACATTGAGATGTTATTAACAACAAGATCATATCGTTAGGAGAATGATATGATGAACATACTCCTAAAGATGTCGACTCTGCTCCTTCATCTAGTCCAATTTGATTTGGATTTGGAGCTCTTCTACGGCTAGGCTAGCTCCATCCTGAACCCTAGGGTTTGGGGTGGTGTCGGTGATGCCTCCGCCGCTACTCCAGTGGTGTCTGTTGGAGATATGCCCTAGAGGCAATAATAAATGTAGTTATTATTATATCTTTGTGTTTATGATAAATGTTTACATTTATGCTATAATAGTATTAACAAGGAAACATTAATACTTGTGTGATTTGTAAACTTAAATTGAAGTCCCTAGTAAAGCTTCTTCATAATACTAGCTTGTTGGTTAATAAATGATTGTGGTTTCCCTATCATGAACATTGAGATGTTATTAACAACAAGATCATATCGTTAGGAGAATGATATGATGGACATACTCCTATAAATAAGCGTAGCATAAAGATCAAGTCGTTTTAATAGTTCAATTGCTATATGCTTTCTGATACATAGTAACCTAATTCCTTCGACCATGAGATCATGCTATCACCATCACCGGAAGGATGCTTTGATGACATCAAACACCACACCGTAACTGGGTGGATATAAAGGTGGCATTGAGTGTTCAGAAAGTATTGGTTGAGACACATGGATCAAGAGTGAGATTTGTCCATCCATATGACGGATAGATAAACTCGGGGCCCTCTCGGTGGAATGTCATCCAATTAGCTTGCAAGCATGTGACTGACTCACAAGGGATCACATATCACGTGAATGAGAAAAGAGTACTTATCAGTAACGAGGTTGAACTAGGTATGCAGAGATACCGACGATCAAAACCTCGGATAAGTAAACTATCGTGAGACAAAGGGAAATTGGTATCGTATGTAAGTGGTTCATTCGATCGCAAAGTAATCGTAGAAATATGTGGGAGCCATATGAATTTCCAGATTCCTCTATTGGTTATTTGTTTGGAGAAGTGTCTCGATCATGTTCGCATAATTCACGAACCATAGGGAGACACACTTAAGGATTCGACATTGTTGAGTAGTTATGGAATGATGAGTAAGAGACCGAATGTTGTTCAAAGTCTCGGATGGGATCCGGGATATCACGAGGAGATCCGGAATGGTCCGGAGAATAAGATTCATATAAGGAAAGTCCTATTTCGGGGTTGGAGAATGGTTCCGGTGTTTTCATCGGGAATGTTCTAGAAGGTTCCGGAATGTCCGTCACTCCGGAGGGGAAGGGTACATGAATGTGTCATAAAAAGTTGGAATGGTTGCATCATGTACTAGGTGTCATCGCTGAGCGAAATAAAGGGATAAATCAAATCCTAGTTTGAAAAGTCAAACGCCAATTTAAAAAAGTCAAACGACTATTTTGCTTGGTGGAGGGAGAGTAGGAAACCTACTTGTGGAGGAGTTCCTCTCCCTCCACCGCCGGCCAAGGAGGACGAGTTGGGGAGGGAATCCCCTCCACTTGGCCGCGCCCTCCACCTATATAAGGAGGGGCAGGGCTGCCCCTCCAAACACACAACTCCACCCCTCTAAACCCTAACCCTAGCCGCCGGCCACCAAACCGCCGCCGCCGCCCTAGGGTTTCTCCCAAGCCGCCGAGTTGGGGATTCTAGTTGCCCTAGTCGCCGGCCTAGCCCCTTCTACTTGGTGTGTCTAAACCCTAGATCACCAAGGCTCTCTCATAGTCCACCATACTCGCTCCGTCTTAAGCCGAAGCCCTGCGAGATCTCCCCTCTACTTCCGGTACCACGCCGCCGTGCTACCGGAATCACGAGGAGAGTGCTACAACCTCCGCTACCTGCTGGAACAAGGGATAGGAAGGTATTCGTCGAGTACCGAACGTGTGACCCACTTCGGAAGCGCTGCCGGAACGCAGCGCCAGAAGGATCGTCTACGCGATCTTGAGATCGGGAAGAGTACGACTACATCACCCACGAGAATCCGCTCTCGTTAAACACTTTGGAATCTTCGAGGGTGAGTTATTCCATCGACTCGTTGCTACAATCTAGTAGATAGATCTTGGCTTGTTTGTTTGTATGCGGTAGAAATTTTTTGTTTTCCTTGCTACGAACCCCTACACACTGCTCATGTTACATCATTGAGTATTATATAGGGGCAAGTTTCACCAATATGAAAGAAATTGTTCTTTCATAATAAATCAACCACAAGTCAGATTTTAACAGCAAGTAAGAGGGACAAATTTCACCAGGTAAGTGAGATGTTAAAAAATCATAAGGTAAAACACCTCATCGATCTGATCCAAACTGTGTACCAAGCACACATGCAGCACAATCACCTAAATGCATGGTGAGAGCTGTCAACACAGCAGCAGCTACACAAGCAAAAGGAAGAGCTCAGCTATGGCAAGGCTCACAGCAGCACCTTTTCATTTCCAACACCAAACCAGGAGCACACTAGGCTTAGCAAGAACCAAGCAAAACCTCAGCCAACCACACACAATATCATCCTTGTACTCACCAGATGGTGACATAAGGAGGGGGTGGATCAGGTGGACAGCAAGGCCAAGTTACATGAACCAGGAGGTGAAGGGCAAGATCAAGGCCAAGTTACAGGAACCAGAAAGAGAAGGACAAGCTCAAGCTAGCAACATCATCAACAAGATCCAACCAACCAAATCAACCAGCCACAACACCAACAAAATCAACTATTGTGGTGAGTAAAATAAAACCATCACATGATCTTATTATCTTCTCTAGACTAAGATTCATGTGTTGTTTTATATCTAGATCTCTCAAAAATCACCCAAGTGGGGTGAATCCATCATAGAGGATTTTTGGGATACAAAATCCATAAGTAAACTATACAGATCAAACCAGGATATCTGACCAACCTCATTGATCCTGGCTATAAAGCTATGTTCCATACTCTAAGAATAAACATAGCCAAGATTTGGAATTCTGGGCACATCTCTTAAAAGGAGTAGCACCTTGGAATTCCTAGACCTTATGGATCCATATAACTTAAGAAGCACACCAATCATTTCACCAACTAGGATTCAAGATCCAGTAACCAATAATAATACTAGAACATTTCTATCAGGGACAACAAGATAGGAAACTAGTTCCTATGCCTCAGACCAACATCATAGGCAGTTATGATTCAACTTATATTTGGCATTTACCCAATTTCAAGCACTGTCAGAATTAAGCCCAGTAGTAGAACCCAACAACTTGTGTGCCATAATAAAATGGTTGATGGTGCTTGACGTGAAGCACTTCGTTGGAAACCCCAAGAGCAAGGTGTGATGAGCACAACAGCAAGTATTCCCTCAGTGGAGATCGAGGTTATCGAACCAGAAGGAGGAAGGAAACGTCACACAAGTGTTACAAGCAACGCGGAGATCTACACAACACAAACTCAAGACTTTGTCCCAACGAACAATGAGGTTGTCAAGCTCACCGGTTTGCTGTAACAAAGGATTAAATGTATTGTGTGGAAGGTAATGGTTTGCAGCAACTAAACAAGTAACAGTGGAATATGTATCAATGGTAAATATTGGACCGGGGTCCATAGTTCACTAGAGGTTCTCTCCTTAGATAAACAACATGGCATGAATGGTAAACAAATTACAGCAGGGCAATTGACAGGAGCTGAGCAAGGCAATCAATGCAATACTAGACAAAAAGATCCTATGAGATTCGATTGGGCAATACAACAAGATACATAGACCGCCATCCAACTACATCTATGACTAGAAGTCCACCTTCAGGTTATCACCCGAACCCCCCTCCAGTATTAAGTTGCAAGCAACAGACAACTGCTTTAAGCAAAGTGTGTAAGGTAAACAATCCACTTGTTCTATGAACAAGAGACCATTGTTTTCTCCCTAGTAGCAATAACACATCTACAACCGAAGAGATTTCTGTCACTTCCCTTGTAAACTAGAGGCATGAACCCACTATCAAGCATAAATACCCCCTCTTGGAGTCACTAGCAACTACTTGGCCAAGATAGCTACTAACAACGGAGAGCATGCAAGATCACAAACAACACAAACATGATAGAATCATAAGACAAAACCATTAATCAATCTGACATAGTAATCTCAATATCCATCGGATCCCCGCAAACACAACATGCATGATTACAAATAGATTAGATCTTGATCATGAACGGAGCTCACAAGATCTATACATGAAAGCACAAAGGAGGATATACAACCATCTAGCTACTACATGGACCCATAGTCCAAGGTGGAACTACTCACGCATCATACCGGAGAAGAAGGCCTACAGGATGATCTCCCCTCTGGCAGGGTACCGGGAAAAACTTCAGATCCCCCCGATCTAGGGATGATGGTGGCGGTGGCTATAGACGGTTTCGTGGAGTTTTGATCGGGTGCCTAGGGTTTCTGCATCGGGGGCTTCTTATAGGCAAAGAGGCGAGGCCGGGAGGTGACCAGGGGGGCCACACCTTACCTAGGCGCGGGCCCACCCCTGGCCGCACCTGGGAGGGGTCTGGCCACCTTGGTTTGCTTCTCCGTCTCGTATCTGGATTCGTGTCCCCCACGGTAAAATATTGACTTTGGCTTTTGTCCCGTCCAATTCCGAGAATATTGATTTTCTGCCTTTCTGGAACCAAAAACAGAAGAAAACATGCAACTGGCACTGTGGCAACTTGTTAATAGGTTAGTTCCAGAAAAGATATAAAAACACCTCAAAGTTTAGATAAAGCAAAGCAAAGCAAAGTAGATACTAAACAAGCATGTAACATCAAAAATTTTAGATACGTTTCCGACATATCAATGGTGTCACAAGAACAAGTTCTTAAAGCCAAGCAAAACCATTACTTAGCTTTCACAAATAAAATGGTAAGCCATTGGATATCATTTTCCTGGGAGCAAACCCCAAAAATCATCCTCAAATTTATTTATAGATCTTCAGATCATCACTAGAATAAAATGATTAATCTCAGTCTATATATAACCATACAAGCCAACATTTATAGATACAGTGAACAATCACTGACATAACTACTGTCGGTACTATAATCTTGACAGTAGTAAATTTCCAAATCAATAGAATCCACAAGTAATAGTTCCACAGGAGCAGTATCATCTAAAGCATATCCAATTCCCAATTGGAAATCAATGCTATAAGGCCACTAGTATCATATAATCAAATGAGAACAGTGAGCAATCTAGTGGAAAAGACCACAAATCTCATCAGTCATCACCACCAGTTTCAGTTCATCTTATACAACTAAAACAGAGGGAGGAACCCTAGAACAGGATATGAACCCTAATTAGGGATACACGGCAGAGACACACAACATATCTCAGGATGGGCAGAGGACAGTAATCACAAGGGGGAGACTGAAATTAAACTGACCAAAGACCCTCGCTGTATTTTAGAAGAGGAAGCAGAGAGGCCGACGAGCACACGTCGACACGGGGAGCACCCAAGGGGCGCTGCAACCCGCATCAAGCCGAGGCGGCGGCCACAACAGCGCTTGAGGACGAGCAGCACCACCACCGCAACACACGAACACCCCACGACACTGTAGGGGTCTGTAGCATGGAAAACAAAAAATTTCTACCGCATACAAACAAACAAGCCAAGATCTATCTACTAGATTGTAGCAACGAGTCGATAGAATAACTCACCCTCGAAGATTCCAAAGTGTTTAACGAGAGCGGATTCTCGTGGGTGATGTAGTCGTACTCTTCCCGATCTCAAGATCGTGTAGACGATCCTTCCGGCGCTGCGTTCCGGCAGCGCTTCCGCAGTCGGTCACATATTCGGTACTCGACGAAGACCTTCCTCTCCCTTGTTCCAGCAGGCAGCGGAGGTTGTAGCACTCTCCTCGCAATTCCGGCAGCATGGCGGCGTGGTACCGGAAGTAGAGGGGAGATCTCGCAGGGCTTCGCCTTAAGCCAGAGCGAGTATGGTGGACTATGAGAGAGGCCTCGGTGATCTAGGGTTTATACGCACCAAGGAGAGAGGGCTAGGCCGGTGGCTAGGGCTTGGGGAAGCCCAAGTCGGCGTCTAGGGTTTGCCCTAGGCGGCGGCAGCAGCAGGAGGTGGTGGAGCCGGCGGCTTAGGGCTAGGGTTTGGAGAGGGCAAGGTGTAGGTCTTGGAGGGGCAGCCCTGCCCCTCCTTATATAGGTGGGAGGGTGCGGAGAAGGGGAGGGGAGTCCGTCCCCAACTCGACCTCCTTTGCCGGCGGTGGAGGGAGAGGGACTTCCTCCCCAAGTAGGTTTCCTACTCTCCCTCCACCAAGCAAAATAGTCGTTTGACTTTTCAAATTGGCGTTTGACTTTTCAAACTAGGATTTGATTTATCCCTTTATTTTGCTCAGCGATGACACCTAGTACATGATGCAACCATTCCAACTTGTTATGACACATTCATGTACCCTTCCCCTCCGGAGTGCCGGACATTCCAGAACCTTCTAGAAGATACCCGATGAAAACACCGGAACCATTCTCCAACCCCGAAACAGGACTTTCCTTATATGAATCTTATTCTCCGGACCATTTCGGATCTCCTCATGATATCCAGGATCCCATCCGAGACTCCGAACAACATTCGGTCTCTTACTCATCATTCCATAACTACTCAACAACATCGAATCCTTAAGTGTGTCTCCCTACGGTTCGTGAATTATGCGGACATGATCGAGACACTTCTCCGAACAATTACCAATAGAGGAATCTGGAAATTCATATGGCTCCCACATATTTCTATGATTACTTTGCGATCGAATGAACCACTTACATACGATACCAATTTCCCTTTGTCTCACGATAGTTTACTTATCCGAGGTTTTGATCGTCGGTATCTCTGCATACCTAGTTCAACCTCGTTACTGCTAAGTACTCTTTTCTCGTTCCCATGATATGTGATCCCTTGTGAGCCAGTCACATGCTTGCAAGCTAATTTGATGACATTACACCGAGAGGGCCCAGAGTATATCTATCCGTCATATGGATGGACAAATCCCACTCTTGATCCATGTGTCTCAACCAATACTTTCCGAACACTCAATGCCACCTTTATAGCCACCCAGTTACGGTGTGGTGTTTGATGTCATGAAAGCATCCTTCCGGTGATGGTGATAAGCATGATCTCATGGTTGAAGGAATTAGGTTACTATGTATCAGAAAGCATATAGCAATTGAACTATTAAAATGACTTGATCTTTATGCTACGCTTATCTTTAGGAGTATGTCCATCATATCATTCTCCTAACGATATGATCTTGTTGTTAATAACATCTCAATGTTCATGATAGGGAAACCACAATCATTTATTAATCAACAAGCTAGTATTATGAAGAGGCTTCACTAGGGACTTCAATTTGAGTTTACAAATCACACAAGTATTAATATTTCCTTGATAATACTATTATAGCATGAATGTAAACATTTATCATAAACACAAAGATATAATAATAACTACATTTATTATTGCCTCTAGGGCATATCTCCAACAGTCTCCCACTTGCACTAGAGTCAACTAATCTAGATTACATGGTAATATACCGAACACCCATGGCAGTTTGGTGTTGGTCATGTTTTTCCCTTGGGAGAGGTTTAGTCAACGGATCCGCCACATTCAGATCTGTGTGTACTTTGCAAATCTTTATGTCACCATCTTGGACATGTTCTCGAATAGCGTGGAAACGTAGCTTGACGTGCTTCAGCTTCTTGTGTGACCTTGGTTCTTGCGCATTGGCTATGGCGCCCATGTTATCACAGTAGATAGACATTGGGTCCAGCGCACTTGGAACCACACCGAGCTCTGTAATGAACTCTTTCATCCATATCGCTTCTTGTGAAGCCTCTAAAGCAGCCATTGTAACACCCTCAGAATCGACCCTATGCAAGTTTTAGCGCTTCCCGCCAAACCCGCATAGAAACGATTCAAAGGTGCCCACCAGGCACTTGCGTGCGGGTGGAAAACGAAGTAATAACATTACACAACAGTCCTCGATGGGATCCACAGTACAGATATATATATATAACAGCGACTCAATGAGTCAAGAATACAGAGATAATATACAAAGATCCAAATCACCTTGAAAACGATAGAGCGTCCCGCTACGGACAAGATGCAAATGGGGCTAAGAGCCCTGAAGAATAACCAATGGCGTCCATAACCCTGCCCAGGCCAAGCCGGAAGGGTAACCCTGCTAACGACGTCGATCTCAAAACCTGCTTAAACAAAAGGGGTGCCGGAAAAAGGGCAAAGGAAAAAGAGGAGCGTCAGTACTGAGGCCAGTACACGGCGAGGCTAGAATTCGGCGGTCCTCGCCTACATAGGTATGGTGGACTGAGCGGCAGCGGCAGCATGCACTAAACAACCTATAGAGACTCGATATTACTAGCGGCTATCAGAGAGGGGTAAGAAAGACCTATTCGGAACCAACCTGAATCCAACACCAAACAAACCCATCCTGGTATTTCCCCCTCGAGTCCATACGAGGAAGTCAACCGAGGAACTCACACAGTTGGCAGTTTTATATATTCAGTTATCGTTGCAGCACTTACTAGTCAGGTATAGATAGTCATCCTGATAAAATAAACAGTGGGCCGTTTTAGTTAACCATTCTGTTGTAGTTGCAACACTTACTAGTCAGATACAAATAGCATGAGATAACCCAAAAACCCAGCAGTTGTTGGGTACTTTTATTTAGCCATTCCGTTATAGTTGCATTACTTACTAGTCAGGTACAATGGTCGCAAACGACAACCCAAGCAAGCAATTGTTGGCAGTTTTATTTAGCCATTCCATTATAGTGAAGCTGATTACTAGTCATTATAAAGTCAAATTTATAGCACTACTTTAGTTATAGTTGTCTATGATCGAGATCCTGTGCTCCAAGTCGTCCATAACCGCGGACACGGCTTTTAGAAAGTTTTTACCCGGCCGGGGTGCACAAATAGCAACACACACTCGATCAACCTCGGAAAAACCAAATCAAAACCCAACGAGGCCTTCACGACAAAGCAATCACCAGATTCAGAAATATTTCCGGGGGCCACCCCGTTGAGTACACCCGCAACGAAGCTAGCTGACTCCGAGACGGACTCAAGGTTTGTGGGGCCGGCTGTAAGCGACTAGGAACCCAAAACTGGGCTTGTCGATACCGCGTAAACGGGTCACAATCCTAAACAGTACAGTGTGCTCCTCGCACAATCGTAAATAAAGCAGTAAAGCATGGCATAAGTACAGGATAGTAAATAAAACCTCAAACTAGTTTGTGGCCCCAAGAAATAAGAATGAATCAAGCTCTGGCTCAGGGGGGTCCCATAATCCTCCCGGATGTGGATAGCGCGAATATTCAAGGAACAGGTATCAAGTACTCGGGGTCCTACGGGACACAAGTGGACGGTTAACAACCAAATAACATCTATTGCCCACCTGTGCCTCTGCTTACTTACTTCAATTTTAGTTGTTTAAACAGGAATTAAAGTGAACGATAAGTAAAGCCATGATCATATCCAACATCAAACATACGGCAATACTCCAACAACTGTGGTACTGGGCGACACGCAACAACACTTGAGCAAGCAACTACGACGCGCAAGTCCAGCTATCTACCAAACAACAGGTAATAGGATGTGTCCAAGGCAATATAAGGCTGCAAGGAAATCACGGGTACGAAATACTAGAACAACGCAACACAGATAGCAATAGATCAACTGGAGGGAATAAATACTATAAAAGTAAGATAGGTAGAAAGGGGGAGATGCTCGCCTGATAAACATTGCCGAAGGTTCATCCGAAGATCGGGTCGACACTCGCATCAACTCAACGGCCTTATCCGCGAAGAAGCAAAACACTAGAATAAACACCGGATGCAATATTTAATACTACGGCAAAAGATCGGGCATGATGCATGTATGTTGTATGACATGGCAAAGATGCGATGCAATTAGTTCATGTTAAGCGGAACCGGGGTCCCGACATTTAATTACGTGGTTCAAGTTGTTTAACTACCCCGCAATTGAAATGTTGTACTAACAGGGCAAGATAAGTTCCCGGTTCGCTACACAAATTTAAATGAGGCCAATATGAGACTAGATTTGCCCGCTTATGGGCCCCATATTTAATTATAAGGTGAATCGGCATAAGGCCCCCAAACCACAGACAAGGATGCATGCAAGTATGACAATTTAATATGCATCAAATTATATTTCATCTTATAAAATAGGGGCTCGGGAAAAGGTTCACACATTAGGGGTCATAGACCTTGGTCCGGGGGTTCGGGGTCGGTCTCAGGGTTCGACGGGGAACGAGGTTCGGACTCCGGGGTTTAGGGTCTTCGGATCTGGGAAGTAGATCTTGTCGCACGAGCGTCAATGTTTCCGGGAAGGAGAACTTGTCGTCCAGGGTCTCGGCGTCCGGGGTGAAGTACTCGGCGTTCTCGAGGGAGTACTTGTCGTATCCGTGAAGGAGAGTAGGTCGGTCCACGGGGTCGGGCTTCGAAGCCCGGAAGGAGTACTTGGCGTTGCCGAGCGGACGTCTTGATGGTCCTCGGGTCCGAGAAGATCTTGTCGCACGGTCTCCGGGTAGGCGATCTTGTCGGTTCCGCGGTTTCGATTGTCGGCGGCAAACTTGGACTTAGCACCGAATATTCGGGCGGCTTCTCGGGGTACTTGTACGGCTTGCAGCTCTTGTTCACCGGAAGGATTCCAGGTAGTGTTATCATCTTGCAGTACCATCAATGCCACCACAAGACCCAGGTCGGTGCCACGAACACATCATTGCAAACCACCACCGCACACTTACTGTCCAACCAAAAACATGGAGCCGAGCTGGAGCGACGAATGACGGGGAGGGTCGGCTGATGGCGACGAGATGGGCTTGGGGCCGAGGAAGGGCACGAGGCCGCGGGCTCGCAGGGACAGGGAAAACCCCGGGGCACGAGGAAGCCGGCGGCCGGGGTCGTCCGCGCGTGGGGGAAGGAGCTGCCGAGGGGAGGCGCAGGCGGCTGCGCGGGAGAGGCCGTGGTGGAGCGCGCCGGCGGTGAAGCTCGAAGGGAGGCTGGCCCAGGCGAGGCAGAGCGGAGGGGGTCGGCAGGGACGACGGAGGTGCGGGGCCGGCGAGGTCGCGACGCGGCGGCTGCGCCGGAGCCGAGCACGGCGGGGCCGGCGACAAGACAGAGGGCGGAGAAGGGGCGACAGACGCGGGCCAGAGGCGGGGCTCCTGGCGGCGGAAGGAGGCGCGGCCGGAGGCGGAGCCAGAGGTGAGGCGCGGCCCGCGGGCGTCGTCGGGAGGCGCCGGAGAGCGGGGTGGTGAGCTTGGGGCCGGCGGCGGACGACGAGGAGGGCGGTGGGGAAGGAGGTCGAGGGCGGTGGCGGTTGTCGGGGAGGGCGAGGGGACGGCGGAGCTCCGAGGGGCCCGACCGGAGCACGGGGCCGCGGCGGAAGGCGGGGAGGAGGCCGGAGGCGAGGCGGCCCGACGGAGCTCGAGCTCGGGCGAAGGCGAGGGAGGCGACTGGCGGCGGCGGGCGGCCGGGCGCGGCTCAGGGAGAGGAGGGCCAGGGGCGGCGGGGCGAGGCGGCCGGACGCCTGGCGGAGGAGGGGAGGGTCCGCGGGAGGGGGGCTGGTCGCGGGGAGAGAGGAGGAAGCGGGGCCAGGCGCGGGGCTGGTGGGGCCCGGGGGTGTCGGTGGGAGGGTGTGGGTCGGTTGGGGGAGAGATGGAGGGGTGTGGGCCAGGGGGAAGAGAGAGAGGGTGAGGGAGTTGGCTGTGTGGGCCAGGGGCTGGAGAGAGAGTGGGGAGAGAGAGAGAGGAGTGGGGGGCTGGCATATGGGGCCAGGGGGGGAGTGGGGCTGCTGGATTGATGAGGTGGCGGGGTGAGATGAGGTGGAGGGGAAGGTGAGGTGGAGGGCACTGGTTGGTGGGTAGACTAGGATTGGGTAGATTAGGGATTTAGGTGGGACTGGTTAAGATATTTTAGTTTAGGGTTTTCTTTTATTTAAAAATAACTTTTGTAAATAGTTTTAGACAAATAAAAGACCGGAACAGACCGATGTTTTAATTTGAAATAAGACGGGGCTATTTAGAAAACAAAACTAGGCGTTTCGAAAATAGTTTCAGACAAACAATGCATGATAATGACGATGCAATGCACAAAAACAACGCGATTTTCTAGTAGTGGTTTTGCGGGATGCCACAGCCATGTATTCCGATTCAGTTGAAGATCTCGCCACAACGCTTTTCTTTGCACTCCTCCAGCTAACTGCTGCACCATTCAAAGTAAATACGTATCCAGATTGTGATTTAGAATCATCCGGATCAGTGTTCCAACTAGCATCGGTGTAACCATTAACAACGAGCTGTTCATCACCTCCATAAGAAAGAACCATATCCTTAGTTCTTCTCAAGTACTTAAGGATGTTTTTGACCGCTGTCCAATGATCCACTCCTGGATCACTTTGATATCTGCTAGTCAAACTAACAGCGTATGCAATGTCGGGTCTAGTACATAGCATGGCATATATTAGAGATCCTATGGCGGCGGCATAGGGAGTCTTACTCATCCTTTCTCTATCTTCTGCCGTTGTTGGACTTTGAGTTTTACTCAACGTCGTATTGGGCAACATGGGCAAGAACCCTTTCTTGCTATCTTCCATTCCAAACCTCTTTAGAACTTTGTCCAAATATGTACTTTGTGACAATGATATTAGGCGTCTTGATCTATCTCTATAAATCTTTATGCCTAATATGTAAGCTGCTTCGCCAAGATCTTTCATTGAAAAACTGTTATTCAAATATTCCTTGACACTATTATGAAGGTCTACATCATTCCCAATCAACAATATGTCATCTACATATAGTATTAAGAATACTACAGAGCTCTCACTCACTTTCTTGTAAATACAAGCTTCTCCATAAGTTTGTATAAAATCAAAACTTTTGATCACCTTATCAAAACGTTGATTCCAACTTCGGGATGCTTGCTTCAATCCTTAAATGGACCGTTGAAGTTTGCATAACTTGTTATCATCCTTAGGATCGACAAAACCTTTGGGTTTCATCATATACAACTCTTCATCAATGTCTCCATTGAGGAACGTTGTTTTGACATCCATCTGCCATATCTCATAATCATAATATGCAGCGATTGCTAACATAATCCTCACAGACTTTAGCTTCGCTACATGTGAGAAAGTCTCATCGTAGTCAACTCCTTAAATTTGTCGAAACCCTTTTGCGACAAGTCGAGCTTTATAGACAGTAACATTACCATCAGCATCTGTTTCTTCTTGAAAATCCATTTGTTCTCGAAAGCCTTCCGGCCATCCGGTAAGTCCACCAAAGTCCATACTTGGTTTTCGTACATGGATCCAATCTCGGATTTCATGGCTTCTTACCATTTATTGGAATCTGGGCTCATCTTCGCTTCCTCATATGTCGCAGGGTCATCGGTGTTGTCCACCAACATGACACTCATAACGGGATCATACCAATCAGGAGTGGTACGAGTTCTCGTTGACCTGCGAGGCTCTGTAGCAACTACAACCGAAGTTTCATGATCATCATCATTAGCTTCCTCTCTTATTGGTGCAGGCACCACAGGAACTTCTTCCGGTGCTGCGCTACTCGCAAGTTCGAGAGAAGGTTCGACAACCTCGTCGAGTTTTACTTTCCTTCCAGTCACTTCTTTTGAGAGAAGTTCTTTCTCTAGAAAGGATCCATTCTTGGCAACGAAGATTTTGCCTTCGGATCTATGATAGAAGGTATACCCAATAGTTTCCTTTGGGTATCCTATGAAGACGCATTTTTCCGCTTTGGGTTCAAGCTTGTCCGGCTGTAACTTCTTTACATAGGCTTCCCAACCCCAAACTTTAAGGGACAACAATTTAGGTTTCTTCCCAAACCATAATTCATACGGTGTCATTTCAACGGATTTAGATGGTGCCCTATTTAAAGTGATAGCGGTAAATCTGTAAGTGACATCATAGAACGAACCATATCTAAGAGAGTTCGATTACGATGTTCGGACACACCATTACGCTGTGGTGTTCCCGGAGGGTGTCAATTGTGAAAGTATTCCGCATTTCTTCAAATGCTCGCCAAACTTGTAACTTAGATATTCACCTCCACGATCAGAACGCAGAAATTTAATCTTCTTGTTACGTTGATTCTCAACCTCACTTTGAAATTCCTTAAACTTCTCGAAAGTTTCGGACTTATGTTTCATGAAATAGATATACCCATATCTACTCAAGTCATCCGTGAAGGTAAGAACATAACGATAACCACCGCGCGATGCTACACTCATTGGACCACACACATTGGTATGTATGATTTCCAATAAGTCCGTAGCTCGTTCCATCATACCAGAAAATGGAGTCTTAGTCATTTTTCCCATCAGACATGCTTCGCATCTTTCAAGTGATTCAAAATCAAGTGATTCAAGAAGTCCATCGGAATGGAGTTTCTTCATACGCTTCACTCCAATGTGACCAAGACGACAGTGCCACATATAGGTCGAGTTATCGCTCGATTTCAAACGTTTAGCCTCAATGTTATTAATATGTCTATTCCACTATCGAGATTCAATAAGAATAGACCTATCAAAGTTGCATGTGCATAAAACATATTACTCATATAAATCGAACAACCATTATTCTCGGACTTAAACAAGTAACCGTCTCGCAATAAACAAGATCCCGATATAATGATCATGCTTAACGCAGGCACCAAATAACAATTATTTAAGTATAAAACTAATCCCGATGGTAGATGAAGAGGTAGCGTGCCGACCGCGATCACATCAACCTTTGATCCATTTCCCACGCGCATTGTCACCTCGTTCTTCGCTAGCTTCCGTTTATTCTGCAGCACCTGTTTCGAGTTACAAATATGAGCAACCAAACCAGTATCAAATACCCAGGCACTACTACGAGTACTAGTGAGATACACATCAATAACATGTATATCGGATATACCTTTCTTCTTGATGTTGCGGTTCTTCAAATCCGCCAAGTAATTTGGGCAATTCCGCTTCCAGTGACCTTCTCCCTTCCAGTAAAAGCACTCACTATCAGGCTTAGGTCCAGCCTTGGTCTTCTTCGTCGGTGCGGTAACTTTCTTACCACCCTTCTTGAAGTGTCCCTTTTGCTTAGACTTGCCTTTCTTGAATTTGGTGGTCTTATTGACCATCAACACTTGGTGCTCTTTCTTGTTCTCCACTTCTGCAGATTTTCACATGGAGAAGAGTTCTGGCAACTGCTTGTTCATGCTTTGCATATTGTAGTTCATCACAAAGTTCTTGTAACTTGGTGGTAGTGATTAGAGGACACGATAAATCCCCAAAGCATTAGGAATCACTATACCCAAGCTTTGAAGTTTGTTTGCGTGCCCAGACATCTTAAGAACATGCTCACCGATGGAGCTGCCCTCTTCCATCTTGCAGTTAAAGAACTTTTCAGAAGCCTCATAGCTCTCAACTGCCGCGTGAGTCTCAAAAATCAATTTGAGTTCATGGACAATATCATGTGGGTCTGAATTCTCAAACCTTTTTTGAAGCTCCGATTCCAAACCATACAAGATAGCACACTGAACTGTGGAGTATTGATTCTTCCGAGCGAGGTAAACGTTCTTTACTTCATCGGTAGCATCATCTGCAGGCGGGTCACCCAGCGGTGCATCCATCACATAGGTCAAATTACCAGCATTGAGGACAATCCTCAAATTGCGGAACCAATCCGCGAAGTTGCTTCCATTGTTTTTCAACTTTTCTTTCTCTAGGAACACATTAAAATTGAAGGTAGGGGCCGCCATTGATCTACAACATATTTGCAATAGTTTAGACTAAGTTTATGACAAATTGAGTTCTAATTAATAGTTAAATTAATCTAGGTGAACTCCCACTCAAAACAATATTCCTCACATTGTTTTAGTGATCACACGAACCAAATCCACCACATCAAAACTGATCATCACGAGAGTTGATGTAGCTTCAATGGCGAACAATCGACATGTTCATCATATCTACTATATGATTCATGCTTTACCTTTCGGTGATCCGTGTTTCGAGACCATGTCTGTACATGCTAGGCTCGTCAAGATCAAACCTTAGCTTCCGCATGAGCAAATCTGGCTTGCTCACGTTGTATACACTTGTAGAATCTAACACACCCGATCATCACGTGGTGCTTCGAAACAACAAGCTTTAGCAACGGTGCTTACTAAGGATGAACACTTTAGAACTTGAAATTCATGTGCATGAGGGATCATCTTATAATTCTACCGTCGTTAACTAAGCAATACAAGATGCATAAAGGATTAACATCACATGCAATTCATAATATGTGATATGATATGGCATTTCTTCTTTGTGCTTCCGATCTCCATGTTCAAGCACGAACATGATCTCCATCATCACCGGCATTGCATCAAGGTCAATGATGCTGCTCCATGGTTGTCGTCTACCAGCTTCAACTATTACAACTACTTTGAATAGACATGCGGTTCTTAACAGAAATTAAAGACAACCATATGGCTCCTGCCGGTTGCCAACTTATAATAAGGAACATTGCATACATCAAATATAATCACAATCATGGCCATATCACATCACAGCACACCCCTGCAAAACGAAGTTAGACGCCTCTAATTTCTTTGCATGTTTTACGTGGTTTGGGGCTTTCAATAAGTGTCGATCTAACTTACGAACAAGAACCACAACGTTGATGTTTGAACTATCAAGTGTCTGTTGTAAATTGGATCTATACTATAATGGGAGAGACAGACACCCGCAAAGCCACTTATGCAATACAAGTTGCATGTTGAGCGTGGAGCAAGTCTCATGAACGATGTCATGTAAGGTTAGCCCGGGCCGCTTCATCCCATCATACCGCAAGATGCAAAGTACACAAGAAGCAATTGATAATAAAGCCACCACCGCCCATAATGACCATTGTGTTCTACTCGTGCAACATATCTACATATAGACACGACTCTGATACCACTGTAGGGTTTCGTAGCATGGAAAACAAAAAATTTCTACCACATACAAACAAACAAGCCAAGATCTATCTACTAGATTGTAGCAACGAGTCGA
The DNA here is from genome assembly GCA_910589765.1 of Avena atlantica. Lineage (NCBI taxonomy): Eukaryota > Viridiplantae > Streptophyta > Magnoliopsida > Poales > Poaceae > Avena > Avena atlantica. The sequence continues at coordinate 434,945,079 of OU342733.1, read as the reverse complement.
TAGAATAACTCACCCTCGAAGATTCCAAAGTGTTTAACGAGAGCGGATTCTCGTGGGTGATGTAGTCGTACTCTTCCAGATCTCAAGATCGTGTAGACGATCCTTCCGGCGCTGCGTTCCGGCAGCGCTTCCGCAGTCGGTCACACGTTCGGTACTCGACGAAGACCTTCCTCTCCCTTGTTCCAGCAGGCAGCGGAGGTTGTAGCACTCTCCTCGCAATTTCGGCAGCACGACGTGTTGGAATTATGCCCTAGAGGCAATAATAAAGATGTTATTATTATAATTCTTGTTCATGATAAAGTTTATATTCCATGCTAGAATTGTATTAAGCGGAAACTTTAATACTTGTGTGGTTTGTGAACAACACCGTGTCCCTAGTACGCCTCTATGGACTAGCTCATTGATCAATGATGGTTAAGGTTTCCTAACCATAGACATGAGTTGTCAATTGATAATGAGATCATATCATTGGGAGAATGATATGGTGGATAGACCCAAACAAAGCAGAGCAATTAGATCGTGTCATCGTGTTCGTCTTTGCGAAGCTTTTCCTATGTCAAATATTGTATTCCTTAGACCATGAGATAATGCAACTCCCTGGTATCGGAAGAAAGCTTTGAGGTCATCAAACGTCATCCTATGAGAGGGTGATCATAAAGGTGTCTCTCAGGTGATCGGAAAGTATTTGTTGGGTTGTATGTATCGAGATGGAATTTGTCCCTCCCAAGTCGGAGAGATATACTTCGGGCCCACTCGGTAATCGATATCAACACCGCTTGCAAGCATGTGGTTAAGGAGTTAATCACAAAGTGATATCGGATTACGGAACGAGTAAAGTACTTGCTGTGAACGAGATTGAACTAGGTATGACGGTACCGACGATCGAATCTCGGGCAAGTAAAATATCGCGAGACGAAGGGAATATATATATGGGATTGATTGAATCCTGGCATCGTGGTTCATCCAATATGATCATCGATGAATGTGTGGGAGTCAATATGGGTGCCCAGACCCCGCTGTTGATTATTGATAGAAGATCATGTCTGCATATTCTCGAACCCGCAGGGTCACACACTTAACATATCTCGACGCTAGGATAGATTGGATAATTGGTTTATGAATTTTTTTTCGGAGTCTCGGATGGGATCCGGGATATCACGAGAGGTTCCGGAGAATAAGATTCATATAAGGCAGTGCAGTTTTTGGAGTTCGGAATTGTTCCGGGTTAATCGGTATTATACCGGAAGCTTCTAGAACCTTCCGGAAGGGGACCAACGTGGCCCCACCTTCCGGGAGGGGGCATGGGCCTATGAGGGAGTGTCCTGGCCGCATTGGGCCAGGGGCACAAGGCCCCATAGGGCCCAGCCGATTCTAGAGAGATTTGACTCGTTTAAATCTCGGGATAGAATTTCTAGATAAGGGAGAGTTTAAATCGTTTAAACTAGAGATAGGATTTCTAGATAAGGGAGAGTTTAAATTGTTTAAACTAGAGATAGGCTTGGAGGAGGGGCAAGGGCTGGCCGCCCCCCTCTATATATAGAGGGGTGGTGCGCCCCCTTCCCCCCACATACCTTCCTCCAAGCCCTAGCAGCCTTGCTACCTTCCTCTCTCCCTCCCGACTGTTTGTAGGCGAAGCCCTGCAGCAGAAATTCTCCACCATATACACCACGCCGTCGTGCTGTAGATCCAATCTATCTCTCCACCATACTCGCTGGTCCGAGGAAGGAGGAGACGTCGAGGTGCTGCACGTGTGCATCTCACGGAGGCACCGCCACTTGTGGTGCTAGATCGGATCGGATCGCGAGGAGGAGAAGCGAGTACGACTACATCACCCACGTTCCGACGAACGTTCCGCTGTGCGAATCTTCAAGGGTATGAAGATCTAATCCAATCTCTCTCGTTGTTTGCATCTCCTAGATTAGATCTTGGCTTTCCCTCTGTTCGCTCCGTAGAAAATTTTGATTTACTATGCCGCGAAACCCTTCAGTGGTATCAGAGCTAGATCTATGCGTAGATGTGTTTCACGAGTAGAACGCAACATGGTTGTTGCGGGCATTAATGTTTTCTGTTGCAAGCCTCTTGTTTGTGTTCTTCTTATGACGCGGGATAGTGAGATTGAAGCGGTCCAGGCCAACCTTACGCGACGTCGTTCGCGAGACCGGCTCCGCACTTGACGTGTGGCTTGTTCCACACATGCGGCTGGTGGATGTCAGTTTCTCTCACTATAGTTGTCATGGGATTAACACCGGAGTTTGGCAACCATAATATCACCGTTGTGGCTTTTCGTAGGTAAGAATCGTTCTTAGCATCTACTCCCATAAAGCCACATAAAACATGCAACAACAAAGTAGAGGCGTCTAACTTGTTTTTGCAGGGAGTGTTTTCTGTGATATGGTATGGCCCAAGATGTGATGTGTATATTGTATGCGATGATCATGTTTTGTAATGTTTCACGACTTGCATGTCGATGAGTACACAACCGGCAGGAGCCATATGGTTGTCTTTATAATTGTGTATGACCTGCGAGTCAACTTCTTATACGCCATGTAATAGCTTTACTTTATCGCTAAGTAGTTAGCAATAGTTGTAGTTGCTATTCGTGGTGGAGGCAATCATGGTGGAGTGATGGAGATCATGCCGGAACGCACAAGATGGAGATCATTGCGCGAAGATAGGCTATACCATGTCACATAAAGTTATATGCATGTGATGTTTATCCTTTTATGTATCTTATCATGCTTAGATCGCGACGGTAGCATTATAAGATGATTCCTCACTTAAAGATCAAGATAAAAACTGTGTTCTCCCCAAGTATGCACCGTTGCGAAAGTTCGTCGTGTCCAAGCATCACGTGATGATCGGGTGCTATAGACTCTACGCTCACATACAACGGGTGCAAGCCAGTTTTTGCACACGCGGAAATACTTGGGTCTAACTTGACGAGCCTAGCATGTACAGACATGGCCTCGGAACACAAGAACCGAAAGGTTAAGCATGAGTCATATGAATGATATGATCGACACTTCGTTGTCCACCATTGAAACCACATCTCTTCTCGTGATGATCGGATTAGGTGTGGTGAATTTGGATCGTGTTCACTAAACAACTTGAGGGATGTTGAATTTAGTGGGAGTTCATCTAGTAATTTGATTAAGTTGAACTATTTATCATGAACATAGTCTAAATTGTACTTGCAAATACTGTAGATCCAATGGCCAAGTCCAACATCAACTTCAACGTTTTTGCTGAGAAAGAAAAGCTTAGAAACAATGGGTCTAACTTCACCAACTGGTTCCGCAATCTAAGAATCATTCTGTCTGGCGGACAAAAGGACTATGTCCTTGAGAAAGCGTTAGGTAACCCCCCTGCTGCAACTGCGCCGGCTGATGAGAAGGCTGTCTATCAGTCGCGCAAAGATGATTATGGTGTGATTAAGAGCACCATGTTGTTTGCTATGGAACCGGAGCTTCAAAATCGTTTTGAAAACTATCCAGGGCCCTTTGAGATTCTCGAGGAGCTGAAAACCATGTTTCAGACTCAAGCCCGTTCTGAGAGATATGAGATCTCTGAGAAGTTCTTTAACTGCAAGATGGAGGAAGGGAGTTCCGTTAGTGAGCACGCCATAAAGATGTCGGGCTACACTCAACGCCTTGAGCAACTGGAATGCACGATTCCAGAGGAGCTCAAGATTGACAGGGTTCTGCAATCACTCCCTCCCAGCTACAAAAGTTTTGTAGTGACTCATAATCAGATTGGTTCCACTGATACGATCACCGAGCTCTTCGCAAAGTTGAAGGCTGCGGAAGTGGACATCAAGAAGGATAATCAAGTGTTGATGGTCAACAAGCCCTCCTTTAAGAAAGGTAAGGGAGCAAAGAAGCCCTTCAAGAAGGGCGGCGGCAAGCGCAATGCCCCTGCTGAGAAGAAGCTCAGGTCTGGTCCCAAGCCGGACACTGAGTGCTTCTATTGCAAGGACAAGGGTCACTGGAAGCGCAACTGTCCAAAGTACTTAGCGGACAAGAAGGCTGGCACCATCAAAGGTATATTTGATATACATGTTATTGATGTTTTCCTTACTAGCCCTCGTTGTAGTGCCTGGGTATTTGATACCGGTTCAGTTGCTAATATTTGTAACTCGAAATAGGAGCTACGGAATAGACGGCGGCTTGCGAGGGATGAGGTGACGATGCGCGTTGGCAACGGATCAAGAGTTGATGTGATGGCCGTCGGCACGCTCTCCTTAGTTTTACCTTCGGGATTAGTTTTAAACCTTAATAAATGTTATTATGTGCCTGCGTTGAGCATGAACATCATTTCCGGATCGTGTTTATTGCAAGACGGTTATTCATTTAAATCGGAGAATAATGGTTGTTCTATTTATATGAGTAACATCTTTTATGGTCATGCACCTCTTGTGAATGGTTTATTTCTTCTAAATCTCGAAAGGGATGAAACACACATCCATAACATTGAGGCTAAGAGATGCAAAGTAGATAGTGATAATACTACTTATTTGTGGCACTGTCGTCTAGGTCATATTGGTGTAAAGCGCATGAAGAAACTCCATTCTGATGGACTTTTGGAGTCTCTTGATTTTGAATCATTTGACACATGCGAACCATGCCTCATGGGCAAGATGATCAAAACCCCGTTCTCCGGTATGATGGAGCGAGCAACGGACTTGTTGGAAATCATACATACCGATGTATGCGGACCGATGAGTGTTTCGATGCGCGGTGGATATCGCTATTTCCTCACTTTTACCGATGACTTAAGTAGATATGGGTATATCTATTTAATGAAACATAAATCTAAAACATTTGAAAAGTTCAAGGAATTTCAGAATGAAGTGGAGAACCATCGTAACAGAAAGATTAAGTTTCTACGATCCGATCGTGGAGGTGAATATTTGAGTTATGATTTTCTCACGCATCTTAAAGCAAGTGGAATCGTTTCAGAACTCACGCCACCCGGAACACCACAGCGCAATGGTGTGTCTGAACGCCGGAATCGAACCCTATTAGATATGGTCCGATCGATGATGTCTCTTATTGATTTGTCGTTATCATTTTGGGGTTATGCATTAGAAACCGCTGCATTCACTTTAAATAGGGCTCCATCTAAATCCGTTGAGACGACACCGTATGAACTGTGGTTTGGTGCTAAACCTAAGTTGTCGTTTCTTAAAGTTTGGGGATGCGAAGCTTACGTCAAGAAGTTGATGTCGGACAAGCTCGAACCCAAAGCGGAGAAATGCGTCTTCATAGGATACCCTAAGGAAACTATTGGGTATACCTTCTATCACAGAACCGAAGGCAAAGTGTTTGTCGCAAAGAACGGTTCCTTTCTTGAGAAGGAGTTTCTCTCGAAAGAAGTGAGTGGGAGGAAAGTAGAGCTAGACGAGGTTATTGAACCTTCTCTTGAATTGGAGAGTAGCGCAGCACCTGAAATTGTTCCAGTGCCGCCCGCACCAACAATAGAGGAAGCTAATGACAAGGATCATGAAGCTTCGGACGATGCTGCTACTGAACGTCGCAGGTCGACAAGGTCGCGTGCCCCTCCTGAGTGGTACGGCAACCCTGTCTTGACTGTCTTGTTGGTAGAAGACAGTGAACCTACGAACTATGAGGAAGCGATGATGAGCCCAGACTCTGAGAAATGGCTGGAAGCCATGAAATCCGAATTGGGATCCATGAGCGAAAACCAAGTATGGACTTTGGTGGATCCTCCTAGCGACCGAAAGGCCGTTGAGTGCAAATGGATATTCAAGAAGAAAACGGATGCGGATGGTAATGTTACCGTCTATAAAGCACGGCTTGTCGCAAAAGGTTTTCGACAAGTTCAAGGTGTTGACTACGATGAGACTTTCTCTCCCGTAGCGATGTTTAAGTCCATTCGGATTTTATTAGCAATTGCTGCGTTTCATGATTATGAAATATGGCAGATGGATGTCAAGACTGCTTTCCTCAATGGCAACATTGATGAAGAGTTGTATATGATGCAACCCGAAGGTTTGTCGATCCTAAGGATGCTAGTAAAGTATGCAAACTTCAGCGTTCCATTTATGGACTGAAGCAAGCATCTCGGAGTTGGAACCTTCGTTTTGATCAAGTGATCAAGAGCTTTGGATTTGTTCCAAATTGCTACGAAGCTTGCATCTACAAGAAAGTGAGTGGGAGCTCGGTGACGTTTCAGGTACTGTATGTGGATGACATATTGATTATCGGAAATGACATCAACATGCTTAACGATGTGAAGAGTTATTTGAACAAGTGTTTTTCAATGAAAGACCTAGGTGAAGCTTCTTATATATTGGGCATCAAGATCTATAGAGATAGACAAAGACGCCTGATAGCTTTAAGCCAGAGTACATACCTAGACAGAGTTCTGAAAAGGTTCAGAATGGATAAGGCAAAGAAAGGTTCAGTGCCTATGTTGTCAGGTAAGATATTGAGCAAGGCTCAGTGTCCAGCTACGGTAAATGATAGGGAAGCTATGAGCAAAGTGCCTTATGCCTCGGCCATAGGTTCCATCATGTATGCCATGTTGTGTACTAGACCGGATGTGTCCAATGCTCTTAGTTTGACGAGCAGATATCAAAGTGATCCAGGAGTGGAACACTGGACAGCCGTGAAGAACATCCTAAAGTACCTAAATAGAACTAAAGAAATGTTCTTAGTCTATGGGGGTGATGAACAGCTTGTCGTAAAAGGTTACGTCGATGCTAGTTTCGACACCGACAAGGATGATTCTAAATCTCAGACAGGATACGTTTATATTTTGAATGGAGGAGCTGTGAGCTGGAGAAGCTGCAAGCAAAGCATGATCGCGGGATCTACAGTAGAAGCGGAATACATGGCTGATGCAGAAGCGTCAAGTGAAGGAGTTTGGATCAGAAACTTCATCACTGAGCTTGGTGTGGTTCCAAGTGCATTGGACCCACTGGAGATATTGTGTGACAACACTGGCGCCATAGCACTCGCTAAGGAACCAAGATATCATCCAAAGACCAAGCATATCAACCGCAAGTTTCATATAATCCGAGATTATATAGCAGATGGAGATCTGAAGATTAGCAAAGTACATACGGATCTGAATGTCGCAGATCCATTGACTAAACCCCTTCCACGTGTAAAACATGATCAACACCTCAGTGCCATGGGTGTGAGATTGTTGCCAAATGTAAACTAGATTATTGACTCTAGTGCAAGTGGGAGACTGTTGGAATTATGCCCTAGAGGCAATAATAAAGATGTTATTATTATAATTCTTGTTCATGATAAAGTTTATATTCCATGCTAGAATTGTATTAAGCGGAAACTTTAATACTTGTGTGGTTTGTGAACAACACCGTGTCCCTAGTACGCCTCTATGGACTAGCTCATTGATCAATGATGGTTAAGGTTTCCTAACCATAGACATGAGTTGTCAATTGATAATGAGATCATATCATTGGGAGAATGATATGGTGGATAGACCCAAACAAAGCAGAGCAATTAGATTGTGTCATCGTGTTAGTCTTTGCGAGGCTTTTCCTATGTCAAATATTGTATTCCTTAGACCATGAGATAATGCAACTCCCTGGTATCGGAAGAAAGCTTTGAGGTCATCAAACGTCATCCTATGAGAGGGTGATCATAAAGGTGTCTCTCAGGTGATCGGAAAGTATCTGTTGGGTTGTATGTATCGAGATGGAATTTGTCCCTCCCAAGTCGGAGAGATATACTTCGGGCCCACTCGGTAATCGATATCAACACCGCTTGCAAGCATGTGGTTAAGGAGTTAATCACAAAGTGATATCGGATTACGGAACGAGTAAAGTACTTGCTGTGAACGAGATTGAACTAGGTATGACGGTACCGACGATCGAATCTCGGGCAAGTAAAATATCGCGAGACGAAGGGAATATATATATGGGATTGATTGAATCCTGGCATCGTGGTTCATCCGATATGATCATCGATGAATGTGTGGGAGTCAATATGGGTGCCCAGACCCCGCTGTTGATTATTGATAGAAGATCATGTCTGCATATTCTCGAACCCGCAGGGTCACACACTTAACATATCTCGACGCTAGGATAGATTGGATAATTGGTTTATGAATTTTTGTTCGGAGTCTCGGATGGGATCTGGGATATCACGAGAGGTTCCGGAATGGTCCGGAGAATAAGATTCATATAAGGCAGTGCAGTTTTTGGAGTTCGGAATTGTTCCGGGTTAATCGGTATTATACCGGAAGCTTCTAGAACCTTCCGGAAGGGGACCAACGTGGCCCCACCTTCCGGGAGGGGGCATGGGCCTATGAGGGAGTGTCCTGGCCGCATTGGGCCAGGGGCACAAGGCCCCATAGGGCCCAGCCGATTCTAGAGAGATTTGACTCGTTTAAATCTCGGGATAGAATTTCTAGATAAGGGAGAGTTTAAATCGTTTAAACTAGAGATAGGATTTCTAGATAAGGGAGAGTTTAAATTGTTTAAACTAGAGATAGGCTTGGAGGAGGGGCAAGGGCTGGCCGCCCCCCTCTATATATAGATGGGTGGTGCGCCCCCTTCCCCCCACATACCTTCCTCCAAGCCCTAGCAGCCTTGCTACCTTCCTCTCTCCCTCCCGACTGTTTGTAGGCGAAGCCCTGCAGCAGAAATTCTCCACCATATACACCACGCCGTCGTGCTGTAGATCCAATCTATCTCTCCACCATACTCGCTGGTCCGAGGAAGGAGGAGACGTCGAGGTGCTGCACGTGTGCATCTCACGGAGGCACCGCCACTTGTGGTGCTAGATCGGATCGGATCGCGAGGAGGAGAAGCGAGTACGACTACATCACCCACGTTCCGACGAACGTTCCGCTGTGCGAATCTTCAAGGGTATGAAGATCTAATCCAATCTCTCTCGTTGTTTGCATCTCCTAGATTAGATCTTGGCTTTCCCTCTGTTCGCTCCGTAGAAAATTTTGATTTACTATGCCGCGAAACCCTTCACGACGGCGTGGTACCGGAAGTAGAGGGGACATCTCGTAGGGCTTCGCCTTAAGCCGGAGCGAGTATGGTGGATTATGAGAGAGGCCTAGGTGATCTAGGGTTTAGACGCACCAAGGAGAGAGGGCTAGGCCGGCGGCTAGGGCTTGGGGAAGCCCAAGTCGGCGGCTAGGGTTTGCCCTAGGCGGCGGCAGCAGCAGGAGGTGGTGGCGCCGCCACCAGCGGCTTAGGGCTAGGGTTTGGAGAGGGCAAGGTGTAGGTCTTGGAGGGGCAACCCTGCCCCTCCTTATATAGGTGGGAGGGTGTGGCCAAGGGGAGGGGAGTCCCTCCCCAACTCGGCCTCCTTGGCCGGCGGTGGAGGGAGAGGGTCAAGGTGGCAACGGGGACGGGGATGACCGGGGATGAGTCCACCGTACCCGCCCCGCCCCCCGCCAGTCCCCATACCCGCCATCCCCATGAAGCTTCGCGGGGATGAAATGGTCCCCATCCCCGACACTGGCGGGTACCCGCTCCCCGCCGGGGAATCCATGGGGATCTCGGCACAACTGCTCATCTTTGCCTCAATGCGACGATTCCTTGCCACCAGAGTTGCTCGCCGGCATTAGCTCGCATCCCTGCCCCTGGCCGGCGAGATTGAGGTCGATAGAATGTGAGGTGGCGACGAATTCGCTGGTACTCCTTCCTTGCTGACGAGCTCCCTCTCCAGCCGTCACCAACATCGTGTTTGGTGCGCACGAACTCGCAGGAAGGAGGGGCTGCCGGATGGAGGTACGCTGGCGGCTGCGTGCGGCTGAGAGATGGGATTTGGGAAAGTGAGAGTGGCGGCTGGTTGAGGGAAACGAGGGGTGGGGGTTATGGTTTTTTTCCTAATATTGAATGTATGTTTGACTGACAAGTGGGATCTCGGGTATCCATGGAGTACCCATGGAGGGAATTTTTCCCCCATCCCCGCCCCGCCACACTTTCGGGTACCCGCCCCACTATCCCCATGGAGGCAATTTATCCCCCATCCCCGGTTCTTAGCGGGTATATCCCCGCGGGTACCCGCCTCCATGGATAAAACTGCCATCTTGAGGAGAGGGACTTCCTCCCCAAGTAGGTTTCCTACTCTCCCTCCACCAAGCAAAATAGTCGTTTGACTTTTCAAATTGGCGTTTGACTTTTGAAACTAGGATTTGATTTATCCCTTTATTTTGCTCAATGATGACACCTAGTACATGATGCAACCATTCCAACTTGTTATGACACATTCATGTACCCTTCCCCTCCAGAGTGTCGGACATTCCGGAACCTTCTAGAACATTCCCGATGAAAACACTGGAACCATTCTCCAACCCCGAAACAGGACTTTCCTTATATGAATCTTATTCTCCGGACCATTCCGGATCTCCTCGTGATATCTCGGATCCCATCCGAGCCTCCGAACAACATTCGGTCTCTTACTCATCATTCCATAACTACTCAACAACGTCGAATCCTTAAGTGTGTCTCCCTACGGTTCGTAAATTATGCGGACATGATCGAGACACTTCTCCGAACAATAACCAATAGAGGAATCTGGAAATTCATATGGCTCCCACATATTTCTACGATTACTTTGCGATCGAATGAACCACTTACATACGATACCAATTTCCCTTTGTCTCACGATAGTTTACTTATCCGAGGTTTTGATCGTCGGTATCTCTGCATACCTAGTTCAACCTCGTTACTGATAAGTACTCTTTTCTCGTTCCCGTGATATGTGATCCCTTGTGAGCCAGTCACATGCTTGCAAGCTAATTGGATGACATTCCACCAAGAGGGCCCAGAGTATATCTATCTGTCATATGGATGGACAAATCCCACTCTTGATCTATGTGTCTCAACCAATACTTTCCGAACACTCAATGGCACCTTTATAGACACCCAGTTACGGTGTGGTGTTTGATGTCATCAAAGCATCCTTCCGGTGTTGGTGATAAGCATGATCTCATGGTCGAAGGAATTAGGTTACTATGTATCAGAAAGCATATAGCAATTAAACTATTAAAATGACTTGATCCTTATGCTACGCTTATCTCTAGGAGTGTGTCCATCATATCATTCTCCTAACGATATGATCTTGTTGTTAATAACATCTCAATGTTCATGATAGGGAAACCACAATCATTTATTAATCAACAAGCTAGTATTATGAAGAGGCTTCACTAGGGACTTCAATTTGAGTTTACAAATCACACAAGTATTAATGTTTCCTTGATAATACTATTATAGCATGAATGTAAACATTTATCATAAACACAGAGATATAGTAATAACTACATTTATTATTGCCTCTAGGGCATATCTCCAACAGACACCACTGGAGTAGCGGCGGAGGCATCACCGACACCACCCCAAACCCTAGGGTTCGGGACGGAGCTAACCTAGCCGCAGAAGAGCTCCAAATCCAAATCAAATTCGACTAGATGAAGGAGCAGAGTCGACATCTATACCATGCACCACGACGACGACCAAAGAGTACCACGATGACGGGAATCGCACGACGGCGGTGTCAACGACCACACGGTCGAGGAGGAGAAGAGGTGAGATCGAGAGAGAGTGGATGCACTGAACTGGGCCGATAAGGCCACTACCCCTTCGGGGAAGTCCTTTGACCAGGCCAATTGGGCCAGGATGGGCCCAAATAGCCCAATGGGTTAGCCCAAACCCTAACATGGATTTCAATAATTAAGTAAAAGACCAAAATACCCCTAGACCTCAGTGAATCCTAGAAAATAAACTAAAAGTCTTAAAAATACAAACAATATATTTTTTAGATTCATAATAAAATCATGTATTAAAATAAATCAAGAAACCATTTTTAATAAATAAATTTTTGGTTAAGGATTTTATAATACATATATTCCTTATGGAATTTTATAAAAATCAAGAAAATACATAAAAATAAATAAAAATGACTTTTATCATATTTAGTCATTATAGTATTTTAGAAAAATACTAAATAAATATTTGAAGTTACCAAAATAATATCTTTTTAATTTAAATATTAATTCTTAAAAAGAATTATTAAGTAAATAAATATAAGAGTTAAAATTAAATAAAAATTAGTTTTTAACTCTATTAAGAATATATTACATTATAAAAATAAGTGAAAATAATATCTATAAAATGTGAAGGTTATTCCTTAAAATGAATTTCTTAAGTCCCTAAAGATATTTTAGAAAACTAAAATATTGGGTTAAACACATAAAGAAAATAAATAACAAATAATGCATTACATTACTATGCATGTTCATTTTTGTTTCTTTAAATATTGTCCTTACCGGGAAATAATGATGTTTTGTAGACATAGAAGTTTAAGGTCCAGTGCAAGCATCCGACTTCACTACCTTGCAATTACAAGGCAAGTTCATCGCTTGCTCATGTCATTTGAAGAGTCTTTACCAAAGTATTTATAAATTGTGTGATATCATCTATGTTTCACAGAAAGAAAATATTATTTTCTCAAAACCAATAAATGTTGATATCATCCTAAGTAATGATATGGATAAGGTGAGCAATGGAACCTAGCTTTCCATTTGCAATAAGATTAATCACCTAGGACTTAACAAACCATGTCATCAGTGATTCTAGCGCCGTATATTACGCGTTAACCATAAGATTTGGAATAGGACGGAGAAGTCAGCTGTATCTTCTTCCTCTCGCATGTAGCCGGATGTGCAGGTCATGGATGTTATCCTTGTAGCGTGCATTAATTGGTAATTCGTAAAGGATATGCAACATATAGGTGGGAACCCTCAACGTCCCATGATAGTTGTGGCATCTAACGTTTTGTACTAACCATTTCCGTAATTCAATGCGTGGGCATGGTGTACACCAAGGAGACATGCGGGGTCGCGAAGGGGGCAGTGATTGGCTTGGATCACCTACTGGGCCCTACATGGAATTGTGGACGAGAAAGTACGCCCGATTGTGCAACAAGGAGTTAATTTCTCATGGGTAAAGTAACGCACCTCTGCAGAGTGTAAGAATTGTAACTCGTTACTCCCTATTCCGGGAAGAAGCTACGAACGCGGCAGGAAAGGAACTCCATAAAAGTTCTGGTAAACCTGTGAAGACTGATGGGCATAGTTTTTAATAATAAAATCAATTTTTGAAGAAAGATTTATGAAAACTGCATAGTTCCAAGGACTTATAATCCGAGGTGGTAGATAGAGCATCAAACTTCCCACCTTGCATATAATGAACTTGATGGGTAACGTTGTTACTCACTCTTTCCTTTGATCCCCTGCTTAGACTCTGAGGATCCAGAAGATACCCCAATGTATGCAGCAGAATGTCAAGAAGATGTCTTCTATGAGGAGCCTGACCTGTCGGGCGGTGCGTAAGGAGTGGACTACGAGATCAGATATGGAGTGAACGTCAACGAGTCAGATTAGTTGCCTTAGTAGTAGTAACCAATTGAGCCGAGCAACATGAACGATATATAATAATAAGTTGCTAAGCTCAATTCAGAGTTGAAGTTGTCACTTTAAAACTTCCGCTGAAACACGTTATATTTGGTTTGTAAGTTGAATCTTTTGAAGTCTCGTACTTCTGGTATTGTAATAATAATAATGTGTGTATGTTTGTAATTTGGACCCGCAATGTTTCTATTGTACCACTCTGAAGGATGTAATATTTACAGAACAATGTTCTGTGGATATCATATCAACGACTATAGTGTACTACATATGCAGTGGTATGCTGGATAACCGCAGCTAGGAATTTATTTCAAGCAAGTCAAACGAGAATTCAATCTCCCAAAATTAGTACTCTCTATGTTTATGAGTATAGTCAATAGATTGTGTATGTAATTTTATTATTTTTGTGAATCATAAAGTTGGTCAAACTTTACAAAATTTGACATTCGTGAAATTCTATAACACTGTGTTTGGAGGTAGAAATTTAGGCCTGGAAATGAATTGGAGTGGCAATTCTAAATCTAAGATGGAAAATAAATGACTTTCGATTTCAATTCTTTTGTTTGGGTGTGCTTAGTATTTGTTGTCGGAATCAAAAGATGGTATCAAATTCCATTTCCTGTTTGGATGTACAAACCATGAAATGTATTGTTGAGTTTGGATAATATAGGCCAAGTTTTTGGCTCCAGCTATATACTACAAACATACGTCCAGCCAACATATAAAAACTTCTAAACATAATAATTCATCTGCAATCATCCATTGAATGAAACTGAAACCTGAAGTTGTTATTCCACTTCAGAGATCATACATACACAACCACTTGTGGCAAGTTTCTACAGCGGACGGCTATTCCATCCTCTCATACAGGAAACGTAGCAACCTGGGCGATGCTTCCAGCAAGTTGGCGAGCTCGTACACGAGGCGTGCGAGCTGCCGGCTGTCGTCCTCGCGGAGCTGCTACTAGTTCTTCAAGAAATTTGCAATTAAATCAGATAAAAAAATCAGCCAAAACTAGCTTTTTTTTAGATGAAAAGGGATCACTCCCTCAGCCCCATTTTTCATTAAAAACGAGACCACCCGAGTTCAGAACTAACAGGAAATACAACTCCACACAGCGAAACTAGGAGACCGACAAAAACGAAACTAAAGCGGACTAAGTTCACAGTTCTTAGAGCAAACGCCACAAGCCTAATGCAAAAGTGCAGAGGACAACAACCCAGCAAGCCACCACACGGTAGGAACACTGAAGACTACAGACCACCCAAAGATCACGTGCACTGAATCTTCATCTTCAGGGTGTGCCTTCAAGTGCTCCACCGTCGCTCTCCCAGCGTGTGTCGAGGCAGCACTGTCTTTCCAGGTGGAAGCCCACCCGAAGCCAGGGCATTTCAACTCGCCAGGAGCCTCAGGGGAGTTTTTAGGTTGTTGACCATCTTGCCCATGAACATCTCCAAGGCCCCCTCCTCCAACTCTTTGAATGGAACTTTCCAGTTCCGAAGGTACAGCAGGACGAGGCGCCAAATCTTCTTCATATTTATCCAAGAGCAAGCATTAAAAACTAAATTATTTCTATTGTTCCAGATACTCCAAAGAATAGCCGAAGACACAACATTGAAATGCAAATGTCTTTTAGTAGCAATCCATTTGGAAGCAACTGAAAAGAAGTTATCTACTTTAATCCCAAAAACTTCAAAAACATCATCCCAGAGAAGTTTAGAGACAATGCAATCAAAGAAAAGGTGGTTCACAGACTCAAACTCAGAGCAGAGATTGCACTCAAGGGGTTTAGGAATCCCCCTGGCCCTAAGGTTATCTCTAGTCATGATTTTATTCTGTGAAAGAAGCCACAGGAAAATTTGAATCCTGGGGGGAATTTTTAAAGACCAAACTGCAGGCAAGAAAACAGGAGTAACACCTCTAAAGTTAATCACAGCATACATGGATTTAGAAGAGTATACTCCGGAGGTTTCATATTGCCAAACAGGTTGGTCATCTGAATCCAACAAACAGATAGAATCAGCAATACTTCTAAGTTCTAGCCATTGGACCATCATGTGATCAGAAAAGGTCCTTCTAAAGTCACATCTAAGCTGAACCCCATCCCATAAATCAGCAATGGTTTTTGTTTGTTGATTTGAGATAACATAGAGGTCCCAGAATTGAGTAGCTAGTGGAGAATTACCAAACCAGATATCCTACCAGAATCTAACCTGTCTACCATTACCCACTTGCCACCTATATCCTAAAGCCACAGCCCTGGATGCCCACATCACCCCTTTCCAGAAGGTAGAGGGATGAACATCCCTACAACACAGGATGTTTGGAGATCCAGTATGATATTTGGCATCTATAACTCTCCTCCAAAGGGTGCCCTCCCCTTGAATGTACCTCTTAACCCAGGAGCCAAGTAAGCACAAATTGAGATCTTTGAGGTTAGGAATGCCCAAACCTCCAAACTCTTTTTTCATGCAAACCGAAGGCCAATTAGCTAAATGAATTTTGTGATTACCTTCCTCATCATTCCAAAAGAAATTGGCAAGATGAGAATCTAAGATTTTCAGAGCCCATTTAGGGAATTTAAAAAAGGAAAGCAAATAAATAGGGATGCTAGAAAGACAGGCCTGGATAAGTACTTTCTTAGCAGCATAAGAAAGTAGTTTTCCTCTCCAACCAGTAATTCTATGGAGAATGTTATCAACCAGAGGTTGAAGATCCTCCCTCCTAAGTTTATCATAATGAAGAGGGATGCCCAAATATTTCACTGGAAAACTACCCAAGACACACTGAAAAATATCAATGAAAGGTTGGCATTCCTCCACCTCTAAGTTTATTGGAATGAGTTCACTTTTGGCATAATTAATTCTCATTCCAGAAATCTGTTCAAAGGAAGTCAGTATCCATTTCAGATTCACAGCTACTCTTTTATCATTTTCAAGAAAAAGCAGAGTATCATCAGCATACTGAAGACAAACTACCCCACCAGGGACAAAACCAGAGCACAAACCTCTGATGGCCCCTGAATGAGTCCCCCTACTGAGCATCCTAGCAAAAACATCAATCATGATATTAAACAAAAGAGGAGCAATGGGGTCTCCTTTCCTAAGGCCTTTGCCAGTCAGGAAAAATTTACTCTCAACATCATTAACTCTAACCCCAATGGACCCTCCCTGAGAGATCTGTTTAATTAGCCTAATAAAGAAAGGATCAAAGCCTCTAAGCTCAAGAATTTCAAAGAGGAAATCTAAATTGACCCTATCATAAGCCTTCTCATAGTCTATTTTGAAAACTAAACCTTTATCTTTTTTCCTATGCAGCTCATGTATGACTTCATGAGCAGTAACTACACTCTCTAGAATGAATCTACCTCTAATGAAGGCAGATTGATTCAAAGAGATGATCCTATCAATCACTTTAGCAAGTCTATTGGTGAGAACCTTAGTGAAAATTTTAAAGGAGCAATTCAGTAAACTAATGGGTCTAAACTTCTTCATAACTCTAGCATCATTCTCCTTAGGAATTAAAGTAATCATAGCAAAATTAAGCCTAAACAGATCTAACTTATCCTCAAACCACTCCTGAAACAAGCAAAGAAGATCCTTTTTGATGATATCCCAATATGTCTGATAAAAAAGGAAAGACAAGCCATCAGGGCCAGGGGCACCTTCCCCATAAGAGCTAAAGACAACATCCTTAATCTCTTCCTCCATAAAAGGAGCACATAAGGACAGATTCTCATCAGCACTAATTTTATCCTCCTCACTAAAGAAGTCCTGACATAAACAGATGTCAGGTCTATCTTCTTTCTTGAACATGTCTTTATAGAAATCAGTAGCCACTTTAAGCATGCCATCTATCTCAGTAACAGGGCCATCAGGACCCTCTAAAACATGGATCAGTTTTTTCCTCCTACGTTGGTTAGCTACAGCATGGAAATATGCTGTATTCCTATCACCCTCAAGAATATTCCTATCTCTAGATCTCTGTCTAGCCTTAATTTCTTCCATGATCCAAAAAGAGTTAAGGTCTTGCAGGATCTTATCTAGTCTTTCTCTTTCTACTGAAGACAGCATATTAGTTTCAGCTTTTATATCTAATTCATCCTACTCATCCATAAGAAGCTTCCTATCTCTCCTTAAGGTTGCCTCAACATTAATATTCCAGCCTTTAGCTAATCTCCTAAAACATCTAACCTTACCTTGCCAAATATCTAAGCTATTGGAACTACTCACTCTATGAGACCAGGCTTTAATGACAATATCCTTAAAGTCTGGCCTACCAACCCACCATTTTTCAAATCTAATTTTTTTGGTTCTGATCACCTGCCCCTCTCCTGAATCCCAGATGATGGGGGTATGATCACTACCCACTCTAGGCAAAGCTTTAGCACTAGCTAAAGGAAATCTAGCATCAAACTGAGTGGAACAAAAAATCCTATCAATCCTACTCATAATTAGATCCTCCTGATTATTACCCCAGGTGAAAGCTCTAGCAGAAAGACCAATCTCCATCAATGCCCAGAGCTCAACCCAAGCATTGAATCTATCAACCCATCTACAATCTACATTTCTATTGCTTTTATCCTCAGGAGATCTAACTAGATTAAAATCTCCCCCAATCAAAGCAAGACCATCCCAATTTAAAAACAATTCATGGAGTTCAGAAATAAACTCCTGCTTTTTTTCTTCATAAGCAGAACCATACACAGTAGTAATTCTACAGACTACATTATTACTTTTATTCCTAAGAACAGTACTAACAGAGAAGGATTTAATATCCCAAGAAATAACATCAAAGAGATCTAAATTAACTCCTACTAGGATCCCACCTGCAGTCCCAACAGAGGGCAGGAAGTTCCAAGCAAAATTTCTATTACCTAAAAGATTTTTTAAGAAAGAATTACTAAAACTATCTTTCTTAGTCTCTTGAAAACCAATATAGTCAACATGCAAAGGAAAAATGTTATCCTCTAAAAATTTCTGTCTACCAGGAGCAGAGATGCTCCTGCAGTTCCAAAAGGCACAAATCATTTTAACTTTTTCCTGGGGTGCTTGCCCCGAGATTTATTTACTACCTCTATCCAATCATCAGCTTCATCTTCCAAATCTTTGACATTATGCAAAGAGTTGGAAGGTGAGCAACTACTAACAACAATCTCTTTAATGAGAAAAACAACACCTATATCTCTAGAAACCACCTCAATATCAGCAACATCTAGAGCACTAAAAGGATTGGATTGCATTATACCTTTCATAGATTTGGGAGCATCCAGATTTACCACTTTCTTCAAGTCCATGCCTTTTTCCAGGATGCTTTTAGAACTGTCCACCCTAGCACTCTGTCTAACAGCTTGAACTGGACCCCACACCTTCTGTTTTTTCTTGTTGTTTGAAGCAGCACCCTCACTAAAACCCTGGAGATCAGCAGAGGAGGGTAAGATATCCTCAGGCAAATCTGCAATCTGGGCACTGATCACATTTACTCCACCATAAGTCAACTGCTCTTCCCAAAACTAGCTTTGTGTGGCTGCTGGAATAGAAGGGTTTAGTGAAGAAGATGATGGCCAAAAAGAGGATGGCCCTGAACGTCGCCGCCTCCTCGGCCTCCGCCGTCGTTGCCTCTCCCGTTGCCATTCTAATCCTTCCCGCTATCTAGGGTTAGGACCGAGCGGAGAGAGGGGCGGCCAGGGGGAAGAGGGTAAGGGAGGGTGGAGGACAGGCAGGAGGGAGCTAGGGAAGGCAGGACGGGAGGGAGGCCGTACCTGCGCCGTCGCTGCCGAGGTCCTCTGGTCACTCGCGTCGCGTGGAGGGAGGGGCTTGCTCGCGTCGCGAGTCAGACAGACTCGTACCGCTTAGTTGATTCCAGCGAGTTTCCAAGGCTGAGAGCTCGGAATCGCTGGAGGGGTACTTTGCACGTAAGGAGGCCCGGCTCGGAATTGGTCTCAGTTTCCATGCCAAAATTCCTAGCGCACCCAAACAGCAGAAACTGAGGCCCGAATTCCAGATTCTCCAATTCCAAGCCTAAATTACTATATCCAAACACAGCGTAAAGCATAAGTTTTTGACCTTTTTTACCTTTTCTTCTATCATTTTTGAATGTTGTGCTCATTTTCCTGATTTTAAATATTTATAAGTTTACCTTTCCTTTTAATTTTTGTAAACACTTAAACATCTCTTGAGAAATGATCATTCGATCTACCACACTTTTTTCTTCTATTTTACTTATTTTATTTTAATTTCACTATTACATTATTAATATTTTTATTTTTATTTAGCAACATAATATTGATAAGTTACATACAATTTATTATAGGACACGAGTATTCATTTTTTATACCAGTAACACATCTAAAAATATGAAAATTTGCTTTCACACATACATAACTTTTTCTTTAGGGAAATACATGAATAATTATTCTTTAAATACGAACATTTACCGTGACATTCATGAACATTGAGTTTATAACACCACACACAATCATTTTCCCACTTATTGAATATTTTAATAAAGTTAGAAATTAATATAATTTCCTGTTTTATCCTAAAAAGGAAAACTGACAAAAAATATAAATATGGCAATCGGATTTGCTTTGGTATTTCCCGAAATAGATGACCATAAAATGGGAATCTGGGTATGTAGAACCCTTCCTGTGTCCAGGCCCTTTCTGATGGAGCTCCCCGTTGGGTAGCAATTGACCATACCAAACCGTGACAAGCCTGGACAACTATACTCAGGTACAAATTACTTAAACATTTTGAATCTTGTTGGGTATGAAATGGAATGCTCGGAAAGGTATAAGACGTTTTGGTCCCTGATAGCACAATTTTGGCCATCTAAAGCCAGGGCATTCTCTATTTCTCTTCCCAGTCCAGATTCGGGAACTTATTCTAGTGGTGCCAATTTTTTTCTTCCATATCCGTAAATTCTGTAGAGTATTTGCAGAATGTCTTCTGTAGTAAGTTTCTCTGTATGTCCCTATTGGAAGTGTCTCTACACATTTACATGGTGGTTTTCCTTCGTGGATCCTGCCATTTTTCTCAAGTAAAAGAAGCGTATCACAGGCGCCAATTTCCTTGTACCGTCCTACTGGCAATATCATCAGTGCTTTAAGGATAGAATTCAAGCAGACTTTCTATTGCTCAGTGAGTTGCTAAAGGTCACATCGACGCAAACTGAGTGCCTCATTTTTAATCAGCAAGGCTAACCAAGGAATCTTAACATAATGAGCTTTCCTGTTACCCGCGACACTTTTTGATGATTGTTTGAGTCCTTTTCCCGGCCTCCAGAATCGCACTCAGAGTAATGCTATTTGATGGAAAAATCCAGTGCGAAGTTCCGTCAGAGACTATGTTTCTGTTGCTCATTTTGACAGTTGACACAGACCAACCGCGTCATTTTCCAGTCACCAAGGCTACTCGATGATGTTTCCTGTTAGGCCAGTTTCCGATGATTGTTCGTTCCTCGATTCCTCATTTTTTTTTGTTCTCATTTCATAGTAGTAATATCTATCATCTCATCAGGACGGAACACCTTTTCAGTTTGCTGACTGGTGGTATCTTCTGAAATATGCAGGCATAATGATTTCAGGGAACAAGTGACATCTCTGCAATTGCAAACCGAAAAAAAAAATCTCTGCAATTGCAGATAACAGATTGGCATGTTGTGGCTTTACCTCATAAGTCTGTAAGTAAATTTCTGCCATGGGTGCATGAACCTGATAAGATCAACGCAAGAGCTTGACAGGCTGAGCTGCTGAGAGCCTGAGATACACCGGATGCGAGCAAGTGATCAGGCTGCGAGGGCAGCTTGCAGCAGCAAAAACAAAATAATAAGGGGTGACCGCCGTTGTTGTTCTTGCCTAAGGTAATGCAACAAAAAAAATAGCGAGGTTTGCCCATGTCAAAACAAAACAGAGGAAGTATTTAAGTACTTTTCCAACAACCATAGAGAGATAACTGAAAAATGAACTACTCAACAAGAACACCCTGGTGTCATGTGTACCCAAAGTACACATGGAACTTCCTTTCGTTTCCACTCAAGCCAAGGTACAGTACAGTGGATCCAACAGGCGACCGCTATGTAAACCGAGAGCCCATCCTGCTAAAATCCTCAAAAAAGAAAAAAGAAGATGAAACTAGTTACTAGTAACACACTCCATCCCCATGTATATCTAATGTTTGGTTCAGTTGTAGCTTGTTTCCCTTCTGAAGCTGTTACGGTTGGCTTGCTTGGAGCCGTCGGCAGCTGCAGCGCTGCTGGGCGACACGAGGTTGCTGAGGGTCCTTGCCATCTGCTGCTTCACCTGGCCCCTCTTTGCCGGAGGCCTCTTCTCCTTGGCGAGGCTGCTGCTGCTGTACTGGTACTCGCACTCCATCGCCGCTGATCTTCTTGCTCCTTCTCTGCTTCTTTTTTTTTTGTGTGTGTGTTGTGTGCTGAACTCGCTTGAGGAATGGGTGGGGATGCAGGAGCGTATTTATAGGCGCATGAAATTTGCCTGCATCAGTTGGCCGGCACCTTATTCGCTTCTATCTGCAGGAATAAAGTGCCAAGGTGATAGAAGATTCAGACACTTGCATTTGCGCCTCTCTGCCACCTGAAAGATACACACACACCTGACATGCTATGATATTTGTGCTAAAGTGAATAATTTTGGTCGACCAGGGTAGTGATATGGGAAAAAACACCGTTTCACTTGTAAGATATTTGTACTCAGAGGGCAAAAGACAGCTTTCCTTTTGGATATTTTGTTTCTGAGGGAATCCTTTGGAGATATTTATGTGGAACCTGAGCGCTCATCTCTCATATTACCACCCAGTGGGTCAAGTAGCATCCCAGTTAAAGCCCTGATCTTTTGGGGAACAAATATCACTGCATGTAAGTGATTTAAGAAAGGATAGTAGAAGTGACAAGGACAGTTGACAGGTTTATCTGGTTCACACTCCTAGTTAGTTACACTACTACCCGAAAAAGAACTTTGACAAGGACAAGTGATTTAGTTTAGTTTCTTGTCTTAACCAAGTAGCTATTCACTAATAAATGAGTTTATGTCAGTCATGTCCCTAGCTAGTTACGCATGCACGAAAAGGTTTTCACATGTGTGGTGTGACTAAATTGCAAAGTTTTTCTAACGAGAAGTGTGGAATTTAAGGCCAACGATGATATCGGACACCGCTTCCAAGCGAGGAAGCAACTGAGACAACGTGATCATGTGTTTCCAAAACCTTTTTAATCTCGTTGCCGACATGCTTTTTATTCTCATAGCACGAGCTAAGGAGGATCGACAACTGAGTTTTCCCTCATCTGGTAGACGACGAGTCTCATTCTTCGGTACGCCAATAACACTAACATAATAGAGCACGGCATAGAAAGAGTTTGAATAAAATGCCTTTTATTGCATGTTTAAGCGATTATTTGGCTTAAACATTTAACATTCATGCTTCGGTCGAGCTAAGGAAGATGATCAATACAAGTTACTGTTTGGTTGTGAGGCCAGTGCCCTTTGTTGGGTCACGAAGAGAGAAGTTTTATACGTGGAATTCCTAATATTTAGTCGAGGTAGAAGGCCACGAGGATTACCACTAGACGCGTATATGCAGAATCGATGAAGCCCGTTGAAGCAATGCAGTCCCACAATCGTCGAAGTGTTGAACATACAACACCTCTACCGGTATCCACATGTACGAGAAGGAGTACCGACGGTGGACTGCTAGGTCCGGTATGACAGTTGGATTGGATGGGGCTAGGGTTTCCAACGCATGCAAGTGGCTAACCATGCCCTTGAGAATTCCGCATCCTACTATATATAGGGAGTGGAAATATGCTACACAACACTTGTGGCCCATCCACTAAATGCCTATTATGTTTACCGCGAGTTTAACTCACTGAACCAGTCCGTGTCTGGTTTGGGTCCAACCCAAACGACATACTTATCAGTCGGATTCACATCCGACTAGCTCCCGCTCTTAAGTGTGTGACCCCGTAGTCTTATGACAACTTGGACACGACTTGAGTCCGACTCATGATGGATCAATTGGTAGCAGCTCCTACTAGAACGTGCCGACTCCCAAGGCCATAGAGTCATGACGATATACCTTTTCAATGTAACTTACGTCCGAGTCTCTTTTGCCTCACAATATATATGCGAATTATAGATTGTAGGGCCTAGTAGGTCCTAATTACTGGTGTTGTTTAATGAATTTTACCATAATAGATTATACATTGCTATATTTAATTATGACATTATTACTCTGTCCTCTTTTTTGAAGAAGCTACTCTCTCCATCGGAAAATCGTTTTGGAGAACGGGCTTCATGGTGAACTTTTCTAAATTTTTCAAAAAGCGTCAATTTTTTTTTGAAAACAATATATTCGTGTAGCCCACAATATAAAATACATGTATGCAAAATTTAAAAGTAAAACACATTGTATTTTGCGCACAATAAAAAAAATATGACAAATTCTGGAAAAAAGCAGGCCCATTCAAAAATTGCACTGTTCACACTCAGATCCAAATTGTTCTCTTTTTTAATGAGGCAAGAATACAAAGTATTTTAAAATAATCATTTGCAAACGCGTATTATAAATTATTATCTATCTCCCTATATTTTTTCGGAATTTTTGAATCTTTACATTTTGATTTTTTTTAAAAAAATCCTAAAGTCCTACTGGAGCCTGTCCTCCAAATCGACGCACTCCTCACTCCATCCCATAATATAAAATGTTATTACAACCAATATATACTTATATCATGGGAGGGAGGGAGTAGTTGCTTAATATATGGACAAGATGCACACGTGTATGCTTGAAGAATATATATCTGTGGATCCTTGACAATAAGATGTCACAATTTGCTCTCATATTTGCAGCAATCCCAAGTCCTGATAAGCTGTCAAAACAATGCACTAACTAATTCACTCTGAATATTTTGAAAGAAAGCCAAAGGAATATCCTAATTCGACCAAGAGGAGAGATGTGACAAATACAACCGATAATTATACAAGTGAAGGTGACGCCTTAAGTTGAACTGTTTTCTTGCTCCAAAGTTCCTCGCAAGTCATCTCCTCCACGGAGACTCCCCACCTCTCCTCGCCTAGCTTTGTTCGGCATCGATTCTGGCTTTGCTTGGATTCGTGGAACGCAGAGGCCATAAGTTATCCTCCTTTTGAAAAACATAATACGAGTGAACAAAACATGATAGGATTATGCAACCATCACAAAGATGATACTTTCATAAAGATGATCTTTGTTGAAATAATTAAAATACAAAGCTCTATTGTAGATGAACAACTTTCAACTAGGTAGTACTATGGAACTACCTACCATCCTCTTTATGATGCAGAGGAAAATTGCACAGCCAATCCGAAGGTATGAAAGTTTGCCCTTTTTTTAGCAGGAATCAAGAACATTATTACTGTTAGCGCGCTAAGAGCATCTCTAGCCGTGCCTTCATATGATGTCGGAAAACAGCACCATATCAGTGCACCAACAATAGTAGTCTTGTATGGGGGCGCCTCTCTTCAGCCGCACTCTAAATATCATTTTTAAACTTGAAGTCGATTGACAAACATTTTTCATTCAAATTTTAGATATTTTACAAAGTTGAATGAAATTGAAACATAATCTGAATCTAAACTAGTCGCCACTATAGTCGAACCAGCGGTAGTTGGCGGCCTTGTCCTCCTTCTCGCTGGCCTCGTCCTTGGCTGCGCTAGTGTCTTTGCTGCCTCAATGTGCACGATGACGGTGTTGAGGGTGTGCACGGGCAAACCCTACCATAGCTCACACCTGTTCTTATTCTTCGACGGCACGTCGCCACTTTTATTAAGAGCCTACCGTCGGTTGACGCCCACATTAATTTAGGTTGACCAACCGCTATATCGATGACTGGGCTGGCCCGCATGTCGGTAATGTGTGTCATGCCGCTTCTGTATGGAGGCCCTGGGGGAGCTTGGATGTTGTGACATCGACTACATTCACACCAACTTGCACTGTCCAGCTTCCAGAGAAGAAAAAACATTGCAGTCTCTTAGAAAAAGAAGCCAAATCCATATGATCGTATTTTTTGCCAAAACTGACCAAAGTGGACAACTTCAACCGCGTCTGCCCTCCGGGCGAAACTAATTCGGAATCTGACCCCTCACGTCGGCTCCACTTCAAACGGCGCCGACCTAACACAGGTCGGCGATGGCGCCGAACTTGCCACTGGGGTGGAAGCCTGGCTGACGTGGCCGCTATGTCGGCGCCGTTTCAACTGGCGCCGACCCTAGGGTTATACCCAATCGAGCAGTTTCCCTTTCTCCCCGATCCACTCTTACCACCACAGCCGCCAGCGGCCGCCTCCGCCCTCCCTCGCGACGCCGGCCGGCCGCACCACCTCCCGCCGCTCCTCCTCCGCTCTCTCCACCTCCGCCGCTCCACCTCCCGCCGCACCTGCCCGCACGCCGGCCGCCGCGTCCGCACGCAGGTCGCCGCCCGCACGCATACCGCACGCACGCAGGCCGCCGGCCGCTCCGGCGGGTGGGCTGCCTCCCTCCGGCGTGGAGGGTCCCTCTCCGGCCATCTCCTCGTCCCGCACCTCTCCCCTCCGGCCGCAGGTATCTCTCCCCTTCCCTCTCCTCTCTCAAATCCCCTCCCCCTATTCTAAAATGTTATGGAAATGTTGTGTGTAATTATATATGATTGTGTTAGTTAATTGTAATTGTTCAACTTAAATGAATCATACAATGTAATTATACAATGTTGTATGTAAACTAATGTTGTATGTACAAATTAATGTTGTATGTAAACTTAGTTAAGTGTAATCGTACAATGTAATTATGTTGTATGTGAAGCACATGTTCTAGTTAATTGTAATTATTCAAGTGTTGCTAATGTAGATATTTCAATTAGATGATATTGCTACAAGTTTGGCCAACATATGATGTAACATTATTGCTAATGTAGATAGTAATGTTGATATTTCACTTAGTAATTATACATATGATGTAATTATTCCACCCGTAGGAGTTTTTTTGTAGTAGTTGTTTGTAGGATACAGATACATGTGCGTAGATATTTCACTTAGATGATATTTTGTAGGAGTTGTTGGTAGTTTTCTATAGGAGTTTTTTTGTAGGAGTTGTTAGGAGTTGCTAGATTGATTGGTATTGGCTATTTTGTGTGTGTGTGTGTGTTGTAAGCATGTGCAACATATATGAATGATATTGGCTAGTTTGTGTAGGGTGATTGTAGCAAAATGAGTAGGTTAGAGCAATGGAGCAATGGTATTTTAGGGTGATTGTAGATGGCATGGTATTATTGGTTGAACATTGTCGCATTTTGTTGCGTATTGCATTCTCTAATGGATGCTTTGGTATTTGTTTTGGCTATTAATATAGATGGCTTATGCAAAAGTCCTTCATGTGCATCACGGTGGGCGTGTTGTGCAATCGGACTGTGGTGTTGAGTTTGTGGATATGGCAAAGACTGTGATATTTTTTCCGACTAGTCCTAGTCTTAGTGATGTTGTTGTCAAGGTTAGAGCTGCCCTTGGATGGAGTGACAAAGGCGATGAAGTTGTTTTGGAAGGAACATATGATGCGGGTGGCTCTAGATCTTATACTGAGATGATCCCGATCAACAGTGACAACGAGTGGGATCTATACAAAGAGCTAGTGGAGAACTCGCAAATAAAATCTTTGGTCGTGTTTGCCGTCAAGGTCACCGGGCATGCCCATCTTCTCATCGACTTGAACAAGCGGCCCTCGATTATCGAAAGAAGCAACGATGACCGTCCTGAGGATGTGTATGATGCGGGTCCAAGCCAACCGCCTGTGTGGGACACAGAAAATCAACAAGATGAAGATTACTTGGAGGAGATTGTGGAGGAACCCATTTATGTTGAAAGAGAACGAGTAGAGATCATCGAGGAGAAAATGAATGTTGAAACCTTAGAGCCGATCGAGGAAGAGTTTGTAGCTGTCTCGCCAATCAACATTCCATCATCGCCTTGTGTACCTTTGGTGGCATCTTCAATGCTTGAGGGAGATCCATATACCTATGAAGATGACAATGAAGAGGACGAGGGGTATGAACATGCTTACGCTACGGACTCGGACGATGATCGTTCGGTTCCCAAGTTTTCGGAGAAGGAGACCGATGCATTTGTCAAGGTGTGGGTCAGAGATCCTAATGTTCATGAGTTCAAGGATGTTAGGCAGGCTCACCTAGCCGTGGCAGACTCGAACCTACGGGAGTATGGGCCGGAGCGGCCTAGACCCCTCACCGAAGACGAGGCACAAAGTCGACCCAGGGCACGGCCTTTGATATACCCGGGGCTAAAATTCAAGGCTATGTTGGACATGCAAGTATGGTTCCAGGAGTACGCCGTAAGTCATCATCGACCCTACATAGTGTTCAAGTCCGACCAAAATGAAAGATATGTTTTGATATGCGAGAATGAAGATTGTCCATGGAAGGTATGGGCAAGGAAGAAGAAACCTGAAGGTTGGTGGAAGATAAGTAAGTATGAAGGCCCGCACACATGTGGCAATGCCGTCCTGGAGGGCAACAAGCACCGGCAACTGACATCTACTTTTATTGCACACCGGTGTGCCAATGCCATCAAAGCTACCCCTACCCTTCAAGCGGCCTCTTTGGTCCAATTTGTGAAACTCATATTTGACTATCATATCAAGTATGGAAAGGCTTGGAGGGCTAAGCAAATGGCTATGAAGATGGTTTATGGTGATTGGGAGGAAGCATATGGGAGGCTCCCTAGGTTGTTGGCGGCGATGGCACATCGAAACCCTGGTATGACGCACATTGTGCAGCCCCATCCAATCAAGACTCGCACGATCGAAGGTGTCAAGTACCAAGTGTTCCATCGAGCATTTTGGTTCTTCCGCCCTTGTGTTGAAGCATTCAAGCATTGTCGTCCATTTCTTTGTGTGGATGGAACGTTCCTTACAGGGAAGTTTAGGGACACCCTTCTTGTTGCTATCTCTTGCGACGCGGACAACCGATTGGTCCCACTTGCCTTTGCTCTTGTGGAAAAGGAGAACAACGTCAGCTGGAACTGGTTCATGCACTTGGTGAGGACTACGATTGTTGGCCCCGGAAGAGAAGTTTGTGTCATTTCTGATCGCAATCCGGCCATATTGAATGCTATGAGGGAAGAAATACCTGAGCATCCCCTTGTTAAGCACCGTTGGTGCATAAGGCATTTCGCGGGTAATTTCTACCGTGCTTGTCGTAATAGAGAAATGACTGAGTATCTCCGTAGGCTTACCTTGGTGTTCGAGCCGGCTGTATTTGAAGAGATGTTCAATGAGTTGTATGGCTTGACAAATGAGAAGGGGAAGGGTTTTCTTAGGGAGAATTTGCCGAAGAAACACCTATGGGCTCAAGCTTTCGATCAGGACGAGGTTCGGTATGGTCACATGACAAGTAACATGGCCGAGATATTCAATAAGGTGCTAAAGGGTATCCGCACGCTACCGGTAACTGCCGTCGCATCCTTTACTTTTGACAAGTGCAACGAGTATTGGGTCACGAGGAGCGACGAAGTGAAGGTGCTAATTAATGCCGACAAAAGATGGCCAAAGACTGTTGAAGAAGAACTTGGATACCAAGCCACGAAATCTCATGACCAAACATGGACTTGTTTTGATAAGGAGGTCTAGAAGTATGAGGTTTCGGAGGTAGGAGGTACCAACTCAGGTGGTGAGCAGTATGGTGGTCGCAAATATGTTGTTGTGCTTGCCCAGTACTCTTGCACGTGCCAGATGCCTTTACAGATCCATCTACCATGCTCTCATATAATAACTGCGTGTCGTGGTCGGGCCGTGGACCCATACAACTCCGTCTCACAGTTCTACAATCTTGAAGAGCTATATCGCACATGGGCTGGTAGATTCGAGCCTTACCTAGACATGGCCCAATGGCCTAAGTATACCGGGCCGGTGTACTTACCAGATAGCAAGCTAATGATCGACACAAAAGGGCGAAGAGCGACTAAGCGGTTCAAGATGGACATGGACCAAGCCGATGGAGGGACAACCTTCAAGCGAACCCGTCCGAATGATAATTTTGTGGAGGACTCCGTGAAGAACCGTTGTTCGGTATGCGGTGAAGAAGGTCACAAGAACACAAAAAAAACTAAGTTGTGAGGATCGGAAGAAGAAACTAGCCGCGGAAAAAGCAGCGGCGGAAGCCGCTGCCGCCGTGGCCGCTAGTAACCCTTCATCAAGCGGGCGTGGTAGAGGCCCTAAGAGGCCTCGAGGGACTAGACATATGAAAGGTTATCGCCGTCATCCAAAGGTGATAGGGAAATTAGCCAAGGCGTTACAACGGGCTAGAAAGGTTATATTTTGTCCTATGCTATAAATTATTCTTGTTAGGTGTCTTTATTTTGTCCTATGCTATAAATTATCTTTCAATTATAACTGCATGTTTCTGAAACTCACAAAAAAACCTTGTCATGCTAGTTCTCGTTGATGATGTTCATATGTGTCATGCTTTGTAGGCCGGTGAGCTTGTACGAGGTATCAAAGAGGCTGAAGTGGCGCTGAGGGTTACTCTAGGAAGTCCAGCTGCCGAGTCTACCCTACGGAAGTGTCTCGAGGTAACGACTAGCAAAGTTCATAAGTTTGGCAAACGTACATATGTTTCCCGCTCATGTCTACAAATCTAGCCAACACTTACATTGTTCTATTATGCAGAAATTGGTCAAACGTTCCCGCTCGTTGGTGTCTAGACTTGGATGCCGGGATCCTACCGCTGACATGACGAGTCTCCAGCCGAGCCCTCCAACTTCTGGTGGCAGCGGATCCATGTACAATTCAGGTGACGGGACCTCCATCGACTCTGACACTCCGTTGTCCATGTTCCGTGGAGCTTCGTCCTCCCAAACTGTCCATGATGGTCCGGAGCCAAGCCAATCACAAGGTATGCCTCGTAGGGGTTCTCGTGCACGCCGCGCACCGGATATTACAACCCCCGACACTGATGCTCTCAAACCACGTCGTAAGAAGGGTGTCGTCAAGAAAAGGAAGGCGCAGAACTGAGATTTGTTTGTGTTGATTGTGCATACATGTTATGAAACTTGACTATGTATGACTTGAACTATGTATGTGCGGATGAACTATGTTTGTCTCACCACCTGATGTGCTATATGTAATGTTGTGAATCTTGATGTGCTATATGTAATGTTATGAAACTGTCATCTGTGATTGTCATATGTTTGTCATCTGTGAATTTGCTATACGTAAATCTGTGAATACAATTTCAAGTGTGCAGAGACGTCGGCGCCATGTAACCCGGCGCCGAACAGAGCAACGTCGGCGCCATTTCAAGTGGCGCCGAACTTCGGCGCCTTTATTCACGCTCAGCGCCACACCAGACACAGAAGGTTTTCTGGGGGAACAAATCCAGCACCAGCTTTCGGCGCCATTTCAACCGGCGCCGAACAGACCAACGTCGGCACCATTTCAAGTGGCGCCGAACTTCGGCGCCTTTATTCATGCTCGGCGCCACACCAGACACAGAAGGTTTTTCTGGGGGGAACAAATCCAGCCCTAGCTTTCGACGCCATTTCACCCGGCGCCGAACAGAGCAACTTCGGCGCCATTTCAAGTGGCGCCGAACTTCGGTGCCTTTATTCATGCTCGGCGCCACACCAGACACAGAAGGTTTTTCTGGGGGGAACAAATCCAGCCCCAGCTTTCGGCGCCATTTCACCGGGCGCCAAACAGAGCAAAGTCGGCGCCATTTCAAGTGGCGCCGAACTTCGGCACCTTTATTCATGCTCGGCGCCACACCAGACACAAAAGGTTTTCTAGGGGAAAAAATCCAGCACCAGCTTTCGGCGCCATTTCACCTGGCGCCGAACAGAGCAACGTCGGCGCCATTTCAAGTGGCGCCGTCCAAAGTGTTTATTTAATTTAGTTATTTTTCACTACAAGACATGGAGTTCTCTTACATTATATTTAATTATTGGACAAATTGAGAATTACAAAACATACATGGTTCCCAACCGTGTTCTTTCAGTAACATACACATAAATCTATGGTTCGCCACCTAAATTGCGAAGTTGTGTCTTCAGCCTATCAATCTCCATATGATTGTTGTAAATTAGTACCCTAGCTTCCGGAGAGAACTCCTCGTCTTCGTACTGATAGTGGCCGTATCGGTATCCCTACGAATGAAAGTTCATGATATAAATAGTGAATATTGAGGCCTAACAATTGGCTGTGTTCATTGCGCGTACCTCTGGTTTGGCACATATTGAGAATCTTCTTCCTGCATTCTCAAACGACCAATCATATTCGACCCTAACAATTGGTCGTGTTGGACAACGGCAGCGTATACCTGGAATACTTGAGTAACGATCAGGATCATATGGATTGACTGGGCTACTTGGAAGAGCACGGTTTCTGGACATGGTGCTAGTAATTGCTATTTGAAAGAAAGAGTGCATGGCCATTTATAGTTAAAGGGAAGCAATGAATCAGTGTTGTGATGAATTATTGCTCCTGCAACACTCACATGGCTACGAATCATTGAATCATTGATCACTGAGTGAATCATTGGACCATTGAAATACATGTGCACTGAGTCATTGAGTAAGTGAATCATTGAATATTGAAATTATTATGACTGAGTGGTGGGAATCGGCGATTCACTGAACCATTCTAATAATTGAGCACTAAAACACTGAGCAATAGAAATCATTGATCACTGAAACACTAAGCATTGAGCACTGAAACACTGAGCACATGTGATTTGGATAGCACACTATTGCTAGTAGTACTACACACTGTTGATGGTGACTACACACTGCTGCTAGTAGCACTGAAACACTGAAACACTGAGCACATGTAATTTGGATAGCACACTGCTACTAGTAGCACTACACACTGTTGGTGGTGACTACACACTGCTGCTAGTAGCACTGAAACACTGAGCACATGTGATTTGGATAGCACACTGCTGCTAGTAGTACTACACACTGTTGATGGTGACTACACACTGCTGCTATTAGTACTACACATTGGTGATAATGCAGTGTATAGTTGATGGTGACTACACACTGTTTATAGTGTCACTCAACGAAAAGCAAACATACCCCATACAATACTTTAGAAATGTCTAGCTATATATATCACTCGTACACAATGTTTTCTGTCTCACCTACAACAACACAACAATGGCAGACCTTCGACGATTTTGGTGCGACTGCAACTTTGAAGCTAGACTATGTTATGACTGGAGGTTCCGAAATGTCGGGCGAAGGTATTGGGATTGTCCTGGGGCAGACGGTCAGGTATCCACTTAAAACCATCATATTTACAAATATATAGCATATGTGTGTTATATTTAATAATTGTAGAACATTTTATCAGGGTAATGGCCAATGTGGATTCTTCCAGTGGTGTGACGACCCGTTTCCTGTTGAAGCACGGGTCCTCATCATGGACCAACGTGTCGAGATAGAAAATTTGAAGGCACGTATTCGGGCACTCGGTGGGGAGCCGTAGTATTGTTTTAATTTAGCCCGTGTGTAATATTTACTTATGTGCCGTACCGTTATGTTCCGCAGAATTATGTTTCTCACTTTTTTTTTGCCGAAACACTTGTAACTTATTTATGAATTCTATGATCAATAAATTAGCGGGCTAATCTTTCTCTATATATCCCTATATTACTTTTAACTCTGGGCTGGTGTGTCTGTCTTCGTCATTCCTCCATAAATAGCACCCGGGTGGTTGTCTGTCTGTCTTCGTATTCACTCCAATCACCCTCTCTTTATCTCTCTCAGCCAACTCCTCTCACTCTCTATCTCTCTCAGCCAACACCACTCATGGCCGGTGCAGGATCCTCTTCAAGGAAAGGGAAGGAGATAGCCTTTGAACTCGTAGGGCCTCGTAGTGGTACATTCCTCCCACCAGACATGCCACCGATGAATGAACTAGACGGCCATGTTTCGTGGATCATACAGTGTGATTGCATGGTGGGATGCTGCTACACAGCTGATGAAGCCAAGATGAAGAGCGGTGGGCTTGGCGGAAAATGGGGATTTGTGTGTGGGCACGCCCGGGGTCCTGCACCCTATTTCGTAAGAACTCTCTCCTTGCTCAATTTTTTTACTAGGGTAGAACTCTCTTCTCGCTCAATGTTTAAGTTAAAAATCTATATTATTCAATAGGCGGGATCGCGATGCGACAAGGATTTCTGGTTTGAAGACCAAAGACATTACGAAGTTTACTGGTATGGAGAAAAATATGTGAAGAAAGAGGCCAAGGAACTAGAGGAGAAAAGAAAGAGAGAGCACAGACAGCACAACCAGAAAGCGTTCGAGGAATGGTGTGCTAAAAAGATGGCCAACAAACGAAACAATTAGGATGAGTATGAAAATTGCTAGACACTCGTATTTCCTTTTAATTTAGTTTCCATTTCAAAATGGTGCTCTTGTATCTTTGATTTAGAGGGTTCAATGGTTTCCATTCCCCGAGCACCAGCAGTAGCAACAAATAAATTGTACCGTCTAGCAATTTATCATCATTTCGTGCTATGCAATGTACTTATCATCTAAGTAGAAAACAATTTGAGTTCCAAATATTTCATCTCAAGTAGTCATTACCAACATAAAGAAAACGGTGCCAAATTAGTTCCACAACTTACAACCAAGCCTGATACATGATGATATCAGAATGTGCCAAATTAGTTCCACATCTTCCACTTTGTGTTTTCCTTATTCAACCAAGCCTTGCTATCTTCCCACTCTTTCCTTCTCTTCTCTTCCCTTTGTTCTTCTTTAATCCTTGCCTCTTCTTCTTTCTTGCTTTTAGCTTCTAACTGGTACTTCCTTGAGCGCTCCTTCTGTGCTTTTTCAATCTCTTGCAACTCCAAGTTTATTTCATCCTCATGCTTCTTTTTCTCCTCATCGAAAACCTTCCAAGACTCATCTAAAGTGTTGGGGCCGTAAAGGGGACACCACCGTGTCATATCTTGACAGTGCTCACACCAAACAAGTGGAGGAGCCTTGGGTGTGGTCTCGTGTAATTTCCAATACTTAGGTGGAGATGGAGGAGGACGCATAATGCGTTTCCACCTCTCAGCTGATTTTGGGCCCAAAAGAATGCTAATATCCGATGAAAGAAGATAGTCATCATAACACTCGGGGCCATCGATCCACTGGAAGAAATAGCATGTGCAATGTTCCTGTCAAATAAAATTTATCATATCAACTAACAACGATCAATCAA
Source organism: Avena atlantica (assembly GCA_910589765.1). Classification (NCBI taxonomy): domain Eukaryota; kingdom Viridiplantae; phylum Streptophyta; class Magnoliopsida; order Poales; family Poaceae; genus Avena; species Avena atlantica. Next base: position 434,910,410 of record OU342733.1, on the reverse strand, counting down.
GTATGATAGATACCATGCCAGAAGACACCAAAACTCACGCGTGTATCGGGGCAACGGTAGAATGCGCGGCCAGCAGTAGTGTGGTAGTTAGATTGTTGTATATGACAAGTTTTACCACAACAACAATTTGGTACCGGATATCTTGGTACCATCGGAGCATCTTTCCATGACATATTGGGATACTTGCCTTTGGTACTTTCCGCAAACTTCATCTGACGTGCAATCTCCGTCCACATGTCCGGAGAATCTACAAACATTGGGATAATTAACATAGCAAACACTATAGCAAACACTATCACTTATAATGTCCTAAGCTATATTATCATACAACCGGCTAATTTTCCATTGAAGTGCTTCCCAACTTAGCAAACACTAAGACAAGCTCATATCCAATGCATACATACCCTAGCAAAATCTATGGAAATGAATCCCTACAAATATATTTCCACATGTGCATATTTTTGTTTTGTCATATGTAAAGTAAATTAGCAAACACTAAGACAAAGCTCCTATCAAATGCATGCATACACTAGCTACAATCTATTCAAACAAATATTACTTACAAAGATATCTAAATAACATATCTATGATCTTCTAGGGTTTCAACAAAAAAGAGATAAATGAGATCAAATTAGACATTCTAATAGGTGGAATCAAAGGGGATTTGAGAGAGATTACCTCTAAGAAGACTTGCCATGGTCCCAATCCAAGAAATCTTGGAGTTTCAACTAGATTTGAAGATAGGGGCGAAAAACAGGAGAGAGAGAGCTTGTGGCGGCTGGGAGGAGGAAATGGGAGGGCTGGGAAAGGGAAACTGCTCGATTGGGTATAACCCTAGGGTCGGCGCCAGTTGAAACGGCGCCGACATAGCGGCCACGTCAGTCAGGCTTCCGCCTCAGTGGCAAGTTCGGCGCCATCGCCGACCTGTGTTAGGTCGGCGCCGTTTGAAGTGGCGCCGACGTGAGGGGTCAGATTCCGAATTAGTTTCGCCCGGAGGACAGACGCGGTTGAAGTTGTCCACTTTGGTCAGTTTTGGCAAAAAATACCATATAATCAGATATGGTGGACACAAGCCACTGTCCGCACGTGCACCAAAAGGGAAGCTGCGTCAGTGGCGAATAGTTGCGTGACTGCAGAGGGAAATGGATATGGAATATGGGCGGCAGTACTGTGGCAGAAGTTCCAGAATTCAGATATACCAAAGTCTCGCCCTTTTTCTTTCCATTGAAAACATGCATTTGCCGACCGGCTCAGTTGATATTCTTTCTATCCTCAATAATGTAGCGCGAAAAAAAATATGCGCATCATCGACAAAGGAAGAAAAGCACTACGTGATATTCTTCAAATGTTTCAGATGGACCTGTCAAAAGATCAAGTTCTATCCTTTTTGTTTTTGGTTTAGTCCAATATAGAACAAGAGTTTGCCTGTGTCCTTAAGAGATATCTTATAAAAGTTTAAAATTATCATTCTTGTATTGGAATCATACTGATTTGGTACTTTGAACGGAGGAACATCTAAACAATCAAGTGCCCGCTTCTTTTAAGCCAAAACCAAGGGCCTGTCAAGAAAAGGAGTTTCTTCTGATAAAGTTGTGTTATTTAGTCCAGATTTTGATTCAGTACCAAAACTTTGCCAAAAAGTAGTATTCCCATCCGTTGCATAATAAGTATAGCTGTGATTTAGTACGAGTACTATTTACCAAAATCTCCTTAATGAAGCCTTTTGCACTATATTTGCATTTTATTTTATATTTCTTCCAGAAGTCCAAGGGAAATGAATGTAAGATATATGAATTTTTGTTTTCATAAATATGTTTTCCAAAAATACGGCATCATTCGTGCAAAGCGGTGACGAGCTCCTCATGGCGGCATATACCCAAATGAACTGGGAGGCTAAAAAGATTTTTGCCCAGCATAGAAAATAACATAGTCTAAGAATCAGGCCACCGCAATCTTAGGTTGTTTCTTCCTTTGTTGCATGAATACATGTTTTACTCTAATTCTATATTTTATATGTTATGCGTTGTGTGCATCTTTCTATGCAAAGACCGACAGTAAACTCTTTTGCTTGCATCAATTTGATTGGACTTTCGAGTTAATAAAAACTCACTTGATCGCAAAAAAAAACATACGAGATAATTTAAAGATGAACTGGAAAACGTATACTAATGCCATGTATACCCAAAGTTCGTATTACATCACATTGTGACAAGGAGCTTCCTCCCGTTCCCACTCAAGCTAAGGTACAGTACAGTGGATCAAACATGCTTTCTTTCTCGGTACATAAAAACGGAGAGAGCATCATGCTAAAATCCTCAAAAGAAAAGTAGCTATCCAGTAATAACCCCACTTTGTCCCAAACACCATACTACCACCCTCTAAATATTTCGTTCAGTTGTAGCTTGTTTCCCTTCTGAAGCTGTTGCGATTTGCTTGCTTTGAGCCGGCAGCAGCAGCAGCAGCAGCGCCGCTCGGAGACACGAGGTTGCTCAGCGCCCTCGCCATCTGCAGCTTCACCTGGCCCCTCTTCGCCGGAGGCCTCTTCTCCTTGGCCAAGCCGCCGCTGAACTGGTACTCATACTCCATCGTGTCCGGTCTTCTTCTCTGCTTCTCTGCTTCTTTTGTGTTGTGTCTGTCTTGTACTGTATTGAGGCCAAGTGCTCGTTTGAGGAGTGGATGAGGATATGATGAGGATGCAGAGTGTTATTTATAGGCACTACATGGATGTTGCCTGCATCAGTTGGCCGGCCTGCAAGTGCACCTTATTCACTTCTATCTGCAGGAATAAAGTGCCAAGGTGGTAGAAGATTCAGATACTTGCACTTGCGACTTTTCTGCCACTTGAAAGATACAAGCATACATACATGCTGCGATATTTGTAATAAAGTGAGAAATCTTAATGGACCAGAGTAGTACAGCGGTATTGGCCAGAGCACAGTTTTACTTTTGAAGATATTTCCTCTCATTTCACCACTCGGAGGTCACACCTAGCTTTCCTATTGGAGATATTTATGTGGAACTTGAGAGGCCAGATCTTTTGGGGGAAGAAATAGGAGCGAATTTAGGATATCTATATAAGGAAAATATGAGTGACAAGGACAGTAGACTCTTCATCTGGTTCATGAAGTATCACTAATAAATGGGTTTATGTCTGCCTCGTACCTACTTGCTTAACTTCTGGACAAGTTGCACCTGTGGGTGGAAAAGGATGTATATGCTTGAAGAATCCGTGGACCATTGACAAGTCAGATGTCACAGTTTGCTGTCACATTTGCAGCAACCCCAAGTACCTGAAAAAAAATCAAGATCACAAAAAAATTAATTGAAAGAATGGCAAAGGCTATGCACTAATAAGAGGTTGTTGGCGGTGACAGTTTCAATAACAAGGATGTACCTTCTTCAGGGAAAATATATGCGACTAGGTACTCATTTGTTTTGAGTTCTGTATTACAATATTAATTTACCTGGCAGACATCGGTCATGTGCGCAAAAAAAAGGGAGCCTATTGCCCGAAAAAAGTAAAACAATTTTGCTGTGCAAAAGCAAGGAACTTTTTAAAGAAAAAACTCAGGAATAATAAAACATCACAATCCTAAAGGAAAATAACCTATGTTCACTTTTTTTATCAAGAACAAGATATTTCAGTAATTCATCAACAAGATTACAACCATTTTACCATCAAGAAATTCGGCACCTCATCAGTCTAGGCAAAATTTATAGTACCAAGTGACATGACCTGGCTAACAATTGCACAACTAGGTATAGGACTTTCACTTGATAGTTGCTTTTCTACAAATTTTGTAGAAACCAAACATGAACTCCGATCTTAGGAAAATTCTTCTAGATGTCGTAGTGCACATTTTCTTTTCTAGTCTACATTCTCTCTCTAATCAATTATTCTTGAATATGAAACTTCTACATTTTCACATTCCTCATCCAAATATGTCTTCTTTGTTCTTGTAGTCTGTTTAATGTAAGATATTAAGACATGCCATTTTAGTCACACATTTATCGTATTCAATGTTTTTCTAGGCATGTACGTTCGGAAGTGGCCTTAAAGGCTGAAAGCAATGATTTGTCGAGAGTAATCTGTCAAGCTTCATGCACTAGCCAACACAGCCAAAAGTCCGAACTGATGGAAAGGCCTAGTGCAATCTACTTATACATTTCAACATAAAATTAGTAAACTGATTGGACAAACAACCTGCATGGGGTAAATATCTGGCTGTGAAACAATGTCAAATAAATACGGCAGGTTGTATTTTGGCTACATGTGTTCTCCTGTAATTTGGGGGTATCTACCATAGTCCTATTAACGTATCAAAGTTTACGGCAGGTTGTATTTTGGCTACATGTGTTCTCCTGTAATTTGGGGGTATGTACCATAGTCCTATTAACGTATCAAAGTTAATATGATAAACATGTGAAAACATAAAGATAAAAACTAGCAAACCTATAAGACTAAATATGCGCGAGTCACACTGCTAGTTTCTAGAGAATATATCCTCCAAATCATATACCCTCGAAACAAAGCGATCCAAATGGTTTCACTTGATATTTCCTTTTACTACACCTCTTCCAACAACACAACGATGTAACTGAAGGTGAACTCAAGGTTTGTGTATATAACATGGAACCTTTGTTTCTGAAATATATATGCATAATACACAAGTAACGTGGAGCAGTTTCCGCCCAAGCAAAGTTACTTTCTAGTGGATCTCAGACAGGTACCCAGTACTTGACAGGTATCTTACTGCTAAAATCCTCAAAAGAAAAAAACATCTAGCAAGTAGTAACATCCCACAAACGATAACCATTTTTTCTAGTTGTAGCTTGTTTCCCTTCTGAAGCTGCTGCGACTCGCTTGCTTCGAGCCGTCGGCAGCTGCAGCGGTGCTGGGCGACACGAGGTTGCTCAGGGCCCTCACTATCTGCAGCTTGACCTGACCTCTCTTCGCCGGAGGCCTCTTCTCCTTGGCGAAGCTGTTGTTGTACTGGTACTCGTACTCCATCGCCTCTGGTCTCCGAACTTCTTCCCTCCGGTCTTGGAACTTCCTCTTTCTCCTTCTCTGCTTATTTTTGTGTTGTGTATGTGTACTTGTGTGTTAGATTGAGGAAGGGATGAGGATGCTGGAAGGTATTTATAGGGGTGGGGATGTTGCCCTGCACCAGTTGGTATGTGCATCTGATATTCTTATTCACTTCTATCTGCAGGAACAAAGTGGCCATGCTTTTGGAGTCACGGTGTTCCGAAACGTGATCACGGAAATAGGTCGCCAGGGAATTTGTGCCTGCACACCGAGGACCGAGACTAGGTGGCCCGGACCAGTGATCAGCATGTTTGAAAGAGCCAAGTGCTCCAAAAGGTCCTATAAAGAAAATGTTAAAATTCTCTTAATTAAAAGATGAATTTTTTAACTCTACGATATCTTAGCGTTTGAATAAGATGGTAATCTCTACTAGACTAGATGTCATATTTAATCAGTAGAATTAACGCTAGAAGTAACACCTTTTTTTCTTTCTTTTGCTGGTTGATTCACATATCAACACTTTGTGAGGTTATGTGCATCAGTCAGATGCGGAGGCAGGGATGTTTTCCCCTTTTCAAAAAAAGTATTAGGGAAATATCAGCCTTTTTTAAAATTTCAAGTAACATTTCGTGTAGCCTGATTCCTTAAAAGATATAGATGTCTAATATCTACTTATACATTTTTTTATAGAATTATATTTCATATGCTACCTAAATAAAAATAATAAATGTGATTTTTGTGTAGGTTAAAATACAACATGCTATTTAACCAACATTTACAGGTCCTCAGAAATCATCTTCGTGTATCTATATGAAATAAGTAAGATTTCTTTTTAAACTTCAAAGTACCTTTATTCAATTTTTTAATAATCCGGCTCCATTTGTCCGTCCTCATTAAAAGATTGTTTTCCTAACTGTTGAGAATATAAGAAAATATCCATATGAATTGATCAGAATAAATAACTGAGATGGCATTATCATACAAACAACAATTGAATTAATCATGCAGCATAACAAAGTAGATGAACATATTACATTTCAACATGATAAACTGATCACATATACTCCAAACGTACAATAAAAACTCTAGCAAATACTAAAAGAGAAAGTTCATGATTATGTTCGGTGTAGCCTCAACAACGGCTGCGGATATAGCAACGTTCACATTGATATTGTCACCCATGTTAAAATTGTTGTTGACGTTCCGAAAGAAGTCGTCGTCCGACGACGCCATGTTGACAATAGTAATGCTAGAGCGTTTCCAAAAACATGATCGCTCCCCCACCCGTACACGTCTACGAGAGGCAGGGTTCTGGAGTCATATTGTCCCATACTTCGGTGCACGCCGGAAGGCAAGATGGAGAAGATGATGTCGATGTCTGAGTCAGCAAAATATAAATATCATGCATAAATATGAGCTCGGCTCATTCCCACAACCTCCGAGACGGGCAGCGAGGGAGGAGAATTGCACATGAGTTGCTCTTCTTCTCTCATCTTAGTGAGTAGCATAACAAGATTCTATATAATATGGTGAACTTGGCTCTCAACTAGAAATGTGGAACCAAACTTTGGTCTCACCTTTTTTCATATATATACAAATAGGCTAAAGAGAATTTCAAAATTTGTATTTGTTACGAGCCAACAGCCCTAGGGGCGATAAACATACGTGAGGGAAAACCGGACCTCGCATCGCTCCAGGGGCGGCTCGGGCGATCTGACCTAGCCGCCTTCGCCACCATCGGAGGAAGCCCTGCAGGCAAAGCCTGTGCGGCTGACGGGGACGGCGTGCCTTCATCTCCTCGTGTGGAGGGTGGCGGTGCGGCCCTTTCATTCCTACACGGCGGGATCTCTGGCTTACTGCAAATCAGCGGCCATGGACGACGAGATGCATGCGGCGGAGACGGACGCCGGGGCGATGGTCTCGGGCTTCTTCGGCAAGCGTGGAGTGACCGATGTGGCTACGAGGGTGACATGGCGCTGGTTCGGGGGACTTGGCACGACTAAGATCCTCATCTCCTCGTGGCGTGGGTGGTTGTGGCATTGCCCGCTGAGATCTCCGGCCTACTGTTGGGAGCCAGCGGGTGGTGACGAGGGGGACGTCGTTCTGCCTAATGAAGGAGTCGGTCCTAGGGTTCTTCGTTCTCCAAGATATTGGTCTGATGGGTGTCTTCCCTCATGGATCTGGCTGCTAACGAGTTCTAAAAGGGTTCCATCGGCGATCTTCCTTGGGCACTCATGCTTGGAGTTTGTTGGATCGAATGTGATTCGGTCATGCACACCCTTATTTTTTTGATCGTTTTGTTTCAAGAGGGAGGGCCGAGAAGCTTTGTTATGTGTTGCTATCATGGGACATGTCTTTTGAGTTTCATGGTGAAGTCAGAAACGGAGAATGCCATGGGGTTGAGGTACGAGGACTAGCAATGGTGGTTTAAGTCTTCGTGGCAATCAGAAACTTGCTTTGTGAATCCTGACTCGTAGCAGCGACATCGACAGGTGGGGGCGGCAACATATGAGAAGTACCAAGTCTTATCTTTCATAGTGAAACTCTAAGGTATGGCCTTAATTGGTGTCTGACAATGGTATTGTTAAAACATTACTTTGAGAGCGCGAATTTTTTAAAGAGTGAAAATCTATGTTCTATGATCGGGCAATGACAGTGTTAGTGATCTGTTTTCTTCTTAGAGACGCTAATTCTAGAGAATTTGGAATCTGTTGTCTTGGTGATGTTTGTCGTGTTGCTAAAGGAATAGATCAGTATAACGGGGTTTTTCTTCTTCTTTTTGCTTCTAAGGATGTATGCATCCATAGTGTTTTTAGGGCACCGTGGAAAGGCCGAGTGTAATTAGTAGTATTTTCACAACATTAGTACATTCTATTGGTCGGGCAAAATAAGCCAACAGCCCAACACCAAATTCCTTCACCCAGAGTTACCAAGAATGACTCTGGATAAGTACCATAGAGGGTTAACTGGTCGTGCCGCATTCTCCCTCCCTTTGCACTTTCACGCATACAGCGACTCCATCTAGCAGCGAAAGATGCCTTGGCCATCCAAGTGGAGCACGTACACACCGAATATGTTCATCGTTGCGGTATCTGAATGGATATGGATGCCATCATGCCAAAGTGGTATAAGAGATTCTGATACCTGCATTTTCACCTTTTCCCCGTCTGAAACAGAATGATACACGCATTCTCATCCACTAAAATGCGACGTATTTTAGTCGACCACACTCACCACAATAATACCTTGATTAACCCCCAAGACAAGTTCCTTGAATTATAAGCTCTCCAGTCTCCCCCAAAAATGCCACATTTCCAGGTTTTTTTGGCAGAAACTTAAACAGAAAAGTGTGCAACTTGAGAAAAAAAATACAAAATGCCCGAGGAACAGTACAAATTGGGCGATTTCATTGTGGAAGCTCCATTTTCTATTTTTTGGTGGTGGCTACATATGATTGAATTTTTTCTCTAAATTTTGCATGAACAAAAATTCAATTCAATATGTATGTGCATGATTTATTTCAAAATATTGTGAAACTTAGAAGTACAATTTTTTGGACGTGTTTAAACTTGGAATGGTGAGTATCCATGTCCATTCATGTATTTTCATGTTCCATAATTTGAAGAATATATGGACTAGTGGACGATCAGACCAGCGTGAACAAGCCCATGGACAATTATTAATGTTCCCCTTTGTCTAGGAAAATCAGATCAATTTCCTCAGAAAGATGTATAGAACCTTAGTTTATTTGTGCAGGAGCCGTTGTATGAATGTGCATACCCAGGTTGATTTTTTTTGAGAACCGCACACATTATATTAACAAATAAAACAGAGTACACAAGTGCACACACATGCGGAAACTTGCAGAAATACCGGGACTAGACAGGAAACTTTGCAAAAGAAACCCTAAACCAAAGAGTATCACTAATAGATCCCTCAGAGTCTCTGCAAACAGCCAGAACTGAAACCACCATCGATCCCCAACATCGCCGGGCACATACCGGGGAGGGATGCAGAAGACAAGCAAAACCAGAATCCAGGCCAACGCCATAGCCTTGAAGGCGTTGTGAACCGAAGACCAGGCCTGCAGAACAGGCACTTGACGATGTGGCGTGTCGGTCGAGGACGTTCCCCACACCGACCTAAATCCAGATCCGACGAATCCCGCCACCGTTGCCGGGGAAGACTGCCAAATCTGCCACCATCGGGCCACCAACCATGTAGACCCAAGGGACAAAACGCCCACTGCTCTAGCCGAAAGATGGGTAGACGAGGCCATCGGCTCACCGTCGCCATGAAGAACGCCGCCGTGGCGAGGGAGATACCGAGGCCACCTTATTCGACGCAGCACCAACCTCACCAAATCGGCGCTACTGGACAAAGACGGAGACCCTAGACCTATGGAAACAACCACGAAAGAAAGAACCCCCTCCACCGGCTGCCGAAGCAGCGAACGAAAGGGGGTAGAGATCACCGTCTCGCCGGCGTCCAAAGGAAGGCAATAACCGCCCACTTCTCTTTCGCCAAGGGAAGAGGCAATGGTTTTGCTCACTTCTGGACCTCTTGATTACCAAGGTCGAATTAGGTGTGGAAATAAGTTAACTTTTGTGGTGCCGGGCGCGAAGGGGGAAGGGGGGGGGGGGGGGGGGGGGGGGGGGGGGGGGGGGGGGGGGGGGGGGAGGGGGATGTAATGACTTGTGGCATGTGCAAAACCACCTCCAAATAAATTGTCGGAACCAGTTTCATTGACCAAGGGACCAAATCTAAACCACTTTTGCATTTGTATTGATCAGCATGTTGACCGTGTCGTGGTAGTTGGAACAACATCTATATGCAAACTTTGACATTCGGAAATAATTAGGAAAATTAACTTTTTTCTCTATACTTTTGTCAAAAGTCTTTTACCGGTCTTTAATCAAATAGCAATCGGTCTCTCAAGTATCTGAATAGGCTAGATTTGGTCATTTACCCCTGAAAATGATGTTCCAATGAAAAGACGTTTATGATTTCACGTGGTTGGAAGACGCTTAGCATAAGAAAAATAAAGGGCCAACAAATAAACATATGAAGAAGTTTTTTACAAATTCAATTTATTTAGCTTGGAAAATATATTTTTTAAGATATGAAAGTATATATTATTTTCCAAGAAACTTAAGAGTAAATAGTTACCCGAAAATGAAGATAAAACCAAAAAAAAAGGGAAGAAAATGAAGAAAAAAACAAGAAATTTAAGAATTCTATAAAGTTCAAAATTATGTAATTTCAAACTAACTTTTTATAGAGACAAATATATGTAAATTCTATCCAAGTCCATTAATTTTTTTCTCGATCTATGCACTTTTAAAAAAACTAAAATCTCGGTTTTTCATTTTTGGAATATTTATGTTTTCTTAATGAAGAAAGTATGTGTGAAAATAGGAGAGAATTGATCTAAAAAAAATGGGAGAGAATTAAAGGGGAGACCCATTTTGGAAGCTCACCAAATCATTATTTTAGCTCTTTCCACATGAATATGCTTTTGGGGTGGGACAAGACACTAACCAGAGAATATATGCTCTTCAAATGGAGACGAGGTAGGCAGGCCGTGTGGATCAGCGAAGATTTTGTGCATGATTGAGGCGTCCACGGTCCAATGACCGTTGGTAACATGGGCACCAGCTTGAGCCTTTGTGGCCATTACAAAATCAATTAACGTGTCATGCTAACGCTAGCTAGGCACATGTTTCTCCCTTTCTAGATATCAATATCATAGCTGCGTATCTTTTTGTTAGGTACTGACAAAACACCCCCGGTAATTAAGAAAGAATTAGGAGCAGAATCAGATAAGGCGACTGGAAAAAGAAATCGCCATCCATGGAGGCATGGGCCATGGATCATATATACACCAACGAACCAAGTCATGTAATGTAATCAGCATGCATCACGCGAGTAACGTCTTGTCGGAAGAAGATCGAGGCACGTCGTCGTGGATAAGGTCGCGGCCGGCGGCTCGTCGTCCCGGCAGATCATCGAGGTGTCCCACTCGGCGAGCCACCGGACCGACACTGACACCTCGAGGTAGCATACCGCCACCAGCGCTAGCTCCACGGATGCTCCGAACCTTGAATATAAACACGGCGGCGGGTGAGCCGGCCGTCACGGCCACGTGCTTCTATCTAAGGAAACGGACATTCAAGGTGCAGCAGCCCTGCACGTGCTACTCAATTTACTCTGAATTATCTTTTTTTTTTAACGGGAATAGGTCCGAAGGTTCCAAAAGCTCCATTACTCGGTGGGCAAAGTTACAAAGAGGACCCTAGCCATAACCAGTGTAACAGGCTGGGCCTCGAAAATTACACAAAGAACCTCAGAAAACATAGAAGGAAAGCAATCGAGTCCTTCGTCTGCACCGTGCCAATGACTGGATCGCGCAGCACGGCCGCTGGCGTCGGCGCCGGGGACTATGCCACTTGGTCCACCGTCAGGATGGGGCGCCATGCTGGGATCTGGAAACCTCCAAGTCTGGAGGAGAAGTATCCTCGGAGCTTCGACTCTCGAGGCACGGAGTGGCCCCCTTAGCCAAGGATAGCAGCGGCGCTCATCGCTGTTGCTTGGAAACTTTCGTCGGATGAGCTTCTTCGAGACCCGCCGGCGCCGGAACCACAGGACCAGCCCCACCATCCAACCCCTACTGCCCAAGCCACCATGGCCGTTCAGAGTAGGAGGAAGGAAGGGGGCTAGCATGCGGAAGACGACGCCAGATAACCGCCTTCTTCGGAGCGTCGAGGCCAGCGACCGGCGACACTTCTCTTCCTCGCCACCATGGCCGGCCAAGAGGAACACCACCCACCGCCTGCCCACACCGCAACGCCCCTCCCCCTCGCTACCATAGCAGGCCAGGAGGATTGTTGCCTTGCAAATCCCTAACGCCAGAAGAAGAACCACAACTTCTTTATTTACGGAGACTGAAACTTCCGTCTCAGTGCTCTGCTCTAGCCAGAAGAGAAAGAACACCAAGAACAGAGGCCCAACACCCCAGATCTGGCTGCAAAGATCCAGAGCATAGCTCCAAAACTCCCATACAGGGTAACAACTACAAAAACAAAGAGAAAAACAAGCCCTAAATACTCCGGTGCCAACTCCCGGCCACCGCTCGCCAGCTAATCAGGCGAGGGAGCCATGGGAGTGGCCCGGTCTTGAGGAAGCAGGGGAGGGGTGCCTCTTGATTCGTGCAAGTGGTGGGAGAGGTGGGGCTCGAAACGGAATCACTCTGAATTATCTTCAGTCCAACGAGCAAACCTATGGGAAGAATTATTCATGCACTCATTTTTAGATTCAAAAGAGGCCAGGGAAACTTTCCATAACCGGTCAGGAAACAACGAGAGGTGTTCGTGATTTCCCGCCGACCTATCGTCACAAAAAAAATCAGAAAAGGTAGCAAACAAACAAACAAATTATGTGAGAACCAACCCGTGGTTGGATGGTTAGAAGGATAGTGATACCCCCAACCAATCAGAGTTCAAACCCCAGGTTTGACGTTTTGGTCTTATAAAGACGGAATTTTCTTTTAGTAAGAGACGACGTTTCTGTCGGTAGCGAGACGTCTACGATGACTTCGTCAATCTCAAGACTCGCCGACTCAGTCTTTCGGAGATGCTCATAGGGATAAGGTGTGCGTACGTATGTTTATAAGGATGAATGTATATATATATATATTATCAAATAATTAAGAAACGACCGATGCATCACGTGATTGAGTAAGTTCACGGCCGGCGGCCGGACGACGACAATCTAGGTGAAGCATGCCGCCATCGAGATGCAGAGATACACCGAACCTTCATACCGGTGAGGCGGTGACCCGACCGTCACGGTCAGATGCAGCTCTTGTGGGAAACAAACAGGCAAGGTGCAGCAGCCCTTCACGTGCCACTCGATCAACTCTTGTATTGCTCTGGTATCGGTCGCTGGCTCTAGCTCACAGTCTGAATTATCTTCAGTTCAACAAGCAAATCGCATGGGCAGAATGAGTCCATTATCCATGCGCTCTTCTTTAAACTCAAAAGGAGACAACCACACACTGAACTTCTATTTTTCCACGGGCTCGAATTGACCGGTCAGTGGTCGTTGGATGCTTCAGAGATGCCCCCCCTCCTATCTCCCTTAGCAATCGGCCATTCCAATCGTTTTCCTGAGCTACCACTCGTGTGGTTCCCTTCACACAAAACATCATGGCCCAGAAATGGTCAATCGATTCTCCCCAATAACACGTGCGGCAAGCCACCGGTATTAACATACTAACACAGATGGCTTACTTTCAATCTATAAATACTTTTCACCTTCTCATACCCTCCTCACCCACCCACACACCAGATCAAACACACTGACAAACAAAGAGAGAGAAACAAAAGGAGCAAGAGGAGAGAGTGAAGAAGCTCGAGCCATGGAGTACTACTACCAACACAGCAACAGCGGCATCGGCGGCAACTACAGCGCAAAGGAGAAGAGACCGCCGCTAAAGAGGGGCCAGCTAAAGCGACAGATTGTGAGGACCATCAGCAACCTCATGACACCGAGGAACGACGGCACGGACGCAGCAGAGAGGAGAGCGGCCGGTCACACCGGCTTCGGTAGCTACAACTGAAGCTCCTCAAAACAATGTATCATCTTTCACTCAGATGCACCCACTCGTCTGCTGCTAGCTAGAGTGAGGTGAAAGAGATGGTTCTAGCAAGTAATATTGTACAATAGATGTTAACTTCCCTCCTTTCCTTCAGAACATTATAAGGTTTCTAATTAGCTAGCTGAGTGGCTAATTCATAGTGTTTTTGTTCCTCTAGTGCTTGTTGAATCGTACTAAGGAATATAAGGATTCTTTTGAATCGTACGAAGGAATATAAGTGCATTAATTTTCTATTTTTTTTGTTCCGGTCTGTGCACTTTTAAAATTCTAAAATCTCGATTTTTTTTGGAATATTTATGTTTTCTTAAAGAACAAAGTATGTGTGAAAATGGAAGAGAATTTAATGGGGGACCCATTTTGGAATTCACCAAATCATTCATTTTAGCTCTTCTAACATGAATATGTTGACTTGTTTCGGAGTAAGACATGGTCTTATAAGCTTTATGGTGTGGGCCTGATCAAGGCACTAACCAGAGAATTTATGCTCTTAAAATGGATACATGGGTGGGTAGGCCACGTGGATCGCTGAGGATTTTCTGCATCTTTGAGGCGTCCACCCAAGGTCCAAGTTGCCTCGAATTACAGTCCGAAATTGGTAGTGAGCTAATGATGGATGGTTGAACTCTCATTTACATATACTCCCTCCATACCGGTTTGTTGGGCGTACACGGAGTTTAAGAAAAATATTTGGCTACAAATATGAACAACAAAATATGAATCATATGTCACAAAAAATATATCATTATAAAGGTTTTTGAAATATGTTTCCAATGGTATAATTTTTGCAATATATAATTCATATTTTATTGACCAATTTTATGGTTAATTTTTTTTATTGAACACCGTATTAGCCCAACAAACCGGTATGGAGGTAGTATGTTTTGTAGGAAGGATTTACGGTTTTGGATAAATTAACGAAGTAGGAATACAAAAGATTGTGCACGAACAGGTGTAGAGATTGACGGTTTTCCTCCTTTTGAGAAAAATAGAAAAGGATGTTGTAAATTTATCTAGATTTATATGTATCTTTACACTAAAACACGTCTAGATTTATGCGTATCTAGACAATATGTGACATCCTCTTTGGGATGGAAGACAAAAGATAAAAAAACTCACAAGGACACACATAATTTGACTTGATTGAAACAAAAGCTACACCAATTTCCTCACAAGTTATTTTCTTCACTTTTATATATAGATTAACTCCACTTCTAACCTTCCACTACTAGGAAAATGGCTATAGGTAATCAGCATATCCGTGGCTTACATGGTTGAAGTGCCCCGCGGCTAAAACAGGCGTGACCTATGGGCAGTGCCCTACTAGTAACTAGAACAACCGTGGCGCACATGACCATAGTGTGCCACAAATATGTGTGGGTCAGGGCCCTGTTGGCCGCACGCCAAACATCCGTAGCGCACATAGGGTAGGTGCGCTATGGTTGTTAGTGTCAACCGTGGCGCACATGGAGGGGGTGCGCTACGTTTAAACGCATGCCCCTCTCTGCTGTGAAACGGCCAGACACATCCGTGGCGCACTATGGCATGTGCACCACGGATGTATAAACTTAGTAGCACCTTGCACAATGCCCTACGCCTAACTATCCTGCACCAACTCCACCCACCCACCCACCCCCTTGGATCGCCTTTTCAGGCTTTGCAAAAAATAAAAGAAAATGATAAACAATTCAAAAAAATTAAATCCTTTCATATTTAGGTAGGTAATGTGGTATAGCTTTTAGTAAAATTAACAAATATGAGTTTCGACTTTATCTGCAAAAAAAAGTCATGCCACGGTAAATAGGCCGTAACTTTTGCATACGATATCAAAAAAAATTATACCAAAATAACGAGAACGAGATTTCACATCCCGTTTTTTCCTGCAGGAAAAAAGTTGTTTAGCGATTTTTTAGATTTTCAAAATTCTAAAAGAGTAAAAAGTTACGGTCAAAAGACCGTTTTTTCCTGCAGAAAAAAAATAGAGGACGACTTACCCGTAGCGCACCGTCACCTAGTGCGCCACGGTAAGCTTGGGCGGGATTTAAATTTTGAATCCTCACCCCGCCCACCTACCCCTATTCCCTCCCTCTTCTCCTTTGCATTCTCCTCCCTCCTCCTTTTACTTCTCTCTTCTCCTCCTCCTTTTCCTTCTCTCTTCTCCTCCTCCTCCTCCTTTCCTTCTCCTTCTTCCCTTGCACTGACGATGGCGATGGTGGCCTTCTCCTCCTCCTTGCTCCGGCATCCTCCTCTCCTTGCAGTGACGATGGCGATGGCGGCGGCGACCTTCTCCTCCTCCTTGCAGTCACGATGGCGACGACCTCCTTCCTTGCGGCCTCCTCCTCCTTGCAGTCACGAAGAGCGACGACGATCTCCGATGACCGCCGACGACCTCCTTCTCCTTGCGGCGACCTCCTCCCTTCTCCAGCCACACCTCCTTCTCCCTCTCTTCCTCAATGCCGGCGAGGAGTAGCACGGCCACGACCTCCCGCACCTCCCTGCGGTGGTAGGTCGTGGCCACGGCCACCATGCTCCAGCGAGGCGACACGACGGCGGCGATGCGGACCCGATTGCTTTTGCAATTCAAAACGAGGGTGTTTTTTGTATTTTTTTTTTATTTTTGAAAAAAACATCCATGGCGCACTTGTACCCCTACCTGTGGCGCACCTGGTAGTGCGTCACGCTTATCTCAATATAACTGTGGCGCACCATACAGTGCGCCACGGCTACGAGATAGCCGTAGCGCGAGGCCCGTGGCGCACTGCTAGTGCGCCACGGAAGGCCTTTTCAGGTGCGCCACGAATATGCGTTTTTCTAGTAGTGTTCACTTCCTATATTTGCTCCATATCACAAGAAAGAGAAACTACAGAATCAAATTGCACATTAATTTATTCAATACAACATATCATCTGCCAAAATATCACCTCAAGATCATGAAAATAACCTAAAATATAAATGTTAAGCGCCTATCAAGTTTCCCCCGCACCCCCTAACGGCATACCAGTCACTAAACACAAGAAGAACCAACATTGAAGATGGGCTAAATGCATCTAAGGATGACTTCTTTTGATCTTATGGAGCTGCTTCTAGCTGCCAAATCGCTGAAGCCCAAAAGAACTGCCCGGCTACTCGCTCGCTGATTTCCACCGAGAAGCCACACTCACGTGCAATTCTAGACACTGCTCGGAGGCAGTTGATTAGCCCCATATTTCTTTTCTATTTTCAGGAGACTACCCCTCGGCTAGACAAAATGATTGGCTATCTAGAAAAAACTATCTCGCGTAACACATACCTCGTGAGCATAGTCGTGTTCCCTTCCCTTCGGCTGCCACTGCTGTTCCTTCCCGGCGCACGCACCACCATCGTTGTTCCCTGCTGGAGAGGCTACTGGTGCCGCCGTTGTTCCTTGCCAGCGCGGGAACCACCGCCGATGTTCCCTGCTAGAGCGGCTACCAACGCTGTTGTTCCCTCCCCTGCAGTAGAAGCCGCCGCCGCTCACACGAAGCAGCCGCTCCCTTCAGTCGCCACTTCCTCTGTTGTTCCTTGCCGGCGCATGCACCTCCACCACTATTCCTTGTCGGCGTGGCCAATGACGCTGTTGTTCCCTCCCCTACAGCAGCAGCTGCCGCTGTTCACCCGAAGCAGTCGCTCACCTACCGCCGCTGTTCACCCGAAGCAGTCGCTCACCTACCGCCGCCGCTCACCTGAAGCCGCCACTAACCCGTTCTCTTCGTTCGCTCAATGACCATGGATTTTCCAATGGTACGAGCTCGAATCGATCCAATTTCTGCTCTCAGTTTGTAACATGGAGTTCTTCCATTTTTGTTGCATAATGGTCAATTAACTCCATGTTATTGTTTTTCTTGGCACACATATGTCCATGTACATTGGTGGTTAGTTCCTTGTCTAGAATATTAACATTATGGTTCTTCACATACATCATGTCCATGTACATTGGTGGTTAATTTTTCTTGGCACATCGGATGCATGTTCAGTGCTACTATATTGTGTAGCATTTGGTTAATTTTTTCAGCACATCTGATGTATGATTAATTATTATTGACATTCCATAATTTTCCATTCATTTGTATATCATTTTTTTCCAAAATCTAGCATAAATATGCTATTATCACTTAGGACATGTATCTAATTTTGAGGCATTATGGACATTTCACAAACTAACACATCAAATAAGCCAAATTTCTAGAAGCCCAAAAGAAGTCTCTCATATAGTTTCTAGTAGCTTCTTCCTACCACAGTTTCTCCTCAGCGTTTCGCATAAGCTGGCTTATGCATAAGTAGGATCCCAAAAGAATTCACCCCAGAACGCCCCATCCTTATAGTATAGGGGAAGGACTTGTGTGTGGATAAGGAAATAGCGGTTTGGAAGCGAAGTTTAAGCTCTCTAAGGATTATTTCCATAGTCTGGTGTAATTACAATATTTGGCTACAATCAACTTGATTCTAAAGACAATGAGAAAATATAAAGAACATGTAGGCCACAACGAAAAACAAGCAATAAAGATTCCCAAAATCCCTAGATGCTCGATAGATTGCACTCAAGCTCTAAGGTTACCTAGGGTTTGTAGTTTAGCCACCATATACACCATTTTAATCCTTATGCCATGATCATGGAAAATAACACAAGGCAAAACAAATTATATTACCCACGATGGGGTCTGAACCAAGGTACATCGTGTATCCTTGCTCTTTTGTTTTAGTTGAGTTCATCTACGAGACCTTGTGTTGCATACACCTCTCTTATTATCATGACTTGTGAAGCTAAATTCCTTACAAGTTGGAGGGTATTTTTAAAATGTATGAACTTAGTTGTATCTAAAGTTTTAGTCTCGAAGGGTGACAACTCTTGCAAGTTATTTTCTAGATCCATATACTAGAACTCTATCAAGTTATATAGATGCTTAACGATACCTTGGAAAGGACACATATACCAATGCATTATAATATACCATACTACATAAATAAATTGGTGGAATGATGTGAAGGTATTGTATTGGTTGGATTTATAGTGAAGACTCCTATACAAAAGTTATTAAACACCACAAAAATCATGCAACATTGTACAGTTTGTGTACCAGTAGAAATATATTTGCAATGATAAATATGAGAACTATATGAAATAATTAAACCTTTATATTAATGATTTACATTTTCCATTTCTTAATGTATTGGCTATATCACATATGTAGTTTTATCTATAGTATTCTGAATAATGTATCAACGCAAATCATATGTTGATTACTAGAGGATTTATGACGAGGTAAAAAAGTTTAGTAGAAATGGGTAGAAGTACATTCTAAACCTGCTCTGGGACACTTCCAAATAAGAAGAGAGAATGTATATGGTTGTCAACAACTTAGGGTGTGTTTGGTTTGAGCCCCAACAAGCTCCACCAAAAATTTGGCATGATCAAACCAAGGGCATGACCAAAATTTTGGTATGGTGGTGTTGTTTGTATTATAGCCATTGCACTTCCAAAATTTTGGTAGAATAGTCCCTCCTTTTGGTTGCAATAAAACTGACTTGGCACGTATTGATAATATACATTGGTTTGTGCTTAGTTTTATTCCAATTCAATTAAAACAAATGAAAATAAATTTTAGCAAGTAAAATCTTAACCGACTATTCCGAAGTAGCTAGGCTAGTTATCAGCCAAGGAAATAGTACATGGAACACCTAAAGGCTAAAGAGAAAACATATTTCCTGCGGTAGATAGAGAAAACGCTATGCGCTGAATCGAGATTGCCATGTACTAGCAAATATACTAATAGCACTAATTACCTAGGACCCACCAAGGTATAGCGAAGGGACGGACTGCCAATATTTTGGTGAAGGATTTGCGCGCCGCTGGCTCGCCCTCATGCGGGCAGAAATCACACGAACCGGACTCGTGGGCACTTTGGCTAGCCGATACGTTGGTGTTAGTCCAAACACTGACTAGATTTCCCGGGCTAACCAATTTTTTTGGTACGATATACATTGGCTTCAATCCAAACACACCCTCAATTCTAATTTTCACTAAGAAAAACAATAAAATTTTGTACCAAAACGTAACCACTAAACTGCTGTGCAATGGTTGACTTCACCAAGGTAAAGCTCTGGATCTCCGTAGATACCATCTACACAATAGTCATCTATATTTCATTTAAAAATATAATAAATATAATATGAGAGATATATTATGTTTCATATAGACTGACCATACGTTATGTTTCTAAACAACATGGTACATATATGACCCGCTTAAACCCAAATCACCAAGCTTAACTTGTAGAATGCTGCTATTTAGAAGCAAATTATATGGCTTTAAAGCACAATGCACAAGACCCTCCATATGGCATGAGTGCACCCCTTTGCATAGCTGAAACGTCAAATCTGAAAAAATAAAAAATAACTCATTGGTTCATATATAGGGGTAGGAGGGAATATAAATTCACTAGTTGCAACAAATTTCAGAAAAATTCTCACCCACACACTATTCTATAACCTGGTTAAAATGTTTATTAATAACATAAAATTAGAAGTTAAAAAGAACAATTAGTATTCATGTTCCTCCTTTTGTTTTTATTAACATCAGAAACAAAGAAATCAATGCAAACCATAAATGGTGTTGAAAAAATACAACACAATCAACTTAGTTCAGCATGTCATATGGGGTAAACCTCAAAGGCTCAAACCTTACCTGGTTCTTGTTTTCTCCAAAACCCATAAAACCTATGTTTTGAATAGTGTAGTTGAATATTTCAGAACAATAATTATTAGAAAAAACATATGTTAGTAACCTATGGTATTGCATTAATTTCCATGAGAAAATATTTGTTTGATTGATTAAAGTAATTATTTTCTTTTTTCAAAATTATGAGCATAAATACTAAAATACATATTTTATATCTATTTTTTCTAAGAATCTATAATGTTTAAAAAATCTTATTTACGATAAATTCTGATCTTCACAAGGAAAAATCGGCATTGCCATGGTCAAAACTTAGACCTAAAACAGTTAAAATGGACTTGACCAAAATGTTACCTTTATCGATCAGCCAACAAAAATCCTTCTAAAGAACTCAATGAGACCTTGGAGGGGCAAATAAATCCCCTCTACCCTCCCAGACATCATGGATAATGTTAAATCATCTTCATTTGAAATCCTAGGTGAAATCATGGACTAGTGCGAACTCTAAAAAAAGTAATTTGTCCCAAATCTTTCACCTACTTGGCTCATAATATACTCCCCCTTGTCGGCTAGTTTTCTAGACTTTATGCGTTCCATCCACTCACGCACGATGTCACTTTCTAAACTCCATGATGTTCAAATGACACCTTCCTATTTGTCCTTCAAGAAATATATACAAGATGTATGGCTATTGTCCAGTCAATTTCTAGAGCATCACACTCCCTTCGAAGCTCATAGATAGAGAGGAACATAAGATTAGGCAACAAACGGTAGATGTAGTAGAATAAGAGGTCACGAGTCGTGAAAAACACGCCGTGTGTCATAGCTTAGTTGGCTTCACTTTAGTTATGTGAGATCCTGACGCATGGCTTAATAGGATTTATAGGATACTCATACCAAAAAGTTGCAAATTCGTTTCCGGAAGCTCATTCGAAAAGAACTCTGAGGTTAAGAATGCTTGACCTAGAGCAATTTGAGGTTGGATGACCGACCGGAAAGTGGATACCGGGGTATTACAAGTGGTATCAGAGCCGATCCTCGCGATTACATGGGCGTGTGTGGGTCAGTGGCGGACATGTGGAGCATGGCATGTGTGGCCCAGAGTATACACGACATGGAACATGTGCCGGCACCAGACGCACAGACCTGTGCCAAGAGAGGATGTTCCTGGCTTGTGGTTGATTGATGATGGTGTCGATCTTCTAAGGGTGGGTGTATGTGAGACCCTTGCACATGGCTTAATAGGAATGATAGGATACCAATACCAATAAGTTGCAACTTCTCTTATGAAAGTGAAGGGAATATGCCCTGAGAGGCAATAATAAAGTGTTTATTATGTGTATTCCAAGTATATGATAGATGTTTATTTTGCATGCTATAATTGTATTAATACGGAAACGTTAATACATGTGTGTTTAATAAACAATCAGAAAGTTCCTAGTTATGCCTCTCTCATAAACTAGCTCGTTGATTAACAAGATGATCAAGGTTTCCTGATCATGGACATTGGATGTTGTTAATAACGGGATCACAACATTAGTGTAATGGTGTGATGAACATTCATCCGAAGTATAGCATTACGATCAAAGTCATTGAGTTTATATTGCTATAACAACTTACGAAGTGATCCTAATCCTTAGACCATGAGATCATGTCAATCACTAACACCGAAAGAGTTTCTTGATAACATCAAACGTCACACCGTAACAGGGTGATTATAAAGATGGATTCAGAACAAATAAAGTGTTATGTTGAGGCTCATGGATCGAGAGTGGAATTTGTTCATCCCGATGACGGATAGATATACTCTGGGCCCTCTCGGTGATATCACATTGATTAGCTTGCAAGAAAGTGATTTGATCACTAGAATGTTATATCACAGGAACGAGAAAAGAGTGCATGTCTGTAACGAGATCAAACTAGGTATGGAGATACCGATGATCGAATCTCGGACATGTAATATATCGTGAAACAAAGGGATTAAGATACTAGCGTAAAAGGTTCCGACGATCACAAGAAAGTCATCGTTGAATGTGTGGGAGTCAGTATGGGTCTCCAGATCCCGCTTCTGATTATTGATCCGAGAGGGGTCTCTATCATGTCCGCATTATTCACGAACCGTAGGGTGACACACTTAAGAGACACCGACATCCAATTGGAGCAAATGTTTCATGCCGAAAGAATGAACAAGCGCAGGAATTTATTTCACTAGATACCGAAACAGGTTTTCGAGTGAAATTGCATAAAGTGGTTATGCATGTGAAATATAATTCTAGCAAGGGGTTATTTGTGAATGTTTGTCATTAAAGTAATTGACAAAATTCTGAATAAAATAAAAGAGTTTTATTTAATGAGAGTTTGCATTAAATTTGGTGGAAATTTAATGGGAATTTGAGTGGACTTTTGAGTGGAGGGAATTTAAAGGAGATTTGTGAGTGGAGTGTACACCCACATGAAGAGGGGAGGGCAAGGGGGCAGCCCCATGCGCCGGCCACCCCCTTGGGGTCCCCCCCTCCTCCTATAAAAGAAGCCCCCCTCCTCACTTGTCTCTCACACCTCCTCGTGAAGGATTTCTCTCCCCCTCTAGAATTTATCCCCCATGGTCTCGGACTAGCGAGATACATGTTCCCGGTGGCTATTCGGCAAGAAAGAGTTGTGCTTTCGCTGCATCGCTGGAGCGAGGAGGCGGAGGTTGATCGGTGCCTCGAACGTGTGTGCGAGCACGGATGCGCTGCTGATTTGCGGCGCTAGGACTTTCTCTCGATCTTGAGATCGGCAAGAGATCGTCTACATCAACCACGAGTTGAACTCGTTAAGCTTTGTCGATCTTCAAGGGTATGTTCTCTACGGATATACATCCGCCCGTTGTTTGTATCTAGTAGATAGATCTTGGTATATAGTTCACATCGTAGGAATTTTTTTGTTTTCTATGCTGCGAACCCTACAGTGGTATCAGAGCCGGATCTATGCGTAGATACTTTACACGGGTAGTACACATATGAGTATGTGGGCGATGATGATCATGTTGTTGCTCCTTTGTTGTAATTTTGGATATTGGTGGCATAGTGGGATGAAACTGCCCGGACAAACTTTACATGTCCTCGCACATGACACCTGTTCCACGCTTGACATGCAACTAGTTTGCATAAGTGGCTAGCGGGTGTCTGTCTCTCCTACTATAGTCAATATCTATTTTGCAAGCGAGTTGTCAACAATTTGATTATCCTCGTTGTGGTTCATGTTCGTAGGTAAGAACGGTTCTATCTCGAAAGCCCTAAGCCACGTAAAACTTGCAATGGATAAATTAGAGGCGTCTAGTTTAGATTGTTGCTGGGCTAGTGTTATGATATGGTAGTGTTGTAAGTAGAAGTATGAGATGATACTCTTACAACACACATAGCGTGTAAAATCCATAGACCTTGGATTTACACATATAGGTATGATAGTGATCATACCACGATGCACATGATAGAGATCATCTGCGGGAACCATATAATTTCACTAATAAACATATGATGTTTGATAGCATCTTATATTGCTTGTTTAGTGCTTTGTTAGCATAATAAGATGATCCCTCATTTAAATATCAAGATAAGAATGTGTTCTTCCTTTAGTATGCACCGATTATGTTTTCGTCGCTCCAAGACATCACGTGATGATCGGGTGTTCTTGGATCCACGACCATATTTCGGGTGTAAAACAGTTGCACACGCGAATACTAAGGTTCTAACTTGGCGAGCCTAGCATGTACAGACATGGCCTCGAAACACGGACTGAAAGGTTAAGCATGAGTCATATAGTTGATATGATGTCCATTTGATGCTCGCCTTTGAAGCTATACCGACTCACGTGATGATCGGACTTGGTGTAGTGGATTTGGTTCATGTAATCACCAAAAAGGCACGAGGGATGTCGCTTTTGAGTGGGAGTTCATTCGTAATATAGATTAGTTGAACTCAATCTATCATACACTTAGTCTAAACTTTACAAATTCTGTTGTAGATGGCACCACTTGCTTTTAATTTCAATGTGTTCATGGAGAAAGAGAAACTAGCAACGAACGGTAGCAACTTTACCGAATGGGCCATGAATTTGAGGATTCTCCTCTCTGCTGCACAAAAGCAATATGTGCTAGAAGCGCCGTTAGGCCCCCCACCTTTTGATGATGCCCCTGACGAGGAGAAGAATGTCTATCAGACTCGTCAGGAGGACCACAACTTAGTTCATTGCGGCATATTGTATGGGCTAGAGCCGGAACTTCGAAAGCGTTTCGAAAACGGCAATGCATTTGATACAATGGGTGAGTTGAAAATGATTTTCGACACACATGCTGCTGTAGAGAGCTACAACGATTCAGAAAAGTTCTTTAGCTGCATGATGGAAGAGCACAGCTCCGTTAGTGAGCATGTACTCAAGATGTCGGGTTACGCCGATAAGCTTGTGTCCTTGGGAATATCGATTCCCATTGACTTAGGCATCCATCGTGTTCTGCGGTCTCTGCCACCTAGCTATAAGAGCTTCGTGATGAACTATAATATGCAAGGCATGAAGAAGTCTCTCCCCGAGCTTCTGTCAATGCTTAAAACTGCAGAAGTGGAGATCAAAAAGGAACATCAAGTGTTGATGATCAATAGGAACACTGGTTTCAAGAAAGACAAGAAGGGAAAACGGAAGGGAAGTAAGGGCGGCAAGACTGTTGCCGCGCCTAAAAAGAAACCCCGAGTTGGACCTAAGTCTGAATCAGAGTGCTACTATTGTAATGGGACTGGCCACTGGAAGCGCAACTGCCCCAAGTATCTGGCAGACAAGAAGGCCGACAAGGCAAACAAAGGTATATATGATATACATGTTATTGATGTGTACTTGACTAGTGCTCGCAGTAGCACCTGGGTATTTGATACCGGTTCAGTTGCTAATATTTGTAACTCGAATCAGGGGTTGCGGAACAAGCGACCGCTAGCAAGGGGTGAGGTCAAGATGCGTGTCGGCAATGGATCAAGCGTTGATGTGATCGCCATCGGAACGCTGCCTCTCCACTTACCGTCGGGATTAGTTATAGACTTGAATAAATGTTATCTGGTGCCTGCACTGAGCATGAACATTGTATCTGGATCGTGTTTGATGCGAAGTGGTTATTCATTTAAATCCGAGAACAATGGTTGTTCCATTTATATGAATGAAATCTTTTATGGTCATACACCGATGATGAATGGTTTATTTCTATTAGATCTCGATGATAATGTTACACATATTCATAATGTTGATGCTAAAAGGATTAAACTTAATGATGATATATCCGCATATATGTGGCACTGCCGTCTAGGTCATATTGGCGTTAAACGCATGAAGAAGCTCCATTCGGATGGACTTTTGGAATCACTTGATTATGAATCATTTGATACATGTGAGCCATGCCTTATGGGCAAGATGACTAGAACGCTGTTTTCCGGTTCAATGGAACGGACGACAGATTTATTGGAAATCATACATTCTGATGTATGTGGTCCAATGAGTGTGTCGGCGCGAGGTGGATATCGTTATTTTGTTACTTTCACGGATGATTTGAGTAGATACGATTATATCTACTTGATGAAACACAAGTCTGAAACCTTTGAAAAGTTAAAGGAATTTCAGAATGAAGTGGAAAATCATCGTAATAGAAAGATCAAGTTTCTACGGTCTGACCGTGGAGGTGAGTATATAAGTTACGAGTTTAGCACTCACATGAAAGAGTGTGGAATTGTTTCACAACTCACACCTGCCGGAACACCACAGCGAAATGGTGTGTCGGAACGTCGTAATCGTACTTTATTAGATATGGTTCGATCTATGATGTCTCTGACGGACTTGCCGTTGTCATTTTGGGGTTATGCACTAGAAACTGCTGCATTCACTTTAAATCGGGCACCATCTAAATCCGTTGAAAAGACACCGTATGAATTGTGGTTTGGAAACAAACCTAAGCTGTCATTTCTTAAAGTTTGGGGATGCGATGTTTATGTGAATAAACTTCAACCGGATAAACTCGAACCCAAAGCGGAAAAATGCGTCTTCATAGGATACCCTAAAGAAACTATTGGGTATTCCTTCTATCACAGATCTGAGGGCAAGGTTTTTGTTGCCAAGAATGGATCCTTTCTAGAGAAAGAGTTTCTCGCGAAAGGTGTGAGTAGTCGGAAGGTAGAACTCGAAGAGGTTGTGGAACCTTCTCTTCAAAGTATGGCGAGTAGCGCAGCGCCGGAAGTTGTTCCGGAGTTGGCTCCACCTGTTGAAGAGGGAACTAATGATAATGATCATGAAACTCCAAAAGAGAGTACTACCGAACCTCGCAGGTCAAACAGGACGCGTGCAGCTCCCGAGCTGTACGGAAATCCTGTCATGAATTTCATGGTTGATGAAAATGATGACCCTGCGACGTATGAAGAAGCGATGATGATCCCAGATTCCAACAAATGGTTAGAAGCCATGAAATCCGAGATGGAATCCATGTATGAAAATCAAGTTTGGAACTTGGTGGAATTACCTCACGGCCGAAAGGCCGTGGAGAACAAATGGATTTTCAAAAGGAAAACTGATGCTGATGGTAATGTGACCGTCTATAAAGCTCGACTTGTCGCAAAGGGGTTTCGACAAATTCAAGGAGTTGACTACGATGAGACTTTCTCTCCTGTAGCGATGCTAAAGTCAGTTAGGATTATGTTAGCAATTGCTGCATATTTCGATTATGAGATATGGCAGATGGATGTCAAAACCGCGTTTCTCAATGGTAATATTGAAGAAGAGTTGTATATGATACAACCAAAGGGGTTTGTCGATCCTAAGGATGCTAACAAGGTGTGCAAGCTTCAGCGATCCATCTATGGATTGAAGCAAGCATCACGAAGTTGGAATCTCCGCTTTGATGAGGTGATCAAAGAGTTTGGATTTGTCCAAACTTATGGAGAAGATTGTATTTACAAGAAAGTGAGTGGGAGCAATGTGGCATTTCTGATATTATATGTGGATGACATATTATTGATCGGAAATGATGTAGATCTTTTAAACAGTGTTAAAAGTTATCTAGACAGCAAATTTTCAATGAAGGACCTAGGTGAAGCGTCATACATATTAGGCATAAAGATCTATAGAGATAGATCTAGGCGCCTAATAGGGCTATCACAAAGTACATACCTTGATAAGATTTTAAAGAAGTTTAAAATGGACGGAAGTAAGAAGGGATTCTTACCTATGTTGCAAGGCAAGACATTGAGTAAGACTCAAAGTCCGGCTTCGGCGGAAGAAAGAGAGATAATGGACAAAGTCCCCTATGCTTCAGCCATAGGCTCTATAATGTACGCCATGCTATGTACAAGACCGGATGTGGCACATGCTATTAGTTTGACTAGTAGGTACCAATCGGATCCAGGTTCGGAACACTGGATAGCGGTCAAGAATATCCTTAAGTACTTACGAAGAACTAAGGATATGTTTCTTGTATACGGAGGTGAAGAAGAGCTCGTCGCTAAGTGTTATGTCGACGCTAGCTTTGACACCGATCCGGATGACTCTAAGTCTCAATCCGGATACGTATTTCTCATGAATGGAGGAGCTCCAAACAACCTGTGGTAGCGGGATCAACAACGGAGGCCGAATATGTTGCTGCTTCAGAAGCGGCTCAGGAAGCAGTTTGGATGAAGGAGTTCATATCCGAACTAGGAGTGGTGGAAAACGCGTTGGACCCAATGGTGATATATTGTGACAACAATGGTGCCATTGCCAATGCCAAAGAGCCAAGGTCTCACAAGCATTCCAAGCATATTAAGCGCCGGTTTCACTCCATCCGCGAGCATGTCAAGGATGGAGATATAAAGATTTGTAAAGTACATACGGATCTCAATGTAGCAGATCCGATGACTAAAACTCTCCCTAGAGCAAAACATGATCAACACCAGAACTCAATGGGTGTTAGATTTATCACTACGTAACTTGATTATTGTCTCTAGTGCAAGTGGGAGACTGAAGGGAATATGCCCTGAGAGGCAATAATAAAGTGTTTATTATGTGTATTCCAAGTATATGATAGATGTTTACTTTGCATGCTATAATTGTATTAATACGGAAACTTTAATACATGTGTGTTTAATAAACAAACAGAAAGTTCCTAGTTATGCCTCTCTCATAAACTAGCTCGTTGATTAACAAGATGATCAAGGTTTCCTGATCATGGACATTGGATGTTGTTAATAACGGGATCACAACATTAGTGTAATGGTGTGATGAACATTCATCCGAAGTATAGCATTACGATCAAAGTCATTGAGTTTATATTGCTATAACAACTTACGAAGTGATCCTAATCCTTAGACCATGAGATCATGTCAATCACTAACACCGGAAGAGTTTCTTGATAACATCAAACGTCACACCGTAACAGGGTGATTATAAAGATGGATTCAGAACTAATAAAGTGTTATGTTGAGGCTCATGGATCGAGAGTGGAATTTGTTCATCCCGATGACGGATAGATATACTCTGGACCCTCTCGGTGATATCACATTGATTAGCTTGCAAGCAAGTGATTTGATCACTAGAATGTTATATCACAGGAACGAGAAAAGAGTGCATGTCGGTAACGAGATCAAACTAGGTATGGAGATACCGATGATCGAATCTCGGACATGTAATATATCGTAAAAGAACTCTAAGGTTAAGCATGCTTGGCCTAGAGCAATATGAGGATGGGTGACCGACCAGAAAGTGGGTACCGGGTGCGCACGTGTGAGGACAAAGTGCGTAGAAAAGACAAGTGTTGGTTGTTGGGGCTAGTCTATAGATCCTATTGAGCTGTCAGGAGTGACAACCCGGGAATGGAGAGTTCAGGGTGTTACAAGTTAGTACCTAGAAGATGAAGGAAGTATATCTAGTGCTACATAGCACTTGCATGCTACCGATTCCCCGAGAGTCTGAACCATCCAAACAGGTCGAAGTGAAAGGATTCAACATAGCTCAGGATCCTTCTCCCACATGACATATTAGCATGTTATACCCTACAATTTATGAATTGTGGTAAGATATCCAGTTTATCCCGAAATCATATCTAGTTCAGTGGAGATGCATCATGGTGCAAGCATCAAGTTGGCGTCATCATGTGCCATTTGAGGAGATGCACAAGTTGTTGCTATCTTTACTAGGACCATGGATGGGAAGGACGAGCTATGGTGGAAAAACTCATACCGAGTCGACAAGAACCTCAAATGCACAGTTGCCTCGACAACATTGTTGCTCAACAAATGCAATCACTTGAAGGTAGAAGATATTAGGCTCCTAAATAGCTAGCAAGCCATATCATTTGCACCCAGCAATATATCTAACACCGGTGGTCTCCACATTGCCCGTACAAATGATATACAAGTCATGGTTTGCAACTTTAAAACCGGAGACGCCGATCAACACTAGAACAGAGAACTTGTATGATTCAAAGATAACTTGCATCCTGGGTCATGGATAAGGATGACAATTTTATCCATAGATCCGCGTATCCATGGATATCCGACCTGGTGGGCAAGGGTTTGGAGGATTAATTACATCCACGGATTTTATGGGGCAGATATCCGCTAATTCATGGGGCGGACATGGGTAGTAGGTTTGCTCTACGGATATCCAACGGATACCCGACTGACACGTGGGACCCACATGTCAGTAAGATTATTTTTTTATGTATGCAATATTTACTTAATAAATGGTCCCAAATTGCAAGCCATAGGCCCAAAAGCCTACCTAGTAATCCTAATTAACCCTAATTCCCCCTATACGGTGTAACCCCCAAGTAAGCCCTACCTCCAAGCCTTGTTTCACGCCCCATCACTAGGTTGTAGTCGTACACTCGAAGCCAGCCTTCCATCATACATACTCTAGTAATGAACAACTGATTATGCACAGGTCGGAGGAGACAAGGCGCTGCTAGACGTCATGGCTCCAGTGGGAAAGAATGGACGCGACGGGAGAGGGAAGCTTCATTAGGTGATATTCATGGTAATGTCCTTGCTGTACAAAATGTTCTTGAAGATGAACAAGAAAAAATGGTACTATTTTTGTAGTCATTTACTTACTTCCATTATTCATTCTTGTGATGTGTAACTTTGATAAGCTTTGGTGTTTCTTCAATTGTAGGATGCCAATGAATCCATTGTCACCGAGGAATGAGGCTCTAATCATCCAAGTTTCAACTCAACATTTCTACTATGCATTGATATATATATTGAATGTATGAGATGTTGTATCGGAAACTTGTAATAAAAAGCATTCTCTAAGACTGTTATGAGACATCTATATACTTTGTGATGTTACCGTGTGATATTTTAAGTACTATGTGGTTAAAATATTATTGCTTTGATATTCCTATGTATTATCCATATAATATTTGCTGAAATGCAACTGAAATGTTGTTGAAATGCTGCTGAAATGCTGTCGGAAATTGCTATTATATCGTAGTTATGTTGAATGTTATTATGATTATTGTATATAGTGTGTAAACCAATGGATATCCATGGATAATGGATATCCGGCGGGTTTGGATCTGGAGCGACATCCATGCCCATGGATATCTTCGTGGGTGGGCTAGAGTAAGTTTCATGGATTTGGATTTGGATTTGGTTTTGCTATATCCGTCCAAACCCGCTCTATTGCCATCCCTAGTCATGGAATCAGTAATGGAAGCTTAGGTGTCAAAAACTCTAAAGCTCGAGTTTCCAATATAACCGTCTACAAAGCACGCCTCACTGTCACGACAAATGGTGCACACAAAGTCGTGGCAAGGAGGAAAAGGGTTGCCAAAGACATCAAGTTTGAAGACATAATCATGGCAAAGGTAAAGAATACAATTATCATTGGTAGACGTACTGGAAGACATCGATGATGTGATCTTGGTTGGAGGGTGATCCAGAATTCATAAAGTCAGAAGCCTCATCATGGGATTATGCAAGAAGGAAGGCTCCTATGAGAATATAGACATTCTAGAAGCCGATATTTTAGGTGTCGCACTAGAAGGAGCCATTTCTTCAGGAGACAATGATCTTTCAAGGAGTTTTTTTTGTGAAAACCCACAGATATATTAATAACCATCAATAGAAGTACAAAGAGAACCAAAAGTAATAAAAATTACAAATAGGTCAATGGACCACCTAGCGGCTACCACAAACACTAGTGCGAGCCGAAGGCGCGCTGCCATCCTCGCCTCTCCATCACTGGAGGCACACAAATCTTGTCGTAGTAGAGCTTGTTGTAGAAGACAGACGTGAAGTCGTCATGCTAAAACCACACAAAAAAACATACTAGGTCAACAGTCATCGCCAATAATGAAAACCATAGATCAGAAGAGACTGACTTGAGAACAAACCAACGAACACGAAAACGGAGAGGATCCCAGGAGATCCACCGGACAAAGGACTCCACGTGCCCTCCGTCGGGGCTAGATGAACCACTGGAGCGAGGATAGAGCGGGAATGACCTTATTCTGATTTCAGTACGTGGCCATCGCTTCAACACCCTGAAAAAGACACTGAAAAGCAGGCTAAATAATGAGCAAAAAATTCTCACCGGCGAGAGGCCGTGGTCCGCCACACCTCCATGGCCCTAAGGCCACCGAAGGCGGAGTGGACCGGTGATATCACCGGCGAGCGAGACGAATAGGATTTTAGATAGCTCTCCGGTCACCTCTCCTAGCGGCTACCCCGTACATACCGGTTCAACCTCCTAGTTTGATAGATCCTTCAGGCCTTGTTTGGTTCTAATGTTTTAGTGAGGATTAGAGGGGATAGTTCTCAAGGGGTAGTGTATTGGATATGAGAAAAACTACACTAGAACTTGGGGAAAATTGGGAATTAATGAGGATTGAATCAGTTCAATAACCTGGAACCAAACATACTATTTAAAATAAGTGGAAATTTGGGGTTTGATGAAGATTATCCCCTCTAATCCCCATAAATACTCTAGTACCAAACAAGGCCTCGGGAAGTTTAATATGCTGAACATTTAGGCCACCACACGATCCAGTGACCGCTGTCTCCAGTACCATAGACATCATCTCGAGCCTCTATGGCCATTACAAAATCATTTAAAGTAGCATGCTAGCGCTAGATATATTCCATCACTATAGGAATGACGCGCTACACCGAGGGTCAAAAGCCGTCGGCGTAGTCCCGATCCCCGCCGACGTAGTATACGTCAAGGGTTGTCCTCGGCGTAGCATCCTCGGCAAAGACCTCTCTCGACGGAGACACTTCTGGTCATCGGCGTAGCTATAGCCGTTGGCGTAGGCTACACCGACGGCTTTGCCCTCGGCATAGCCCCATCGGCATAGCCTAACGGCAGGCCGTAAAACAAATTTCATTTTTTATTTTTATTTTTTTGATTTTTTCTCAAAATCAATTAAGCTTCTCCGTTCTTTCAAATCAGTTTCTGCGAAACAATTTGTACCTAGATGTCAATACTCTGATATCAATCCTATTGACTCTTATACTATTATGTCGCATGTTTTTATTTTTTGAAATTACAAACAATTATTTAAGTAAACAACAATGAATAAGTAAAAATATTATTGAATTCAAATAAAAATATAATGATATTACTTTTTGTATTTTTCTATTTAATATGGAATAATTAATATCTTCAAATTCGTAAATCGGAATTTGATAAATAATATGTCTAAATTGATCAGAAAAATGAGAGGATTCCAAATATGATATCCATATTAACTATGCCATGATTCTAGCAATTGTTTTCATCACATGATGCACATGCATGCACAATATAGGCATAAGATATATCATTTTGTGAAGGTTTTTTGAGACGTAATTAATATACCAAGTTTGATATTTTCCTTCCAACTATATGACATAATATGACACCACGCGAAGGTTCGTATGTTTTGATCGTTTTAGAATTTTTTATGCCTGTTTTAAACTATCGTCAAACTTTGTCGAACGGCTGGCATGAAGATTCTTAGATCGGGGGCGAGCATCGCTAAACTTGCATCGGATCTATGATAAAATAGCATATTGTGAATTTAAAAATGATTTTTGTAAAAAATCATGAGCATCAGATCATGTACCTGTAGTTCATATCTGACCCACTTTCTACCGATTCGGCATGAATTTGTCTTTTTACCAGGGGTGGAAGAAAAGGTTTGAGATCCCCTGTTGGGACATTGTCCGTATAAGGTGGTCTAGTATTTTGAAAAATGGGTTGGTAACATTTTGAATTAGCCATTTGGTGTTTGCTTCATAAAATCCCCGTTTTTTACGCTTGGAAAATGAAAAATGCCTTTTGGTGCGACGAAAAGGAAAAATTCCTCCTGCAACATTGTTCGCAATCCCATGATGAACATAAATGCATAATATGGGCACATTATCACAAATTATGCCTTGATTCTAGTCATAACATTGGTCATTTGACCCGAAAGCCAGGAAACCTCGAATGAGATAGATCATTTTGTGAAGGTTTTTCTGAGACATAATCAATATAACAAGTTTGATATTTTTACTTCCAACTATGTCACATAATATGACACCATGCAAAGGTTTCGCATTGTTTCGATCGATTTTGAATTTTTTATGACCATTTTAAACTATTTTCAAACTTTGTCGAACAACTGGCATGAAGATTCTTAGATCAGGGCTGAGCCTCGCTAAACTTGCATTGGATCTCTGATAAAATAGTATATTGTGAACCTAAAAATGATTTTTTTTTAAATTATGAGCATCAGATCATGTACCTGTAGTTCATATCTGACTCACTTCCTCCTGTTAGGACATTTTCCATATAAAGTGGTCTAGTGCGGTAGCATTTTGAATTAGCCATTTGGTGGTTGCTTCACAAACCCTTTTTTGCGCTCAGAAAATAAAAAAATGCCTTTTTGGTGTAACATTGTTCGCCATCCCATGATGCCCATAAATGTATAATATGAGCATATTATCACAAACTATGTCTTTTTTCTAGGCATAACATTGGTCATTTGACTTAAAAGCTAGAAAACCTCGAATGAGATAGATTATTTTGTGAAGGTTTTTCTGAGACATAATTAATATACCAAGTTTGATATTTTCCTTTCAACTATGTCACATAATATGACACCACGCGAAGGTTTCTCATTGTTTCGATTCTTTTTAAAAAAATTATACCCGTTTTAAACTATGGTCAAAACGGCGAGCATGAAGATTCTTATTCACTATAAATATCTGATATTTGAGTTTAGATAGATAGATCTTATTTTTCTGCAAATTATGATATATTATTTGTATTTTTCTGAATTAGAATGATTTAGTTATAATTTTTCTAAAATCAATGAGTTAAAAGGAAAAAATAGCTATGCTGAGGACTGTTGTCGACACAGGTTACGTTAAGGGCTGCTGTCGGCGTAGCCTCTCATATGCTGAGGGAAATTCTACGCTGAAGGCCAGCTTCATGGGACGCCCAGAACTTGGCCGACGTCGACAGTCCCGACTTTTGGCCGTTGGCGTCTAGCTTTATTCCTGATTCCTGTAGTGCATAGAGGCACAGGTTCGTGTCTTTCTATATATAGCACTAGCAGCGTCTTTCGTTTTTGTTAGGTACTGATAACACATCATCAGTAATTAAGAAAGATTTTTTCGCGGGTAATTAAGAAAGAAATAGTACCAGAATCAGAAAAGGCAACTGGAAAAAGAAAACGCCATGCATAGATCATGCATACACCAACGAACTAATCAGCATCACGTGACTAACATCTGGAGGCACGTCGCGAATAATGTCGCGATCGGCGGCTCAGTCGTAGTCCCGGAAGATCATCAAGGTGTCCCACTCCGTGACCCACCGGACTGATGACACCTCGAGGTAGTAAGTAGCATAGCGCCACCAGCGCTAGCTCCACGTACGGATGCTCCGAACCTTGAAAATAAACAAGGCGGCGAGTGAGCTGGCCGTCACGGCCTCGTGCATCTATCGTAGGAAACGGACACAGGTCTTTTTACTTCTCTGGTATTTTTATTCCTAAAGAATGTGGGGATATACGATGGATTTGGTGTTCGTTCAATACTTTCAAATTCTCTCAAATATCCTTCCGCTAAAATACTCTATCATGATGGAGAGTTTTTAATCTAGTCAAAAATATACTAGTGTGAAGGGAATTTGTGGGATATTCCGAATTATCCCCTCAAAACCTGGGCTAATAAACGACCTCTCGGGAAAATTTCAGGATACAAAATAATCGCTTTCCATCCACTAAAATATCCTAGAAGTAAACAAGGCCTCCAGGTGCAGCAGCTAGCCCTGCACGTGCTACTCAATTTACTCTGAATTATCTTCAGTCCAACGAGCAAACCTATGGGTAGAATGAATACATTATCCATGCACTCTTTTATAAACTCAAACGAGGAGGCTAGGGAAACTTTATTTTTCCACGTACGGGCTGGAATTGACCGGGATCGGAACCAACGACGGCGTGTTCGTGATTTCGCGCGAGCGGCCGACCTATCATCATCACAAAAATATCAGATAAGGGGCAGGCAAACAAACATATGATGTCCCCAAATAAATTAAGAAAGAGCGAGAATTACACCAACAAAAATTAAATCATGTAATCAGCGTGCATCACGATTCACGTGACTAGTAACATCTTGTCAGAACAAGATCGAGCACGTACTCTGGATAAGGTCACGGCCGGCGGCTCGTCGACTCGTCCCGGCAGATGATGACAATCGAGGTGAAGCATGCCGCCATCGAGATACAGAGATACACTGAACCTTGATACCAGGGACAACCAGTGACCCGACGACCGTCACGGTCAGATGCAGCTCTCGTGGGAAACAGAAAGTCAAGGTGCAGCTAGCAGCGCTTCACGTGCCACCCGATCCACTCTGATACTATTGCTCACTGCCTCTAGCTCACACCCTGGAGTATCCGATCAGTTCAACGAGCAAACGTATGGGCCGAATGAGTCCATTATCCCTGCACTCTTTTCTAAAACTCAAAAAAGACGCCAGGGAAACGTCCAGACGAACACTGAACTTCTATTTTCCAGTGGCTCGAATTGACCAGTCAGTGGTCGTTGGATGCTTCAGAGATGCCCCTTGGCAATCGACCATTCCGGTCGTTTTCCTTGTGTTAGCACTCGTATGGTTCCCTTCACACACAAAACATCATGGCCCAGAAATGGTCAATCGATTCTTCCCCAATAACACGTGAGGCAAGGCACCGGTATTAACATACTAGCACAGATGGCTTATTTCCGCCTATAAATACTTTTCATCTTCTCATGCTCTCTTCACCCACAAACACACACCACAAAGAGCACACTGACAAACGGAGAAAAAAGAAATCAAGAAAGAAAGGAGCAAGAAGAAGAGTGTGCAACAGCTCAAGCCATGGAGTACTACTGCCAACATAGCAATAGCGGCATCAGTGACAACTATGGCGCCAAGGAGAAGAGGCCTCCGCTGAAGAGGGGCCAGCTAAAGCGGCAGATTGTGAGGACCATCAGCAACCTCGTGACACCGAGGAATGACGGCACAGGCGCAGCAGAGAAGAGAGCGGACGTTCACACCAGCTTCGGTAGCTACAACTGAAGCTCCTCAAAACAGCATCATCTTTCACTCAGATGCACCCACTCGTCTGCTGCTAGCTAGAGTGAGGTGAAAGAGATGGTTCTAGCTAGTAATATTGTACAATAGATGTTAACTTCCCTCCTTTCCTTCGGAAACGTTATAAGGTTTTTAATTAGCTAGCTGAGTGGCTAATTCATAGTGTTTTTGTTCCTCTAGTGCTTGTTGAATCGTATGAAGGAATCGAGAGGTTGTGTAAATTTTAGAAATTGGGATGTACTACCTCACTATCCCATAATATAAGGATTTTTTTGAATTAACGAACTCAGACCTCCCGATTTAAATTTAAGAAAGGCGTATACAACCCTTCTCCAAACTCATTAAGGCTAATATGGTCAAGTATCTGAATGTCGTAGATTTGTTCATTTGCCCCTCATAATGATGTTGCAATGACAATGCGGTTGGAAGATGTTCATAAAAAAGGGACAACAAATAAACATATGAAGATTTTTTACAAATTCAATTTATTTAGCTTGAAAAAAGTATTTTTTTAAGATATCAAAGTAGATTATTTTTTAAGAAACGCAGAATAAATAGTTACCCGGAATGGAGACAAAACCAAATTTAAAAAGGAAGGAGAGGAAACAAAAAACCATGATATTTTCAGAAGTATGTAATTTAGAATTAAGTTTTTAAAGATACAAATATATATATTCTATCTAAGTGCATTAATTTTCTATTTTTTTTGTTCCGGTCTGTGCACTTTTAAAATCCTAAAATCTCGATTTTTTTGGAATATTTATGTTTTCTTAAAGAATAAAGTATGTGTGAAAATGGAAGGGAATTTAATGGGGGGCCCATTTTGGAATTCACCAAATCATTCATTTTAGCTCTTCCAACATGAATATGCTGACTTGTTTCAGGGTAAGACATGGTCTTATAAGCTTTATGGTGTGGGCCTGATCAAGGCACTAACAAGAGAATTTATGCTCTTAAAATGGATACATGGGTGGGTAGGCCACGTGGATCGTTGAGGATTTTCTGCATCTTTGAGGCGTCCACCCAAGGTCCAAGTTGCCTCGAATTACAGTCCGGAATTGGCAGTGAGCTAATGATGGATGGTTGAACTCTCATTTACATATACTCCTTCTATACCAGTTTGTTGGGCTTACACGAAGTTTAAGAAAAATGTTTGGCTACAAATTTGAACAGAAAAATATGAATCATATGTCACGAAACTATAACATTGTAAAGGTTTTTTTAATATGAATCCAATGGTATATTTTTTTGCAATATATATTTCATATTTTATTGACCAATTTTATGGTTAATTTTTTTCTTAAACACCGTATTAGCCCAACAAACTGGTATGGAGGTAGTATGTTTTTGTAGGAAGGATTTACGGTTTTGGATAAATTAATGAAGTAGGAATACAAAAGATTGTGCACGAACAGGTGTAGATTGACGGGTTTCCTCCTTTTTGAGAAAAAGAAATACTCCCTTTGTCATGAAAAGAATGTTGTAAATTTATCTAGATTTATATGTATCTTTACACTAAAAATGTCTAGATTTATGCGTATCTAGACAAAATGTGACATCCTCTTTGGAATGGAAGACAAAAGATAAAAAAACTCACAAGGACACATATAATTTGACTTGATTGAAACAAAAGCTACACCAATGTCCTCACAAGTTATTTTCTCCACTTTTATATATAGATTAACTCCACTTCTAACATTCACTTCCTATATTTGCTCCATATCGGCAGAAAGAGAAACTACAGAATCAAATTGCACATTAATTTATTCAATACAACATATCATCTGCCAAAAAATCATCTCAAGATCATGAGACCTAAAATCTAAATGTTAAGCTCCTATCAAGTTTCCCCCGCACCCCTAGCTTCATACCAGTCATACCAATCACTAGACACAAGAAGAACCAACATTGAAGATGGGCTAAATGCATCTAAGGATGACTTCTTTTGATCTTATGGAGTTGCTTCTAGGTGCCAAATCGCTGAAGCCCAAAAGAACTGCTCGGCTACTCGCTCACTGATTTCCACCAAGAAGCCACACTCACGTGCAATTCTAGAAACTGCTCGGAGGCAGTTGACTAGCCCCATATTTCTGTTCTATTTTCAGGAGACTGCCCCTCGGCTAGACAAAACGATTGGCTATCTAGAAAAAAACTGCCACGCGTAACACAAACCTCATGAGGATAGTCGTGTTCCCTTCCCTTGGGCTGCCGCCACCACTGATGTTCCTTCCCGGCGCAGGCACCACCATCGTTGTTCCCTGCTGGAGCGGCCACCGGCGCCGCTGTTGTTCCTTGCCAGCGCGGGAACCACCGCTGATATTCCCTGATGGAGCGGCTACTAACTCTGTTGTTCCCTCCCGTGCAGTAGAAGCCGCCACCGCTCACCCGAAGCAGCCGCTCCCTGCAGCCGCCGCTGCCTCTGCTGTTTCTTGCCGGCGCATGCACCTCCGGCACTGTTCCTTATCGACGTGGCCAATGACGTCGTTGTTACCTCCCCTACAGCAGCAGCAGCTGCCGTTGTTACCTCCCCTATGCCGTTGTTACCTCCCCTACAGCTGCCGTTGTTCATACGGACGGCTTGCGCTGCTAGAGCGAGGTGCAAGAAATTGTTCTAGATAGTAGTAGATGCTATCTCCCCATCTTTCCTTCAAAACCTTCTAAGGTGTTTAATTATCCGAGACGCTCCTTCATAGAGTTTTTGTTCATTTAGTGCTTGTTGGTACTTGGATTGTACG
Organism: Avena atlantica; assembly: GCA_910589765.1. Taxonomy (NCBI): domain Eukaryota; kingdom Viridiplantae; phylum Streptophyta; class Magnoliopsida; order Poales; family Poaceae; genus Avena; species Avena atlantica. Next base: position 434,870,707 of record OU342733.1, on the reverse strand, counting down.
AAGGAATAGAGAGGTTATGTATATTTTCGTATTTGTGATGTATTATTGTTTATAATATATACTCACATAAGCATGTGAGGGGCAGTTCCTTCCTCAAGGCTTTGCCTTCGAACGTCGCACACTTTCTTACCTCAAATTCCGTCGACTAGTGGATGTGGTCATTATCGTAGGATTTGCGGTAGAATTTTGGAAATGATGTTTTTCTATCCTTTTTGTGTAAGAGAATTTGATCTCCATCATTGATTTTCTTTGCTTTGCACTATTTTCAATAGTAAATAAGTTAGTGTTGCTTTGCTTTGCTAGAGATGCTCTTAGGAACTAGATGATATTCTTCCATGTCCTAGTTGATGTAGAAGGCAATCGGTTAATAGAATCGTTCTGTACATTTAGCTTCTACAACTTTTTTAAGTATATATGTTTACTTTACCAAGCCCACTTGCATGGCATATAGGTCTGGTATAGTAAGGAAAACACCAATATATAATGTGAGTTCTTCAGAAATTCACTTTGGAGCACAGGCACCAGGTAGCTTTTTTTGAAAATTTGAAATACTAGTTTCAAAATTTTGAAAAAAATAATCAAAAAAAGGATGTACTCAACTATGTACACAACTAGTGTGCATTTTTATTGTTAAATACCATATATTTTGGGCTTACCAAAAAAGATAAATCGGACAAATTTTAGAAGGTTGGACTTCCTCTTCCTCTATACTAATAGGAAGCAGTTCACTCTTATGAAAATTGATTTTGCCTAAAAGCTGTTCAAAGGCATGTCAAAATCCATTTTAGGTTAAGTCATACTCTAGGATCATTTTCTAGAAAGAGTAGATGGTCATCTTCCTATTGGACGTTGATAACCCCCACCCCGGATTGAAGTTACGGCATAAGCCTCTAATCAAACCATGATCAGCACCCTTGATCAACATCCTAGAGAAGGCATCCACTACCATGTTAAAGAGCAAAGGTTCAATGGGATCACCTTGCCTATCAGTAGGGAAAAAAATTCCCTTCCACACCATTGATCTTAACTCCCACATAGCCACCTTGGGTTACCTGCCTAATGAGTGTAATGAATAAAGAACAAAATCCTCTACCCTCTACGATCTCATAGAGGAAATCTAGGTTAACTCATCCATAAGCTTTCTAACAATCAATCTTAGAGACTACTCCCTCCGTTTCAAAATATAAGATGTTTTAGCCTTGTGAAGCAAGAGACTTATTTTAGTATTAGGTTCACTCAAGTTTGGAGTGAATCTACACACTAAAATAGGTCTAGATACATTTTCTTCATAAACCTAAAACATCTTATATTTTGAAACGGAGGGAGTAGTCTTTAGTCCTTTTTCCTGCGTACTTGATGGATAAACCGCATGAGCAGTAAAATACTACACTCTCTATGATGATTATTAGATTTGCTAGTGCATCTATGATGTTGTTTCTGTTGATAAAACTTATCTGAAAATTGCATAACATTCCAATGGTTTCTCGAGTGGATGTGATAGAAACCAACCAAAGAATTTATGCTGTTAAAAAGGAATGGAGTTAGGCGCTGAATTTGTTAACTTTTACTGAAAGTGCAAATTGGACGTGTAAACCAGGGAAGATCTTGTGTGTCTCTGAAGCATCAAAGGGCCAATGACCGCTAGCAACATAAGCTCCAGATTGAGCCTGCGGCGATTACAAAACGAATTAAGCGTGGCATACTAATGCTAGTAGTTATTACAGTACTAGTTAGGTCCCCCAGATGGTAAGATGCTCCGGTGTCTCTTTTGTGATGGCACTAGCAGCGTTTCTTTTTTATTAGGTACTGGCAATGCATCCCCAAGTGGTAAGAATGGGGCAGAATCAGATAATGCACCTTGAAAAAAAAAGCGCCGCCACTTATCATTTACCACGTGATCAAGATGCATCATGTGATATTCTTTCGGGAAGAAGAGCACTATGGAGAAATGACTTTCTCCCTTGCACGAATACGATTAAAACTCCTAAAACACGACGAAGCTGAATGAAACATGGTGCACGAATCACGCGGGACCTCCGGTGCACACGAGAGAATTGCCGCGATTGAGTAGTATACTTCCGTTCATGAATAAGTGTGTATTTAGCTTTAAATTTTGTCTTAGAAAAGTACATCTACACGATCAATAAAGTTAGCTCCGTTCAAAATAAAATAAAATGAAGTTAGCAAATGCAATTAGCTGCTCGTAAACCCTCACCTCACTTTAGCTTCCAATCTCCATTTTTCTCCTCCACCTCAACCACCAATCTTTTTCTACAGTATTATATTTATGGAGTCTTGAATATCTTAATTTTTTACTCCTGCGTTTGGAAATAAGAAACTTGGATTTATTTAGATTCTCATATATCTACTTACTAAAACACATTTAGATACATATGAATTTAGATAAATCTAATTCACTTGTTTTAAACAGAATGAGTAATATTTTTCGCGGACAAAACTAGTACTCCCTCCATTCACAATTATATCGTATTCTATTCTGGGTTTAGTCAAAGTCAATCTTTTTAGAGTTTGACCAAATATTTAGTAAAAAATAAAAGTATCTACCATGTAAAACCTATAGTGTTAGAATCTTTGTAAGTAATATTTTATAATATATGTATTTGGAATAATGAATGTTGATATATTTTTCTATATTCTTGATCAAAGTTGGTAAAGTTTGACTCTAAAAAATTCTAGAACGCGAAGTAATAAAAAAGAAGGGTGTATACCGCTCGGATAAGATCAGCTTCGGTGGCTGGATCATCCCGACAGGCAGATTGCCGTGGGAGGCAGCCGCGCTGACACCTCAAGCTAGCGCCATCAGCACCAGCACTAGGAGACAGGTACACCGAACCTCGAAACTAGCTGCTCCAAATCCAGAGACCATGTCACGGTCATATCTCTCGGACTCCGAGGAAAATAAACGGTCAATGAGCCGCGCTCAAGCACCTGCGTGCATCACAATCCACTCTCTGCTGTTTTCTATTGCTCGATCGCTCCCGGTGCCGTGCCTCGCCTGCTCTGCTCTTGAACGTGCCTCGCCTGCTCTGCTCTTGAACATCCTGAATTATTATCCAAGTTGACAGAGCAAACGTAAGGGTAAATGAATCCATATAACACACTCCTGTTAAACTCGAAGACGCAATGGAAACGTCCAGATGACACCTGCTAGAACTGACCGGTCAGTGGTCTTTGGATGCTTCAAAGATGCCCCTGCCTGCCATCTCCGTTACTAATCAATCACCATGGCCCAGAAACGGTCAAACTATTCCCCCCCTTAACAAACTAACTAACATGTGCGTCAAGAGCACAGATGGTTTGTTTGCGCCTATAAATACTTTCATCTTCTCATGTCTTCTCCACCGATAAGCAACCAACACACACACACACACACACACACACACACACAGAGTAAGAAGAGAGTGCAGCAGCTCGAGCCATGGAGTACTCCTACTGCCAGCACAGCAACAGCGGCGTCGGCAGCAGCTACGGCGCCAAGGAGAAGAGGCCTCCGCTCAAGAGGGGCCAGCTGAAGCGGCAGATCGTGAGGACCATCAGCAACCTCGTGGCGCCGAGGAACGACGGCACGGGCGCAGCACGTGCCAGCTTCGGCAGCTACAACTGAGAATCTCCTCGAAGCAACATCTACTGTTGTCGGTCTGCCAACCAGATCCGCTCGCTGATACGGACGATGCGTGATGTTGTAGAGCGGCACAAGCAATGGCTCCAGCAGTCTAGCTACCACTCCCCCCTTGGTTCAGAACTTTCTTACGTTTTTGTTTAGCCGAGAGACCGTTTCATAGCGCTTTTGTTCTTTATTGGAGTGCTGGTTGGACTGTACTTACCTAGGAATCGAGAGGTTCTGTAAATTTTCGTGTGTACTTCCTCCGTTCCATAATTTCTGCAGTTGTTATAGTTAAAATCTGAACTTAAACCGTGGCAAGAAATATGGAACTGAGGGAGTAGTTACTCTGTGATATATGAGCATGCTTAAGGAAAGCACTTTGTAGATTCTCGGTTCTTCCTGCTGCTGCTACGAAAAGAAACTTTCCGTGGGCAATTTCGGGCCGCCACACACTACGAAAAAAATAAATATCCGACCTACCGGATTCGAACCAGTGACCTAAGGATTGATCTGCAAATACTACAGTCCTCCGCTCTACCAACTGAGCTAAGGTCGGTTTTCTGTGTTTTGACATTTAGATTTAAAAATATAATTTGAGGTGGTTTCGTTTTGTTATGCTCCATCCTGTGTTCTTCGGATCAAAAGTTATGTTGTTGAAGATTGCTATGTGTAAGCCCATAGAGAAACATCTGCTAACACAAAGGTGTTCCTGATGACAGTATCGTGTTATACCATCTGAATACACCGATGAAACAATGTTTTGATCATTATTAAGTGTATTATCCATCATGCTTGTTTATCCACATCATGGAGTATCCATGAGATTCAACAGGTCCATAGGGCGCACTAAAAAAACCAACTCTGTTCCAAAACGTCTTATAATTTAGAACAGAGTACTTGACAAAATTAAGTAGAACCAAAGAGTACTTGACAAAATTAAGTAGAACCAAAGGTTACGATTCTCTGGAGAACTCTCTTTGATGATATAGGGAGTGCTGACGTTTCATATTAACTCAATATGAATGGTTTGCCTGCCTAGCGATGGGCGCGAGAACAATGTGTAGGTGATACTCTTAAGAACAGGAATAAATTATGAAACTTCTTTAATAAACATACGAAGAGCATCTCTAGTGGCTCGTCCAAACGATCGTCTAAACGAAATATAGACGATGTGAGGCAATAAAAACGCACTCTAGAGGCTCGTCTAAAGCGTCGTCTAAATTTAGACGAGCATCCATATCTGCTACCCGTCGTCCATATTTGGACGACCGAGCCACGACGTCCAAACGCAACTGCCGCTAGCTAGCCTTCCATCCCGCGCAGCCGCGTTCCTGCTCCCGCGCTCGTCCCGTGTAGAATAGGTGAGAAATTGGACAGGGTATAGGGGGATTTCCATCCTAGAACCATGGCAGGCGATGGATCCGGCCGCCGGCGTTCCGTTTCTTCCCGATTCGGAGGCAGGGAGGCGCTGATGTCCACGCGCTCGTGTCGATGGGCGGGGGCGGCGCAGGATGCATGGAGGCGGAGGCGGGCTCGAGCACTGCAGGGCGGCGGCGCGAGCTGTGTAGGGCCGCAGCACTGGCTCTGTAGGGCGACAGCGCGTGCTCTGCAGGGCGATGGCGCGAACTGTGCAAGACGGCGACACGGGCTGCGTAAGGGGCTGTGTAGGGCGGCGGCACGGGCTGTGCAGGGCGGCGGCGGGGTCTCTGCAGGGGAGCGGCCGTGGGCTATGGCGTCACTGCTACCGAGATTCGTGGATGGAGATGGAATTACACACAGCGTACACCAATACACATGGATGCAGAATAAATCCAATTATTGTCCAATCTTGCTGAACAAAATTTAGGGTGTACGTGAAGTGGCAGAATCAGTACTCCGAATCCAAGTCAACTAATATAGGTCGAAGGGAGTACTGATTCTGCCACTTCGCGTACACCTCACCTTAAATTTTGTTCAGCAAGATTGGACAACAATTGGATTTATTCTGCTATGTATTTGTTGTGTAGATGGACAACAACTCGTAGATGAACAACTCGCAAACTTTGATCACAAACTTTTTGCAAACCTCTAGATTTGGTTCTTCTGTTGATCGGATGTACTCATCAACACCATAGTCATTGGAAATATAGTCGTTGGATGGTAGTTAGAATATATCGTTAAATATAGGAAAGAGAATATAGACCTTCTAGATATAGACGTTCCACTGAAAAACCTAGGACGTCTAAACTAGAATCTTTATACACGGCCATCTATATCTCTATAGACGTTCATATTTAGACGTTTCACTGGAGATACTCTAAAAGGCACATCCTAGGATGAAAAAACAAGGCAGCCTGGTAAGTTGGAATCTCAACCAAGAATTAACATTGCTCAGTCTCTTGTCGGCCTACTGACAAGGACAAGAAGAAGCCTGTATAACTAATTCTGAGACCAAATAGATTTGTATTTTATTCAAGACATACTAACCTGAATGTTGTAGTTGTGATCAACAGAGTTAAACTCAGTAATAAATATATCAACTTACAGAAGAAGAAAAATTGGTCTGTGTCCCCGTGGTTGTAAGGCAACTCAAGGTGCAACAGGCCAACAGATGGATAAAAATCGATATGTCAGTACATACACGTTTCAAACAGGATCATGGTTTTTTCTACAGGAGCTGCTGATTACATATCACTGATCCCGCAAAAGGAAAGAGATGGTGTGCAAGGTTAAGAAACCTCAAACTCAGGCAGTAATTCATGATTTACGCTTTATCTGGGAGAAACTAGAGAGCATGGTTGATCTTGAATTTGCTAACTCCACAATTAGTTCCAGTGCTACACGAAACAAAAGTATAAGTTAGATTAACATAAAGGTTAAAGCATAGTTTGTTCTACTGTTCTCGTTAGAAATAAAAACCTGTTTCAAAGGAAACTTGGGTTGTTCGTAGTTTTGGAGACACCAACGCTCCGAAGACTGACAATGCTTTTGATCTTGCAGTCTGAACCTAAAGTACAGAGGAAAGGAACAATCAATAGAATTTAAGCATATCAGAATCACACAACTTCTTCCTTACTCAAGACACTGACATATAGGTGCATCCTGACACCTCAGTTTCTTGTGCCTGCGCGAATCTATTCTTCGTCGTTCTAATATGAATGTGCAATTAAGTGTTACCTAGAAATAAAGTTCACAAGAGCGACTAACTTGAGAAAAAGATCTCAAACCCAAGTACAACTACTACACTGCAATATTGCGTTGCCTTGATACTTCATTTTGATATCAGGATGGCTTCGCCAAATTAACCACTCCAACACATAAAACTTTGTCTTATTGACTTACGGATTAATCACAGCTAGTGCTCTATTTTTTTTGCTTTTAAGCCGTCATTCACCATCGATTGTGCTCCATTTTTAAGAGTAACATATATTGCTCATACCTACCATATTTACAAAAAGATAACAGGTCTTTATACTGCACTTGCCTGACTGCTCCTGTCAACACTAGTAGAAGACTTTGCAGTAGTTGCATCTGATTCACGGTTACCATCTCCTTAACAAAAATATTTGATTTGAAGGTGAGCAACAAAAACTAGTCGATATTTTAACACTAAAAAGTAAGAAATAGTGCTTCTGCTAATACCTGGGTTAGCTTCTGATCCCCGGTACCTTAGTTTTGGTTTAGTACTACCTTGCGCACTGACATCATCACTTGCATTTGATTCTTCTTGCAAGCACCACTTTGACAAAGCAAAATGCGGGTTTGATTCTGAAACATGATGAAAGAACGTCTCATGACATGCGCATGGAACTACCGTTCTAACGATTTTGAGAAATGACAATAGTAGAGTAGACTTCATGAGAAAAAAAATGATGATTGCATAGCAGCTCTGAATTGCTGATAAAGATTGTTAACTCAAACAATACACTGTTGGGTTACCTGATGGTTGCAAGTCTGCAGAATAATCCAATTGCAGCTTAGTGGCTGCAGATTGTTCCTTGTGATCAAACAGTGTACTCGAAACACGTGATGCACCCATCGAGTGACGAGCACTTGCCAGATCAAACCAACCCTAGAAAATAAAGAACATCAATATATCATTCCCTATTTATTACTTGTCAACTGCGACAGTACTACAATAGGCAAACAGTTTATCCTGTAAGTCTTACGAAAGCACTCTGCGCATAGTTGCTGGAAATTGTCGGGACAAAATGCAACAACCCAGATGAAGATAAGTTTCAGGGCGATTGCACAACCGTAGGTACCCATAAAACATAAAAAAAATTACCCGAGCAAAAAAGCTCCTGTTCAGATACTAATTCTGCTGCAGGTGATTTAGCTAGGCAATGAACGTAGCAATTACTAGATAACAATCTTTTGTTGGAGTGCCTGATGCATACTAGCGGTATACTACTTCTGTAACAATCACTTCACTTGAGAGTTACACTGCTCCACATATCAAGAGAAAAGTACTGGGCGACTAGTAGCTAGCACAGAGGGCAACAGCCGGCGTGATTTACCTGACGAAGAGTGGAGGAAAGCGAGTCCATCAGGAGGAGGTAGCCATCCGCGGAGTCCATGAACCGCAGGATCTCTTCGTCGTCTCCCGCGAGTTCTTCTTCAGCCGTCACACTGTTGGTCTCTTCCACGCGAGGGTCGGGTCCCATGTGCTGCAGCACCTCCTCTGCCGCTGCTACCGCCGCCATCAATCCGAACCTGAGCACGCCCAAACGTCAGGGGCAGATCTAGATGTCCCGGCGGGGTGAGACCGTGAGAGGCGGGAGGCGGGAGGCGGGAGGCAGGGTGGTTGTGGGGTGTGTCGCCGCCGGCGTGGACGAGTAGCAACTAGGGCGTCGGGGGACCTGGGATGGGGGGCGGGGCCGACGGACGCACCACTCTGCCTGTTGCCGCTGGGCTCAAGCGGCCTCTGCTTGGATGCGGGGCGAGCGTGACGCGTGCGAGTCAGACCTCAGATGTGTACACGACACATTTCGATCTACTCGTTAACCAGGACTAAAAAGCGAATATACCGAAATTACTCCATTGTAAGGAAAACACGTAATGATATATCTGCCAAGTGCTAGCTGAAAAATAAAGGAAAGGGCTTGATACCAACCTACCAGTCCTCAAAATAAAAAAATAAGTTTCCAAAAAAAATGGAAAACAATTGAGAGTGTTCACAAGATACTATATGTTTATAGTTCCTAAAAAAGTTAGAACCAAAATTGAAAGCATGCAGAGGAAGGAAAATGATAAATCCAACATGAATAGTGTCACAAAAAGAATAAACCAAAATGGCACTATTCACATGTCAATTTGTCGTTTCAGTTTACAGTATTTGTTTGTGTTTCGAATTTTGTTCCAAAAATTCTAGGGATCGTAAACATTTACAGTATATTTATTTTTAATTTTTTAGAAACTTAAAAATGTAATGTTGAGCATCGGTATCATTTAGAGACCGCTATTTACATGCATATAAAAATGGCAAAATATAGTGCATATAAAATTTAGCAAACTATTTTTTAGCAAACCAAAATATTTTTTAGAAACTAGATATATTCTTATCTCCATCCTACCAAAATATAGTGCATATAAAATTTAGCAAAAGTCAAACGATGTAATTTTTTACCAACTTTATTGAAAAAATACCTATACCTACAATAGCAAATTTATATCATATGAAAATATACATCATGATGAATCTAATGGTATTAGCTTTTTTTTTTATTCTACATCATGATGATCTAATCTGGTTCTGAAAATATAGAGGTTGTTCGACAAGGCTACTAGCAGGATTATTAGGACCCGGTCTCTTCCTTGAAAAGGACACCAAATCCATGCTGACGCTCTAGCTAGTTTGACAGTGTAATGGGATTCATCGTTTTCCAACTCCTAAAAGAAGTTTGCCACCCGCCTAAATCCACTTTATATTATTTACCTTTCCATGGTGGTCATCTCATACATCACATTAGCATTAGCGATGTTACCAATGTTACTTTTACTAATACATCCTCGAAAGTGCCCACTTGGAAAGCTTTTCCTAAAATAAAGATGATTAATGCACTTGTCATTATGGCCGTTTTGTTTTAGGAACTGGTTTTCATCATGTGCCTCGTTACGTTATTACTCCCTCCGATCCTTATTAGTTGACTTGGATTTATCAAAATTTAAATAAGCCTATACACTAAATAGTGTCTAGATTCATCCAAATCTAGACAAATTTGAGTCAACTAATATGAGTCGAAGGGAGTACAACAAATAATCATTTCTTTCGTCTGGTATTGGAAGTCCAACTCACTCAACAGTATTGTTGATGAAGGTGTTGTGAAACTAAATATTGATGGGGCTTTTCTTTTAGGTTGAAGATTTTGCCGGATGGGAAGTCATTTTCAAGAAGAGGAAACTCGATAAGAGGGAGACTGTCAACATTTGAACTTCCCGGAAACATAATCTTTTTTGGAAATTCTAAGGAAAAACGTGCCCGCGGTAGCAAGTTGGAGCGACCAAAAAATAAGTTGCTAGGGTAATTTTCATGTGGGTCTCCGCAATTTTCGTTTTCGGACATTTTTTGCCAAAAAAAACTGGAGTGTCGATGCTACATCAGGTGGCTGGCAGCCCCGTTGCGCGTGATGAGCGTCCATGTTTTCTTTTGTGAGAGCAGAAGCGCATCCTATTAAAAACACCAAGATCCAGGGAGAGGGGGAGGGGGCAATGGACGCTATATCAAGGATTAAGTCTGTGCAAAACGTGAAACCGTTCAAATCGTCCAAACCGGCCAAAAAATCTCTAGTTCATTCATAAATTCAATCTAAACTTTGAAACTAATACAAAATTGTAAACTAAACCAAACCGGTCAAACCGTGTTTACACAGGCTTAATCAAGGAGAATCGATCTTTGAGAGAGTGACGCGTGGGAATACAAACACTGGTGAATTGGTGATGATGAGCAAATCCGGGCAGGCAAGGCAGGAGAGAGTAGAGGTGAGCATGAAGTCGGAGTGGTACGAAGAAATAGTTGTCGGAGTGGTACGAAGAAAGACTTGTAAAAAATAAAAGGCGAGGTAGCGTCAAAGGATGCCGTCGGCCGAACCATCACTCCATCAGCAGGTTTGAAACTGAAAGAGCAAATGTTGTCTGGAAGGAAAGATCTAGAGTTGACGCCTTGAAGGTGTCGTAACAGCACAGCGGAACACTTTATCAAGGCCTAGCACCAGTTCACCTGTAGTGACAATATATACTGTAACTGACAACAACCATGCCCTCTTCTCTACCAATATGATAATTCGCAACAAAGCATGTTGTGTTTTTTGCAGATTGCTCATTTGGTACAGTGTCCTCTAAAACGCATTTACATGCATTTACATCACAAGGTGACAACTAATAGACAGCCATATAACCTTGACACTTGTTCTCTTCTCAAGTAATAATGGAGAGAAGCAGGAACCTATACACCTACAAAGTGGTAGTGAAAGAAAAAGGATACTCTAAAGGGCAAAGAAATAGAAAAAGAATACACGATTGTTCAAAACTTGAAGCCATCCAGTGTTGCCTCAGTAGCAACATACACCAGCGGTGAAGATGGTAAAGGATGAGCCTATAATTATCAATCCAATTGTATTTCTTGCAACTGCTCATGCTGCCCATTCATATTGTTCATGATCGTATAGACTTTTGGCGGCTTGCTGCCTTTCTTCGGCGTGTCTGCCATCAGCTTGTCATTTCCTTCGAGTGATTCTGCTGTCCATTCACTTTCCAGTTTCTGTGTTCCTCCCTGTTTCTCATCATCCATGTTGGGTGTTTCTTCCCTTTGATCATGAGTATCTGTAAGCTTGGCATCTATGCAGTCTCCAGCATTGTTCTGTTTTCCCTGAGAAAAAACAATGCTGACAGATCAATATTTAGCCTAGTAAAAGTGTAGGTACAAACTGGGTTGAGATTGCTCAGAATTTAAAGTCTAACCATTAATTCATATTGCTTCCATTTGAAATATCGTATTAGTTGAGATGATAGAAGTTTATACGTGTACTAGACATGTACTAGTAGATATAGCTTCTATCTAAGGAACAGGGAATATCTCCATTGTTGAGCTGCAAACTAAAATAGTCTACTGGACTGGCAAGCTGAGTCCCTTTCGACTAGCCAAAACTGGTGCGGCCATATACAAGGCATCTCATGTCTTAGTCTATTGGTCAGAATAAGTTACCTTGCTCTTGTCACGCCAACTCAATGAAAATGGTCCAAGTAAGTTTATTCTTTTAGGCTGGATCTCCTGCGATGAATCATCTTGCACAGATGCTCTACAGGGGAATAACGAGACCAGTAAATAACAAAACCAGAACACCATAACAGGAAATCATTTAACCCTTCTTCTATAAAGGAAATTAATTAACTCAAAAATCATAGTCACAGTAGTACACTTCACTAATATGGTGGTGGTGAATCGAGTGGACTTTATAACCAAGCTGCCATAATTGCACATTAGGAGCTTGAATAGTCAACACCAATTAAGTTCAGAACTCCAGATAGTATACAAAATATGATCCATAAATAATATCGATGTGTTCCAGGTTTAGGCAGAAGGCCGCCTGGTACTACAAACATCTGAAGGTGGAAGACTGAGATACCTTGGAGAAGGCAAAGGCGAATATGCTTTCTGCTGGCTAGATTGGTACTGCAGTGTGGCCTCCAACATTGTTTCTGCCATTACAGCTCTGTTCTCCATTTGGGCGAGTGATGCCATAGCTTCCTCGTACTTCTCCTGCACATGTGTCGTGATCCTGGTGAGTGTATAACATAGTAATATGAAATATGGCAAACATAGAGCTGACTTAGTTGCATGTCAATTCTATTATTCCCATAGTTACAAGAAATGAAGCATGCCTGAGCCATCATGCACGCATTTCCTCTCAGATTCCCTAGTGGACATGTACCGAAACCCAATACAGCGATCCAACTCAGGGTATAGCTGTATAGCAAATCTACTAGCTATAATTGTTTCCCCAACTGGCAAAGGTTTTGATTAGGAACGAAAGAAGAACTTTTTAACTGCTTAAGACACTTTTCCTAAAAAATGAATCGTCAAGCGTTAAGCTACTTGCCACTTTACCACAGTAGATGCTCTTCTAAAAAATCAGGAGACTAGAGTTGATGGAAAAATCAATTAGAACCACACAAAATTGCTAATCAAATTAGTTAACAAAGCATAAAAAGTACCAGTACCCTGGTATATTTGTTAAGGGTACTAAACAAGTTGGCTGTAGAAAATGGCCAGCTTTTCTCTAATAGCCTGGTATATTTGGTAAGGGTACTAACCATGTTGCTTAGAGATCTTTGAGCTAAGTATTGCAACTATATTGAAGAAGTGTATTCTCTTTTGTTAAAACATGTATCAAAATCTCTATAACATAGCGTGTCCATATTAATTACTAGACGCTGATGCTACACTGAACCTGATTAGAACTTCAGTTAGTTTTGATGGAAATAAGTGATGCTTCAACCAGAGATGGTCTGTGTAGACAACAGATCAAGTTAACTAATTAACCTGCAGCACGTTAGCAGCGTATCTCTGAGCAGCAGCATCTTGCTCAGCAGAGATGCGTGCTTCTTCTGCAAATTTCAGTTCTTGTTCCACACGCATCAGTACCTTCAATATAATTACTTGTTAGTGAGTATGCCATAGTAGAAACTAGAAAGATACATTTGGTGAAGCCATACCGACTGATGACTGTACCTGAAACATGGCTTGCTCCTGTTCCTGCTTGTCTGATAGGGTCTGCTTTAGTTCAGTTAATTCATGTTCAAACTGCTCAGCCTAAACCAGAGATGTGGTTATTTGCACGGTTATTTTCTTCCACGAAAACCTCAGATAAACTATGATAACTGGCAGGGGTTAAAGTTTGATGGATGGTGGTTACAAGACTAAGTGCCTATACTATAGAAATATTGCAGAATTAGTATTTTGGTAAAATGGTTACTTAGATACAAAAGGTGCACATGTTCAGAAAATAGAAATACAAGCTTAACATACAAAACTAGGAAAAAGCTATTGCAAGGGCAAAGCTGCATAGATGACAATGTTGAGCTATAAAGTTAAACATTGATATGCCGTCTGACTGCTAGCATAACAATAAGTATATCTGGCTATACCTTTGCACTTAATTGGCGTCTATTATCTTGTTTAACCATTTCCATCAATGCTGTCTCAAGTTCATCAGCTCTGAATAGCAAAAGGAACAAATCATTAAAAAAAGAACACTTACACTGAGCAGAAGGAACTAAGTCTTTCAACAGTAAGCAAACAAGAATGAAAATAACTAAAAATAGTCAGATTCCAGCTTGCTTGTAGCTGAAACAAGATTAGTGAAGTTTCAACTGGTTATGTTGTTGGATTCCTAGGATATACCAGTTTCAGAACATGCTACTGCAGTAAACTGGAGTACTGGAACCCCGAAAAACATTAAGAAACCGGTACTATTTACTTGAACAATTGCAACTAACTTAAAAGTGGAGTGATATATAAGATTGTTCCTTCCAGTAACATAGAACAACTAAAATCATGAAACGCGGAAACTGGATCCAACATGCCTAAGAACGATTGTTTCAACAACCCGAGACAAAATACAATCATGAATGTGTACAAAATATACCTGAGAACAGCTGATCTTCTCTCCTCTAGCAATCGGCATAACTCAACCTTCAGCCAGGTGACCTGCAGTAACACAACTAACACAAATTAGCAATTACAGTAACTGAGTGAGTTGCTGAGCTACTACTAAAGGTAGAAAAAGAAATGACGGAGTCACAGGTTGCAGCTACTTGAGTACAGTAGTAAAGCTTGGAGTACATGATTGAAATGGCTACCTGGTCCTTTGGATCCGGCAACGAATCAATCTCAGAATTGACTGTCAGGTCACCATACATATCATCCATGTCTCCATAATCACCCTCTTGGTTAACATCCCCATCTGCGACATCACTCATTTGGTCTGCTGAATTATTTAATGATACCAGCGGTTCAGGCTCACGTTTGAAATTATAGAGCTTTGACGCCAGACCGCTGTCCTTGCAGACACCTAGACCTCTTGTCCTTTCTTCCATTGAAGATATAACAGATGGCCGGTGTTTGTTCCTCAAATCTTGCAATCCTGCTTCATTTACAGACTGATATCCCATGCGAGCTGTCAGGACAAGCTGGCTGCTGTCAAAAGTCGAACCAGCTAAAGACTGCAAAAGAGTAACTGCATCACCAGCATCTTTTGTAGTCACAAGTGAAGGGCCTGCAATTAGCACAGCCAGTCAAGCATCAGTCTCGATTCAGTTCATGAGAAGGATTTTTGGGGTATCTATGAAATATGATCATCTTTTTTGGAAAATACGACAAATTAAAAGTGTGCTCAGTACCGTAGAACTCCAATAGTGCAAGGGCTGTCCGGAATAGCATCACACGATTCCCATCGAACAGAAGCACATCCCATACACGGAGAACTGAAATGTTCAAGCAGTTCATAGCAATATAAATTTGTGTCACTTTTTTAACACAAAGCAAATAATAGTACGGAGTACATGAGTATTTCACACGAGACATTCAGTGCTTATGGACAGATGACCAACAATAAACATGGAGTAACTGATTATAAGAAACAACAATATACATGGTTCCTATGTGTCCCGTAGCCATCAATTGTGATGTGAGAAACATGATTATGGTTGTTTTCACAATTTTTAAGGAGGGCTGAGGGCTTGCTTAATCAACTTCTCCCTGACCTCCTCCTCACAAAGATAACATAAATCTGCATCATTTTGTTCTATCGCACAGATGTTGCAATCGATATAATAGTTACATCAGATTAGCATTGTTCACATGTTCACTAAGGAAGACGTTGGCTTGGACTTAATCATGAGACGCCAGTGACCTTTGTTGAGGTAGCCTCATAGAGTTAGCCAAGGCAGACTACTAGAAAATGTTCTTTTAGAAGCAGTAACAGTTGAAAAAAAGTATTAACACTAACCACTCTCCCAGGGAAGCACATTGGTGAAAATGGATAGGAACCATGGCCCAGTAACCCATGCAACTTCAACGCCGAGGTAATCCAGGTGATTTACTGCATTGAAAAGCATGTTATGCCATGGGGTTTTCAGTTTTGCAGCTATAAATTAAACAAATCTCATCGCACCAACAATGTATTATATTTGTAATAAGTTGCTAACCTAATTTCGGGAATTTCTCATGGACTAGTTCCTCTAAAACAAGCTGATCCACCTGAATGCATACCAAACATTAATTTTGCATAAGGATTTATTGATGTTGGAGTTTCAACTTTCAAGCACTGGTATCAAAGTAGTCATCAGAAGATACCTGTGACTCAATCATTTCTTCAGAAAAGTACCCATCAAAATAGTCATCAATAATTCCTACCAATGTCCTGTTATACCATCAAGAGATTTAACATATTATTCAACTGAGCTATCTTGAAATCTTAGGGTATGCGACCCTAAACCCAGATAACAGTAGAACAAATGGTCATGGTGGGCGTTACCAAAATGCATTTTCTTCTGGCATCAATAGAAGCAAGAGTCCAGCAAAGAAGTTCATCGCCTACAGTATTACTCAAATGAGAAATCATTGCTATGAGAAAATTTAAAAATGTCCAAGCGTAAACATGTATCTAGTATATCACTGGAAGACCAGAATACTGATTGAGAAAGGCTTCTACAATCACATGCATTATTTATTAGAACCATTGAGCAGTATGTTTTGGGTTCAGTGGTGGGGTATGTGACTTGGAATACAACAACTTTACTTCAAATGTTGTTAAGAAGCTTGAGAGAAACAGATAACTTCCAGCACCATAAAGAAAATAATGTGGGGTGGCATTAATGGGTACACTTACCTGACAATAACCAACTGTGGGATTGTGTCTAGCATAAGCCAGAAGCAATCGTCTCAAGGCATTTCTTCCATCCTCATCTAATGCAGGATGGCCTGGAAAAGTTCTAGGCAAGTCCTATAAGAGCCCAGGTGTGACTCTATTAGCATTCCCAGATGTAAATTATTAACGAAAAGGATAATACTTCTGCATGACAATGAAGACAAACGTTTACCTTCTCTATTTGCCCTTTCCACTTTTCAGAGGAAAATGCTGAAAGTACTTCAGGTTTTTCATCGACACCTTCTGAGGTCGAAGAATCTGAACGTCTGCTATCTTCCAGTTCACCTTCAGAAGCAAGCAGACTATCATAGTACCCATTTACTCTGCGAGTTTCAACACCAACAAAAGCTTGCCACAGCTGTCATAAAAAAAAAACAGGATGCTGAATGAGCCGAGCAAATCTAAAATTAGAAACATAAATCGAAAAGCTATAGGAAACAGGCTGTACCTCTCCTCTCAAAGCCATCGGTAGTCCACCATGGACAAGACACTCCAACTGTTCCTTCAAGGAATAAGTTTCTTCTTGGCTCATGTTGCCAATTTCAGCATTCACACTGTCACCTGAATGCACCTCTTGGCTAGGGTCAACCTTATCGGCATCATAGAATTCATCATCGGAGTCCCCTGACACCTTGGCCTCTTCAACAGTCACAAGCTGGGTGGATTCCTTCGGCTGCAACCTGCCAGCAGATGAGTGCTTCTTCTCAACACGCAGACCCATCGTCTGCTCGATGTTGCCCAGGGATGCCCGAATTGGCTTCCATGATTCAATCTTATGTGGCCCTTGCGCACTCTTCTCATGCAACAGTTCAGAACTTGCTGTCTCAGCATTCTCCACGGACACTGCAACCTTGACATCATGTCCCGATGATTCGGTCCGCCTCTCCAGAAAACTCTTCCATCTATCAGATCTCTCCTCTTCCTCCTCCTGAAAGAACGTGTGCAGCTCGTCAAGAACCAGACAATGGCAGGATGCGTTCGACAATTCAGGCATGTGTATTGTTATATAGTACCTTGTAGATGCCTGCATACTCCTTGTAACGCTGCAGGTGTTGGGGCCGCACAGCAAAGCCATAGGCATCCCTGGTTCAATCAGACAACATCAGGAAGGAAGTGCTGGCATTATTTACTGAGAAATGGTTCAAGGCTCTATCTATAATCTTCGCTACAAACATGACCATACGATATGACGCTGTCGCGACTCAATTGCAGAATCATCTACTTAAACATTCCTAAGCTTGCTGCGGCATTTCCATGGAATCCCAGATCTTATCGAAAAGGCAACCATCACTAAACTCCGCAATTCACCCAATGCCCCAACTAATCTACCCGGCAGCGCAAAACCGAGGCCTCCGATGAAATGGGGAGGGGATCCAGATTCCAGAGAGACACCGGGTGCTTCGCCGCTCAGTTACACTGAAACCGTCCTCGGTCTAGGCATCACCCAATTTCGCACGGCATTACCCCACAGAATATGGCAAAAGACGTCCTCCGGACGCGACGCGGCACACCGAATCCGTGAGGCCCGGAAGCGAGATCCCCGGCAAACGAAGCCCATGGAATCGAAACCCGCGGAACCAAAATCTCGCAACGGAACAAAGAGAATAAGAGACGACGAAAGGCGAGATCCTCGGTCTAACTATACGCCAAAATTCGGTGGAGGCGGAATTTTGGCGTGCGCGGGCGTCGAAACCGAGCACGCCACCGCCCCCCCCCCCCCCCCCCCCCCCCCCCCCCCCCGAGAATCCCGAGGAGAAACCTCCCGTGACGGCGGACGAGGCGGAGAGGGGGTGGGGGCGAGTAAGGAACGAACCGCTTGTGCTCGAAGGCGATGAACGGGAGGCTCTTGGGCTTCATCTCCTCCTCGCACTGCGTCGGCGGCGGCGGTGGTGGTGGCGGGAGAGGAGCGGGAGCAGCGCGGTGGCGGTGGGCTTTGATCTGGTCCCGGAGTGGGAGGAACGAGACGAGACGAGATGTGACGCGACTGAGAGTGAGAAACGGAGGGGACTGCTTACTGGACTGGGGAACGACCGGGCCTCGTGGTTGGCGCCGCGCGGTCTCTCGCTCCCTTTTCTTCTCCCTTCCGTGACTTGTGTCCGCCGCGACGCCGAGATCCCGATCCTCCGTGCACGGGGTCGTGTCGTCCCGCCTAGGCCTAGCCAATTAATCTGGTGGTGGTGGGCAATTGTTTTTACAGACAGTGTGGCAGGGTTAACTTCTTGATTTGACACCGCCGCGACCCTCTTTTAAACGGTGATGAGTAAATATTTGAGAAGTTACCAAGTTGGTAAGTCTTTTTCTATAGCTGACTACTCCTGTTACTTGCAACGGGTAAACATATTCTAATGGTTAACATCAATCTAATACTCCTATATACTTACTTCTTGCTCATCCGTTCACTAATCTAAGACTTTTAATTTCTTTTTGGAAATGCATTTATTTAGACATGTTTTATTGTTTATAGGTTCATCAGTTTTAGTCTGTCTATTTTAAAATATGTCTTACATTAATGACTAGAGGGGGTAGTATTTATCTTTTGAATTTTGTGTACCCGTGTATTTGTGATTCTTGGATAACACGATGATCACATTTGTGATTTTTGTTTTGTTACGAGCTAACTCCAGATTTGTTACACATTATAAGTTTACATACTCGCTCTGGTCCATATTAACGATCTCAATTATGTCTACATATGGATGCATCTAGTCCAACTACTTTACTAGTAGATATAGTAGATACTATACAAATCTACATAAAGTTGTGGCCATTAATATGGACCGAAGCAAGTAATATATATTCGTATATTAGCCAATTGGTGTTTGCTTTGGTACAACCTCTCCCCTAAAGGCCCAGACTCGATCAAACTCAAAGAAAGGAACAAGCAAGATCTCGATACCCTTCGTAATTGTTAGAGTATATGTTGGTTACGTTATATTAGGTTATTAGGTAGTTTTATACTATAATCCAATTCTATCTCTAGTACTCTTCTTGTCTTTCAAGTCTTCTAGTACTATATAAATAGCCTAAGAGCTCACGTTGTAATCATCTCTTGCAATATCAATACAATCAGTACTCAATCTTTCATGGTATCAGAGCGGTTCGCTCCGCTTAGGGTTTAGCCATCTCTTTCGCCATGCCGCTCCCGGGAAGATCGTTCTCCACCGGGGGCCGCGCAATAGTAGATTAGATCTTACTTCGCCAAATTTTTCTCGCCGGCCGCTTGACCAACGTTTCTTCTTCTTTCGCCGATCATAGATCGGATTGCATCGTTCATAGCCGCATGTCGTCATCACGCGCCTCTACTTCAACCTCGGCGCCGACTCATGTCCGGCAAATCATCGCCAACGATCGTGCCAAGGAGGCTCCGCGCGACGCCCCAAGGGACGCCTTCACGCGCTGCGTCGGCTTCTTCGTCCTCATGTCGTCACCACGTCGGCCCGTCTTCGCCAACATCGACCGGGACGCACGTCTCGAGTACATGCCTTGCCGTAAAATACAAGACTGCACCTTTATCAACCGTGGTCATCATCACCGACAACCATCTACACTAACAACATCGCACATCGTCGCCGCCACCACCGATCATGGTCATCGTCAACGCCAACAAATTCTTCTCCAGAGCGACGCCGCGCTCATACAAGCGGAAAATATGGGTATAATCCCCGAAATCGACTACCGCAACAACTCAATCACCATCGACATCTACCAATATCGTCTTTGTCCACCAAGACCTTGCCGCTAGAGTCGCAGTCTAATTTTTTATTTGCACAAGTTTGTGCTCAATTTTCTTCTTGCAGCCACTTCGTCTACTCCGACACGGCGGACAACTTCTACACCGACCGTTTACGAAAAATTTTCTTTGCTCCTCAATCCACCTTTGGCAAGCATGGCTCATGATGGTCCCTGTCTTCGCATGTCCGGTATCAGCAACACCGACGCATGGGACATGCTCTCGAGTCTGGCAAGCTCGGCATTGCGGGTCGAGCTACTTCTCAAACTACGTCTACCTCAACCACTACGGCGAATTCTCCAGGCTCAACAACGACATCGACCATAAAACAATATCATCAACGTCATCGACTTCATCAACGGCGACAACTTCACCAACGGCACCATCGACCACCACTATAGCGCCTCACTTTCGGTTACATTGACATCGGCATCCACCGACATCATCTCCAGTCCGCGACTTCGGATTATGCTCCAGTCTCACCGTCCGCGACGCTACTGCTGTTGTCACTACCGATCCGGCTGCGGGGGGTGTTAGAGTATATGTATGTTACGTTATATTAGGTAGTTTCATATTGCAATCCAATTCTACCTTCAATGGTCTTTTTGACTTCCAAGTCTTCTAGTACTATATAAACATCCTAAGGGCTCATGTTGTAATCACCTCTTGCAATATCAATACAATCTTTCAGGAATTAAGGACATGATGGTTTTTAAAAAAACAATTAATGAATAATTAAGTTTATATGTAGCCCTATATAAAAAAGCGTATGGTCCAATTAATTTGTTTAGATTTGTACGCATATGTATATATAGGTCGTCCAACCATGTCGGCATGAGCTGCGCCATTGGCCGCGTTGCCGGTGGAAACCCTGCCGAACAATCTAGCCAATTGACAGGCGGCTGCGTTGGTTTGGGAGATTGCCCGGCAGCGGTTGTGATCGTGAAGTTGCCTAGCGGTGGCGGTGATTGCGCTAGCACTCATGAGGAGTATGTGTGTCAGAGAGGCTAGAATATGGTATGTATATACATGTGCATATAGGATTTCGGATATGGGCCCACAAAGACCTATTTTATGTAATCAATTCTTTAATTAATTAGAGACGAATTGTCAGTTTACTATTAATGAGTTTGCAAAGGGAGTGTAATGGAGCAAGCCCCTTAGCCTTAGCCAAATATTGGTGCGTTGTTGTGGGGTGAGAAAAAAGAATCTCGAGAGATAGTCAGCTTGTGTTTTTCTAGAGTCATAATATTTCTTACATCTTCATTCCTACTCTGTACCACTCCCCTCCCTGCTTCTTATTTTCATGTCAACAATGAAATCTAAAATTAACATGAGCATGCTCGGCCATGTACTGTACAATGGCAACACAAGGCACCATATTAATAGTCTTAAGTTTGTCTGGATATGAATATATCTAGTCCAAATACTTAACTAAATATATACGAATCTAGATAAAATTAAACCATTAATATGGATCAAAGGAGTATTATCTACTGACTCGGTAAGGGTGCAGGTGCAATGAACATATAATCTTATGGATTTGTTTGCTCAATATAGCTAGAAGACAAACAATAAACAAATCAACAAAGAGGTTCAATAAGGTGTTATTTTTTTCTTTGACTTGTCACAGACGTTAATTCACTGGAGTGGCTTTTGCAAATGAAGATTAGTCCGTGAGCATTCCGTACGTCAAGTCTTTCTTCTTGCAAGTACCCTTTCAATATTTTGTTTCTTCTCATTGCTAGCCCCTTTTTTCAAACGTTTTTTTTTTGTCTTTTTTTATTTTGCCACAGCCGCGGAGAAAGATGGCATGTCGGCTAGTGCGGAGTAGTGTGGTAGGCTAGAAACCGGCCATGCACGTATTTTTTATTAAACTTGTACTCTCTGTTTTAAAATATAAAATGTTTTAGATTTGTGAAGAAAATGAATCTAAACTTTTTTTAGTATATAGATTCATTCTAAAGTTGAGTGAACATACGTCCTAAAACAAATCTAGATTCATTTTCTTCGTAAAGCTAGAACATCTTATATTTTAAAACGGAGGGAGTACCTGTTGTATACGTACAAAAATGGTTTTTTTCGCCAGAAACCCAAAACTTATATACATGTGGAAGTTTGGAACATTTGAATACAACATATTTCGAATTGTACGGGAAGTTAAAATTGTTTTTCCTTACTCGGGAGCACATATCACGTGCTCTAATGACAAGAATGGTGGGGCAACCGGGCAGAGCGCCTTGGCAAAGTACTAGGTTCTGGTTGGCGGGCATTTGTCCCGGGCTAATCTTGATTAGTTCATCAACTCTGCATCTGTTTGAATGGAGGATCCTAGCTTGGGCCTGGTCAGGTAATCGGGCATTGCCGGGCTCTAGCTCTACCATTGCGTGATAGGAAATAGCAAATGGATCGTTAACTCTTGTGTTCTGATATTTGTAAATTACACCAGAAAAAGGTTTCCGTGTTATAACAGTATGTGGGGGGTTTGACTCCAGGGCGGCTCAGGCGGTGGTTGGGCGGCGTCGCTTGCCGGTTCGCAGGCGCGCGACTGGGAGGGCGGAGGAGGTAGAGGTGGGTGCGGCGATGCAGTCCGGAGGCGACGGCGTGACCATATCCTGGTGGCGGCAGTGCATCACCTGCGAGCCTCGTGGCGCTAGGGCCCGATATGGGGTTAACCTTTGGTTGGGCTGGGCTGGAGGTCGACCTTCTCGATCCACTTGCTAGGAGTCGCCCGGCGGTGTGGAGACTACTGGATCAACCTGAATAAAGGTGGATTTTGGCTCTGCTGATCTTCAAGCGCCAAGTCATCGACCCACCAAATCTGCCTCCTCGATGAGGCCATCGAGTTCCGGTCTTTCTCCTGGAGATTACCACAGCTTCCCCTGTTGGTCTTTGTATACAAGCAAATGTTTTAGCTCAATAAAGTGCCAATCTTTCTCTAAAAAAAGCTTCTCGTAAAAACGTGTCGATTATAAGCTTTAATTTGCTTGCTCGAACTCCTACATGTACATGCTTGGTCCCCTCCATGTGCGACATGTTGTTTGTACGTCACCTAGCAAGAGGACTCGTCTCGACCGACACCGATGATCACCCCAAGGAAGGAGCACTTCTTCAAGAGTTGCCCTAGCCAACATGCATTCTACCCTTTGCGCCTAGAAGAGTCGGCGAGCGAATGACAGGACCTAGCTGGTCTCATCGAAGCGTGCACTGCGCCTCGCAGGCTCAAGCACTGGGTAGACATACCACCAGAAGCCACGTGCACCACCAAGTTGCGTCTCCTAAAGAAATGCTTCCAACATAGAAGCGATGTCGAGGACGTCACCATCGTCGATCCAGCATGGCGGATCTTGGTTTTCACCTGGAGACAACAAGCCGAGGTTGAGGGATATATGGAGTACTCATCGACGATGTCTCCATGGAGGAAACGATGCCCAACGGTGCCGTTGTCGTTGGCAGGAATTTTGTCTCGAATGTCACACACCAATGCCCTCACCCATCGGACCTTGGCTCAGCACATCGAAGCTGCCACCACAACATCTCCATGTCGTTGCCATATCATCGAGGACAACATCCACCGCACCAAGCCCCGCAGCCGCAACACCCTCCTGCTTGCCAAATACATCACTTGGATGACCATATCTGGGAAAGAAGGGTCGCACACGACCGGCAAAGGTGATCTCACCCGCCAACAAATTCTCGGCACCCTCACAACTAGCATCCCCGTGACCAATAGCCAGAGCGGTCACATCTCATCTATGCCAATGTACCGCCACCATGGAATTGCACCACCAAGATGTCCACGCGCTGACCCGTCATGTCGTCCACATGTCGTGTCGTCCTTACATTGTGCCGCCACAATGCTACTGCTGCCATCACCACTGCAAAACCACACGTGGACCACTCGTGGGAGACGAGAAGCTCACATGGACCCGCCGATGTGAGGGGAGGAGCCCTATTTCGGTGGCTAGTGTTTCCTCCCAGGTCGCCCATTGCGAGCGACCCAGGAAGGGAACATGCTGCCGATTAAAGAAGTTCATATTTCCATCTCCTCGACTCTCGATGAAGCATCTTAACATAGGCGATTTGTAGTACGTATCATATATTTTTTTAGTCAGAAGTGTCAACATAGTGTAATCCTATACACAAAATATGAACATTTACAAGATCTATTATATACTAAAAGCAATATAAGAGTGTCTTTCGAGGCATCAGGTTGATCCACGTCATCAAAATTATATTAGCGGTTAGATGTACTATCTGTGGTTGCGATCTAAAGTTAAGAAAATGTTACTTAAAACTGTTTCGTACAAATAACTCGTGTCAGCAGTGTCATCGTAAGGCAAGCATATGGACCCACATATGTATTTGGCATCAACATAAAAAAAACGTCGGACAACATGGGTCGCAAGGACTCCAAGTTCATGCGGGCCAGAACAAAAAATGCCTGATCCAACTCCATACGTGAAGCACTAAACGGAGTACAATTTAAAAAGGAAAACAAAAGAAGACATAGCCAGCTATATCGTGTGTCGCTAGGACTCTGTAATTCATGGTTTTGGCTTAATTGAAAATTACATTGAAAGTTACGTAACACGTTGAACGTGAACCCTTTCCGAAAGAAATAAAAATATCCTTTGGTATATAATTAATGGTGGTGATTTAACCGATAATTAATAATTATGTGCAAAATTTACATACTAAAACGTTGGACCTAGACTGCTTCCAAAAGAAATAAAAAAGCCTGACATGTATTTAGACCGTTAGATGTGTAATCTTACAATATAATTGTGTACGTAGCACTGAGCGCACAATAAATTATGTGATATATTTAGCGTCTAATAACCACAAAGCACATGTCAAGTAATAAAACATGAAGTCCATGGTTTGTGTTCAAAAGAAATAAAAAAGAGAAAGAGTCTATATAAGTACGAACCTGTCTAATTGTCTTGCGTGTGCCGTATCTCCACCATGGCGTGATAACATGCAATAGAGTACATGCTAGACATGGCAGATAAGGTACATACTTGACTATTCAAATGTTGAACTTATTTATTCAAAAAAATGAGTATACATATTACAAATCCATGTGTTTTAGAAAGTAAGGCATCTAAATTATGTCAAAATCTAAATTAGGTAAAATTTGACGAAGTTTCTAAAAAAAACCCGAGAGATAGTATGTTTCAACTATAAGTCTTGACCATGAATCTTTAATTACGCGACGACCGGCCACATGAGCTTACAAACTCATGGTGATGACATGCCTATAGTTTCTAATAGGATGACGTGCCACTGTGACCATATGATTTCTATTTCGATGTTTTATAATCATGCATATATAACTTTTTTCATAAGGAAATACGTCTACCAATAAACAAAGTTTGTTATTCGCAGTCAATAAATTAAAGAATTCCCTCCTCAATATCGGTAACCTAAATGCAATCTTTTCCCCAAATGATTATGAAAAACATTGTGTATTTCTTAGTGGCTTCTATGAAAAGTGTTTAGTTTAATCTAGGTCTACAAATCTTACGAACTCAATTTTTGGATCGCCAATCAATTTTGAAAGCAATGTTTTTTTTACTGTAAACTTTGGAAAAAATGTATATGGGTCCTGAGTTACTACTATTACATTCTAGGATTAAATCAAACACACACCTTTTTTACTTTCCATGGTTTCCAATATTTTAATTTTGATCATATGGATTTTAATATAGATGCTTCATTAGCCGAAACTATACCATCCATGACGATGCAATAATGTTACATGACAGAAGACATGCATGTAAGCGAGAGCAAAGAAAAAACGGATTTAAGTGTGCACCATATCACGTAGAAAAGGTAAGGAAAACATATTAACACCTTAACAATTTCTAGGTTTCTAGAAAACTTGGAAACCAAGTTCTCTAACCTTGACAATCGATATGCAAATGTTGCCTCTATTTCATTTTATCATGTGTTTTTTATAAATAGTGACCAAAGCACATTGGATATTTTCAGGGTCTAGATAGCTAGCTTTTGGAAGAGAAGAAGAATGTCATGTATTGAGATAATTTCTTAATATTGAGTTCGTCTAGCGGTTAACAAGGATAAGTTGCTTCATTATGAAATTTTATTTTGATATTCTAAATAACATCTAAACATCATATGGCTATTGCTCAGGTGGAACTACAAATATTACTTGGGGGAAACAAAACAAAATTTGCGCAACTTTGTATTTATTAAAGGTCACAACAAATGTATCAACCATCTTATGGTTCAGATTTTAATTATAGGAACTAATTTAACATCATATAAAAACAAAATATATGTTAGTGATATTGTTTAGTACTATTTTTCTATTTTTTTAAATCTATTATGTTATAGGATATTTGTTTAGCAGAACATATTAGTGGTCATTTTTTTGCAATTGAGGATGAGCCCTGGCCTGTGCATCAAGAAGATGAATACGACCCTCTTTACTGATTTATTCAACATGAACGAACAACATACAATAAAACTACGAAAATTCTTCCTGGTCATTTTAGATTATAAAGTGTTGGCCTCGCAATTGCAAGGGCCACCATGCTAGTTTAATAAACAAATATATGTGTATATATATATATATATTCTATAGTAAGTCTATTGATATTGATTTGGTGTTCTAGATGTATTTGCCTATATAATTGGTCAAATTTACTATAGGTTGACTTTCGACTAAATTTATGTCTTCTTTTGAGAATCGGAGGGTGGATCGTCAAGGAGTTTTGGCCGTCCACTCAATAAACGGAGAAGCAACCAGGATTTGTTTCTGGGAGTGGTGATTTGAAGACGTACTGTTCGGATAATTTTGCAAACAAAACAAAAGTGGAAGGCAAATTGTGTCACTTGTGACGACCATGCCTAATGAGCTTTTGCATGCATGCGTCTTTGTTGGAATGTCTAGACCGATACTACTACTCCCTCCGATCCATATTAGTTGACTCTAATTTGGATGTATCTAGACAAGTTTTTGTGATAGATACATCTAAATTGGAGTCAACTAATATGGGTCGGAGGGAGTACTGTATTTGGAAGGTTTCCTTCCTATGATGAATCCCACGTCACATTCACCTAGCCGCAGCTCAGCCAAGATGAGTAAAAGTCAATGAAAAAACTGACGCGCGGGCATATGGACCATCCCTAGGCTAGGCCTAGTCGATCTCCTAGCAAAGGCCGGGGAACGTTTCTGCAACCCGATTCCCCTGCCTCTGAACCTTCCTGAACAGCGCTCAAGTCCTGAACCGACATTGCAGATAGAATTTGAAATCTCCCGGCCAACTTGATCCGGCGCTACTCTGCGCAGGCTATAAAAGCCTGCCACATTCTCTCTGCACCAGTCTGCCGCATTCTCTCTCTCTCCCCCTCCCCCTCTCCCTCTCCCTCTCTTCAGCCTCCCTGACCACCATGAGCCGCCGCCTCAACCCACACGCCCGGGAGTTCATGCCCAGCCACATGGTTGCTTCTGCTGCTGCTGCTGGGACGAGCAGCGACGGAGAGGTCAGCGACGGCGTCGTCGCCTCGCCGATACAGAGATCCACAGCGGGCTCGCGCTCTCCGCTTCCGCCTCCGTGGCTACGGACGGCGCCGCCTCCGCCTCCCTCGCCACCAACACCCAGTTCGGCTCCGCCCACCGCAGCGGTCTCGCGGTCCCCGCCTCCGCCTCCGCCTCCCTCGCCACCAACACCCAGTTCGGCTCCGCCCACCGCAGCGGTCTCGCGGTCCCCGCCTCCGCCTCCGCCTCCCTCGCCACCAACACCCAGTTCGGCTCCGCCCACCGCAGCGGTCTCGCGGTCCCCGCCTCCGCCTCCGCCTCCCTCGCCACCAACACCCAGTTCGGCTCCGCCCACCGCAGCGGTCTCGCGGTCCCCGCCTCCGCCTCCGCCTCCCTCGCCACCAACACCCAGCTCGCGGTCCCCGCCTCCGCCTCCGTGGTCCACGGCGGCAGTTCCACGGGGACGAATGGAGGCGGCTTCTCCAACTGCCTCGCCGGCCTCCACGACCGCTACGACGAGCCCTTATCCGACATCGCCCCCTTCATCGACGCGATCAAGGACGACGACGCGGCGTACGAGCAGCTCCACGACGCGCCCTCCTCCTTCTCCAACTCCCTCGCCGGCCTCCGCGACCCCTACGACGACGACGACGACGACGAGGAGGTCTTGGCCGACATCGCCTCCTTCATCGAGGCGACCAAGGACGACGACGCGGCATACGAGCAGCTCTACGACGACGCCACTCCGCTCAGAAGCATCTACAGCCCCAGGGGAGCTTGGATGCATGGCGATCCAGCCGCTGCTCCGCGCGGCTCCGCGGGGACGAGTGGCGGCGTCTTCTCCGACTCCGGCCTCCACGACCCGTACGCCGACATCGACTCCTTCATCAATGCGACCAAGGACGACGACGCAGAGTACGAACGGCTCTACGACGCGCCTTCCTCCTCCTACGCCACTCCGCCCACAAGCCTCTACAATCCCAGGGAAGCTTGGAGGCATGGCGATCCAGCAGCCCCTGCTCCGCGCGGCTCCGCGGGGACGAGTGGCGGCGTCTTTTCCGACTCCCTCGCCGTCCTCCACCACTCCGACCTCCTCCAGGGCTCCGCTCGCGAGTTCGGGCACGCCATGCCGGTCACCGTTAACCCTCTCACCGCCTCACCGACTCCGCCCTTCAGGGCTCCAGTCATGCAGGGGGGCTGGAAGACCGAGCTCTGCCGCCGCTGGTCCAGATATGGGAGCTGCTACAAGGGCGACCAGTGCGGCTTCGCGCACGGCGAGGCAGAGATCCGCCAAGTCGACCGTCCTCTCAATTACAGGACCGTGCCCTGCGAAAATGGTCCGGATTGCACCTACGCTCCGCTTGGCCGATGCCACTTCAAGCACTGAGTAAGTAAATTCAATTACCATGCCTGATTTGATCATGCGTCTGCTGTTTGCTTCAGTGGTATGAGTGTGTGCTTGGAAAGCTTACACTGAAACCTTCCTAGTCCGGTATCCATTATTCGAAATCGTATCATCAATGAAACTCTTGTAGTCATCCTAGTCTGAAAAACAGTTCACTGAATCTGTCGCTAATTTGCTTCCTTCTAGTCCGGTATCGATTATTCGAATTGTATGAACTGTTCTGTCTTGTAGATGTAAGTAAAAGTACCTGAATCGATACAATAGGCCATTTACATTGTGCCTATTAGATTTATCAATCTGTGTCGGATGCTAGAAAGTTTTTTAAAGCTAGTTTGTTGTTGGGGAAATCATTTCACAAGTCACTTGTTCAAGCTCAACCTTGATATGGAAGCGATTGTTTTGGTTCACATGATTCAGTTCTTCACTTCAATACCATTTGCCGCCAGTGAAAAACTTTGGAACTTGAAGACCCAAATCAGTCCACTCATCTCAGTTCAGAGTAGTGATATGATTTAGCCCATTGTAGTTGTTCTGAATAAATGTGAGCACAATCGAATGCAGCACTACATGAAAGCTAGTTTCCGCACATTACGTTATTTTTGGGTTTTTAGACATCAGCTGTCTTCTAGATCTTGATGTTAACTTCTTTTAGCAATAGGGATTCTTCTTCTTCTGCAATGGTTGCAGTTCCTGTGGTATGATGTCTAACAGCTTCACTGTTTCTGTAATTCAGTTAATGGCAAGGCCGTGATACCTGGATTTCGCGCAGAGTGCAGAAAGACCGGAGAAGATATTGATTGTTGCCTTACAGTTCACCTCTTCAGAAGTGTCACTGCCTCGGACAAGTCGACATGAGAATTCTTAATTTTTTGCTTAGAGATATAGGTCGAGAAAAACTCTGTGGCTCTTGTTTTGGTAGCTAAACTTGATGATCTGTTCTCGTGACATTTGCTTTGACCTCGTGTTTCTAAAGTTCAGAACCTGTTTGCACAGTTATGCAGTGACATTGGTTTGTAATGGCTGGGTTGTTATTCTGGCCAGTACTTCATCGCTGTTAGCTGCATTTATCTTAGATGAAACATCTGATGTGGTGGTTCTTGCAGTGAGTTGAGCAATTGAGTTCGGCTGTGACGTTTCAAGTTCAGTCCAACGAAGGTGTCACCTTCTCTAATCTTGTTTGTTGGTTATGTGCAACAGCAGCAACCCAGACTTACCATTTTGTGTTGGCCCGGTTTAGTTCTCTGATGAGTGCCAGATGATGGAGTGCAGGCCTCTGGTAGTGACAGTGTCCAGGGGCACATAGCGCTGGCCTTGAAGCACTGTTTTTCTTGACAGTGATGTGATGTACGGAGTAATAATGTAGGGTAATGGTAGATAACTTGTATCTGCAGAGTAACGTCGCTGGAGATTGTAGCGAGAGAAACTAGCGTTGCTTATTTTCAGGCTGTAGGCCTGTAGCTGGGACAAATGCTACTGTAGCAGAAGAAGCCCACGACATGGTTGTGCTGAAAGTTTACTTCTGTTCTCTCCTTTTTTTTATGTATTTCAGATAATTTGATAGTTCTAACCTAATCAATTTTGTTTTTTTGCTAGATTAAGGCCTTCTAATCTGATGTTAAACTGTAGTGTTGCTTCTTTTTTGACTGGAATATTTTCTGTGATGTAGTACTTCATAGAACTGCAAGTACCAGGCCAATTTAGTATTAATATCTTTTCGGCAAATTATGCGTATCTGTTCCCCAGAACACACTCTTTTGCTCTTCATTATTTCCCCCGGATACATCTATGGCCATATGATTGGGAGACCAGAATTTTCTCCATATTGACGGATGTACTTGTTTATGGTCATATCCCCAGGTGCAGTGTTTCTGCACATTTACATGGCGATACTCTTTGTGTGCTTCCTGTAACTGTTTGCATGTAAAAGAATAGCATCATAGGTGCTCAATTTTCTTCTACTGTCCTACAGGCAATATTCAAGGAGACTTTATATTGCTTAGGGAGATGCTATAGATAAATTGACATTGACACAAAATGACTGTGCCTCATTTTTCAGTCAGCGAGGCTACCCAAGGAATCTTAACATAATGAGCTCTGTGCTTCCCAGTACACTTTCTGATGATTTTTCTTCTCCTAAAAGTTGCCCCTGACCTCCAGGATATAGCCGGTTGATGGGATTGGCAAAATCCGTGGCGGGATTCCGTCAGACTTTCTATAGCTTCTTCCCATGACGTTTCTTGCTAGGCCAACTTCTGATGATTTGTTCGTTTCTAAGTTCCTCGTTTTGCAAAGGCAATTTTTGTTCTCATTTCGTAATGTCTACCATCATATCAGTAGGGAACTCGTTTTCAGTTTGCCGACCCGTGCCTTCTGAAAATATGCAAAGTGCAGGGATGTCAGTAATCAAGTACTAAGTGGCTTCTCTGCACTTGCAGATAACATATTGGCCTGCCTGTCTGGTGGTGCCCTTGGAAATTGGAACCATAGGGTGTAAAATTCTGAAGTGGAGAATATTCTCTGAAATAGGGATGATAATTCTCTGAAACCCTTTGTTCTGCAAATCGTAATCCGGAGGCGGGAGGTCATTTATTTGTGTGGAATGACACAAGCTAATCAAGATACAGTTTTCACATAAACACCGGTTACTTTCACATCACAAGAGTATTCCGAGTTTGGAGTTGTAGGGAACGCTCATTGGGCAAACTGTGAACTGCCTCTAGTACACGAACACACACAAGGGCACAATTCTGTCCAATCTCCAAAGAGTCGATGAATAGGAAACGGCAATATACATTTCATTGATGAGAATGCTGAAGAACAAAGCTCAGACGACGATGATGGCGATTCAACATCAGAGCGAGAAAGTGGAGGTGGTGATGCTGTGTCTGAGAAAATCAGTTCCTTAAAAATAGCAAGATGTTGATCTGCATACCAAATATTTTGCTAGTACTAATTTGAAGTGTGTCGTAAAGCTTTGCCCAGTGCCGAGCTTATCCAGCATGAAGGCTTTACGATGGCGTCAAAGTATTATTTGGTACGGGCCATGAGAGTGCCGTGCTGACTTCTGAGTTGTATTGGCATCACGCCTGTGTTTCTGTTCTCAACTTTGGTTGTTGCACTGGTGCTTAATGCATTGTTAAGCAGTTGAGAAACAAAGTAATGCTACAACATCTTGTATCGTCACCTCAGTAACAGTTCTCACGTTTTTTCTGTGAACTACTAAAACAAATCCGTCCACTGTTTCTTTCGCCATAGCCTGATTAGAGCAAACCACGTCTGAAACCAAATTTGCTGCAGTGGAGAAACATGCGACGGGGGTGGGCGCGCAGTGGCCGCCGGCCTGGGCATCTGGGAACCATTGTGAAGCCGGGCGCTGCGGGCCTCGCATCTGGGAACCAGCGCATTGGAGCCCAGGGTAAACGGAGAGCCGCCGCCGCCATCGTCTACAGCCACCCTGCACCGAGCCGATGCCACCAGGAGCTGAGGAAATTGCACAAACCACAAACTATTGCTATCCTCGTTGCGCAAAACACTAACTTTACATATTTTTTGCACAGACCACCAACTATTGGTGTAATACGTTGCACGTAGGTCCAAATCACATATTAGATTGATTAATTGCAAATCTAACGACCGGGGTCCACGAGGTAGTGATGATGTGGCGGTCACCGTGTCTTTCTCCATTGCGTCGTTTCAAAAAATTAGAAAAATAAATAACTTTTAGTAATTAAAACAGTATAAACTACCCTATAAACTAACTAATCTAGAAATCTTTGAAAGAATTTTTTTTAATTGTTGCAAGTTTTCATATTTTTTGTATAAAGTTTGAAAAACATACTAGATAATGACACATGGATGCCACATCCTCTCACACCATGGGGCCCGGTCGTTAGGTTTATAGTTAATTCACTTAATATGATATTTGGACTTGTGTGCAACATGGTACACCAATAGTTGGTGGTTTGGGCAAAAAACATGGAAAGCTGGTGTTTTGCGCAATAACGACAGCAATAGTTGGTGGTTTGTGCAATTTCCTCCCAGGAGCTCCTCCTAGACACCTTAGTATATATAAAAAAAGGCTTTAGAGGACTTTCTTTCGGCTGCTAACCGCCGCTTCGTAGCTCCTAAATATGCAGCGATCACTGGATTATAATTTTTCTCCTCCACTTTCGCCTCCACTTCTCGCCTCGCGTCGTCGCAAATCCTCCATCGACTCGCCATCGACGAGTCCGGCGACCAAATCCGGACACCCCCTACCCGTAGTAGGCTCCCCTGACCCTCCCACGTTCTTCCTCGACCCGCCGCCCCCCTATTTCGCCGAAATCGGGAGGCGCAATCACCATCACCGTGCGCGGGGACTCGAATCCCGCCCCCCTATTCCGCCGGATTCGCCCAACATCGACCTCCGACATGGCTTCTTCCTCCACGCGTCGGAGCAACTCGCCGGATTCGCTTGAGGACCTCGTGGGGGCAACCCCTGCTCCGGCACTTGCACCTGCACCTAGACCGGCACCATCAAATCCGACACCGCCAAGGTGTGTTCACTTTCTTTTTGTTTATTTTTAGTGAAAGCTTCAACATTTCGTCGAATGATGCAAATGGATGTCATTTGATTTCGTAGCAATTTTGGGAAGGGATACATGCTAACTTCCATCGAAGAACTAGTCTAGGTCCTCAATCCTTACCATCGATGGTGCGTTGGTGGAGCTTCCTAGTAAGGCGCTGTGGCATCCCGCAAAACCACTATTAGAAAATCGCGTTGTTTTTATGCATTGCATGACCGCATGCTCATGTCATCATGCCACATTGCATTTGAGCATCGTCATCATCTTGCATTTGCTTGCATAAAACTATTTTCGGAAAAACCTATTTTTGTTTTCTAAACGCCCCGTCTTTGTTCAAACGCAAAACCTGGGTCTCCGGAATATTTTGTTTGTCTAACCACAGATTTCAAACGCCCCGTTTTAATTAAATAAAATGTTTAATTATTTTTAGGGGGCAGCCGTACCGGCGATCTGACCCAGTCGGCCACCCCCAGTACAGAAACCTGCCTGCCTAATCCCTTTTCTACATAGTCCTAACCTACCCAGCCACTCCCAGCCCTCCACCTCACCTCCCCAGTCCACCTCACCCCCTGGACCCCCAATTCCCTACCCACCTGCCACCTCACCAATCCCCTCTCTCACCCCCACTCCCCACTCTCTCTGCCAGCCCGGACCCACCCCCTGGACCCCACCGCCCACCAACCCACTCCCACCCCGCACACCACACCCCCCGCCTGGAACCTCCCCCCCGCTTGGCCCCGTCCGTCCCGCGTGGCCCCGCCCTGCGGCCCCACCTCCCACCTGCCCTCCCCGCACCCGCATCCTTCCTCTCCCTCGCGTCGACCCCCTCCCTCTCAGGCGCGCGTCGCTGCCGCCGGCAAGCCCGCCTCCGGCCGCGTCTCCGCCACCGCTGCTCGCCTCCTCCTCCCCTCGGCCGGCGCCGCCTCCTCGCCTCTCTGCACCTCCGCGCACCCTCTCTCCCGGGCCGCCGAGCTGCTCCTCCGCCTCGGCCTTCCCACCCCGCCGCTCGAGCTCGCCTCCCCGACGGCCACCGCCGCGCCTCGCCCAAGACCCGCTCGCCCCCAGGCCGCGACCCCCTCCTCCTGTGGCGCCCTCTGGCCGGCGTCGGCCTCGCTCTCTGGCCAGCGCCGCCGCCGCTCCCTGGAAGTCCCCGCCCGCCGCCAGTGCCCTTCCTCGCCGTCTCCCCGCCGCCGGGTGCCTCCTCGAGCCGAGCCCCCACGTCCTCCTGCCGCGGCCCCGAGCTCGTCCTCGCCGGCCGCCCTCCTCCCAAGCTCGCCACCGACCCGCTGTCCTCCGGCCCGACCCTCTCGCTGCGTCTCCACCGCCATGCAGGCCCCTCCCTGCTGCTGGTTCTTCGCCGCCACCGGCCTCCCTGTTGGCACGGCCACCGTCACCGCGTCGGTGAGCACCAGCGCCGACCGACCCGTTCGTGTGGGGCTTCTCAGATGCATGTCGAGCATTCTCTGCGCAGATTCGACCTCTTATCTCAGAGCCGTGTTTATGTGACGTCGTGTAAAGGATCTGATGAGAATACCATGCTTGAAAACCCGAACCCGGATCCGAAGCCCTGGCCCTGACACCGGAAGATCGAGCCTGATCCCCTCTGGGTCGTCAAGTTCTTCTTCATGGAAACCGAAGGACGAACACCGGCGCTCTCTCCTTCCCCGCCAGATCTGAAGACCGTTCCCGGAGTTTGAAGACCGACCCTGCCGAAGACCGAACCCGGGCGCGCCAAGTTCTTCGACCCGAGACCCCGGGGCAACAAGTACTCCTTCCCGGATGCGATGCTCGAGAACACGGACGGTAAGGACACCGACGCAGAACGCCAAGTTCTTCACCCCGAACGCCAAGACCGACCCGACACGAGGACACGACAAGATCTTCGCGACGACAAGATCGACACCGACCAGGGGAAGTCCGATGCGCCCCCGACGCCACACCAAGTCCTTCCCGGATGCGAGATCGATCCCCATCGAACCCTGAGACCGAACCCCGAACCCCCCGGAACCAAGCTCGCCAAACCCTAATGTGTGACCCTGATCCGAGCCCCTATTTTATAAATGCCATCTATATAAATTGTTGCATATTAAATTGTCATGCTCGCATGCATATTTGTGTGGTTTGGGGGCCTTATGCCGTTTCACCTCATAATTAAATATGGGGCCCATATGCGGGCGAATCTAGTCTTATATTTGCTCCATTTAAATTTGTGTAGCGAACCGGTAACTTATCTTGCACTGTTATTACAACATTTAATTTGCGGGGTAGATAAATAACTTGAACCGTTTAATTAATTGTCGGGACCCCCGGTTCCGCTTAATATGGCCTAATTGCATCGCATGCTTGCCATGTCATACATCATACATGCATCATGCCGATCTTTTGCCGTCGTATTAAATAGTGCATCCGGTGTTTCTTTTAGTGCTTTGCTTCTTCACGGATTAGGCCGTTGAGTTGATGCGAGTATCGACCCGATCTTCGGATGAACCTTCGGCAATGTTTTCAGGCGAGCATCTCCCCCTTTCTACCCATCTTACTTTTATAGTATTTATTTCCTCCTATTGATCTATTGCTATCTGTGTTGCGATGCTCTAGCTTTCGTACCCGTGATATCCCTTGCAGCCTTATACTGCCTTGGACACCTCCTATTACCTGTTGTTTGGTAGATAGTTGGACCTGCGCGTCGTAGTCGCTTGCTCAAGTGTTGTTGCGTGTCGTCAAATACCACAGTTGTTGGAGTATTGCCGTGTGTTTATTGTTGGAGATGATCATGGCTTTAATTATCGTTACTTTAATTACTGTTTAACAACTAAAATTGAAGTAGGTAAGGAGAGGCACAGGTGGGCAATAGATGTTATTTGGTTGGTAACCGTCCACTTGTGTCCCGTAGGATCCCGAGTACTTGATACCTGTTCCTTGAATATTCGCGCTATCCACATCCGGGAGGATTATGGGATCCCCCTGAGCCAGAGCTTGATTCATTCTTATTTCTTGGGGGCCACAAACTAGTTTGAGGTTTTATTTACTACCCTGTACTTATGCCATGCTTTACTGCTTTATTTACGATTGTGCGAGGAGCACCTGTACTGTTTAGGTAAGCGGAGTGTTTTCGCGGTATCGACAAGCCCAGTTTTGGGTTCCCAGTCGTTTACAGCCATTGTCGCAAACCTTGAGTCCGTCTCGGAGTCAGCTAGCTTCGTTGCGGGTCTACTCAATGGGGTGGCCCCCTGAAATATTTCTGAATCCTGTGATTGCTTTGTCGTGAATGCCTCGTTGGGTTTTGATTTGGTTTTTCCGAGGTTGATCGAGTGTGTGTTGCTATTTGTGCACCCCTGCAGGGTAAAACTTTTTGAAAGCCTTGTCCGCGGTTATGGACGACTTGGAGCACAGTATCTCGATCATAGACAACTATAACTAAAGTAGTGCTATAAATTTGACTTTATAATGACTAGTAATCAGCTTCACCATAATGGAATGGCTAAATAAAACTGCCAACAATTGCTTGTTTGGGTTGTCGCTTGCGACCATTGTACCTGACTAGTAAGTATTGCAACTATAACGGAATGGCTAAATAAAAGTGCCAACAGCTGCTGGGTTTTGGGTTATCTCATGCTAATTGTATTTGACTAGTAAGTGCCGCAACTACAACGGAATGGTTAACTAAAACGGCCCACTGCTTATTTTATCAGGATGACTATCTATACCTGACTAGTAATTGCTGCAACGATAACTGAATAAATAAAACTGCCAACGGTGTGAGTTCCTCGGTTGACTTCCTCGTTTGGTCTCGAGGGGGAAATACCAGGATGGGCTTGTTTGGTGTTAGAATCAGGTTGGTTCCGAATAGTTCTTTCTTACCCCTCTCTCATCGCCGCTAGTTGTATCGAGTCTCTATAGGTTGTTTAGTGCATGCTGCGCTGCCGCTTCAGTCCACCATACCTATGTAGGCGAGGACCGCCGAATTCTAGCCTCGCCGTGTACTGGCCTCAGTACTGACGCTCCTCTTTTTCCTTTGCCCTTTGTCGGCACCCCTTTTGTTTAAGCAGGTTTTGAGATCGACGTCGTTAGCAGGGTTACCCTTCCGGCTTGGCCTGGGCAGGGTTATGGACGCCATTGGTTATTCTTCAGGGCTCTTAGCCCCATTTGCATCTTGTCCGTAGCTGGACGCTCTATCGTTTTCAAGGTGATTTGGATCTTTGTTCTGTATATCTGTATTCTTGACTCATTGAGTCGCTGCTGTATATATATCTGTTCTGTGGGTCCCATCGAGGACTGTTGTGTAATGTTATTACTTCGTTTTCCACCCGCACGAAAGTGCCTGGTGGGGACCTTTGAATCGTTTCTATGCGAGTTTGGCGGGAATCGCTGAAACTTGCATAGGGTCGATTCTGAGGGTGTTACAGAGTGGTATCAGAGCTCAGCAGTTGCGATACCCCACAAGTCCAGCATGTAGGATAACCTAGCTAACGGCCGAAGTAGAGTGTCAAAACTATTTTTGCAAAAATCGGTTGGATAGTTCTGATTAGGTCTAATTTTACTCCTTACCCCTCTGCTGCTCTCCTCTCACCTCTGCGTGTTTTGAATCCGCTCTCTTCTCTCTCTTCGAGTCCAGGATTTCTCGTGGTTGGGTTTTCGTCGTACCTTCAGGGTTTCGCTTCCTTCTTTGGGTAACGATGCTTCTACATCTGGTCTTCATGCTATCCGAGGAATCCTTCATCTGGTGGACTTCTCTTTGTTCCTTCTCGTGCCTCCCGGTGTTTTCCGACGCGACGACATCATCTACGCCAGATCAAATGCAGAGTCTGCATCACTCCTTTGTTTCTGAATCTCGCTTGTCGAGCTCTACAATCTGAATTCCGAGAGTTGATTGCATACTCCGCCTATTCGTGTGCCGAGTAATGGTTTGGGTGCGCGATGGCTGATCACCATCCGACTACTCTTATCATTCGCTCTTGTACATCGAATCAGTGGATCCGGCAATTTTACTCCGTCCACGGAAGCTAGAGGTGGCTTTATTTGTTGATACCTCTACCTTCGACCTTTTGTTCCCGGAGTGTTCTCTGACGATCACGGACAACGACCTCTTGTTAGTGGTGTCGCGAGGATCTACACGAAGCGAGAAGACGCAGATCGCCGACCTTCCTTCCGGTACCATGAGGCGGATCTCGAGGGCAAGATCCATTGTTAGTGGTGTCGAATTGTGGCATCCCGCAAAACCACTACTAGAAAATCGCGTTGTTTTTGTGCATTGCATGACCGCATGCTCATGTCATCATGCCACATTGCATTTGAGCATCGTCATCATCTTGCATTTGCTTGCATAAAACTATTTTTGGAAATACCTATTTTTGTTTTCTAAATGCCCCGTCTTTGTTCAAACGCAAAACCCGGGTCTCCGGAATATTTTGGTTGTCTAACCACAGATTTCAAACGCCCCGTTTTAATTAAATAAAATATTTAATTATTTTTAGGGGGCAGCCGTACCGGGCCGATCCGACCCAGTCGGCCACCCCCAGTACAGAAACCTGCCTGCCTAATCCCTTTTCTACCTAGTCCTAACCTACCCAGCCACTCCCAGCCCTCCACCTCACCTCCCCAGTCCACCTCACCCCCTGGACCCCCAATTCCCTACCCACCTGCCACCTCACCAATCCTCTCTCTCACCCCCACTCCCCACTCTCTCTGCCAGCCCGGACCCACCCCCTGGACCCCACCGCCCACCAACCCACTCCCACCCCGCACACCACACCCCCCGCCTGGAACCTCCCCCCCCCCGCTTGGCCCCGTCCGTCCCGCGTGGCCCCGCCCTGTGGCCCCACCTCCCACCTGCCCTCCCCGCACCCGCATCCTTCCTCTCCCTCGCGTAGACCCCCTCCCTCTCAGGCGCGCGTCGCCGCCGCCGGCAAGCCCGCCTCCGGCCGCGTCTCCGCCACCGCTGCTCGCCTCCTCCTCCCCTCGGCCGGCGCCGCCTCCTCGCCTCTCTGCACCTCCGCGCACCCTCTCTCCCGGGCCGCCGAGCTGCTCCTCCGCCCCGGCCTCCCCACCCCGCCCGTCGAGCTCGCCTCCCCGACGGCCACCGCCGCGCCTCGCCCAAGACCCGCTCGCCCCCAGGCCGCGACCCCCTCCTCCTGTTGCGCCCTCTGGCCGGCGTCGGCCTCGCTCTCTGGCCAGCGCCGCCGCCGCTCCCTAGAAGTCCCCGTCCGCCGCCAGTGCCCTTCCTCGCCGTCTCCCCGCCGCCGGGTGCCTCCTCGAGCCAAGCCCCCACGTCCTCCTGCCGCGGCCCCGAGCTCGTCCTCGCCGGCCGCCCTCCTCCCAAGCTCGCCACCGACCCGCTGTCCTCCGGCCCGACCCTCTCGCTGCGTCTCCACCGCCATGCAGGCCCCTCCCTGCTGCTGGTTCTTCGCCGCCACCGGCCTCCCTGTTGGCACGGCCACCGTCACCGCGTCGGTGAGCACCAGCGCCGACCAACCCGTTCGTGTGGGGCTTCTCAGATGCATGTCGAGCATTCTCTGCGCAGATTCGACCTCTTATCTCAGAGCCGTGTTTATGTGACGTCGTGTAAAGGATCTGATGACAATACCATGCTTGAAAACCCGAACCCGGATCCGAAGCCCTGGCCCCGACACCGGAAGATCGAGCCTGATCCCCTCTGGGTCGTCAAGTTCTTCTTCATGGAAACCGAAGGACGAACACCGGCGCTCTCTCCTTCCCGGCCAGATCTGAAGACCGTTCCCGGAGCTCGAAGACCGACCCTGCCGAAGACCGAACCCGGGCGCGCCAAGTTCTTCGACCCGAGACCCCGGGGCAACAAGTACTCCTTCCCGGATGCGATGCTCGAGAACACGGACGGTAAGGACACCGACGCAGAACGCCAAGTTCTTCACCCCGAACGCCAAGACCGACCCGACACGAGGACACGACAAGATCTTCGCGACGACAAGATCGACACCGACCAGGGGAAGTCCGATGCGCCCCCGACGCCACACCAAGTCCTTCCCGGATGCGAGATCGATCCCCGTCGAACCCTGAGACCGAACCCCGAACCCCCCGGAACCAAGCTCGCCTCCTCCTCCCCTCGGCCGGCGCCGCCTCCTCAATTTTGGGAAGGGATACATGCTAACTTCCATCGAAGAACTAGTCTAGGTCCTCAATCCTTACCATCGATGGTGCGTTGGTGGAGCTTCCTAGTAAGGCGCTGTGGCATCCCGCAAAACCACTATTAGAAAATCGCGTTGTTTTTATGCATTGCATGACCGCATGCTCATGTCATCATGCCACATTGCATTTGAGCATCGTCATCATCTTGCATTTGCTTGCATAAAACTATTTTCGGAAAAACCTATTTTTGTTTTCTAAACGCCCCGTCTTTGTTCAAACGCAAAACCTGGGTCTCCGGAATATTTTGTTTGTCTAACCACAGATTTCAAACGCCCCGTTTTAATTAAATAAAATGTTTAATTATTTTTAGGGGGCAGCCGTACCGGCGATCTGACCCAGTCGGCCACCCCCAGTACAGAAACCTGCCTGCCTAATCCCTTTTCTACATAGTCCTAACCTACCCAGCCACTCCCAGCCCTCCACCTCACCTCCCCAGTCCACCTCACCCCCTGGACCCCCAATTCCCTACCCACCTGCCACCTCACCAATCCCCTCTCTCACCCCCACTCCCCACTCTCTCTGCCAGCCCGGACCCACCCCCTGGACCCCACCGCCCACCAACCCACTCCCACCCCGCACACCACACCCCCCGCCTGGAACCTCCCCCCCGCTTGGCCCCGTCCGTCCCGCGTGGCCCCGCCCTGCGGCCCCACCTCCCACCTGCCCTCCCCGCACCCGCATCCTTCCTCTCCCTCGCGTCGACCCCCTTCCTCTCAGGCGCGCGTCGCTGCCGCCGGCAAGCCCGCCTCCGGCCGCGTCTCCGCCACCGCTGCTCGCCTCCTCCTCCCCTC
Source organism: Avena atlantica (assembly GCA_910589765.1). Taxonomy (NCBI): domain Eukaryota; kingdom Viridiplantae; phylum Streptophyta; class Magnoliopsida; order Poales; family Poaceae; genus Avena; species Avena atlantica. The sequence goes on along the minus strand of OU342733.1, from coordinate 434,829,015 downwards.
GGCCGGCGCCGCCTCCTCGCCTCTCTGCACCTCCGCGCACCCTCTCTCCCGGGCCGCCGAGCTGCTCCTCCGCCTCGGCCTCCCCACCCCGCCGCTCGAGCTCGCCTCCCCGACGGCCACCGCCGCGCCTCGCCCAAGACCCGCTCGCCCCCAGGCCGCGACCCCCTCCTCCTGTGGCGCCCTCTGGCCGGCGTCGGCCTCGCTCTCTGGCCAGCGCCGCCGCCGCTCCCTGGAAGTCCCCGTCCGCCGCCAGTGCCCTTCCTCGCCGTCTCCCCGCCGCCGGGTGCCTCCTCGAGCCGAGCCCCCACGTCCTCCTGCCGCGGCCCCGAGCTCGTCCTCGCCGGCCGCCCTCCTCCCAAGCTCGCCACCGACCCGCTGTCCTCCGGCCCGACCCTCTCGCTGCGTCTCCACCGCCATGCAGGCCCCTCCCTGCTGCTGGTTCTTCGCCGCCACCGGCCTCCCTGTTGGCACGGCCACCGTCACCGCGTCGGTGAGCACCAGCGCCGACCGACCCGTTCGTGTGGGGCTTCTCAGATGCATGTCGAGCATTCTCTGCGCAGATTCGACCTCTTATCTCAGAGCCGTGTTTATGTGACGTCGTGTAAAGGATCTGATGAGAATACCATGCTTGAAAACCCGAACCCGGATCCGAAGCCCTGGCCCCGACACCGGAAGATCGAGCCTGATCCCCTCTGGGTCGTCAAGTTCTTCTTCATGGAAACCGAAGGACGAACACCGGCGCTCTCTCCTTCCCCGCCAGATCTGAAGACCGTTCCCGGAGTTTGAAGACCGACCCTGCCGAAGACCGAACTCGGGCGCGCCAAGTTCTTCGACCCGAGACCCCGGGGCAACAAGTACTCCTTCCCGGATGCGATGCTCGAGAACACGGACGGTAAGGACACCGACGCAGAACGCCAAGTTCTTCACCCCGAACGCCAAGACCGACCCGACACGAGGACACGACAAGATCTTCGCGACGACAAGATCGACACCGACCGGGGGAAGTCCGATGCGCCCCCGACGCCACACCAAGTCCTTCCCGGATGCGAGATCGATCCCCATCGAACCCTGAGACCGAACCCCGAACCCCCCGGAACCAAGCTCGCCAAACCCTAATGTGTGACCCTGATCCGAGCCCCTATTTTATAAATGCCATCTATATAAATTGTTGCATATTAAATTGTCATGCTCGCATGCATATTTGTGTGGTTTGGGGGCCTTATGCCGTTTCACCTCATAATTAAATATGGGGCCCATATGCGGGCGAATCTAGTCTTATATTTGCTCCATTTAAATTTGTGTAGCGAACCGGTAACTTATCTTGCCCTGTTATTACAACATTTAATTTGCGGGGTAGATAAATAACTTGAACCGTTTAATTAATTGTCGGGACCCCCGGTTCCGCTTAATATGGCCTAATTGCATCGCATGCTTGCCATGTCATACATCATACATGCATCATGCCGATCTTTTGCCGTCGTATTAAATAGTGCATCCGGTGTTTATTTTAGTGCTTTGCTTCTTCACGGATTAGGCCGTTGAGTTGATGCGAGTGTCGACCCGATCTTCGGATGAACCTTCGGCAATGTTTTCAGGCGAGCATCTCCCCCTTTCTACCCATCTTACTTTTATATTATTTATTTCCTCCTGTTGATCTATTGCTATCTGTGTTGCGATGCTCTAGATTTCGTACCCGTGATATCCCTTGCAGCCTTATACTGCCTTGGACACCTCCTATTACCTGTTGTTTGGTAGATAGTTGGACCTGCGCGTCGTAGTCGCTTGCTCAAGTGCTGTTGCGTGTCGTCAAATACCACAGTTGTTGGAGTATTGCCGTGTGTTTATTGTTAGAGATGATCATGGCTTTAATTATCGTTACTTTAATTACTGTTTAACAACTAAAATTGAAGTAGGTAAGCAGAGGCACAAGTGGGCAATAGATGTTATTTGGTTGTTAACCGTCCACTTGTGTCCCGTAGGACCCCGAGTACTTGATACCTGTTCCTTGAATATTCGCGCTATGCACATCCGGGAGGATTATGGGACCCCCCTGAGCCAGAGCTTGATTCATTCTTATTTCTTGGGGGCCACAAACTAGTTTGAGGTTTTATTTACTATCCTGTACTTATTCCATGCTTTACTGCTTTATTTACGATTGTGCGAGGAGCACCTGTACTGTTTAGGTAAGCGGAGTGTTTTCGCGGTATCGACAAGCCCAGTTTTGGGTTCCCAGTCGTTTACAGCCATTGTCGCAAACCTTGAGTCCGTCTCGGAGTCAGCTAGCTTTGTTGCGGGTCTACTCAATGGGGTGCCCCCCTGAAATATTTCTGAATCCTGTGATTGCTTTGTCGTGAATGCCTCGTTGGGTTTTGATTTGATTTTTCCGAGGTTGATCGAGTGTGTGTTGCTATTTGTGCACCCCTGCAGGGTAAAACTTTCTGAAAGCAGTGTCCGCGGTTATGGACGACTTGGAGCACAGTATCTCGATCATAGACAACTATAACTAAATTAGTGCTATAAATTTGACTTTATAATGACTAGTAATCAGCTTCACCATAATGGAATGGCTAAATAAAACTGCCAACAATTGCTTGTTTGGGTTGTCGCTTGCGACCATTGTACCTGACTAGTAAGTATTGCAACTATAACAGAATGGCTAAATAAAAGTGCCAACAGCTGCTGGGTTTTGGGTTATCTCATGCTAATTGTATTTGACTAGTAAGTGCCGCAACTACAACGGAATGGTTAACTAAAACGGCCCACTGCTTATTTTATCAGGATGACTATCTATACCTGACTAGTAATTGCTGCAACGATAACTGAATAAATAAAACTGCCAACGGTGTGAGTTCCTCGGTTGACTTCCTCGTTTGGTCTCGAGGGGGAAATACCAGGATGGGCTTGTTTGGTGTTAGAATCAGGTTGGTTCCGAATAGTTCTTTCTTACCCCTCTCTCATCGCCGCTAGTTGTATCGAGTCTCTATAGGTTGTTTAGTGCATGCTGCGCTGCCGCTTCAGTCCACCATACCTATGTAGGCGAGGACCGCCGAATTCTAGCCTCGCCGTGTACTGGCCTTAGTACTGACGCTCCTCTTTTTCCTTTGCCCTTTGTCGACACCCCTTTTGTTTAAGCAGGTTTTGAGATCGACGTCGTTAGCAGGGTTACCCTTCCGGCTTGGCCTGGGCAGGGTTATGGACGCCATTGGTTATTCTTCAGGGCTCTTAGCCCCATTTGCATCTTGTCCGTAGCTGGACGCTCTATCGTTTTCAAGGTGATTTGGATCTTTGTTCTGTATATCTGTATTCTTGACTCATTGAGTCGCTGCTGTATATATATCTGTTCTGTGGGTCCCATCGAGGACTGTTGTGTAATGTTATTACTTCGTTTTCCACCCGCACGAAAGTGCCTGGTGGGCACATTTGAATCGTTTCTATGCGAGTTTGGCGGGAATCGCTGAAACTTGCATAGGGTCGATTCTGAGGGTGTTACAGGCGCCAAAATAGTGACGACTATTATTGTGTCGAAAATAATCCATAGATGGTGGAGAACCCAACTCCGATGGTTCTAGTGATGAGCTAGAATCGAACTCAGATGGTTCTAGTGACGAGGCAGGGAAAAATTCTGTAGACAGTGGAAAAACCCAATTTGTAGGGTTTATGATGGTTATAATAATTTGTATGACTTATATGCATTACAAATCTACTTATGCTATATTTTGTCATGTATTTATGTGGTCAAATTTGTAAATTTGATTAAAATTTTCTTTTAGTCCTCTAAGTTATTGGGGATTGGTTCTGGTGCACAAAATTTAGAGAACTAAATATAGAAATTTAAGGTATAGGGAGCCTTTTTCTCCTCTATTTTTTTGGGATCGGTTAGAGTTGCTCTTACAGAGCTAAAACATCCCTTAAATGGCCTCGACGCTGACTTGGGATGCTGTGCGCTGGCACACGAGCAACAACCAAGGGTAGCTATGCCGACCTCAATGACGATTTTGGCCCTCGTGTGCGGACGACGAGCAAAACCTTAGGCTGCCGGCTATTTTGCGTGGGCTGGTAAGTACTTTCTAGGATACATTATGGAAAGACTGCACCAATCACATAGAAGAAAATTCCAACTCGATCAATACAACGCCAAAAGCTACAACTCCACACACCCAACATGATACACCTCACACAATACAACACCAAGTGGCTTACAACACACCCTCCACAACAACCCGACGATAGAGACCTCATCTTGCAAGACCCCTACCAAAGGCGAGGAGATGAGGCACTAAGCTACCGAACCGCGTCACAATCAAAGCGAGACTTCACCATAGGCCGTAGCACGACCATGACTCCAAGGCCGCATGGACCAACGCACCTCCCACTCATACGCCTAGAAGAGATTGGCGAGAAGTCAACATGATCTAGCCGGACTTGAGGAAGACGTCAACTAAGAAGCGCCCACCATGATGTACATTGCACCCCTGATTCTCGCACCCTGAGCAGCACCCAACACCGGCGGAACCTCTCCACCCACACTCCAAAACATCGGGCCCTTCCTGGACAACCATGACGGTGTCTTCAAGAAGATCACGACGCTGTGGCACCGCCGCCACTTGGTCCAGTTACCCGAACCTAGGGTTTCCCTCAGCAGCCAAGAAGAGGAAGACACGATACATGCCATGACCGTTCCCATAAGGAGGTAGTGGCACCCGCAGGAGTCACCGTGGCCAGCATCGGCTCTAGCCGAGCATGGTTTTCACCTGACCATAGATCATGTCCCTGAATCCCACCCAAAAGGCCGCATGGAAAAGGTGGGCGGGGATGCAATATGCCGACTTGATATACCACATCAGGAAGGAAAGAAACACCGCTGGCCTCACCATCAAAGATAAGAGCCGCATCGGCCACCACCGGCTCCAGGGCCAGCCCACATAGGCTTGGAGGAGGAGCCCCCCATGCTGGCTAGCCACCACCATTGCTACGCCAACAACGCTCCAGAGACGAGGCCTTGAGCGTCAATGCTCTGTGTCGAGGGGATCACCCCGGGTATGCTAATCGGATAAGATAACAAGGGAAACGTAACTGCCAGTCGACTGATAGGAGCCGGATGCAAAAACACAAAGACAGTCCAGAGAGAAGGACAGACTTAGCATGAGCCTGCGGATCAGACCGCCAGATGGAAATAAACCACCCAGATAGTTGTCCGACTGGATCATCCCAGCCGGACGAGGCAAGCCAGGAAGACGAAGGTACTAGGGTGACGGGCGCACAGTAGCCCGTCGCCCCTGGCAGACTACGACAAGAAATGCAGGGAGCATCCGGCGGCACGGACGCCGGAGATAGCGGGTCGTACCCGTGTCGGGCGGGAGCAGCGGCCGCCGCCCGTGTCGGCCGAGGCAACCTATACTATTTCCGCGCCAGCCGAGGGGCGTGGCACTGCAGAGGACGTCAGGGAGGCGATGCACTGTACTGGTACAGTCGGCTGGGCCCGCCTATGGGACCCGCTAGCCAGCCATACCTTTGCCCATGATGCCTCGGTCCTATATAAGGGGCAGTCGGGCATCCATAGCAAGAGTTGGACTCTGGTTAGCTAGAACACCTCGATACAGCTCCAAGAGCACTTGTAGTTCATCCAAATCATACCGATAGTCAGATCGGCAGCAGTAGGGGCTTTACCTCACCTCGAGGGCCCTGAACCTGGGTACTTCTTGTGTCTCATCGCACCTGGTAGTATCCAATCCCGCCTGTGGGCGCCATCACTCGCCTCACTACTTGCTCCCACCCTCTATCTAGCCTTATCAGGTACTGCCATTTCCATAACAACTACAGTTCACGCCCACCGTGGGGCAAGGAACGGCGGTGAACGGAGTTATGTTCTGCATGGGACCACGTACGTCTGTCAGCGAGTGCGTGGCTTCCGGCCTCGTGCTCACCTTGGAACAGTTTGACTGCATTATCGACAACGCCCAGTGCATCGCCTGATCCTCCTTTTTGGCAGACGACATCGTCCTGTTACTTGGCGACCTGCCAGTCTACGTCGCCATCGTGCTAGAGCGTTTCCCCCAGGAAATTGTCTCCTTTGTCGAGCCGCTGACCCCAACCGGCAGCACGCTTATCGCGCCTTGCGGCGTGGAAGTGATGATGGCTGTGTTGGGCCACAACCGCCGACCCACCCTCGAGCGCACCGGGGATGGAGTCGGAACTTCCGTTCCTCACCCGAAGAAAGGCATCGTGGAGAAAACCATCGAGGAGCTCTTCACTCTGGTAAACCCCGGAGACGATCCGGATCAGGTGGCCGCAAAAATAGAAGCGGTTCGGGAGCACCTGCTCCAGCAGTCCCAGAAGCTGACTGAAGGGTTTCGCGGCATAGTAAATCAAAATTTTCTACGGATGCGAACAGAGGGAAGCCAAGATCTAATCTAAGAGATGCAAACAACGAGAGAGATTGGATTAGATCTTCATACCCTTGAAGATTCGCACAGCAGAACGTTCGTCGGAACGTGGGTGATGTAGTCGTACTCGCTTCTCCTCCTCGCGATCCGATCCGATCTAACACCGCAAGTGGCGATGCCTCCGAGAGATGCACACATGCGGCACCTCGACGTCTCCTCCTTCCTTGGTCCAGCAAGTATGGTGGAGAGACGGGTTGGATCTACAACGCGACGGCGCGGTGCAATTGGTGGAGAGTTTCTGCAGCAGGGCTTCGCCTACACGCAGTCGGGAGGGAGAGAGAGAGGAGGGCAGCAGGGCGGCTAGGGTTGAGGAGGAGGTGTGGGGGGGGGGGGTGGTGCGCCCCAGCCCTCTATATATAGAGGGGTGGGCGCCTGCCCTAACCCCTTCCCCAAGCCCAAAACCGGTGGCCAAAGGAGGAGGAGTGGGGGGCAAGGAAACCCTCCCCCCTTCTAGAAGCTCCAACTAGGGTTTTACCCTTGCTGGCCGGTTGGGCCCTATGGGGCCTTGTGCCCCTGGCCCAATGCGGCCAGGGCACTCCCTCATAGGCCCATGCCCCATCCCGGAAGGTGGGGCCACGTTGGTCCCCTTCCGGAAGGTTCTAGAAGCTTCCGGTACAATACCGATTAACCCGGAACAATTCCGAACTCTAAAAAACTGCACTGCCTTATATGAATCTTATTCTCCGGACCATTCCGGAACCTCTCGTGATGTCTCGGATCCCATCCGAGACTCCGAACAAAAACTCATAAACCAATTATCCAATCTATCCTAGCGTCGAGACACGTTAAGTGTGTGACCCTTCGGGTTCGAGAATATGCAGACTTGATCTTCTATCAATAATCAACAGCGGGGTCTGGAAACCCATATTGACTCCCACACATTCATCGATGATAATATCGGATGAACCACGATGCCAGGATTCAATCAATCCCATATATATATTCCCCTCGTCTCGCGATATTTTACTTGCCCGAGATTTGATCGTCGGTACCGTCATACCTAGTTCAATCTCGTTCACAGCAAGTACTTTACTCGTTCCGTAATCCGATATCACTTTGTGATTAACTCCTTAACCACATGCTTGCAAGCGGTGTTGATATCGATTACCGAGTGGGCCCGAAGCATATCTCTCCGACTTGGGAGGGACAAATCCCATCTCGATACATACAACCCAACAGATACTTTCCGATCACCTGAGAGACACCTTTATGATCACCCTTTCATAGGATGTCGTTTGATGACCTCAAAGCTTTCTTCCGATACCAGGGAGTTGTATTATCTCATGGTCTAAGGAATACAATATTTGACATAAGAAAAGCTTCGCAAAGATGAACACGATGACACGATCTAATTGCTTCGCTTAGTTTGGGTCTGTCCATCATATCATTGATCTCATTATAATCGACAACTCATGTCCATGGTTAGGAAACCTTAACCATCATTAATCAATGAGCTAGTCCATAGAGGCGTACTAGGGACACGGTGTTGTTCACAAACCACACAAGTATTAAAGTTTCCGCTTAATACAATTCTAGCATGGAATATAAACATTATCATGAACAAGAATTATAATAATAACATCTTTATTATTGCCTCTAGGGCATAATTCCAACACTGACCTCGACCAAGTTCCAAATGGAAAGCACTATGCGCAAGTACCATCGCGTCCATGGCCTCACCCCGGTTAGCCTCGAGCCTAGATGACGTGGAATCATGTAGCTTCGCGGGGGAGAACTGGGAGCTCGCATCGAGAGAGATGGCGAGTCGGGCGTGCCTCCGTTCTTCCCACCGCCAGTGTACGACACCATTATCAAGAATTTGCGGGCGGCGAGAGCCGCCGTGGAATAATTGCCTCACTTATAGGGTGAAGAAAGGACCCTATAAGATCAACAGGTGCAACACCTCCTGCGTACCGCGGACGAGCATGCTGCTGCCATTCGGATCACGCACGAGGCGGCCACTGGCGCTAAGGGAAACCAGCTAGGTGGAGGAAGCCCGGGAGAACACAACAGTCCTCTTCTCCTCACGGAGGCTAGCCTCGCTGATGCGTGCACCCAGTGTTTAACGTGGGACACTTCGTTGGAACCCCAAGAGCAAGGTGTGATGAGCACAACAACAAGTTTCCCTCAGTAGAGACCGAGGTTATCGAACCTGAAGGTGGTAGGAAACGTCTCAAAGGTGTTGCTGGAAACATGGAGACCTGCACAGCACAAACTCAAGACTTTGCCCCAACGAATCAGTGAGGTTGTCAAGCTCACCGGTTTGTTGTAACAAAGGATTAAACATATGGTGTGGAAGGTAATGGTTTGCAGCAAGTAAACAAGTAACAGTGGAAGATGTATCAATGGTAAAGATTGGATCCGGGTCCATAGTTCACTAGAGGTGCTCTCCTTAGATAAACAGCATGACATGAAGGGTAAACAAATTACAGCGGGGCAATTGACAGGAACTGAGCAAGGCATAACAATGCAATTACTAGCCAGAAAGATCCTACGAGGTTGATTGGGCAATACAACAATATACATAGACCGTCATCCAACTGCATCTATGACTAGAATTCCACCTCCAGGTTATCATCCGAACCCCCTCCAGTATTAAGTTGCAAACAACAGATAACTGCTTTAAGCAAAGTGTGTATGGTAAACAGTCCACATGTTCCATGAACAAGAGACTGTTGTTTTCTCCCTAGTAGCAACAACACATCTACAACCGAAGAGATTATTATCACTTCCCTTGGAAACTAGAGGCATGAACCCACTATCGAGCATAAATACTCCCTCTTGGAGTCACTAGCAACTACTTGGCCAAGATAACCACTAGCAACGGAGAGCATGCAAGATCACAAACAACACGGACATGATAGAATCATAAATATAAAACCATTAATCAAACCAACATAATAATCTCAATATCCATCGGATCCCCGCAAACACAACATGCATGATTACAAATAGATTAGATCTTGATCATGAATGAAGCTCACAAGATCTATACATGAAAGCACAAAGGAGGAGATACAACCATCTAGCTACTACATGGACCCATAGTCCAAGGTGGAACTACTCATGAATCATACCGGAGAGAAGGCCTCCGGGATGATCTCCCCTCCGGCAGGGTGCTGGGAAGAACTTTAGATCCCCCCGATCTAGGGACGATGGTGGTGGCGGCGGCTACAGACGGTTTCGTGGATTTCTGATCGGATACTCAGGGTTTCTGCATCAGGGGATTCTTATAGGCGAAGGGGCGAGACCGGGAGGCGGCCAGGGCTACCAAACCCTAGCCAGGCGCGGGCCCACCTGTGGCCACGCCTGGGGGGGGGGGTGGCCCCTCTGTCTGGCCCCTCCGGCTCTCCTCTGGACTTCTTGTTCCCCACGGAAAGTAATTGACTTTGTGCTTCGTCCCTTCCAATTCCGAGAATATTTCTTTACTAACTTTTCTGAAACCAAAAACAACAGAAAACAGGCATCTGGCACTGTTCCAACATGTTAATAGGTTAGTGCCAGAAAACATGTAAAAAGCACCTCAAAGTGTGGACAAGCAAAGCAAAGTAGATACTAAACAAGCATGGAGCATAAAAAATTATAGATACGTTTCCAACGTATCAGCATCCCCAAGCTTAACTCCTGCTCGTCCTCGAGTAGGTAAGTGATAAAAGAATAATTTTTGAGGTGACATGCACCCTCACAATAAAGATCCAACCATTTGCAAGCATTGAAAGATGGTATCAAAGAACTCTAAACATGTGCATGAAAGATGGAGTTCTAACAATAGGACATAGTAATTATGCACGCAACATGGCAAGCTACAAACAAAGATCATGAATAATATGTATTTAAAAACGTTTGTTTGTTTCACATGCAGAAAACATAGCATAGTGGCAATCAACTTGTCCCTCATAGAGTAGCAATATAATGCATAGGACACCTGCAAAGTTCACAAGGGTGACTAGAAACAGAGAATGATTACACAATATGCATCAACTAATAAGCTTTGGAACACTACACACAGAATGACAACTATGCTCTCTTAATGGTGCCTAAAGGTAGAAGGTAGAGACTCAATAGTGGTGGAAGAAAGGCCTTTTTTGTAAAGGAAGCAGGGATTACAAGTTTCAAAAAGAGATTCCAAAAATTATGACTAGTTAGCTTTCAGCCCTCATTGCCCTTATCATAAGCATCTTGAAGTGGTTAAGGTTAAAGTGGCAAAGCTGGAGTATATGATTTACGAAGTATAAGTTGGCAATCTCATGCCCCTTAAATACGAGGGCCACACCTCATGCATACTCAACTTTGGGTCCAGGTAAGTTCTTGTCACTGTAAGTATTTGCATATCATTGAGAACCTCCAACGGGGTACCCCTTGCACATGGCATAGGAGCTTTCCCATAACCAAAATGACAAGGCAAGCAGACAATGAGCATCTCATCAATTCTTCTTATGTACCATGAGAATATGGTGCTTTTCTCTCTCTTTCCTCTTTTCTCAATGTGTCTCTTTTTTATAAGAAGAATGCTTCATAGATGTCACTATTGTGATGCTGCAAGTTTCCACCATGATTAGGCATGGCTTAGGATAGCGGCCCATGCGTTTCTCTAACACAGGATACAAACTCCATGGACTTACAAGTTCCCTCTTTATTTCACACCGGTGACATCCATAGACAAAAGAACATGATATCAACTGAGTACAAGAAGGTACAAGTGCAATGTTGAAAACGTTCCCCGTGACAGCATGGTTATGTTAATTCCAACTTATAAGTGCAAGCATATACAACAAAGTTGTTACAATGGTTCAAGTTTATTAGGGGCAAAGAATAAAGTGTGGCGTCAAGTTCGTGAGGGCTTTAATCACTAAGTTTTCACATAACAAAATAGTTTTTAATTGGAAGATAGATGAAAACAAGAATATACTTTGAATGGTGTAGCACACCATGAATAGGACTTTATAGTGGACACTTTGGAATAACTTGGTTTCTTGGGAGTTGGAAGCATGAGTAGAACTTACTCATACAAGTGGAGGCTAGCAAAAGACTGGGAGCAACCAACTAAGAGAGCAATAATGGCCATGATTATGCAATGCAACAAAGCAAATTAATCAAAGCAACGAGTGGTACTACAAGTCAAGGACTAAGTGATCATAGAGGCTAATGGTGACTTGTCATAGTCATAACATGGTGTGAGCATGTGCCAAGTCAACCCAAGCAAAACATCAAAGGAGAATACCACAATACTATGATTTTGCATGCTAAAACAACGCATAATTTCTTCAAGGCACACTAAGCAATCCCAATTGTTCAGAACAAGACATGCTACAACAATAATCACTAAGCATAATGCTAAAACAACACCTAGCATGTCATGCTAAAGTCTAAGTCATAGTCAATGTAAGCTCCTCTTGCACTTCAAGCAAGAACTTACTACTCCTTTCCGAACACCAAGCAAACTTATTTGCAAAACAACACAGTGAGAGAGGGGGTCCAAACTACTAAATCAAACTAAACAAACTAAGCAAAGTAAACAAAAACTAAGATGCTCCAAGAACAACATAACTATGCATGAAACAATAAAAATGAAGTGTCTAGAAAGACCTGAGCTTTTTATTGATGAAGAAGGGGATGCCTTGGGCATCCCCAAGCTTTGACGCTTGTACCTCTTGGATATTTCTTGGGGTGACACCATGGTGGCATCCCCAAGCTTGAGATTTTGTCCATTCTTCATCCCATTACATCATTCTCTCTCTACACCTGAAATTTTTTCCTTCATACAAAACTTCACACAATCTTCATTAGCAACATTAGCTTATTCAAAAGATATTAGACCACTGGCAAAGCTTTGGAAAAGCAAGGCTTTTCACTAAAAAACACAAGATACTGTAGTAACTCCTTCAAAGAAACGCAATTTACCTAAAGAGAGCTCAAAAAAGAATCAATAAGAAGCAAATGCAAATAATGGCAGAAATCTGTCAAAACAGACCAGCAGGTAGAAACGAATTTTTAGAACATCTTTTGTTGCTCAAATCAAAAAGTGTTGCACTAACTAAAGTTAGACAACATACTTGGGGATTTATTCATAAATTTTGAGCTCAATCCGAGTTACAGAGCCTCCTCACGATTTGTTTTGGTGGAGGACAGAAATCTGTTTTGGGACAGCAACTCCCCAAATCTTATTTCCCTCTCATTAGAGGTCATTCTTGGCAGAAAGAGCAAACAAAAAGGCTAAGGAGAGGTTATTACAAAAGTAATAACTTCCAAGACTCAAGGAAACTCTTGGGTTATCTCTCAACAAGTACTTTTCTTTAACGCCTTTAAGTTAGGCAGAAGAAGCAAGAAGAATCAAATATTTTCAAATGAGGAAGCATTAACATCAAACCTTGCTTTCAAAGGAGGAGCAAAAAGCAACTTCTCTCTCCTCATAGGGAAGTTTTCAATACCTTTCTTGAATGGAAAATGGTATTTGATGGTGCCTTCTTTCATATCAATGATGGCACCAACTGTTCTAAGAAAAGGTCTTCCCAAAGTAACATGACAAGACACATTGTATTCAACATCCAAAACATAGAAGTCAATAGGGACATAAGCATTTTTAATCATAATGAGAACATCATTAATACTCCCCATGAGTTTCTTCTTAGCATTATTATTGAGTGGGACATCCAAATAACAATCTTCCAATGGTGGCAAATCAAGCATTTCATAAATCTTCCTAGACATAATAGAAACACTAGAACCTAAATCACATGAAGCTTTGATATCAAAGTCATTCACTTGCACATTAATAATGGGTTCCCAACTATCTTCTACCTTCCTAGGAATAGAAGCTTTGTGTTTTAGCTTCTCTTCCTTAATCTTAACAAGAGCATCTGTAATGTGTTTAGTGAAAGCAACATGCATATCACTAGCATCAGGACTTCTAGCAAGCTTTTGTAGGAACATAATCACTTCAGAAATATTGCAACCATCAATATCAAAATCAAACTTAGCATCACTAGTAATAGGCTCAATAGGCCTAGGCATAGTAGGAGGAGGAATATGGACTACTTGTGGTTTAGTGGTGATGGTGCACACACTATTATTTCTATCAATTTCAGCTTCCCTTTCCCACTTAGCATGAAGTTGAGCTATCAGCCTAACATTTTCATCAATAGTAACTTGTATGGCATGAGTGGCAGCAAAGGTACTTTCCATGGTTTCAAGTTTGGCAGCCATTTTATTAACCAAGGAAGTTTGAGCTTCAGACAAATAGGATATATTTTTCTCAACATTTAAAAGCTTTTCCTCTATAGCCTTATTGAAAGTGGTTTGTTTACTAATAAAGTCTTTGAGCATGACCTCAAGTTCAGAGGGGGCACTTCTAGAATTATTGTAAGAGTTTCCATAGGAATTACCATTATTAGGAGGATAAGGTCTATAATTGTTACCACCAAAATTACTCCTATAAGCACTGTTGTTGAAATTGTTGTTTCTAATGAAGTTCACATCAACTTGCTCTTATTGAGCAACCAAAGAGGCTAAGGGAACACTATTAGGATCTAGAGGAGCTTTCCCATTAACAAGCATAGCCATAATAATATCAATCTTTTCACTCAAAGAGGAAGTTTCCTCAACATAATTTACCTTCTTACCATGTGGAGCTCTGTCAACATGCCATTCAGAGTAGTTAACCATCATATTATCAAGGAGCCTTGTTGCAGCACCCAAAGTGAGGCCCATGAAGGTACCTCCAGTAGCGGAATCCAACAGATTTCTTGAGGAGAAGTTCAAACCTGCATAAAAAGTCTGGATAATCATCCAAGGAGTGAGTCCATGAGTGGGGCAATTGTTAACCAAAGATTTCATTCTTTCCCAAGATGGAGCAACATGCTCACTATCAAGTTGTTTAAATTTCATAATGTCACTTCTCATAGATATAATCTTAGCAGGAGGATAGTACTTTCTAATAAAAGCATCTTTACACTTCTCCCTCCTCATAGGGAAGTGTTCAATACCTTTCTTGAATGCAAATTGATATTTAATGGTGCCTTCTTTCATATCAACGATGGCACCAATAGTTCTAAGAAAAGGTCTTCCCAAAGTAATAGGACAAAACGCATTGTATTCAACATCCAGAACATAGAAATCAACAGGGACATAAGCATTGTTAACCATAATGAGAACATCATTAACACTTCCCATGAGTTTCTTATTAGCATTATCATTAAGTGGGACATCCAAATAACAATCTTCCAAAGGTGGCAAATCAAGCATTTAATAAATCTTCCTAGGCATAATAGAGACACTAGAACCAAGGTCACATGAAGCTTCGAGATCAAAGTCATTCACTTGTATATTAATAATGGGTTCCCAACTATCTTCTACTTTCCTAGGAATAGAAGCTTTATGTTTCAACTTCTCTTCCTTAATTTTAACAAGAGCATCTGTAATGTGTTTGGTGAAAGCTACATGCATATCACTAGCATCGGGACTTCTAGCAAGATTTTGTAGGAACATAATCACTTCAGAAATATTGCAACCATCAAGATCAAAATCAAAATTAGCATCACTAGTAGTAGACTCATTGGTCTTAGGCATTGTAGGAGAAGGAATAGGGACTTCTTCTGGTTTAGTGACATCCATATTGGTGGTGGTGATGGTGCACACACTATTGTTTCTAGCAATTTCAGCTTCTCTTTCCCACTTAGCATGAAGTTGGGCTAACAGTCTAACATTTTCATCAATAGTAACTTGTATGGCATGAGTAGCAGAAAAGGTACTTTCCATGGTTTCTGGTTTAGCAGCCATTTTATTAATCAAAGAGGACTGTGCTTCAGACAAAGAGGAAATATTTTTCTCATCACTCAAGATTTTTGACTATAAACTAGGAATTTCTCTATTTAGATTCTCAAGCTGATGACTAATATTTTTCAAGATAACAGATTGTTCTTCTATAGTTTTAGTGAATATCTTGTTTTGCTCATATTGCATTTTCATGAAGTTTTTAGTGGATCTTTCAACTTCTAGAATCCTATCTTCACTAGGCATTCCAGATCTACCATGATAAGTATTTCCATTATTAGGAGGATAAGGCCTATAGTTATTACCATAAGCATTGTTGCCAAAATTATTATTCCTAATGAAGTTCACATCAACTTGCTCTTGTTGAGCAACCAAAGAGGCTAAGGGAACATTATTTGGATCTAAAGGAGATTTCCCATTAACAAGCATAGCCATGATAACATCAATCTTATCACCCAAAGAGGAGGTTTCTTCAACAGAATTTACCTTCTTACCATGTGGATCTCTCTCAGTGTGCCATTTAGAATAATTAACCATCATATTATCAAGGAGTTTTGTTGCAGCACCCAAGGTGATGGTCATAAAGGTACCTCCAACAGCTGAATCCAACATGTTTCTTGAAGAGAAGTTCAAACCTGCATAAAAATTCTGGATAATCATCCAAGCAGTAAGTCCATGAGTGGGACAATTCTTAACCAAAGATTTCATTCTTTCCCAAGCTTGAGCAACATGTTCATTATCAAGTTGTTTAATTTCATAATATCACTTCTCATAGATATAATCTTAGCAGGAGCGTAGTACTTTCCAATAAAAGCATCTTTGCACTTAATCCAAGAATCAATACTATTTCTAGGCAAGGATAACAACCATTCTTTAGCTTTTCCTATCAAGGAGAAAGTAAACAACTTGATCTTAATAATATCTCCATCTACATCCTTATACTTTTGAATCTCACAAAGTTCAACAAAGTTATTGAGATGGGAAGCAGCATCATCAGAACTAGCACAAGAAAATTGCTCTCTCATCACAAGATTCAACAAAGCAGGCTTAATTTCATAAAAGGTAGCATCGGGAACAGGTGGAGCAATAGGAGTGCTTAGGAAATCATTGTTGTTTGTGCTAGTGAAGTCACATAACTTGGTGTTCTCAGCAGAGTTCATTTTGGCAAAAGTGGAGCAAGCCAAAACAACAACAGCAACTAGAGCAGGAACTATTTTTTGTGTGTTTTTGATAAGGGAAAGAAAACCAAACTATTTTTTTTGGAGTTTTTGATAAAAAGAGGCAAATAAAACCAAACAAAATAAACTAAGCAAAACAAAAACAAAGTATAGAGAAAGGTTGTGGAGGACTCCCCTTGTGAAGACGTCCTTAGCCTCCCCGGCAACAGCGCTAGAAAAATCTTGTTGGCTTGTTGTCAACGCCTCGTTGGGAGACCCCAAGAGCAAGGTGTGATAAGCACAACAACAAGTTTTCGCTCAGTAAGAAACCGAGGTTATCGAACCAGTAGGAGGAAGGAAACGAATCAAAGGTGTTGCTAGCAACTTGGAGAACTGCACAACACAAACTCAAGACTTTGCCCCAACAAACAGTGAGGTTATAAATCTCACTGGTTTGCTGTAACTGTCACATACCAAAATTTTCCAAATTTTGTAATGTGAAAAAAATGAATAAACAAAATAAATAATTGTTGAATTTTAGGGTGAAAAGAAACTTTTTGTTTTGAAATGAAATCATCAAAACCCATCTTGAACATAGCTTGGATAAAATTTGAATCCAACTAAATTCAAATCAAGTTAAATGCATTCTACATAAATGCATCTTGGAACTTAAACACTTGGAAAATAAACCAAAACCCTAAAACCCTAATGGAAGAAATCATTTCCAAGATATCTCTAAAACCATGGTTTTGATCCATATAAAAATTTGTCAATAAACATTTATAAATGATCAAGAATGACAAATAGAAATATTATAAAACCATAGAAATTGATTTCATTCAATTTGAAACCATAGATAAAATCTTATGAATTTAATAAGATAAGGAAAAGTAATTTCCAAAGCTAATAAAGCTCCTATTTGAAATCCATACCAAATGGTGAGCAAATAATCCAAAAGATATTTAAAAGGATAAACAAATAATAAATAATATTTTACCAAATTGGAATCACCAAGTTTGGACCTTTAAATAAAAAGATATGGACTTTATAAGATAAATAAGAAATAATAAATAAGGACTATTTGATAAGAGCTAAATAAATCTTGGCCTAATCCATAAGCAAATGGAATAAATATAATCCAAATCCAAATAAAATAATGGATAAAGAATTTTCAAATAAAATAAAATGGCAATAACCAAATTATATTCCTATTGGAATAAAGACAAAATTCCCAAATAAGAATGATTAATTAAATCATGGGAAAATAGTATTAGGAATTTACCCATGTGGATTAAAAGTTATTTAATTAACTTAAATGGAATCAAGGAAATCACCTAAATAAAATTTATGGAATTAAAACTATAATTGATTTCATTGGAATAAAGACAAATACCGAATTTAAATGATTAATAAATCATAATAAAAATATTCCAAATAATTCAAGGTAAATTATTTGACACCCTAATAAATAAATAAAACCTACTGAAAAAGGTTTGGTAAAAAAATTTGAATTCAAATAAGAGTTGAAAATTATATTTAAAACCTTGTTTGAATTAAGACAAGGGCTTATTTTAAATAATTACTATACCCTAAAAAGAATAAAAGAATTACTCTAAATTTGACTTCAGAATGTATTATTAATCAGTATTTGTATTTACACAAATTTTGGTAGAGGTTTTAATTTAAAAGGAGTTTGAATTGTTTGAATAGAAATCAAAACAGATAAATAGAAAAAGAAAAAGTAAAAACAATCTGTACCAAAAAAATGAATCAAAGCCAACCCAGCCCAGCAAGGCCCAACTGGCCCATCTAGCCCATCTCCCCCTCATGCGAGAAAACGTTTCGTACCCAGATTCCCACCCGCGCAGTCACTGACCGCTGGCCCCCACCTCCTCTCTCTCTCTCTCGCTGACAACAACGCCCCACCCGTCAGTCTTCTCTCCTACCCCGCGACGACCTCGCCCCTCACCTCGCTGCCGTTTCTGGCCGGAATTCAAACGCGTTAATTTGCCTCAATTGCTGGAGTAAACCCCGCCCCGACCACACACACTTAAGCGCCTCGCTCTCCTCCTCCTTCCCCCCTAGACACCGCTCCCTCTCGGCCACCAGGCTGTACCAATTGGCCATTGCCAACCACCTGTTCCGACGAAGCTCTCCGGCCAATTCCGGCACCGTCTGACCACCCTCGCCTCCCCGTGCACGCGATCCTGATCCCCATTTCCTGGCGCTTCTCTCTGCACCCTCAGCTCACTCGCGCGCGCCTCAGACGCTCGGCAACGACGACGTTTGTATGATCCCTCCCCTTATAAGGGTAAGGATCCCTGTGATTGCAATGCTAGTCCCTGGATCAATGCTAGCATCCACAGCTTAAGATGAAGTACACAGTAGCAAAGGTCATTATTACATATCATTCCAGAGACAAACATAGTCTTTTACAAACTCCATGGCCACAGGCCTAATACAAGAGTTCAAATATATAATAAGATAAATAAGTATTCATCTTCATGTGCCACAAGCAAGCATGTTGAGTGTAGACTCATAACCCCTAATCATCATCAGAATAACCTGCAACATCACAAGTTACAGCCATAGTGGATCAATACATTGGAATAGTATTGGCAAGCGATACCTTAGTAGAATATTGGTAGACTAGATACTATATGCATTTTGGCTAAGTGTAGCTTAGGCTTGCTTTGCTCAAAATAGGTTTTACCTATTAGTTGAAAACTCTAAGTTTTTCTTTGACAAAACTTTCCCAAGGAACCACCAATAGAAATTGGTGAACCTTTCACCCTTGTTCAACCACAAGTTTTTACTTAGAAATTGGGATGAGGAGATTCTTGATAGCTTCCATGTCTTGATGCTCAAGTTGTCCAATACCAGGGACTTGGCTAAGTACTTAGATTCTTCCATCTGCAGAGGTTGTGCACTTTCCCCACAAGACTTGATTTTCACCAAGACAGGACCTTTCAGAAGCCTTCCCTTAGACCAAATGGACGCGTTCCAACCTATCATCCCACTACCACCAACTGTCCAAATGGCTAAGTTATTGCAACCTATGTGATCCAGGCAGAGCCCATATTGCCATGTGGCTGCACTAGAAGCTTCTTAACATATGGCATCGCAAATCCCTTTGTTCCTAGATGGCTTTCCACAAGTGAGATACACAAGGTAAACCATAGACATGGGCCTTGTGTAACCACTCAACATAAACCATTCTTTCCATTCCACCCAGGTGTTTCATTCACTTAGTTGTTTTATTAAGCAAAATACAAGTCCAAATACTTAGAAATATTTTATCATAGCATGAGTATATAACCACCCTTGGTTGCTACTATTTAGGCTAAGCATGGCATTGATAAGCATCTTGACTTAGAAATTTCTAGCAATTATACCACTACTAGGATTTCCCAAGCATAGCATATAGATCAAAATATTCATGCAAGTCTAGCAAAATATTTCTAGTGCATAGTTGAAAAACATAGGAATAAAATCATGAAGCACCACTTGCCTTGGTAGTTTGGAGAGTAGCAACAATCCTCACAATTACAATCACTATTTGCACCAAAATCTACACATAAAATAATAGCACCAAAATCACATACAAAATATATACAAGCAAAAGTATATGGATGCATGCAAAATGCCATGTGATGATTTTCTACACCAAACAAGACAAGTTCACAGTACTGTATCTTAAACAAGTTCAAAACTTGCCAAACAAACTTTATTTGAACAATAGAACATTTTTCAAATAATTATTATACTCAAATTATGCCTACAAATGTTTCTATGAAAACAATCATTTTAATAGAAGCAAATCATTAAACACATTGCATAAATGGAAAGGATTTTCTCTCCTAATTCCAACGGTATAAAATTTGTCAAATTTGGACGTGGGAATCAAAAGTTATGAATTATTCAAGTTTAAACATCTAATAGATCTAATTCAGATTTTTAAAACGAAGAACATGCCACGCGGCAGCATCTGATTGGACGGTATCGCTTCGCACCGGATCACGCTCGCGGGACGTTGGATTTAACTTAACATGCACGTCCCAGATCTATTCGTACCGCTTCGCTACAGATCTATTCCTAATCGCTAGATCTAGATCCTACGGTCAAGGTTCAATTGACCACAGACGGGCGGCGCTAGCGGCGGCGAGTGGCGGCGGCGGATCTGTCAGAGACGGTGCCGATGATTTAGGTCGCGCGGGAGAGGGTGAAGTGGCTTACTGAGTTCGCCGCACATTGCTGATACTCAAGGTGGGCTTGTGTCAACACCCGGATTTTTCAATCCTAGATGCCTGTTATGCCATACATCGCAATCCCAGGATTACCATTTTTGCGAGACATAACAGAATTGGATACCATAGTACTTCATCCATTACAAACGATACATAAGTTCTTACACAAATAGGGATCTCATGATCTAGTTCTTAATACAACATCAAGCAGCGGAATACGTAGTAATAACGGTAGCGTAGGCGAAGCTCCATCTTCGGGGTCACAGGCAATGCTGACGATGGGAGATGATCCTAGTTGTCGTAACCTTCCTGGGGTCCATCCTCCAGGTACTCCTCTTCATAGTCTGGCCATGGGAATAGCCAGGGACAAAGCCATGAGTACTCTTTAAGTACTCGCAAACTAATACTAACAAGTAAAGGGGTTTTTTGGATAATAGGACAGTAGGCTCTAGGGTTGTTTTGCAAAAGCCAGATTTATCTTTACTAAGTTCCCAAGGCTAGTCACAATTTTATAACTCCTAAGTGGGATCTTGTAATCCAGGTCACAACTCTGTTGTGGTCAAGTCAAAGTCTCAAGTCGTTTCACACGTCATTTTGAAAAGTCTGACGGGGGAACAGTATGGCCACTCCAACTGTCCATAACCGCGGACGCGGCTATTCGAATAGTTTGACACTCTGCAGAGATTGTACACTTTCACCACAACATTCGATACATCCGCCAGGAACAAATCCTGAATTCACCATACTCAGTATGCGGATAATCAATCCTAACCTTTCAATTACACTCCCTAGTATAAGCACCTCTCCTGTGAGTTTGGCCTCCCAACCATGACCACTGTCATCTTGGGTACTGCACAGGTGGACAATCTTCACAAAGTAGCCTCAGCTCAGACCTTGGCCGTGAGGGAACGAATACTAAGGTATATAAGTTTCCAGTCAAGCCCTACCCAATATTCGGGTATTGTGGTTGTACGCAAAAATTGGAATGGTATCGCATCCAGACAACCATCAGTTTTATAAATGGCTAAGGCTCATGCCTCAACATTTTTATCACCAGAATCATCAAGTGTTTAGAAACACATGTCCAAAACATTTCAATAGAATGATCCATCATTCCAAGGTTTTCATAACCATTTTTCCACCAAGTATTCCCATCTAAAGTTGATCAAGTTTTATGCTTAGCACTAGCATCTACAGGTGGGGGTAGTACTAATGGGGGATGGTAACTAGTGGAGTTTCAACTAAGTCCAACCTTATATCTTAGGCGGATATCAAGGTTTCTAGCTTAGGCCAAATTTTATGCTCTTTAAGCAACCTTCAGCAGAACTGTCTAGTATCTACCAAACTCTGAGGTAGACTCCAAGTAAGCTTTGATAAAGAAATAAAGTAAGAAGCTTGCCATAAAACTAGGATTGGTTTAGCAAGTGGGTATGGTCACATATGCTTAAGGCATAAAGTAATCATCTCACAAGTATGGGTTTGTGGCACCAGTAGGGTATCTTGCAAGTGTTAGCTTGCACATTCACTAGTGGTATTAGGCTTGTATTGGTCAACTTGGTTAGTAAAGCTTGCAATCAATGTCAATATAAGCTTGCATAGGTATAGTATCTTGCAAGTGTTAGCTTGCCTTGTGCAGAGCAGTGGTTGAAGTTCTCCTCGGCTTTCTCTTCGTAGTATCCTCCTTCCTCCTCGTATCCTTGGTCGGTACTAGCGTCAACGAATAAATACGAGGTACACAATCACCAAAAAATACTTAACTACTTGCAATCATCACACACAAGGGTCCTATAGATGATCTAGCATCATCTCTAACATTACAAGGTTGAAGCTTGGTTTAAATCCTTTTTTATTTTTAGAAAAGTAATTTCTACTCATTGAAAAACTACTTAAGATTTAATATTCTCCAAAATAAACATGGGATCATGTTGACACATGTCATCACCACATATTGTAGTCCATGGGAATGTGATTTAAAGTGGTGTCACAATTTAATAAGGTTTTACCCTTTTATTTTAATTAATTAAAGTGGCTAGAAATGCTTATGAAGCATTCTTTTAATACTTGACCATTATTTCTGCAAGTAAACCTATATATATTTTTATATATTCTGAAAGGTATGGTTAAATGTGATTTTTGAGAGTTGGAATCAACTCAAAAGCTTTTATGGTTTAAATTTGAAAAATGTTTGAATGCAGAAAAGCTTCTGCCTTGTTATTTTTACTATGGGTGACCTCCAGATCCAAATGACTTGAATCCAATGGGCTTGGATTAAGCATTCACAGACCTTCCCAACAAAATTGGTTTCATCCAATTTGGTGCACTTAATCGATCTGGGTTGATTTTTGAAGTTGGGTACAGAAGTGTGTTTGAATTTAAAAAGAAAAGGTTTAATTTGAAATGCTGGGCTGCGCGGGAAATTCTAACGGGCCGGCCTGCTAAGCGCAGTGCTCCCGCGGGCTGCTTAAGTGGGTGTCCCCACTCGTCAGTGACACTGGGCTGGGCGAAGCGGTATGGGGCAACGTGGGTCGTTCGATCTAGTTCTAATCCAACGGCTGAGGGTCATCGTCGACGCGAGACAGCTCCGGCGAGAACGAAACCTAGCGCGGCCAGTGAGGGGTGCTGTGGGCTCACCGGGGTACGGGCGAGGGTCGTTGAGGCGGGCGAACGACGAAGTCGACGACGACGAACCTCCTGGTACCGGTGGCTTCTCCTGGGGCGGCTCCAATCGCTGGCTCCCTTCTTCTCTGGCAGCGGCAGGCTCCAGTGAAATTCCGGCGAGGTGGTGCTCGGCTTGCTCTGAGAATGGTGTGGCACGGTCAGTGGGGAGAGGGGAGTGAGATGGTGTGAAGAAATCATGCGGGGGTGGCCTCTATTTATAGTCGAGCGAGGGGACCGTCGGGGCGCACGGTGAGCTCGTCGGGGGCGACGTTACAGGCGGCTATAGGCATGGGCAAGGGTAGGGGACGGTGCTGTGTCTCCTGGCGATGCTCAACGACATGGTCGCGAGGCATGGGGCGGTGTGGTTTGGTCTGGAACGGGCGGTGCTCTGCGCGGCAGAGGCGGCGTCTTCGACAGCGGGCGGTGGCTGTATGGCGCGGGGCGGAAAACGGGGATGTATGGCGGTCTCCTGGGTCGGTGGTGATCGTGTGTGCGCGCGGTGAGGGCGGCGCGCGGTCTGTGTATGCTGGTCGCGGGTGGCGCTCTCGCGCACGCTCGGCATGGTCTGGGCGTGTCTTGTGCGCGTGGTCCAGGGCTTGGCAACGCTCGCGGCTGGGACAGGCAGTGGCGGTGGACGGTGGGCTGCCTCCCAGACATGCTGGCTAGGCTTACTGCTGCTCCTAGATTGCTGTCCACATTGGGGCGACATGGGGGTGCTCGGCTGTTCACCATTAATGGCAATGGCAAGCTCACAGGGGTGCTAGTGTTGGTCTAACCTTTCTAGATGATCTACTGGGTTGTGTGAGAGCTAACTAGGGAACAAGTTAGGCTCAAAACACTGCACACTATAGTGTTTGTGGATTTGTTTGATTTGTGTCTGCAACCTGTTTGATGAAATGGCCTCATGAAATCAAGTTTTGAAAGTTGAGCTTGTTTGAGTGGGTTTTGAAAAAGTGGGATCTTCCCATATGAAGAAGATTCAATTTTGAATTGTCATTTAAACTATGCATTTGAAAGTTTCTGTATGATCACAAAGTGGGCCTTGATACTTTGTTAAGAGTACATTCAAGGGGTGCAAAGATCCAGAAAAGTTTCTGTTAGGTTTTGAAAGTTTGAGACAGCCAAAGTAGGCATGGGAGTTAAATTGGTCAAAATGACCATTCACTTAATATATTTGTTTTGATTTACTTGTCTTTAGGAAAAGTGTGGGAATGTTTTAGATGATGTTTATTTCACCTAAGAAACATTTTACAAGCAATGGATCACACAAACAAGGTGATTTTTAAAGAAATTCAAAATCCATGCATACACATATACATGCATTCATGAATTGATTTAGAAAAGTTTTTGTTAACCCTAATCTTGATGATTAGTGTTTGATGATCTAAGTTTGGTATTTTTGGGATGTTACTTAGAAATTGGGATGAGGAGATTATGATGTCTCCTCATCCACAAGTTTTTACTTAGAAATTGGGATGAGGAGATTATGATGTCCAATACCTTTCAGAAGCCTTCCCTTAGACCAAATGGACGCGTTCCAACCTATCATCCCACTACCACCAACTGTCCAAATGGCTAAGTTATTGCAACCTATGTGATCCAGGCAGAGCCCATATTGCCATGTGGGTGCACTAGAAGCTTCTTAACATATGGCATCGCAAATCCCTTTGTTCCTGGGTGGCTTTCCACAAGTGAGATACACAAGGTAAACCATAGACATGGGCCTTGTGTAACCACTCAACATAAACCATTCTTTCCATTCCACCCAGGTGTTTCATTCACTTAGTTGTTTTATTAAGCAAAATACAAGTCCAAAGACTTAGAAATATTTTATAATAGCATGAGTATATAACCACCCTTGGTTGCTACTAGCTAGGCTAAGCATGGCATTGATAAGCATCTTGACTTAGAAATTTCTAGCAATTATACCACTACTAGGATTTCCCAAGCATAGCATATAGATCAAAATATTCATGCAAGTCTAGCAAAATATTTCTAGTGCATAGTTGAAAAACATAGGAATAAAATCATGAAGCACCACTTGCCTTGGTAGTTTGGAGAGTAGCAACAATCCTCATAATTACAATCACTATTTGCACCAAAATCTACACATAAAATAATAGCACCAAAATCATATACAAAATATATACAAGCAAAAGTATATGGATGCATGCAAAATGCCATGTGATGATTGTAAGGTTCCCAACCTTTAATAAGGTAGATATCCCTGTGTTTACAATTCTAGTCCCTGGATCAATAGCTAGCATCCACAATTAAGATGTAATATCAAGAAACAAAGGTCATAATATAACTTTATAACCAGGAATAACATAATTTTATTACATCTTAATAGCTCATTTGGCTATTACATTACATTGCAGCAAAAAATCTATAAGCATGGGGTCCTTCATCTTCAAAGTGCCACAGGAAGACATGTTGGTTGTAGACTTGTAATCCTAATCAATCAACTTCACTAATATCAATCAAACCTGCAACATAACAAGTTGCAGCCACAAGGGTCAATACATTTGAATTGTATTGGCAAGTTTCACTACTATGTAGAATATAAGTGGATCCTATCAATACATGCATATTTGGCTAAGTAGGGTTTTAGGCTCATTTGCAGAATGCAATAATTTATCCTATCTTTTCAAAATAGTTTTGATCTTTTGTCAAATATTTCTGAACTCCTTGGTAAATCCCCAAGTGTTTCAAGTCTTTGTCAAAATCTCTTGAGCTCCTTGGTAAATCCCCAAGTGCCTCAAGTTTTTATCCAAATCTCTTGAGCTCCTTGGTAAATCCCCAAGTTCTTCAAGCCTTTTATCAAAATCTCTTGAGCTCCTTGGTAAATCCCCAAGTGCTTCAAGTTTTTATCAAAATCTCTTGAGCTCCTTGGTAAATCCCCAAGTGCTTCAAGTTTGTATCAAAATCTCTTGAGCTCCTTGGTAAATCCCCAAGTGCTTCAAGCCTTTTATTGTCACTTTAAAGTTTTTCTTTTCGAAATTGGAATGTCGAGATTTCTCATAGCTTCAGGCCTTTAGTTGCTCAGTATTGTCCATGACCGGGGACACGTCTAAGTACTTAGATTTTTATCTTCTGCAAAAGTTGTACACTTTACCCACATGACACACTCTCATCTTTTTGCCACCAGTAGCCGCTGGATAAGTACTCACCAATATGGAGTACTGGCAGATTGAGAATGCGACGAAGTCTTTCCATAGGGTCCTCCCATACACCATGCTAGCTTGTCTTCAGGCACCCGTGTAGGGTTCCGAGTTCCCTCATTTTCAGTTAACCTGAAGACCAATGCATGGGTCTTCCCAATGTAGTTGACTAAGCCAGAGCCATAATAGCATGTGGCTGTACACGGAAGCCACTGTTGGAGAAACATGTTCAATCTCTAAGTCCCTGGGTGGTTTTCATCTGGTGCACAACAAAAAGAGTTTGTCATATAAACATGGTTCCTCTTGTTGCCACCTTGTCCAAAAACTTGAGTATCCTTGTCCACCCAGGTGGTTCATTGAGTACTTGTTTTATTATATAAAACATAAGTCTTTTCTCAACTTCATAAAATCTCAACATGTATGTCTTCTCAAAATATATAGCTTGGCTAAGCATTTTGCAACTACATTGTTTTCACTAAGGAATGTATAAGGGTATCCTATTAGGATTTAGCATAGCATATAGTATAGAATCCTTTTTATGCATGTTTCAAAATCCACTAAGTATAGAAAATAGTAGGACTTTGGATGATAGTGTAACTTGCCTTTTTGGATATGTTGGTTCACTTCTTGATCTTGCTAATCTCACACTCTTCTAGCTTCACTACAAGTCAATCAAGCAAACACAAATTCAACTAGCATTCCAAAACAATAATCAAACAAATCATCACACATAAATAAATAGAAACTAAGTCATGCATGCAAGCATGCAAAAGATAGTTTTATTTGCAAAGGTGGTTTCTACTAGCCTCTACACATTGTAAGGATCAAAGTGGTCTTTTTCTAAAGTGGCAAAGTCATTTGCAAAAGGGTTTTATCTATAGATCATTTTTAAATCAAATCATCATTTCATGTGATGGAAATTGTTTTTAGCAAAGCAATAATTTTATGTTGTTCACCAAATAAGTTGTTAGTTCACAAAACTTGGTGTTTAGGGTCAGTAGCTTTGAATCAAAACATTTTCCAAAGGTTTTTGTTCAAAAAAACAATACCATAACAAAATCAATATTTTTATTTGACTAGAAATGAGCTAATTCAATTATTCCATCCTAATCTTTACCAAATACATTTAAATCCATAGGTTGGTTCCTAGGGTCAGTAAGTTCACCACAAACCAATTTGCAAAGATTTCAACCCTAAAATCATTTTGGAACAATTTTTATAACTTAAACAAGCATACAAATGTTTCTGCAAAAACAAACATTTTACCAGGAGATTTTTACTAAACAAATTGCATGGTTGGCTAGGGCTTGTTCCCTTGATTCCATTGATATAAAATTTGCAAATTTTGGACGTGTAGAACTAAAGCTATGGATTTTTCAAATTTGCAAACAAATCAGATTCCAAAATCTGTTTTAAATCAAAATCTAGCCACGCGACGCTTTCCTATTCGTCGGTACCGGTTCGGGTGGATCGATTGATGCGGGGCGTTGGATTTAAATAGATCGCGCGGCTCAGATTGCGTACCCCTTCGCCGTTAAGTGGTTCTATCGTGTCGCTACGATCTGGATCGAACGGCTCCTATCAACTTGCCAAGAACTGGCGGCGCTGCGCGGCGGTGACCGGCGGCGCGAGGTCAGACGGTGTGCTAGCGGCGGTTACAGGAAGCAAGGAAGGCAGAGGAGGGTATCACCGTGCCCAGGGGATCGTGGTGATGCTCAACATGGTTGCGAGGAGGCGAGGGGCGCTCAGGATCCGTCGGGATTCCTCACCGGAGTCAAGGACGGCGTCGGTCTTGCTCAGGCGTCGTCGAGGACGAGGCTATAGATCGTGCTGAGGCAAAACAAGGGTGTGGTTAGACGCGTACGAGTATGGGGAATGTGAGAGCATCACTGAGAGAGCTCGGGGCGGTCTGGGCTTACCAGGGAAGTTCGCCGGAGTAGGAAGCATACGCGTCGGCGCTCAGAGGTTGTCGAAGCCGACGTTCTGGGGCGCCCGCGAGTGAACGGACAGCACAGGGAGAAGCGCCAGGGGATGGGGGTCACGACCGTGTGCTCAGGGAGGCAAGGGGCGACAGGGTTCCGCCGGAATTGGCTGGGGAAGGTCGTCGGGGCAGTGAGGGTGTGTGGCGAAATTCGTCCAGCTTGGGGGCAGAGAGAGGGAGGCGCGTGAGGGGAAATGGAGAGGAGGCCAGGGCGGTTAATACGGCGTAGTCACGGCGAGTAATGGTCGCGGAATCAACGCGTATTGAATCCTGCAGAAATGGCTGGCGAGAGGGGGCGTGGTCACCGCGGGGTGATGAAGAAGGTGACCTGGCGTGGGGTCGTCTCGTCAGCGATAGAGGAAAAGGTGCGGTGGGGTCCAACTGTCTGCGACGCTGCGGGTGAGTGTTTGAGTGAAAAAACGTTTCGCGAGAGAGAGTGGGGTGGGCTTGCTGTTGGGCTCGTTGGGCTGGCCGGTTGGGCTGTGTCCTTTATATTTTTTTTGTTCTGAAACTTTTCCTTTTTCCATTTCTATTTTCTGTTTTGAAATTCAAACAAACAATTCAATCAACAAATCAATTCAAAATTCCTCCAAACTTTGCATTGAGTTTAGGTTCTGTTTAACAACACAAATCCAAGTCCTAAAATAATTTTATTCTTTTTAGGACCCATTAATAATTAAATAAAATGGATCTTAGTTATTTAATTCAAATAGAATTTGCTTTAATAAAATCTTTATCTTTTTGAAATCTCAATATAAAACCAAAAACACTTCAGTAGTTTTATTTGAGAATATAAAATACTTGGAAAACTTATTTAAAATAAATTAATAAGTTTTAATGTTTTATTAAAAAGGGAAAGTCTTTACTTTAACAAAATTGGGTATTAATAAATCCCTATTATTTTCTTTAAATAAATCTTTATTCTTTTGATCAAAACAAAAAATTTTATTTCAAAAGCTTGGCCAAGGTTTAATTTGGCTTATAAAATAATCCTTAGTTATATTTCTTCCTTTTCATTTGGAAACCAAATCTTTTTATTTAAAAGATCCAAAAATAGTAATTCCAAGTATTTTAACTTTATTATTTATTTATCTTTTTAAATCCCCTTAGGATTTTATTTGACCCAAATAGGTTTTGAAAGTTTCCAATTGGATTCAAAAAGTTTCTTCTCACCCTGAAAATCAACAAAGTTTTATTTTATTCATTTATTTTTCACATAACAAGATTTGGAAAATCTTGGGATGTGACAGGCTACCACCCTTAAAATAAATCTCGTCCCGAGATTTGGGAAAGCTAGGGTTACAAGTAGGCTCAAAGCATCTAGGGTACTACCACCCTTAAAAATTTTCCAACTAAATTACATATTGGCTTGCTTGGGATCTTGGGGAAACTTCTCTGGGCAAACATCTGCATAGTGTCCTTTGTTTCCACACTTGACACATGTGACAAGGCTGAGATCCTTCATAGGCTTGTTTATCTTGTTCTTCATCTTTTCTGGACAATTGCTTGCATAATGTCCTGGTTCTTTGCAATTGAAACATGTGATAAGTTTGAGTTCTTCACGTGTCTCTTGTGGACAAGTTGCTGCATAATGGTCTAGCTCTTTGCAGTTGTTGCACCATACTTGGCCAATCTCTTTATATTTTTGTTTCTCTGGACATTCACTGGAATAGTGTCCCATTTCTTTACAATGATGACATTGCACATGGCTTTTGTCCTTCTTTTTCTTGGGTCTCTCCAAAGCTAGGAGTGCATCTAGTTCATGTTGTTCATATGTTATCTTGTAGGTAGGAATGTCTACTTGTTTCTTGGACCTTCTATTGCTCTTTGGATAATTCATATGCCTCTTCTTTGGTCCTTTAAATTGGGTTGTATTGCATGGAGGTATAAGTGGAGCTTTTCCTTTGTCTTCATTCTTCTTGGTAGATTTGGATCCTTCTTGATAGTTTGTAATCATTTGTTGCACTCCACCTTGTTTCCTTTGTTCAACTATGGAATAAATGGGGCATTGGATAGGAACATGGTTGTTTCCTTCACATAGGTAGCAAGTAGCTTGAGAGGTGGGACATTGGCCTACTGGATGTTTCTTTTCATAGTTTGGGCATTGATCTCCATGCTCCTTGGAAGTATGATCCTTGTCTCCACAAATATTGCAAGCTTTGGTTCCTTTTAGAATAACATACTTGTCTCCTTTGGAAAAGTTGCATTCCATGTTGAGCATTTGGTCTGTCACCTTATGCAACATTTGGGCTTGGTCTTCCAAAAACTTTTGTAGGGTTGGATCTTCCCCACTGGTGTTGGCTATGAATTGAGCTGTCATTTGGTTCAACTGGTTTTGAGTTGCTATGAGTTCTTTCATGTTGTCCTCTTGGTTGGTGTTGTTGTCATCAACCTTGATGTTGGAGTCTCTTGGAGTAGTCATCTGTTTGGGTTGAATTGAGATTAGAATAGGCAAAATATTTCTAAGGAAGGATTCTAATCACACACATCACAATTCACACAAGCAATGTGCAAGCAATCACAAGCCAAACATTTTACTCAAACAACAAAGTTCAAGCACATCTTTAGGCAACAAAATATTTTTGTTACACCACATAAGTTGGTGGGTTTGTCTTAAACTAAATATGGTGGTCCATCTATATGGTTCACTTGTGATCTTTCCATCCTTCTTGGTTGATTCCTTCTTGCATGAGATCATGGTTTCCTTGGGAAAACTCTTGGTCACAAAAACTTCAAAGTTGATGATGGCTTTTTGTAAGTTGTGTTCCTTAGTCTCCAAATCTTGAGCAAGATTTCCTTGTCTCACTTGTCCTTAGTGACATCCAAGATTGAAGTCCTTGGTGAATATGCTGAAGATGTTGAAGTCATTAGGGTTGAAAAAGTAGAAGTCATTAGAGTTGAAGAAGTCCTTTGCACATGGTGAAGTCCTTGGCCATGGGGTAGGTTTTTCCATCAAGTTGAAATAGAAGAGATGTAGAATCAAAACCAAAATGGTTGAGAAAAGAGTTTACAAGATTGTTTGTAAATAAGTTTTGGAACAAATACAACTCCTATTTTTCTAAGGGGTTTTTGTCCAATCCTAGGTTTACAAATCCTACAGGCAACACAATGCTCTGATACCATCTGTAAGGTTCCCAACCTTTAATAAGGTAGAGATCCCTGTGTTTACAATGCTAGTCCCTGGATCAATAGCTAGCATCCACATTTAAGATGTAATATCAAGAAACAAAGGTCATAATATAACTTTATAACCAGGAATAACATAATTTTATTACATCTTAATAGCTCATTTGTCTATTACATTACATTGCAGCAGAAAATCTATAAGCATGGGGTCCTTCATCTTCAAAGTGCCACAGGCAGACATGTTGGTTGTAGACTTGTAATCCTAATCAATCAACTTCACTAATATCAATCAAACCTGCAACATAGCAAGTTGCAGCCACAAGGGTCAATACATTTGAATTGTATTGGCAAGTTTCACTACTATGTAGAATATAAGTGGACCCTATCAATACATGCATATTTGGCTAAGTAGGGTTTTAGGCTCATTTGCAGAATGCAATAATTTATCCTATCTTTTCAAAATAGTTTTGATCTTTTGTCAAATATTTCTGAACTCCTTGGTAAATCCCCAAGTGTTTCAAGTCTTTGTCAAAATCTCTTGAGCTCCTTGGTAAATCCCCAAGTGCCTCAAGTTTTTATCCAAATCTCTTGAGCTCCTTGGTAAATCTCCAAGTTCTTCAAGCCTTTTATCAAAATTTCTTGAGCTCCTTGGTAAATCCCCAAGTGCTTCAAGTTTTTATCAAAATCTCTTGAGCTCCTTGGTAAATCCCCAAGTGCTTCAAGCTTTTCTCAAAATCTCTTGAGCTCCTTGGTAAATCCCCAAGTGCTTCAAGCCTTTTGTTGTCACTTTAAAGTTTTTCTTTTCGAAATTGGAATGTCGAGATTTCTCATAGCTTCAGGCCTTTAGTTGCTCAGTATTGTCCATGACCGGGGACACGACTAAGTACTTAGATTTTTATCTTCTGCAGAAGTTGTACACTTTACCCACATGACACACTCTCATCTTTTTGCCACCAGTGGCCGCTAGATAAGTACTCACCAAGATGGAGTACTGGCAGATTGAGAATGTGACGAAGTCTTTCCATAGGGTCCTCCCATACACCATGCTAGCTTGTCTTCAGGCACCCATGTAGGGTTCCGAGTTCCCTCATTTTCAGTTAACCTGAATACCAATGCATGGGTCTTCCCAATGTAGTTGAAAGCCAGAGCCATAATAGCATGTGGCTGTACACGGAAGCCACTGTTGGAGAAACATGTTCAATCTCTAAGTCCCTGGGTGGTTTTCATCTGGTGCACAACAAAAAGAGTTTGTCATATAAACATGGTTCCTCTTGTTGCCACCTTGTCCAAAAACTTGAGTATCCTTGTCCACCCAGGTGGTTCATTGAGTACTTGTTTTATTATATAAAACATAAGTCTTTTCTCAACTTCATAAAATCTCAACATGTATGTCTTCTCAAAATATATAGCTTGGCTAAGCATTTTGCAACTACATTGTTTTCACTAAGGAATGTATAAGGGTATCCTATTAGGATTTAGCATAGCATATAGTATAGAATCCTTTTTATGCATGTTTCAAAATCCACTAAGTATAGAAAATAGTAGGACTTTGGATGATAGTGTAACTTGCCTTTTTGGATATGTTGGTTCACTTCTTGATCTTGCTAATATCACACTCTTCTAGCTTCACTACAAGTCAATCAAGCAAACACAAATTCAACTAGCATTCCAAAACAATAATCAAACAAATCATCACACATAAATAAATAGAAACTAAGTCATGCATGCAAGCATGCAAAAGGTAGTTTTATTTGCAAAGGTGGTTTCTACTAGTCTCTACACATTGTAAGGCTCAAAGTGGTCTTTTTCTAAAGTGGCAAAGTCATTTGCAAAAGGGTTTTATCTATAGATCATTTTTAAATCAAATCATCATTTCATGTGATTGAAATTGTTTTTAGCAAAGCAATAATTTTATGTTGTTCACCAAATAAGTTTTTAGTTCACAAAACTTGGTGTTTAGGGTCAGTAGCTTTGAATCAAAACATTTTCCAAAGGTTTTTGTTCAAAAAAACAATTCCATAACAAAATCAATATTTTTATTTGACTAGAAATGAGCTAATTCAATTATTCCATCCTAATCTTTACCAAATACATTTTTAAATCAATAAGTTGGTTCCTAGGGTCAGTAAGTTCACCACAAACCAATTTTCAAAGATTTCAACCCTAAAATCATTTTGGAACAATTTTTATAACTTAAACAAGCATACAAATGTTTATGCAAAAACAAACATTTTACCAGGAGATTTTTACTAAACAAATTGCATGGTTGGCTAGGGCTTGTTCCCCTGATTCCATTGATATAAAATTTGCAAATTTTGGACGTGTAGAACTAAAGCTATGGATTTTTCAAATTTGCAAACAAATCAGATTCCAAAATCTGTTTTAAATCAAAATCTGGCCACGCGGCGCTTTCCTATTCGTCGGTACCGGTTCAGGTGGATCGACTGATGCGGGGCGTTGGATTTAAATAGATCGCGCGGCTCAGATTGCGTACCCCTTCGCCGTTAAGTGGTTCTATCGTGTCGCTACGATCTGGATCGAACGACTCCTATCAACTTGCCAAGAACTGGCGGCGCTGCGCGGCGGTGAGCGGCGGCGCGAGGTCAGACGGTGTGCTAGCGGCGGTTACAGGAAGCAAGGAAGGTAGAGGAGGGTCTCACCGTGCTCAGGGGATCGTAGTGATGCTCAACGTGGTTGAGAGGAGGCGAGGGGCGCTCAGGATCCGTCGGGATTCCTCACCGGAGTCAAGGACGGCGTCGGTCTAGCTCAGGCGTCGTCGGGGACGAGGCTACAGATCGTGCTGAGGCAAAACAAGGGTGTGGTTAGACGCATACGAGTATGGGGAATGTGAGAGCATCACTGAGAGAGCTCGGGGCGGTCCGGGCTTACCAGGGAAGTTCGCCGGAGTAGGAAGCAGACGCGGCGGCGCTCAGAGGTTGTCGAAGCCGACGTTCTGGGGCGCCCGCGAGTGAACGGACAGCACAGGGAGAAGCGCCAGGGGCTGGGGGTCACGGCCGTGTGCTCAGGGAGGCAAGGGGCGACAGGGTTCGGCCGAAATTGGCTGGGGAAGGTCGTCTGGGCAGCGAGGGTGTGTGGCGAAATTCGTCCAGCTTGGGGGCAGAGAGAGGGAGGCGCGTGAGGGGAAATGGAGAGGAGGCCAGGGCGGTTAATACGGCGCAGTCACGACGAGTAATGGTCGCGGAATCAACGCGTATTGAATCCTGCAGAAACGGCCGGCGAGAGGGGGACGTGGTCACCGCGGGTTGAGGAAGAAGGTGACCTGGCGTGGGGTCGTCTCGTCAGCGATAGAAGAAAAGGTGCGGTGGGGTCCAACTGTCTGCGATGCTGCGGGTGAGTGTTTGAGTGAAAAAAACGTTTCGCGAGAGAGAGTGGGGTGGGCTTGCTGTTAGGCTTGTTGGGCTGGCCGGTTGGGCTGTGTCCTTTACATTTTTTTTTGTTCTGAAACTTTTACTTTTTCCATTTCTATTTTCTGTTTTGAAATTCAAACAAACAATTCAATCAACAAATCAATTCAAAATTCCTCCAAACTTTGCATTGAGTTTAGGTTCTGTTTAACAACACAAATCCAAGTCCTAAAATAATTTTATTCTTTTTAGGACCCATTAATAATTAAATAAAATGGATCTTAGTTATTTAATTCAAATAGAATTTGCTTTAATAAAATCTTTATCTTTTTGAAATCTCAATATAAAACCAAAAACACTTCAGTAGTTTTATTTGAGAATATAAAATACTTGGAAAACTTATTTAAAATAAATTAATAAGTTTTAATGTTTTATTAGAAAGGGAAAGTCTTTACTTTAACAAAATTGGGTATTAATAAATCCCTATTATTTTCTTTAAATAAATATTTATTCTTTTGATCAAAACAAAATGTTTTATTTCAAAAGCTTGGCCAAGGTTTAATTTGGCTTATAAAATATCCTTATTTATATTTCTTCCTTTTCATTTGGAAACCAAATCTTTTTATTTAAAAGATCCAAAAATAGTAATTCCAAGTATTTTAACTTTATTGTTTATTTATCTTTTTAAATCCCCTTAGGATTTTATTTGACCCAAATAGGTTTTGAAAGTTTCCAATTGGATTCAAAAAGTTTCTTCTCACCCTAAAAATCAACAAAGTTTTATTTTATTCATTTATTTTTCACATAACAAGATTTGGAAAATCTTGGGATGTGACAATGATTTTCTACACCAAACAAGACAAGTGCACAGTACTGTATCTTAAACAAGTTCAAAACTTGCCAAACAAACTTTATTTGAACAATAAAACATTTTTCAAATAATTACTATACTCAAATTATGCCTACAAATGTTTCTGTGAAAACAATCATTTTAACAGAAGCAAATCATTAAACACATTGCATAAATGGAAAGGATTTTCTCTCCTGATTCCAATGGTATAAAATTTGTCAAATTTGGACGTGGGAATCAAAAGTTATGAATTATTCAAGTTTATACATCTAATAGATCTAATTTAGATTTTTAAAACAAAGAACATGCCACGCGGCAGCATCTGATTGGACGATACTTCTTCGCACCGGATCACGCTCGCGGGCCGTTGGATTTAACTTAACATGCACGGCCCAGATCTGTTCGTACTGCTTCGCTACAGATCTATTCCTAATCGCTAGATCTAGATCCTACGGTCACGGTTCAATTGACCACAGACGGGCGGCGCTAGCGGCTGCGAGTGGCGGCGGCGGCTCTGTCAGAGACGGTGCCGATGATTTAGGTCGCGCAGGAGAGGGTAAAGTGGCTTACTGAGTTCACCACACGTTGCTGATGCTCAAGGTGGGCTTGGTTGGCGAAGGGGCACACATGAGTGGTCGCTGGAGCTCGTCGGAGTCGTGCGCGGCGTCGGGTGGTTGCAGACGTCAACGTTGCCGAGACTCTGCGCCGTCCTAGCACGAATAAAATGCATCAGGGGGTGCGCAAGGTCACAGTGAGCAAGATGGTTTCAAGGAGAAGGCAAGGGGCGCTCAAATCTTACCGCTATTGCTCGTCGGAGTTGAGCGGCAGCTCTGGTGGTTGCGGCCGTGAACAAAGACGACGACCTGGGGCGATATAGTGCAAACGGAAGGTGTGAGAAGATGCGCACGGGCAAGGCAGACAAGCTCTTATGAACAAGAGGTGAAGGGGAGCACGGGGCTCACTGGAATAGGTCGCCGGAGTGCGTCTGTGCTGCGGGGTTCCGAGCTCGAATGCGCGCAACCTGGTGGCGGAAATGGTGCGCTTAGTGAGGGGAATTGAGCAGCGAGGGGAGGGGGTCTTATAGCCGGAGCAGGGGCGAGAATCTCACGAGGAAACGCCGGCAATTAAGCTCGCATCAATCGCGGCAGTGATGAGGTAACAGCGGCGTCGACGGGGTCGTGGGGGGCGCGTGGCTGGGGACGATGCTTGCGTGGCACTTAGGTCCACCAGTCAGCGAGCGCGGGGTAGTTCTGTGCCGCGTGAGAGACAGAGGGAAAAACCCCGGGTGGGATTTGTGGGCTAGGTCTGTTGCTGGGCTAGATTAGTGGCGCCATGCCCAGTTGGTTTTCCTAATTCCTTTTCTTTTTCTATAATGAATTTCAGGAATCATTTTCAATCAAATTCAAAAGCAATTGAATTCAAATCTTTTCTGGATTTTTGTAAAGTTAAACTTGTATAATTTTGAGTATAGAATCATACTGTCTTGTTGGACTATCATGGTCCTTGAAGATTTTTAAAATAACAGTGCCTTAGCACATGGTTTGATATAGATTTGAAAATGGTTTTAAAACCATATTTGTTTGGATTTGATATAGATTTGAAAATGGTTTTAAAACCATATTTGTTTGGAAATTTTTGTCCAAACTCTAACATTCAACTAAAACAATTAAATAACAAACAAAGCTTGGTTTAAGACATTTATATTCTCAATTGAGAGTGGCATTTGATTAATGGTTGCCCACATAAAATAATAGCACTAAGTGCTTCTGATTTCTTGAAATGAGTTGGAAAATGATCCCTAAATTATATGCATGCATGTAGGATATGCAATCTTTGAAAACATGATTTTAGGGATGTTACAACGTCTCCTCACCACCGTCCACTGCCTCGACTCCGGTGAGCATTCCCGGTAGGTTTCATCTACCCCTCCTATTATGGTTGACACTATCTTATTCTCCCTTGTCCTACGCATCTTCTAGTGTTCACCAATCACTTGCGCATGCCCTGCAGCGTCGCCAACGACGACCACCCGAGCGCACCATCGACAGAGATACTCTGGTGAGCAATCACTGACTACTCCGTGTGCCCCTTCATCTACGACGAGTACGTCGAGCTTCCCCATGTCACGGCGAACGCGGTAAGCATCTCCTCTCCCTCCTTTACTTCCTGGAACGCCAGATCGCCATAGACAAAGCTCGCCGCCCATCTTTGGCCAAGCACCTGTGCGCCGTTGGATTTGGATCTAACGTGTGCGATAGAATCACTAACCGAAGAGGTATCGAGCGTTGCGAGCCGTGCGATGCACATTAGATCTGACGCTCCACGATAGCCGATCCGCGCGAACCGTTTTTGGCCAATAAAAACACTCCACGTGGCTCAGTCTGTTTTATAAAACCCAGAAATGATCTATTAGATGTTCAAGTTTGTAAAATTCATAACTTTTGATCCACACGTCCAAATTTTGCAAATTTTATATCAATGGAATCATCATACCAAGTACTTTCCAACCATGCACTTTGTTTAGTAAATTTCTTCTGTTTAATGGGTTGTTTTTTCAGAAACTTGTGTAGGCATATTTTGAATATAAAATTCATTCTAAAATTATTTTTGTGATGACATCTTTGGAAAATGGATTGTTTTGAACCTACTGACCATATAAACCAACTTGTGGATTCAAAAACATATTTTGTGAAGCAAGAGAATAAATCTTTGATTTAGAACATTTCTAGTCAAATAAAAATGTTGTTTATGTGTTAAAAATGCTTTTGGAGGAAACCCTTTGGGAAATGTTTTGATTTAAACTCTCTGACCCTAAACACAAGTTTTTATGATTTAAAAATATATTTTGATGAACCCTATAGATTATTACTTTGCTAAAAAGCGTTTTCAACCACATAAAATATGGATTTGGTTTTAAAATGGTTTATAGGTAAAATCTTTTGCAAATGGTTTTCCCACTTTTATAAAATGACCAATAGGTGTTTTAGAATGTTTATAACCTATTAGAAACCACTTTTCCAAATAAAACAATCTTTAGCATGCTTGCATGCATTGCTTTGTTTCTATTATTTTATGTGATGTTTGCTTGAATGGTAGATTGAATTTTTGCTTGCTTGATTGAATTGTAGTGGAATTTGAAGAGTGTGATTATTGAAAGATCAAGGAGTGAACTTATAATTCTCTACCAAAAGGCAAGTGATGCTTCATACTTTGTCCCATTATTTGCACTATGCATTAATGATATTTCTAAGTAGGACTTGCATGGAATTTTTGCTAAGTATAAACTATGCCATGGGAAATCCTAGTAGATGAAACCTTAGTAGAAATTTCCTAAGTTAAGATTCCTACTACTATCATGCTTAGCTTAGCTAGTAGAAAACAAGGGTGGAATATATTCATACTATGGAATATTTCTAAGTCAAGGACTTGTGTTTTGTTTAATAAAACAACTAAGTGAACGAATCACCTGGGTGGAATGGAAGGAATGGTTTGTGTTGAGTGTTTACACAAGGCCCATTTCTATGGTTTACCTTGTGTATCTCACTTGTGGATGGCCACCCAGGAACAAAGAGATTTGAGATGTCAAATGTTGAGAAGCTTCAAGTGCAGCCACTTGGCATTATGGGCTCTGCCTGGATCATATAGGTTGCAATTACTTAGCCAAATGGACAGTTGGTGGTAGGGGATGATAGGTTGGAACGCGTCCATTCTGGTCTAAGGGAAGGCTTCTGAAATATCTTGTCTTGGTGAAACCAAGTCTTGTGGGAAAAGTGCACCACCTCTGTAGAGTGTAAAATCTAAGTACTTAGCCATGTCCCTGGTAAAGGACAATTTGAGCATCAAGACATGGAAGCTATTAAGAATCTCCTCATCCCAATTTCTAAGTTAAAACTTGTGGTTGAACAAGGGTTGAAGGATCACCGATTTCTATTGGGAGATGCCTCGGGTGATTTTTGACAAACAAAAACTTAGTGTTTTCAAAAGATAAGGAAAATATATTTTGAGCAAAGCAAGCCTAAGCTCCACTTAGCCAAATGCATATAGACGATAGATACCACTATACTACCATAGTATCACTTGCCAATACAATTCAAATGTATTGACCTTTGTGGTTATAACTTATTATGTTGCAGGTTTGTTTGATGTTAGTGAAGTGTGTTGATTAGGATTACAAGTCTACAACCAACATGATTTCCTATGGCACTTTGAAGATGAAGGACCCCATGCTATAGTTTTTCTGCTGCATTGTAATGAGATAACCAATTGAGCTATGTAAGATGTAATGAATTATTTTATTCCTAGTTATAAAGTTGTATTATGACCTTTGTTTCTTGATATTACATCTTAACTGTGGATGCTAGCTATTGATCCAGGGACTAGCATTGTAAACACAGGGATCTCTACCTTATTAAAGGTTGGGACCTCTACAGTAACAAATGATTAACTGTATGGTGTGGAAGGTAATAGTGGTTTGCAGAAAGTAAACAGTAACAGTTGAAGATGTATCAATGGTAAAGATTGGACCGGGGTCTATAGTTCACTAGAGGTGTTCTCCTTAGATAAACAAACATGGCATGCCGGGTAAACAAATTACAGCAGGGCAATTGACAGGACTGAGCAAGGTAAAACAATGCAATACTAGAAATCATGATCCTATGAGATTCGATTGGGCAATACAACAAGATACATAGACCGCCATCCAACTACATCTATGACTAAAAGTTCACCTTTGGTTTATAATCCGAACCCCCTCCAGTATTAAGTTGCAAGCAACAGACAACTGCTTTAATCAAAGTGTGTAAGGTAAACAATCCACTTGTTCCATGAACAAGAGACCGTTGTTTTCTCCCTAGTGGCAACAACACATCTACAACCGTAGATATTTCTGTCACTTTCCTTGATTAAGTAGAGGCATGAACCCACTATCGAGCATAAATACCCCCTCTTGGAGTCACTAGCAACTACTTGGCCAAGATATCTAGTAACAACAGAGAGCATGCAAGATCACAAACAACCCAGACATGATAGAATCAAATAGACAAAACCATTAATCAATCTGACATAGTAATCTCAATATCCATCGGATCCCCGCAAACACAACATGCATGATTACAAATAGATTAGATCTTGATCATGAACGGAGCTCACAAGATCTAGACATGAAAGCACAAGGAGGAGATAAACCATCTAGCTACTACATGGACCCGTAGTCCAAGGTGGAACTTTTCAAACTTCATACCGGAGGCTGGCATGATGAAGAAGAAGGCCTCCGGGATGATCTACCCTCCTGTAGGGTGCCAGGAAGAGCTTTAGATCCCCCCAATCTAGGGACGATGGTGGCAGCGGCTACACACGGTTTCGTGGAATTTTGATCGAGTGCCTAGGGTTTCTGCATCGGGGGCTTCTTATAGGCGAAGAGGCGATACTGGGAGGTGGCCAGGGGCTCATACCCTGCCTAGGCATGGGCCCACTCTAGGCCGTGCCTGGGGGGTGTAGCCGCCCTGTGGAGCCCCTCCGTGTCTCCTCTGGACTCCGTGTTCTCCTCGATGAAATATTGACTTTGGCTTTTGTCCCGTCCAATTCCGAGAATATTTCCTTACTAGCTTTTCTAGAACCAAAAACAGCATAAAACAGGAAACTGACACTATGGCAACTTGTTAATAGGTTAGTACCAGAAAACATATGAAAAGCACCTCAAAGTGTGGACAAACCAAAGCAAAGTAGATAATAAAAAAGCTTGGAACATCAAAAAAATTTAGATACGTTTCCGACGTATCAAGCATCCCTAAGCTTAACCCCTGCTCGTCATTGAGTAGGTAAGAGATAAAAGAATAATTTTTGAGGTGACATGCACCATCAAAACCAAGATCAAAACATTTGCAAGCATTGAAAGCTGGGATCAAAGAACTCTAAATATGTGCATGAAAGATGGAGTTCTAACAATAAGACAAAGTAACTATGCATACAACATGAAAGGCTACAAACAAAGATCATGAATAACATGCATTGAAAAACGTTTGTTTGTTTCACATACAGAAAACATGGCATAGTGGCATTCGGTTTGTCCCTCATGGAGTAGCAAATAGATGCATATGCCACCTTCAAAGTTCATAAGAGTGACTAGATACAAGTAGCACAAGAACAAGCAATATCAACAATATGCATCAATCAATAAGTTTTGCGACACTGCACATAGAACTAAGAATGGAAACTATGCTCTCTTAATGGTGCCTAAAGGTAGAAGGTGGAGACTCAATATAATAGTGGAAGAAAGTCCCTTCATAAAGGGAAGAAGGGATTTCAAGTTTCAAAAAGAGCTTCCAAAAATTATGGTACTTGTTAGCTTTCATCCCTCATTGCCCCTATCATAAGCATATTGAAGTGATTAAGGTTAAAGTGAACAAAGATGGAGTATATGCTTGACAAAGTATAAGTTGGCAATCTCATGTCCCTTGAATACGAGGGCCGCACCGCATGTTACTCAACTTTGGTCACCTGTAAGTTCTTATCATAGTAAGTACATGTGTATCATAGATAACCGCCAACGGGGTACCCCTTGCACATGGTACATGAGCTATCCCATAACCAAAATGACAAGGCAAGCAGACAATGAGCATCTCAACGATCTTTTTATTTACTATTTACATAGATTTTTATTGAGGATGCTTCACATATTGCTCATTATGGTGATGCTGCAAGTTTCCACCATGATTAGGCATGTCTTAGGCTAGCGGCCCACGCGTTTCTCTAACACAAAATACATAACTCAATGGACTTACAAGCTCCCTCTTTATTTCACACCGTACATCCATAGACAAAAGAGCATGATATCAACTGTGTACAAAGTACAAGTGCAATGTTGAAAATGTTCCCCATGACAGCATGGTTCTGCTAATTCCAATGTATAAGTGCAATCATATACAACATAGATGACACAATGGTTCAAGTTTATTAGGGGCAAGGAATATAAAGTGTGCCATCAAGTTCGTGGGAGCTTTAATCACTAAGTTTTCACATAACAAAATACCTTTTTAATTGGAAGATAGCTGAAAAGAAGAATATACTTGGAATGGTGTAACACACCATGCATAGGAGTTTATAGTGGACACTTTGGAATAACTTGGTTTCTTGGGAATTTGAAGCATGAGTAGAGCTTACTCATACAAGTGGAGGCTAGCAAAAGACTGGGAGCAACCAACTAAGAGCGCAATAATGGCCATAATCATGCAGAGTGATGACTCCTTGATGGCGGCAGAGAACTTAGCGCTTGACGTGGAGCCTGTTTAAGGTGTCAAGCAGCACACCAGCAAATCTTCCCTCAGTAAGAAACCGAGGTTATCAAACCAGTAGGAGGAAGGAAACATCACTAATATCTACACACTTCTATTCTTGTAGACAGTTGTTGGGCCTCCAAGTGTAGAGGTTTGTAGAACAGCAGCAAGTTTCCCTTAAGTGGATTACCCAAGGTTTATCGAACTCAGGGAGGAAGTGGTCAAAGGTATTCCCTCTCAAGAAACCCTGCAATGAAGATACAAGAAGTCTCTTGTGTCCCCAACACACCCAATATAGGTGCACTAGTTCGGCGAAGAGATAGTGAAATACAAGTGGTAACGGTGCTAGAAAAGAGCTTGACGGTGAGGCAAAAACTAAAGGCAACAAGAAGGAAGCAAGCAAACATGCAACAGATCTAGTAGCAAACGGTGTTTCAATGCTTAGAAACAAGGCCTAGGGATCATACTTTCACTAGTGAACACTCTCTCATATAAATATCCTCTCTTCATGATACTACTCTTAACTACTCTCCGGTTGGACACTCTAATCCACGGTAGGGCCTTCCCCAATCTAGATAACCC
This sequence comes from Avena atlantica, assembly GCA_910589765.1. Lineage (NCBI taxonomy): Eukaryota > Viridiplantae > Streptophyta > Magnoliopsida > Poales > Poaceae > Avena > Avena atlantica. The sequence continues at coordinate 434,785,402 of OU342733.1, read as the reverse complement.
CACACTGTCACCTTGAGCGCTAGATGGTTCCAACAAACACCACAATTTCATAGAGACATCCAACTCCAAATATAACTCATAACAAATATTTAATCTAGCAAAGTGCCACACACGGTATGCACGCTGTCACTTTCACACACGTGGGGAAAAGCATAGATCTATTAAAGCACAAAGAGTATTTATGTAGACTCAAGCCTAAGTGCCACCATGGCGTGCACGCTGTCACTTTCACACACATGGGGAGAGCAGAGATCTAATGAAGCATTTGAGTAGCAAGGTAGATCTACTTGATTACAAAGCTCATGACCACAAGATCATGCATAGAGAGAGAGAGATGAACACATAGCTACCAGTAGAGCCCTTAGCCTCGAGGAAGAACTACTCCCTCCTCATCATGGGAATCAGCAACGGTGATGGAGATAGCAATGGAGATCGATGGAGATGGATTCGGGGGCACTTCCCCATCCCGACAAGGTGCTGGAGCAGAGACTTTCTGTCCCTCGAATCTCCCCTCCGGTGGCGGCGGCGCTACAGAGGTTTTCGTAGATTTATTCTGGATTCCCTAGGGTTTTTGGGTCAGATGCTTCTTATAGGCGAAGGGGAGGCCGAGGAGGCGGCCAGAGGGCCCACACCCTCCCCAGGCGGGGGCTAGGCTTGGCTGCGCCCAGGGGGGTCTGGCCACCCTCTGATGCCTCTCCATCCCTCCTTCTGGATTCGTGTCCCTCATGGAAAGTTATTGACTTTGGCTTTTGTCCCGTCCAATTCCGAGAATATTGATTTTCTTCCTTTCTAGAACCAAAAACAAAAGAAAACAGGCAACTGGCATTGTGGCAACTTGTTAATAGGTTAGTTCCAGAAAATATATAAAAACACCTCAAAGTATAGACAAAGCAAAGCAAAGTAGATACAAAACAAGCATGTAGCATCAAAAATTATAGATACGTTTCCGATGTATCAAGCATCCCCAAGCTTAACTCCTGCTCGTCCTCGAGTAGGTAAGTGATAAAAAGAATAATTTTTGAGGTGACATGCACCATCAAAACCAAGATCAAACCATTTGCAAGCATTGAAAGCTGGGATCAAAGAACTCTAAACATGTGCATGAAAGATGGAGTTATAACAATAGGACATAGCAACTATGCATTGTAAGGTTCCCAACCTTTAATAAGGTAGAGATCCCTGTGTTTACAATGCTAGTCCCTGGATCAATAGCTAGCATCCACAGTTAAGATGTAATATCAAGAAACAAAGGTCATAATACAACTTCATAACCAGGAATAACATAATTTATTACATCTTATATAGCTCATTTGGCTTTTACATTACATTGCAGCATAATATCTATAAGCATGGGGTCCTTCATCTTCAAAGTGCCACATGCAGACATGTTGGTTGTAGACTTGTAATCCTAATCAATAAACTTCACTAACATCAAACAAAACCTGCAACATAACAAGTTACAGCCACAAGGGTCAATACATTTGAATTGTATTGGCAAGTGATACTATGGTAGTATAGTGGAGTCTATCATCTATATGCATTTGACTAAGTGGAGCTTAGGCTTTCTTTGCTCAAAATAGATTTTCCTTATCATTTGAAAACACTAAGTTTTCGCTTGGCAAAAAATCTTTCCCAAGGCATCTCCCAATAGAAATTGGTGGTCCTTTCAACCCTTGTTCAACCACAAGTTTTTAACTTAGAAAATTGGGATGATGAGATTCTTGATAGCTTCCATGTCTTGATGCTCAAATTGTCCTTTGCCAGGGACATGGCTAAGTACTTAGATTTTACACTCTGCAGAGGTGGAGCACTTTCCCCACAAGAATTGGTTTCACCAAGACAAGATCTTTCAGAAGCCTTCCCTTAGACCAAAATGGACGCGCTCCAACCTATCAATCCCCTACCACCAACTGTCCATTTGGCTAAGTTATTGCAACCTATATGATCCAGGCAGAGCCCATAATGCCATGTGGTTGCACTTGAAGCTTCTCAACATTTGACATCTCAAATCTCTTTGTTCCTGGGTGGCCATCCACAAGTGAGATACACAAGGTAAACCATAGAAATGGGCCTTGTGAACCACTCAACACAAACCATTCCTTCCCTTCCACCCAGGTGATTCATTCTCTTAGTTGTTTTATTAAACAAAACACAAGTCCTCAGACTTCGAAATTTTTCCATAGTGTGAATATATTTCCACCCTTGTTTTCTATTAGCTAAGCTAAGCATGATAGTAGTAGGAATCTTAACTTAGCAAAAATTCTACTAAGGTTTCATCTACTAGGATTTCGCATAGCATGGTTTATAATTAGCAAAAATTCCATGCAAGTCTTACTTAGAAATAACACTAATGCATAGTGAAAATAATGGGACAAAAGTATGAAGCATCACTTGCCTTTTTGGTAGAGAGTATAAGTTCACTCCTTGATCTTTGCAATGTTCACTCACTTCAAATCACTACAATTCAATCAAGCAAACAATATTTTCAATCTACCATTCAAGTAATTCATCACATAAGATGATCTCTTGCCGATCTCAAGATCGAGAGGAAGTCCTAGCGCCGCAAATTAGCAGCGCATCCGTGCTCGCACACACGTTCGAGGCACCGAGCAACCTCCGCCTCCTCGCTCCAGCGATGCAGCGGAAGCACAACTCTTTCTTACCGAATAGCCACCGGGAACATGTATCTCGCTAGTCCGAGACCATGGGGGATAAATTCTAGAGGGGGAGAGAGATCCTTCATGAGGAGGTGTGAGAGACAAGTGAGGAGGGGGGCTCATTTTATAGGAGGAGGGGGGGAACCCCAAGGGGGTGGCCGGCGCATGGGGGCTGCCCCCTTGCCCTCCCCTCTTCATGTGGGTGGACACTCCACTCACAAATCTCCTTTAAATTCCCTCCACTCAAAAGTCCACTCAAATTCCCATTAAATTTCCACCAAATTTAATGCAAACTCTCATTAAATAAAACTCTTTTATTTTATTCAGAATTTTGTCAATTACTTTAATGACAAACATTCACAAATAACCCCTTGCTATAATTATATTTCACATGCATAACCACTTTATGCAATTTCACCCGAAAACCTGTTTCGGTATCTAGTGAAATAAATTCCTGCGCTTGTTCATTCTTTCGGCATGAAACATTTGCTCCAATTGGATGTCGGTGTCTCTTAAGTGTGTCACCCTATGGTTCGTGAATAATGCGGACATGATCGAGACCCCTCTCGGATCAATAATCAGAAGCGGGATCTGGAGACCCATACTGACTCCCACACATTCAACGATGACTTTCTTGTGATCGTCGGAACCTTTTACGCTAGTATCTTAAACCCTTTGTTTCACGATATATTACATGTCCGAGATTCGATCATCGGTATCTCCATACCTAGTTTGATCTCGTTACCGACATGCACTCTTTTCTCGTTCCTGTGATATAACATTCTAGTGATCAAATCACTTGCTTGCAAGCTAATCAATGTGATATCACCGAGAGGGCCCAGAGTATATCTATCCGTCATCGGGATGAACAAATTCCACTCTCGATCCATGAGCCTCAACATAACACTTTATTAGTTCTGAATCCATCTTTATAATCACCCTGTTACGGTGTGACGTTTGATGTTATCAAGAAACTCTTCCGGTGTTAGTGATTGACATGATCTCATGGTCTAAGGATTAGGATCACTTCGTAAGTTGTTATAGCAATATAAACTCAATGACTTTGATCGTAATGCTATACTTCGGATGAATGTTCATCACACCATTACACTAATGTTGTGATCCTGTTATTAACAACATCCAATGTCCATGATCAGGAAACCTTGATCATCTTGTTAATCAACGAGCTAGTTTATGAGAGAGGCATAACTAGGAACTTTCTGTTTGTTTATTAAACACACATGTATTAACGTTTCCGTATTAATACAATTATAGCATGCAAAATAAAAATCTATCATATACTTGGAATACACATAATAAACACTTTATTATTGCCTCTCAGGGCATATTCCCTTCAGTCTCCCACTTGCACTAGAGACAATTATCTAGTTACATAGTGATAAATCTAACACCCATTGAGTTCTGGTGTTGATCATGTTTTGCTCTAGGGAGAGTTTTAGTCAACGGATCTGCTACATTGAGATCCGTATGTACTTTACAAATCTTTATATCTCCATCCTTGACACGCTCGCGGATGGAGTGAAACCGGCGCTTAATATGCTTGGAATGCTTGTGAGACCTTGGCTCTTTGGCATTGGCAATGGCACCATTGTTGTCACAATAGATCACCATTGGGTCCAACACATTTGCCATCACTCCTAGTTCGGATATGAACTCCTTCATCCAAACTTCTTCCTGAGCCGCTTCCGAAGCAGCAACATATTCGGCCTCCGTTGTTGATCCCGCTACCACAGGTTGTTTGGAGCTCCTCCAACTAACCGCTCCGCCATTCATGAGAAATACGTATCCGGATTGAGACTTAGAGTCATCCGGATCGGCGTCGACATAACACTTAGCGACGAGCTCTTCTTCACCTCCGTATACAAGAAACATATCCTTAGTTCTTCGTAAGTACTTAAGGATATTCTTGACCGCTATCCAGTGTTCTGAACCTGGATCCGATTGGTACCTACTAGTCAAACTAATAGCATGTGCCACATCCGGTCTTGTACATAGCATGGCGTACATTATAGAGCCTATGGCTGAAGCATAGGGGACTTTGTCCATTATCTCTCTTTCTTCCGCCGAAGCCGGACTTTGAGTCTTACTCAATGTCTTGCCTTGCAACATAGGTAAGAACCCCTTCTTACTTCCGTCCATTTTAAACTTCTTTAAAATCTTATCAAGGTATGTACTTTGCTGTTTAGATAACTTTTAACACTGTTTAAAAGATCTATATCATTTCCGATCAATAACATGTCATCCACATATAATATTAGAAATGCCACATTGCTCCCACTCACTTTCTTGTAAATACAAGCTTCTCCATAAGTTTGGACAAATCCAAACTCTTTGATCACCTCATCAAAGCGGAGATTCCAACTTCGTGATGCTTGCTTCAATCCAAGATGGATCGCTGAAGCTTGCACACCTTGTTAGCATCCTTAGGATCGACAAAACCCTTTGGTTGTATCATATACAACTCTTCTTCAATATTACCATTGAGAAACGCGGTTTTGACATCCATCTGCCATATCTCATAATCGAAATATGTAGCAATTGCTAACATAATCCTAACTGACTTTAGCATCGCTACAGGAGAGAAAATCTCATCGTAGTCAACTCCTTGAATTTGTCGAAACCCCTTTGCGACAAGTCGAGCTTTATAGACGGTCACATTACCATCAGCATCAGTTTTCCTTTTGAAAATCCATTTGTTCTCCACGGCCTTTCGGTCGTGAGGTATTTCCACCAAGTTCCAAACTTGATTTTCATACATGGATTCCATCTCGGATTTCATGGCTTCTAACCATTTGTTGGAATCCGGGATCATCACCGCTTCTTCATACGTCGCAGGGTCATCATTTTCATCAACCATGAAATTCATGACAGGATTTCCGTACAGCTCGGGAGCTGCACGCGTCCTGTTTGACCTGCGAGGTTCGGTAGTACTCTCTTTCGGAGTTTCATGATCATTATCATTAGTTCCCTCTTCAACAGGTGGAGCCAACTCCGGAACAACTTCCGGCGCTGCGCTACTCGCCATACTTTGAAGAGAAGGTTCCACAACCTCTTCGAGTTCTACCTTCCGACTACTCACACCTTTCGCGAGAAACTCTTTCTCTAGAAAGGATCCATTCTTGGGAACAAAAACCTTGCCCTCGGATCTGTGATAGAAGGAATACCCAATAGTTTCTTTAGGGTATCCTATGAAGACGCATTTTTCAGCTTTGGGTTTGATTTTATCCGGTTGAAGTTTCTTCACATAAACATCGCATCCCCAAACTTTAAGAAATGACAGCTTAGGTTTGTTTCCAAACCACAATTCATACGGTGTCTTTTCAACGGATTTAGATGGTGCCCGATTTAAAGTGAATGCAGCAGTTTCTAGTGCATAACCCCAAAATGACAACGACAAGTCCGTCAGAGACATCATAGATTGAACCATATCTAATAAAGTACGATTACGACGTTCTGACACACCATTTCGCTGTGGTGTTCCGGCAGGTGTGAGTTGTGAAACAATTCCACACTCTTTCATGTGAGTGCTAAACTCGTAACTTAGATACTCACCTCCACGGTCGGACCGTAGAAATTTGATCTTTCTATTACGATGATTTTCCACTTCATTCTGAAATTCCTTGAACTTTTCAAAGGTTTCAGACTTGTGTTTCATCAAGTAGATATAACCGTATCTACTCAAATCATCCGTGAAAGTAACAAAATAACAATATCCACCTCGCGCCGACACACTCATTGGACCACATACATCAGAATGTATGATTTCCAATAAATCTGTCGCCCGTTCCATTGAACCGGAAAACGGCGTTCTAGTCATCTTGCCCATAAGGCATGGCTCACATGTATCAAATGATTCATAATCAAGTGATTCCAAAAGTCCATCCGAATGGAGCTTCTTCATGCGTTTAACGCCAATATGACCTAGACGGCAGTGCCACATATATGCGGATATATCATCATTAAGTTTAATCCTTTTAGCATCAACATTATGAATATGTGTAACATTATCATCGAGATCTATTAGAAATAAACCATTCATCATCGGTGCATGACCATAAAAGATTTCATTCATATAAATGGAACAACCGTTGTTCTCGGATTTAAATGAATAACCACTTCGCATCAAACACGATCCAGATACAATGTTCATTCTCAGTGCAGGCACCAGATAACATTTATTCAAGTTTATAACTAATCCCGACGGTAAGTGGATAGGCAGCGTTCCGACGGTGATCACATCAACACTTGATCCATTGCCGACACGCATCTTGACCTTACCCCTTGCTAGCGGTCGCTTGTTCCGCAGCCCCTGATTCGAGTTACAAATATTAGCAACTATACCGGTATCAAATACCCAGGTGCTACTGCGAGCACTAGTCAAGTACACATCAATAACATGTATATCATATATACCTTTGTTTGCCTTGCCGGCCTTCTTGTCTGCCAGATACTTGGGGCAGTTGCGCTTCCAGTGGCCAGTACCCTTACAATAGTAGCACTCGGAATCAGACTTAGGTCCAACTCGGGGTTTCTTTTCAGGCGCGGCAACAGGCTTGCCGCCCTTACTTCCCTTCCGTTTTCCCTTCTTGTCTTTCTTGAAACCAGTGTTCCTATTGATCATCAACACTTGATGTTCCTTTTTGATCTCCACTTCTGCAGTTTTAAGCATTGACAGAAGCTCGGGGAGAGACTTCTTCATGCCTTGCATATTATAGTTCATCACGAAGCTCTTATAGCTAGGTGGCAGAAACTGCAGAACACGATGGATGCCTAAGTCAATGGGAATCGATATTCCCAAGGACACAAGCTTATCGGCGTAACCCGACATCTTGAGTACATGCTCACTAACGGAGCTGTGCTCTTCCATCATGCAGCTAAAGAACTTTTCTGAAGTGTTGCAGCTCTCTACAACAGCATGTGTGTCGAAAATCATTTTCAACTCACCCATTGTATCAAATGCATTGCCATTTTCGAAACGCTTTCGAAGTTCCGGCTCTAGCCCATACAATATGCCGCAATGAACTAAGTTGTGGTCCTCCTGACGAGTCTGATAGACATTCTTCTCCTCGTCAGGGGCATCATCAAAAGGTGGGGGGCCTAACGGCGCTTCTAGCACATATTGCTTTTGTGCAGCAGAGAGGAGAATCCTCAAATTCATGGCCCATTCGGTAAAGTTGCTACCGTTCGTTGCTAGTTTCTCTTTCTCCATGAACACATTGAAATTAAAAGCAGGTGGTGTCATCTACAACAGAATTTGTAAAGTTTAGACTAAGTGTATGATAGATTGAGTTCAACTAATCGAATGAACTCCCACTCAAAAATGACATCCCTCGTGCCTTTTTGGTGATTACATGAACCAAATCCACTACACCAAGTCCGATCATCACGTGAGTCGGTATAGCTTCAAAGGCGAGCATCAAATGGGCATCATATCAACTATTGACTCATGCTTAACCTTTCGGTCCGTGTTCCGAGGCCATGTCTGTACATGCTAGGCTCGCCAAGTTAGAACCTTATTATTCGCGTGTGTAACTGTTTTACACCCAAAATATGGTCGTGGATCCAAGAACACCCGATCATCACGTGATGTCTTGGAGCGACGAAAACATAATCGGTGCATACTAAAGGAAGAACACATTCTTATCTTGATATTTAAATGAGGGATCATCTTATTATGCTAACAAAGCGCTAAACAAGCAATATAAGATGCTATCAAACATCATATGTTTATTAGTGAAATTATATGGTTCCCGCAGATGATATCTATCATGTGCATCGTGGTATGATCACTATCATACCTATATGTGTAAATCCAAGGTCTATGGATTTTACACGCTATGTGTGTTGTAAGAGTATCATCTCATACTTCTACTTACAACACTACCATATCATAACACTAGCCCAGCAACAATCTAAACTAGACGCCTCCAATTTATCCATTGCAAGTTTTACGTGGCTTAGGGCTTTCGAGATAGAACCGTTCTTACCTACGAACATGAACCACAACGAGGATAATCAAATTGTTGACAACTCGCTTGCAAAATAGATATTGACTATAGTAGGAGAGACAGACACCCACTAGGCACTTATGCAAACTAGTTGCATGTCAAGCGTGGAACAGGTCTCATGTGCAAGGACATGTAAAGTTTGTCCGGGCCGCTTCATCCCACTATGCCACCAATATCCAAAATTACAACAAAGGAGCAACAACATGATCATCATCGCCCACATACTCATATGTGTACTACCCGTGTAAAGTATCTACGCATAGATCCGGCTCTGATACCACTGTAGGGTTCGCAGCATAGAAAACAAAAATTTTCCTACGATGTGAACTATATACCAAGATCTATCTACTAGATACAAACAACGGACGGATGTATATCCGTAGAGAACATACCCTTGAAGACCGACAAAGCTTAACAAGTTCAACTCGTGGTTGATGTAGACGATCTCTTGCCGATCTCAAGATCGAGAGGAAGTCCTAGCGCCGCAAATCAGCAGCGCATCCGTGCTCGCACACACGTTCGAGACACCGAGCAACCTCCGCCTCCTCGCTCCAGCGATGCAGCGAAAGCACAACTCTTTCTTGCCGAATAGCCACCGGGAACATGTATCTCGCTAGTCCGAGACCATGGGGGATAAATTCTAGAGGGGGAGAGAGATCCTTCACGAGGAGGTGTGAGAGACAAGTGAGGAGGGGGGCTCCTTTTATAGGAGGAGGGGGGGAACCCCACGGGGGTGGCCGGCGCATGGGGGCTGCCCCCTTGCCCTCCCCTCTTCATGTGGGTGGACACTCCACTCACAAATCTCCTTTAAATTCCCTCCACTCAAAAGTCCACTCAAATTCCCATTAAATTTCCACCAAATTTAATGCAAACTCTCATTAAATAAAACTCTTTTATTTTATTCAGAATTTTGTCAATTACTTTAATGACAAACATTCACAAATAACCCCTTGCTAGAATTCTATTTCACATGCATAACCACTTTATGCAATTTCACCCGAAAACCTGTTTCGGTATCTAGTGAAATAAATTCCTGCGCTTGTTCATTCTTTCGGCATGAAACATTTGCTCCAATTGGATGTCGGTGTCTCTTAAGTGTGTCACCCTAAGGTTCGTGAATAATGTGGACATGATCGAGACCCCTCTCGGATCAATAATCAGAAGCGGGATCTGGAGACCCATACTGACTCCCACACATTCAACGATGACTTTCTTGTGATCGTCGGAACCTTTTACGCTAGTATCTTAAACCCTTTGTTTCACGATATATTACATGTCCGAGATTCGATCATCGGTATCTCCATACCTAGTTTGATCTCGTTACCGACATGCACTCTTTTCTCGTTCCTGTGATATAACATTCTAGTGATCAAATCACTTGCTTGCAAGCTAATCAATGTGATATCACCGAGAGGGCCCAGAGTATATCTATCCGTCATCGGGATGAACAAATTCCACTCTCGATCCATGAGCCTCAACATAACACTTTATTAGTTCTGAATCCATCTTTATAATCACCCTGTTACGGTGTGACGTTTGATGTTATCAATAAACTCTTCCGGTGTTAGTGATTGACATGATCTCATGGTCTAAGGATTAGGAAAACTTCGTAAGTTTTTATAGCAATATAAACTCAATGACTTTGATCGTAATGCTATACTTCGGATGAATGTTCATCACACCATTACACTAATGTTGTGATCCCGTTATTAACAACATCCAATGTCCATGATCAGGAAACCTTGATCATCTTTTTAATCAACGAGCTAGTTTATGAGAGAGGCATAACTAAGAACTTTCTGTTTGTTTATTAAACACACATGTATTAACGTTTTCGTATTAATACAATTATAGCATGCAAAATAAACATCTATCATATACTTGGAATACACATAATAAACAGTTTATTATTGCCTCTCAGGGCATATTACCTTCACTAAATAAGATCAAATAAAATTTAGGGAATTAAAACTATATTAAATTCCATTGGAATTAAAACAAATACCCAATTCAAATGATTTATGAATCATATTAAATAATTTCCAATTAAATTCAAGGTGAGTATTTTGACACCCTATTAAGTAAATAAGACTTACTGAAAGGTTTTGGAAGGATTTAGAATTCAAATGGAAATTAAAAACATTATTAAATCTTGAATGAATTAATACAAGGACCTACTTTAAATAATTAAAAAGGCACTAAAGGAATAAAAGTTTTATTCTAAATTTGACATCAAAATATGGTAATAAACAGTGTTCAATTATTCACAAAATATGGCAAAGGTTTGAATTCAAATGAGTGTTTGAATTGATTAAATAAAATCAAAACAGAATATTAGAAAAGGAAAAAGAAAAACAATCTGAACAAAAAAAAATGTGAAAAGGAGCAGCCCATCCAGCTAGCCCACTAAGCCCAACTCGCAGCCCACCTCACCCCTCTCTCCCCGAAACGTTTTCTCACTCAGACACACACCCGCGAGGACACTGACCGATGGACCCCACATTCATTTTCTCTCTCTCGCTGCCAGGCGACCCCACCGCCACGCAAGCTTCTTCCTCGCCGCGACTTCTTCTCCCCCTCACCTCGCGACCGTTTTCTGCCGATTGATTCGGGGCGTAAATTCGTTTGAATGCGCGATCCATCCTCCCCCTCGACCATGCTATCTTAAATGCCCTCTCCTCCTCTCTGTCTCCCCTCGGTCCTTGTTTCCCCGGAGCCACCAGGCTGCCTTGATTCCTCGCATGAACCACACTGTCACCGGCAAGCTCTAGTAGCAATTCCGGCGATCCCAGCTACTCCTATGCCCCCTTGAGCACACGAGCACCTTCCCCAGCCTCTGGCGCACCTCACTGTACCTCTCGTTCATCCCCGCACGCCCCAGAACCTCGGCAACGACGACGACCACCACCGCCACCATCTGCTTTCTCTCCGGCGAAGCCTCAGGTAAGAATCTGACCGCCCCTCTCTTTCTCTTTCACGAACGCAACCTCACCACGTCCTTGCGCATTTAACCATGCTTTCCATTTCCTCTGGCATGCTCTGAAGCCTCGTCTTCAACCTCGCCTGAGCACGCCCGACGACTTCGCGAACTCCGGCGAGCAATCGCCACCACATGCGAGCGCCCCTTCGTCTACAACCAGCACGTTGAGCTTCCCCACGCCACGGCGATCTCGGTGAGCCACCCCTCTACCACCCTTGCTTCCTCTATCGCCAGCTCCGCCGCCGTCTGACCGCGCCACCGCTCGCTGTCGCTCAGCGCCGCCCATCTGTGACCGAGCTAGTAGGAGCCGTAGGATCTTGATTGTAGCGTTGTGATAGAATGTGAACGAAAGGGTAAGTAGCAATCTGTGCCGTGCGATGCAACTTAAATCTAACGGCTCGCATCTTCCGATCCGAGCGAAACGGTATAGACGAATAGGAAAGCGCCACGTGGCCCTGACTGTTTGATTAAAACCAGAAATGATCTATGTGTTGTTCCAATTTGAAAAATTCATAAATTTCAAACCACACGTCCAAATTTTGCAAATTTTATATCAATGGAATCAGCAAGACAAGCCCTATCCAACCATGCACTTTGTTTAGTAAAAAGCTTCTGTTAAATTGTTTGTTTTTACAGAACCTTGTGTATGCATGTTTAGAATATAAAAATTGTTCTAAAATGATTTTGGGGATAAAATCTTTGGCAAATGGTTTATTTTGAACCTACTGACCCTAGAAATCAATTGGCGGTTTCAAAAATATATTTGGTTAAGCAAAAGAATGAATCTTTGATTTAAAACATTTCTAGCCAAATACAAATGTTGATTATGGTTTAAAAATGATTTTGGGAGAAAACCTTTGGGAAGTGTTTTGATTTAAACTCTCTGACCCCAAACACCAAGTTTTATGATTTGAAAATGTATTTGGTGAACCCTATAAGACTATTACTTTGCTAAAGACATTTTCAACCACATAAAATAATGACTAGGTTTAAAAATGGTTTATGAGGTAAAATCTTTTAAAAATGGTTTTGCCACTTTATAAAATGACCAATAGTTTTTTTCAAATATTTATGACCCATTAGAAACCACTTTTCCAAATAAAACAATCTTTAGCATGCTTGCATGCATTGTTTTGTTTCTATCATTTTATGTGATGTTGCTTGAATGGTAGATTGAAATATTGCTTGCTTGATTGAATTGTAGTGATTTGAAGTGTGTGAACATTGCAAGATCAAGGAGTGAACCTATATTCTCTACCAAAAATGCAAGTGATGCTTCATACTTTTGTCCCATTATTTTCACTATGCATTAGTGATATTTCTAAGTAGGACTTGCATGAAAGTTTACTAAGTGTAAACTATGCCATGGGAAATCCTAGTAGATGAAACCTTAGTAGAATTCTCCTAAGTTAAGATTCCTACTACTATCTTGCTTAGCTTAGCTAGTAGAAAACAAGGGTGGAATATATATTCATACTATGGAATATTTCCAAGTCAAGGACTTGTGTTTTGTTTAATAAAACAACTAAGTGAATGAATCACCTGGGTGGAATGGAAGGAATGGTTTGTGTTGAGTGGTTCACAAGGCCCATTTCTATGGTTTACCTTGTGTATCTCACTTGTGGATGGCCACCCAGGAACAAAGAGATTTGAGATTTCAAATGTTGAGAAGCTTCAAGTGCAGCCACTTGGAATTATGGTCTCTGCCTGTATCATATAGGTTGCAATAACTTAGCCAAATGGACAGTTGGTGGTAGGGGAATGACAGGTTGGAGCGCGTCCATTCTGGTCTAAGGGAAGGCTTCTGAAAGATCTTGTCTTGGTGAAACCAAGTCTTGTGGGGAAAGTGCACCACCTCTGCAGAGTGTAAAATCTAAGTACTTAACCATGTCCTTGGTAAAGGACAATTTGAGCATCAAGACATGGAAGCTATCAAGAATCTCCTCATCCCAATTTCTAAATAAAAAACTTGTGGTTGAACAAGGGTTGAAGGATCACCAATTTATATTGGGAGATTCCTTGGGAAAGATTTTGTCAAGCAAAAACTTAGTGTTTTCAAATGATAAGGAAAATCTATTTTGAGCAAAGCAAGCCTAAGCTCCACTTAGCTAAATGCATATAGATGATAGACTCCACTATAATACCATAGTATCACTTGCCAATACAATTCAAATGTATTGACCCTTGTGGATGTAACTTGTTATGTTGCAGGTTTGTTTGATATTAGTGAAGTTTATTGATTAGGATTACAAGTCTACAACCAACATGTCTGCCTGTGGCACTTTGAAGATGAAGGACCCCATGCTATTTTTATATTCTGCTGCATTGTAATGAGATAGCCAAATGAGCTATGTAAGATGTAATAAATTATTTTATTCCTGGTTATAAATTTGTATTATGACCTATGTTTCTTGATATTACATCTTAACTGTGGATGCTAGCTATTGATCCAGGGACTAGCATTGTAAACACATGGATCTATACCTTATTAAAGGTTGGTAACCTTACATATGGTATCAGAGCATTGTGTTTCCTGTAGGATTGTAACCCTAGGATTGGACAAAACCCCTTAGAAATATAGGAGTTGTATTTGTTCCAAAACTAATTTACAAACAATCTTGTAAACTCTTTCCTCAACCATTTTGGTTTTGACTCTACATCTGTTCTATTTCAAACTTGATGGACAAAGCCTACCCCATGGCCAAAGACTTCACCATGTGCAAAGGACTTCATCAACTCTAATGACTTCAACATCTTCAAGTGAGTTCAACCTTATTCTCAACAAGGACTTCAACCTTGGATATCACTAAGGACTACAAGTGAGACAAGAAATGTTACTCAAGACTTGAAGACTAAGGAAACACAACTTAGAAGGAACCATCATCTCTTTGAAGTTTTGTGACCATGATTCAAGAAATTCTCCAAGGATACAAAGATCTTGTTCAAGAAGAATCAACCAAGAAGGATGGAAAGATCTCAAGTGAACCATATAGTTGGACCACCATGTTTAGTTTAAGTCAAACCCACCAACTTATGTGGTGTAACAAAAATATTTTTGGTTGCCTAAAAATATGCTTGAAACTGTTGTTTGAGTGGAATGTTTGTTTGTGCTTGCTTGCACATTGCTTGTGTGAATTGTGATGTGTGTGATTAGAATTGATTCCTTAGAAATATTTTGCCTATTCTAATCCCAATCCAACCCAAACAGATGACTACTCCAAGGAACTCCAACATCAAGGATGGTGACAATAACAACAACCAAGAGACCAACATGAGGGAACTCATAGCAACCCAAACCCAGTTGAACCAAGTGACAACTCAATTTATAGCCAACACCAGTGAGGTAGAACCAAACATGCAAAGGTTTTTGGAAACCCAAACCCAATTGTTGCATAAGGTGACAGATCAAATGATCAACATGGGAAACAACTCTTCCAAAGGAGTTTGTGACAACAAGGATGACAAAGATGATATTCTAGAAGGAACCCAAGCTTGCAATATTTGTGGATACAAGGATCACACTTCCAAAGAGCATGAGGATCAATGCCCCAATTGTGAAGAGAAACATCCAACTAATCAATGCCCCACATTTCAAGATACTTGTTTCCTATGTGAAGGAAATAATCATGTCCCTATCCAATGCCCCATCTATTCCATAGTTCAACAAAGGAAACAAGGTGGAGTGCAACAACTGATTGCAGACTACCATGAGAGAGCCAAGTCTACCAAGAAGGATGAAGACAAAGGAAAATCTCATCTTGCACCTCCATGCAATATGACTCAATTTAAAGGACCAAAGAGGAGACATATGTATTATCCAAGGAATAAGAAAAGGTCAAGGAGACCAGGAAACATTCCTACCTTTGAGATAACATATGAAGAACAGGAACTAGAAGCACTCCTAGCTTTGGAGAAACCCAAGAAGAATACGTATAAGGAGATTAGCCAAGTATGGTGCAACAACTGCAAAGAGCTAGGCCATTATGTGTCAACTTGTCCACAGAAGATACGTGAAGAACTCAATCTTATCACATGTTACAATTGTGGTAACCAAGGACATTATGCAAGCAATTGTCCAGAAAAGATGAAGCGCAAGATAAAGCCTATGAAGGATCTCAACATTGTCACATGTTTCAAGTGTGGAAATAAAGGACACTATGCAGATGTTTGTCCAGAGAGATCTCAACAAGATCCTAAGCAAGCCAAGATGTAATCTAGTTGGAAAATTTTAAGGGTGGTAGTACCCTAGTTGCTTTGAGCCAACTTGTAACCCCTAGCCTCCCCAAATCTCAGGACGAGATTTATTTTAAGGGTGGTAGCCTGTCATATCCCAAGATTTTCCAAATCTTGTAATGTGAAAAATAAAAAAATAAAATAAAATTTTGTTGAAATTTAGGGTAAAAAGAAACTTTTGTCTCTAAATGGAAACTTAAAATCCCATCTTGAACAAACTTTAATTAAAGTTTGAATCCAACTAAATTCAAATCAAGTGGAATGCATTCTCTTTAAATACATCTGGAAATTTAAACACTCGAGAAATAAACCAAAACCCTAAAACCCTAATGGAAGAAAATCATTTTCAAGTTATCTCTAAGACTATGGAATTGATCCATATAAAAATTATTCAAACAAAAATTTCAAATTGATCAAGAATGATTATTGGAAATATTATATAATCATATAAAATGATTTCATTCAATTTGGAGCCATAAATAAAATCTTACGAATTTAATAAGATAAGGAAAATAATTTCCAAAGCTAATAAAACACTTATCTAAAATCCATAAAAAATGGTGAGCAAATAATCCTAAATATATTTAAAAGGATAAATAAATATCAAATAAGATTTTACAAATTGGAGTCACCAAGTTTGGATCTATAAATAAAAAGATATGGATTTTATAAGATGAAGAAAGAAATATTAAATAAGGATTATTTAAAGACCAAATTAGACCTTGGCCTAATCTATTAAGCAAATGGAATGAATAGAATCCAAATCCAAATAAAGTAAAAGGATAAAGAATTTCCAAAATAAAATAAAATGGCATTAACCCTTCTATCCCTATTTTAATAAGGACAAATCTCTAATAAGAATAATTATATAATTCATGAGAAAATAGTATTTTGGAAGTTACCCAAGTGGAATAAAAGTGAATCAATTGACCTAAATAAGATCAAAGAAAACTTCCAAATAAAATTTAGGGAATTAAAACTATATTAAATTCCATTGGAATTAAAACTATATTAAATTCCATTGGAATTAAAACAAATACCCAATTCAAATGATTTATGAATCATATTAAATATTTTCCAATTAAATTCAAGGTGAATATTTTGACACCCTATTAAGTAAATAAGACTTACTGAAAGGTTTTGGAAGGATTTAGAATTCAAATGGAAATTAAAACATTATTAAATCTTGAATGAATTAATACAAGGACCTACTTTAAATAATTAAAAAGGCACTAAAGGAATAAAAGTTTTATTCTAAATTTGACATCAGAATATGGTAATAAACAGTGTTTAATTATTCACAAAATATGGCAAAGGTTTGAATTCAAATGAGTGTTTGAATTGATTAAATAAATTCAAAACAGAATATTAGAAAAGGAAAAAGAAAAAGAATTTGAACAAAAAAATGTGAAAAGGAGCAGCCCAGCCAGCTAGCCCACTAAGCCCAACTCGCACCCCACCTCACCCCTCTCTCCTCGAAACATTTTCTCACTCAGACACACACCCGCAAGGACACTGACCGATGGACCCCACATTCCTTTTCTCTCTCTCGCTGCCAGGCGACCCCACCGCCACGCAAGCTTCTTCCTCGCCGCGACTTCTTCTCCCCCTCACCCCGCGACCGTTTTCTGCCGATTGATTCGGGGCGTAAATTCGTTTGAATGCGCGATCAATCCTCCCCCTCGACCATGCTATCTTAAATGCCCTCGCCTCCTCTCTGTTTCCCCTCGGTCCTCGTTTCCCCGGAGCCACCAGGCTGCCTTGATTCCTCGCATGAACCACACTATCTCCGGCAACCTCTAGTAGCAATTCCGGCGAGCCCAGCTACTCCTCTGCCCCCTTGAGCACACGAGCACCTTCCCCAGCCTCTGGCGCACCTCACTGTACCTCCCGTTCATCCCCGCGCGCCCCAGAACCTCGGCAACGATGACGACCACCGTTGCCACCGTCTGCTTTCTCTCCGGCGAAGCCTCTGGTAAGAATCTGACCGCCCCTCTCTTTCTCTTTCACGCACACACCCTCACCAAGTCCTTGCGCATTTAACCATGCTTTCCACTTCCTCTGGCATGCTCTGAAGCCTCGTCTTCAACCTCGCCTGAGCACGCCCGACGACTTCGCGAACTCCGGCGAGCAATCGCCACCACATGCGAGCGCCCCTTCGTCTACAACCAGCACGTTGAGCTTCCCCACGCCACGGCGATCTCGGTGAGCCACCCCTCTACCACCCTTGCTTCCTCTATCGCTAGCTCCGCCGCCGTCTGACCGCGCCACCGCTCGCTGTCGCTCAGCGCCGCCCATCTGTGACCGAGCTAGTGTGAGCCGTAGGATCTTGATCGTAGCGTTGCGATAGAACGTGAACGAAAGGGTAAGTAGAAATCTGTGCCGTGCGATGCAACTTAAATCTAACGGCTCTCATCTGCCGATCCGAGCGAAATAGTACAGACGAATAGGAAAGCGCCACGTGGCCCTGACAGTTTGATTAAAACCAGAAATGATCAATGTGTTGTTCCAGTTTGAAAAATTCATAACTTTCAAACCACACGTCCAAAATTTGCAAATTTGATATCAATGGAATCAGCAAGACAAGCCCTATCCAACCATGCACTTTGTTTAGTAAAAATCTTCTGTTAAATTGTTTGTTTTTACATAAACTTGTGTATGCATGTTTAGAATATAAATATTGTTCTAAAATGATTTTGGGGGTAAAATCTTTGGCAAATGGTTTTTTTTGAACCTACTGACCCTAGAAATCAATTGGTGGTTTCAAAAATATATTTGGTTAAGCAAAAGAATGAATCTTTGATTTAAAACATTTCTATCCAAATACAAATGTTGATTATGGTTTAAAAATGATTTTGGGAGAAAACCTTTGGGAAGTGTTTTGATTTAAACTCTATGACCCCAAACACCAAGTTTTATGATTTGGAAATGTATTTGGTGAACCCTATAAGACTATTACTTTGCTAAAGACATTTTAAACCACATAAAATAATGACTAGGTTTAAAAATGGTTTATGAGGTAAAATATTTTAAAAATGGTTTTGCCATTTTATAGAATGACCAATAGTTGTTTTCAAATATTTATGACCCATTAGAAACCACTTTTCCAAATAAAACAATCTTTAGCATGCTTGCATGCATTGTTTTGTTTCTATCATTTTATGTGATGTTGCTTGAATGGTAGATTGAAATATTGCTTGCTTGATTGAATTGTAGTGATTTGAAGTGTGTGAACATTGCAAGATCAAGGGGTGAACCTATATTCTCTACCAAAAAGGCAAGTGATGCTTCATACTTTTGTAAGTAGGACTTGCATGAAATTTCACTATGCATTAGTGATATTTCTAAGTAGGACTTGCATGAAATTTTACTAAGTGTAAACTATGCCATGGGAAATCCTAGTAGATGAAACCTTAGTAGAATTCTCCTAAGTTAAGATTCCTACTACTATCTTGATTAGCTTAGCTAGTAGAAAACAAGGGTGGAATATATATTCATACTATGGAATATTTCCAAGTCAAGGACTTGTGTTTTGTTTAATAAAACAACTAAGTGAATGAATCACCTGGGTGGAATGGAAGGAATGGTTTGTGTTGAGTGGTTCACAAGGCCCATTTCTATGGTTTACCTTGTGTATCTCACTTGTGGATGGCCACCCAGGAACAAAGAGATTTGAGATGTCAAATTTTGAGAATCAAGACATGGAAGCTATCAAGAATCTCATCATCCCAATTTTCTAAGTTAAAAACTTGTGGTTGAACAAGGGTTGAAAGGATCACAAATTTCTATTGGGAGATGCCTTGGGAAAGATTTTGTCAAGCAAAAACTCAGTGTTTTCAAATGATAAGGAAAATCTATTTTGAGCAAAGCAAGCCTAAGCTCCACTTAGCCAAATGCATATAGATGATAGACTCCACTATAATACCATAGTATCACTTGCCAATACAATTCAAATGTATTGACCCTTGTGGCTGTAACTTGTTATGTTGCAGGTTTGTTTGATATTAGTGAAGTTTATTGATTAGGATTACAATTCTACAACCAACATGTCTGCCTGTGGCACTTTGAAGATGAAGGACCCCATGCTATTGTTATATTCTGCTGCATTGTAATGAGATAGCCAAATGAGCTATGTAAGATGTAATAAATTATTTTATTCCTGGTTATAAAGTTGTATTATGACCTATGTTTCTTGATATTACATCTTAACTGTGGATGCTAGCTTTTGATCGAGGGACTAGCATTGTAAACACAGGGATCTCTTCCTTATTAAAGGTTGGGAACCTTACACCAAGCTTGAGCTTTTGTCCATTCTTCATCTCATTACATCATTCTCTCTTTACACCTGGAAATTTTTGTCACATCCCAAGATTTTCGAAATCTTGTAATGTGAAAAATAAATAAACAAAATAAATAATTGTTGAAAATTAGAGTGAGAAGAAACTTTTGTTTCTAAATGAAAATTTAAAATCCCATCTTGAACAAACTTTGGTTAATGATTGAATCCAACTAAATTCAAATCAAGTGGAATGCTTTATTCATAAATGCATCTTGAAATTTAAGCACTTTGAGAATAAACCAAAAACTCTAAAACCCTAATAGAAGAAAATCATTTCCAAGCTATCTCTAAGACCATGGATTTGATCCAAATAGAAATTTGTCAAACAAACATTTCAAAATGATCAAGAATCACAAATGTAAATATTATAAAACCATATAAATTGATTTCATTCAATTTGGAGCCATAGATAAAATCTTATGAATTTAATAAGATAAGGATATTTAATTCCCAAAGCTAATAAAGCATCTATCTATAAATCCATACCAAATGGTGAGCAAATAATCCTAAAGATATTTAAAAGGATAAATAAATATCAAATAAGATTTTACAAATTGGAATCACCAAGTTTGGATCTATAAATAATAGATATGTATTTTATAAGATAAGGAAAGAAATTATTCAATAAGGAATATTTAAAGACCAAATTAAATCTTGGCCAAATCCATAAGCAAATGGAGTGAATATAATCCAAGATCCAAATAAAATAAATGGATAAAGAATTTTCCAAAATAAAAATAAAGTGGCATTAACCAAATTTCATTTCCATTTGAATAAAGACAAAATTCCTATTAGAAATGATTAATTAAATCATGGGAAAAGATATTTGGAATTTACCCAAGTGGAATAAAAGTGGATCAATTGACCTAAATAAGATCAAAGAAATCTTCCAAATAAAATTTATGGAATTAAAACTATATTTAATTTCATGAGAATAAAGGACAAGTACCAAATTAAAAATGATTAATAAATCATTTTCCAAATAAGTCAAGGTGAAATATTTGACACCCTATTAAATAAATAAACCTACTGAAAAGGTTTTGTGAGAATTGAAATTAAATAAGGGTTTAAAATATATTTGATATTAATTATATTTAAATGCATGGGCCTACTTTTAAATAATTAAAAGACCCTAAGAGTATAAAAGAAATATTCTAATTTTGACTTTAAAATGAATTATTAATCAGTATTTGAATCTACACAAATTTTGGTTGAGTTTTGAAATCAAATTGATGTTTAAATTGATTAATCAAAATCAAAACAGAATAATAAGAATGGAAAAAGAAAAATGATCAGTACAAAAAAAATGAATCTAGCCAGCCCTGCCCACTAAGCCCAGTCTAGGCCATCTCCCACTCCCGCAGTGAAACGTTTTTTTACTCGCGAACTTACCCGTAGCATCGCTGACGACCAGGCCCCACTCCTCCTCTCTTTCACTCACTGCCAAACGGACCCCACTCGGCCGCGTCATCATCTTCCTCACCCCGCTGACCCCGCCCCTCACCTCGCCGGCCGTTGCAGTCGATTAAGGCCCGAGTAAATTCGCGTTAACGCCGCAGTAAAACCACCCCGCGACCATGCCATCTTAAGCGCCTCGACGCCCTCTCTCTTTCCCCTCCGTCACCACGCCCTCCCCGCCACCAGGCTGCTCGTAATCATCTCCGAAGCTCCACTGCCTCTGACGCCCTCCGGCGACAATTCCGGCCAGTCGACGTCGCCCCTCGCCTCCTCAACCACACGAACATGCTCCCCACCCCCTGGCGCTTCTCTCTGCACTCTCATCTTGCCCGCGCTTGACCCCCAGCGTCGGCAACGACGACGACCAGCAGCGCCGCCGTCTGCCTTTTCTCCGACGATGCCTCCAGGTAGTAACTGACCACCCCCATACCTCTCGTTGATGCACACATGATCGCAGACCCCGTACACATCTAACGATAACGTTATTTTTCCTTCCCGTGGCCTGTAGACTCGCCCCCGTCGACAACTGAGCGAGCCCGATGCCGTCACTGACTCCGGCGAGCGATTGTCGTCACCACCGTGCGCCCCTCGACGAGCTGCGGCCACCTTGAGCATCCCCACGCCACGACAAACTCGGTGAGATTCTACCTTCGCTCTCTCGCTTCCTGTAACGTCGACACCGCCACCGTCTGACCGCTCCGCCGCCACCTGCCGCCGCCAGCTCCGCCACTCGTTGGCAAGCATGCTGATCGCCGTTCGATTTCGATCTAGTGGCTAGGATAGAATCTAACCCGAAGGGGTAAGTAGTGCCTCTGAGCCATGCGATGTCACTTAGATCCAACTCCTCGCAACTGTCGATCCGCACGAAGCGGTACAGACGAATAGAAACAAGACACGTGGCACTGTTGTTTGAATAAAAACAGAATTGATCTATTTGATGTTCTAATTTGAAAAATTAATAACTTTCAAACCACATGTCCAAATTTTGCAAATTTATATCAATGGAATCAGCAAGACAAGTACTTTCTGACCATGCCATTTGTTTAGTGAATTGCTTCTGGTAAAATGATTGTTTTTGCAGAAACTTGTGTAGGCATATTTAGAATATAAAATTTGTTCTAAAATAAGTTTTGAGATAAAACCTTTGGAAAATGGTTTGTTTTGAACCTACTGACCCTAGAAATCAATTTGTGGTTTCAAAAATATATTTGGTGAAGCAAAAGAATAAACCTTTGATTTAAACCATTTCTAGTCAAATAAAAATATTGTTTATTTGTTAAAAATGCTTTTTGGAGAAAACCTTTGGGAAATGTTTTGGAATAAACTCTCTGACCGCAAGCACCAAGTTTTATGATTTAAAAATGTATTTGGTAAACCCTATAAAGATTACTACTTTGATAAAGGCATTTTCAAACACATAAAATAATGATTTGGTTTGAAAATGGTTTATAGGTAAAATCTTTTGCAAATAGTTTTGCCACTTTATAAAAAGACCAATAAGTGTTTTAGAATGTTTATAACCTATTATAAACCACTTTTTTAAATAAAACAAAGATTGACATGCTTGCATGTAATGTTTTGTTTCTATTATTTTATGTGATGTTGCTTGAATGGTAGATTGAAATGTTGCTTGATTGATTGAATTGTAGTGATTTGAAGAGTGTGAATATTGCAAAGATCAAGGAGTGAACTTATATTCTCTACCAAAAAGGCAAGTGATGCTTCATACTTTTGTCCCATTATTTTCACTATGCATTAGTGATATTTCTAAGTAGGACTTGCATGGAATTTTGCTAAGTGCAAACTATGCCATGGGAAATCCTACTAGATGAAACCTTAGTAGAAATTTCCTAAGTTAAGATTCCTACTACTATCATGCTTAGCTTAGCTAGTAGAAAACAAGGGTGGATTATATTTCATGCTATGGATTATTTCTAAGTCAAGGACTTGTGTTTTGTTTAATAAAACAACTAAGTGAATGAATCACCTGGGTGGAATGGAAAGAATGGTTTGTGTTGAGTGGTTATGCAAGTCCAGTATGCTGGGGAAAACTTGGGCATCACCAAGTCCAGTATACTGGGGAAAACTTGGTATCTCACTTGTGGATGGCCACCCAGGAACAAAGAGATTTGAGATGTCAAATGTTGAGAAGCTTCAAGTGCATCCACTTGGCATTATGGGCTCTGCCTGGATCATATAGGTTGCAATAACTTAGCCAAATGGACAGTTGGTGGTAGGGGAATGATAGGTTGGAACGCGTCCATTCTGGTCTAAGGGAAGGCTTCTGAAAGATCTTGTCTTGGTGAAACCAAGTCTTGTGGGTAAAGTGCACCACCTCTGCAGAGTGTAAAATCTAAGTACTTAGCCATGTCCCTGGTAAAGGACAATTTGAGCATCAAGACATGGAAGCTATCAAGAATCCCCTCATCCCAATTTCTAAGTAAAAACTTGTGGTTGAACAAGGGTTGAAGGATCACCAATTTCTATTGGGAGATACCTTGGGTGATTTTTGTCAAGAAAAAACTTAGTGTTTTCAAATGATAAGGAAAATATATTTTGAGCAAAGCAAGCCTAAGCTCCACTTAGCCAAATGCATATAGATGATAGACTCCACTATACTACCATAGTATCACTTGCCAATACAATTCAAATGTATTGACCCTTGTGGCTGTAACTTATTATGTTGCAGCTTTGTTTGATGTTAGTGAAGTTTATTGATTAGGATTACAAGTCTACAACCAACATGTCTACATGTGGCACTTTGAAGATGAAGGACCCCATGCTTTTGATATATTCTGCTGCATTGTAATGAGATAGCCAAATGAGCTATGTAAGATGTAATAAATTATTTTATTCCTGGTTATAAAGTTGTATGATGACCTTTGTTTCTTGATATTACATATTTACTGTGGATGATATCTATTGATCCAGGGACTAGCATTGTAAACACAGGGATCTCTACCTTATTAAAGGTTGGGAACCTTACAATTTTCCTTCATACAAAACTTCACACAATCTTAATTAGCAACATTAGTTTATTCAAAAGTTATTAGACCTCTTGGCAAAGCTTTGGAACAGCAAGACTTTCACTAAAAACACAATCTAATGTAGCAACTCCTTCAAAAATCTCATTTCACCTAAAGAGAACTCAAAAAGGAATCAATAAGAAGCAAATTCAAATAATGGCAGAAATTTGTCAAAACAGACCAGCAGGTAGAAACCGATTTTTTCGAACATCTTTTGTTGCTCAAATCAAAAAGTGTTGAACTAACGAAAGTTAGCTAACATACTGGGGTATTTATTTGTAAATTTTCAGCTCAATCCGAGTTACAGAGACTCCTCACGAATTTGTTTGGTGGAGGACAGAAATCTGTTTCGGGACAGCAACTCCCCAAATCTTACTTCCCTCTCATTAGAGGTCATTCTTGGCACAAAAAAGCAAACAAAAAGGATAGGGAGAGATCATTACAGAATTAGTAACTTCCAAGACTCAAGAAAACTCTTGGGTTATCTCCCAACAAGTACTTTTCTTTAACGCCTTTAAGTTAGGCTTGATAGTTTGAAAAGATGCTCACATAAGAAATATGAATTGAAGTAAAAGAGAGCGTCAAGAAGCAAATTCAAAACAAATTTAAGTCTAACCCACTTCCTATGCATAGGAATCTTGTAAAGAAACAAGTCATGGAAGCACAAAGCAACAAGCATAGGAAAGCAAAATAAGTGCAACTTCAAGACTTTCAACATAAAGAGGGGAAACTTAATATTATTGAGATGTATAAAACTATGTTTCCCTCTCTCATAATAACTTTCAGTAGCATCATGAATAAAATTAATAATATAACTATCACATAAAACATTCTTATCATGAGCCACATGCATATAATGATTATTACTCTCCACATAAGCATAGTCATTCTTATTAATTGTAGTGGGAGCAAATTCAACAAAATAGCTATCATTGTTATTCTTATCACCATAATCATCAAATATGGGAGGCATATTGTAATCATAATGAATTTTCTTCTCAATAGTAGGTGGACTGAAAATATCATACTCATCATTGTAATCATCATATATTGGAGGTTTGGTATCATCAAAGTAAATTTTCTCCTCCATGCTTGGGGGACTAAAAATATCATGCTCATCAAAACCAGCTTCCCAAATCTTAGACTTTTCCATAGCATTAGCAACAACGGTGTCCAAATAATTCATACTAATATCATTGCTATTAGCATGCAAATAAAGTTCCATAGGTTTTTTTGATTTTCTCTTCAAACACTTCATGACCTAATTCAAGATAAATACTATAAATCTCTCTAATTTTGTTGTTGTTTTCCATTAAGCCTAACTAGTGAAAACAAGAAACAAAAAGACAAAATTGCATAATCTAAAGGAAATAACTTCGAGCACTCACACCGGAGGATGTGAGTACCTTTTACCTTACCTCCCCGGCAACGGCGCCAGAAAAGAGCTTGATGTCTACGCAATTCTATTCTTGTAGACAGTTGTTGGGCCTCCAAGTGCAGAGGTTTGTAGAATAGCAACAAGTTTCCCTTAATTGGATTACCCAAGGTTTATCGAACTCAGGGAGTAAGTGGTCAAAGGTATTCCCTCTCAAGCAACCCTGCAATCAAGATACAAGAAGTATCTTGTGTCCCCAACACACCCAATATAGGTGCACTCGTTCGGCGAAGAGATAGTGAAATACAAGTGGTAACGGTGCTAAAAAAGAGCTTGATGGTGAGGCAAAGACTAAAGGCAACAAGAAGGAAGCAAGCAAACATGCAATAGATCTAGTAGAAAACGGTGTTTCAATGCTTAGAAACAAGGCCTAGGGATCATACTTTCACTAGTGAACACTCTCTCATATAAATATCCTCTCTTCATGATACTACTCTTAACTACTCTCCGGTTGGACACTCTAATCCACGATAGGGCCTTCCCCAATCTAGATAACCCCACACTGTCACCTTGAGCGCTAGATGGTTCCAACAAACACCACAATTTCATAGAGACATCCAACTCCAAATATAACTCATAACAAATATTTAATCTAGCCAAAGTGCCACACACGGTATGCACGCTGTCACTTTCACACACGTGGGGAAAAGCATAGATCTATTAAAGCACAAAGAGTATTTATGTAGACTCAAGCCTAAGTGCCACCATGGTGTGCACGCTGTCACTTTCACACACATGGGGAGAGCAGAGATATAATGAAGCACTTGAATATCAAGGTAGATCTACTTGATTACAAAGCTCATGACCACAAGATCATGCATAGAGAGAGAGATGAACACATAGCTATCGGTAGAGCCCTTAGCTTCGAGGAAGAACTACTCCCTCCTCATTATGGGAATCAGCAACAATGATGGATATGGCGATGGATATCGATGGATATGGATCCGGGGGCACTTCCTCGTCCCGGCAGGGTGCCGGAACAGAGACTTTCTGTCCCCCGAATCTCCCCTTTGGTGGCAGCGGCGCTACAGAGGTTTTCGTGGATTTCTTCCGGATTCCCTAGGGTTTTTGGGTCGGAGGCTTCTTATAGGCGAAGGGGGAGGCCGAGGAGGTGGCCAGAGGGCCCACACCCTCCCCAGGCGCGGGCCAGGCTTGGCCACGCCCAGGGGGGTCTGGCCACCCTCTGGTGCCTCTCCGTCCCTCCTTCTGGATTTGTGTCCCTCACGAAAAGTTATTAACTTTGGCTTTTGAACCGTCCAATTCTGAGAATATTGATTTTCTGCCTTTCTGGAACCAAAAACAGAAGAAAACAGGCAACTGGCACTATGGCAACTTGCTAATAGGTTAGTTCCAGAAAAGATATAAAAACACCTCAAAGTATAGACAAAGCAAAGCAAAGTAGATACAAAACAAGCATGGGGCATCAAAAATTATAGATACATTTTCGACGTATCAGTCACACATGTGTTGCAAGCAACGCGGAGACCTGCACAATACAAACTCAAGACATTGCCCCAACTATCAGTGAGGTTGTCAATCTCACCGGTTGGTGTAACAAAGGATTAAACAAATGGTGTGGAAGGTAATGGTTTGCAGTAAGTAAACAAGTAACAGTGGAAGATGTATCAATGGTAAAGATTGGACCGGGATCCATAGTTCACTAGAGGTGCTCTCCTTAGATAAACAACATGGCATGAAGGGTAAACAAATTACAGCAGGGCAATTGACAGGAACTGAGAAAGGCATAACAATGCAATACTAGACAAAAAGATCCTATGAGATTCGATTGGGCAATACAACAATATACATAGACCGCCATCCAACTACATCTATGACTAGAAGTCCACATTTGGGTCATCATTCGAACCCCCTCCAGTATTAAGTTACAAGCAACAGACAACTTCTTTAAGCAAAGTTTGTAAGGTAAACAATCCACTTGTTCCATGAACAAGACACCGTTGTTTTCTCCCTAGTAGCAACATCACATCTACAACCGAAGAGATTTCTGTCACTTCCCTTGGAAACTAGAGGATGAACCCACTATCGAGCATAAATACCCCCTCTTGGAGTCACTAGAAACTACTTGGCCAAGATAGCTACTAACAACGGAGAGCATGCAATATCACAAACAACAAAGACATGATAGAATCAAATAGACAAAACCATTAATCAATCTGACATAGTAATTTCAATATCCATCGGATCCCCGCAAACACAACATGCATGATTACAAATAGATTAGATCTTGATCATGAACGGAGGTCACAAGATCTATACATGAAAGCACAAGGAGGAGATACAACCATCTAGCTACTACATGGACCCGTAGTCCAAGGTGGAACTACTCACACTTCATACCGGAGAGAAGACCTCCGGGGTGATTTCCCCTTCGGCAGGGTGCCTGGAAGAACTTCAGATCCCCCCGATCTAGGGACGATGGTGGCGGCGGCTATAGAAGGTTTCGTGGAGTTTTTATCGGGTACTTATGGTTTCTGCATCGGGGGCTTCTTATAGGCAAAGAGGCGAGGCTGGGAGGCGACCAGGGGGGACACACCCTGTGCAGGCGCGGGTCCACCCTAGCCCGCGCATGGGGGTGGTGGCCCTCTGGCACCTCTCCGTCTCATCTTCTGGATTCGTGTCCCCCACAGTAAAATATTGACTTCGGCTTTTGTCCTGTCCAATTTCAAGAATATTGATTTGCTGCCTTTCTAGAACCAAAAACAGAAGAAAACAGGAAACTGGCACTGTTGCAACTTGTTAATAGGTTAGTTCCAGAAAAGATATAAAAACACCTCAAAGTGTAGAAAAGCAAGGCAAAGTAGATACTAAACACGCATGGAGCATCAAAAATTATAGATACGTTTCCGAAGTATCAAGCATCCCCAAGCTTAACTCCTGCTCGTCCTCGAGTAGGTAAGTGATAAAAAGAATAATTTTTGAGGTGGCATGCACCATCAAAACCAATATCAAACCATTTGCAAGCATTGAAAGCTGGGATCAAAGAACTCTAAACATGTGCATGCAAGATGGAGTTCTAACAATAAGACATAGTAACTATGCATGCAACATGAAAGGCTACAAACAAAGATCATGAATAACATGCATTGAAAAACGTTTGTTTGTTTCACATACATAAAACATGGCATAGTGGCATTCAGATTGTCCCTCATAGAGTAGCAAATAGATGCATAGGACACCTTCAAAGTTTACAAGGGTGACTAGAAACAAGTAGCACAAGAACAAGTAATATGATAATATGCATCAATCAATAAGTTTTGGGACACTGCACACAGAATGACAACTATGCTCTCTTAATGGTGCCTAAAAGTAGAAGGTGGAGACTCAAATAATGGTGGAAGAAAAGCCTTTCATAAAGGCAGCAGGGATTTCAAGTTTCAAAAAGAGCTTCCAAAAATTATGGTACTTGTTAGCTTTCAGCCCTCATTGCCCCTATCATAAGAATCTTGAAGTGGTTAAGGTAAAAGTGAACAAAGATGGAGTATATGCTTGATAAAGTATAAGTTGACAATCTCAAGTCCCTTGAATACGAGGGCCACACCTCATGCTACTTAACTTCAGTCACCTGTAAGTTCTTGTCATTGTAAGTACATGCATATCATAGAGAACCGCCAACGGGGTACCCCTTGCACAAGGTACATGAGCTATCCCATAACCAAAATGATAAGGCAAGCAGACAATGAGCATCTCAGCGATATTTTTATTTACTATATGCATAGATTTTTATTGAGGATGCTTCATAGATAGCTCACTATGGTGATGCTGCAAGTTTCCACCATGATTAGGCACGGCTTAGGTTAGCGGCCCAGGCGTTTCTCTAACACAAAATACAAACTCCATGGACTTACAAGTTACCTCTTTATTTCACACCGGTGACATCGATAGACAAAAGATCATGATATCAACTGAGTACAAAGTACTGTTGGAGATATGCCCTAGAGGCAATAATAAATGTAGTTATTATTATATCTTTGTGTTTATGATAAATGTTTACATTCATGCTATAATAGTATTAACCAGAAACATTAATACTTGTGTGATTTGTAAACTAAATTAGAGTCTCTGGTAAAGCCTCTTTATAATACTAGCTTGTTGATTAATAGATGATCATGGTTTCTTGATCATGAACATTTGAAATGTTGTTAATAACAAGGTCATATCATTAGGAGAATGATATGATGGACATACTCCTATAGATAAGCGTAGCATAAAGATCATGTCATTTTAATAGTTCAATTGCTATAAGATTTCTGATACATAGTAACCTAATTCCTTCTACCATGAGATCATGCTTATCACCATCAACGGAAGGATACTTTGATGACATCAAACACCACACCGTAACTGGGTGGCTATAAAGGTGGCATTGAGTGTTCGGAAAGTATGGGTTGAGACACATGAATCAAGAGTGGGATTTGTCCATCCATATGACGGATAGATATACTCTAGGCCCTCTCGGTGGAATGTCATCCAATTAGCTTGCAAGCATGTGACTGGCTCACATATCACGGGAACAAGAAAAGAGTACTTGTCGGTAACGAGGTTGAACTAGGTATGCAGAGATACCGACGATCAAAACCTCGGATAAGTAAACTATCGTGAGACAAAGGGAAATTGGTTTCGTATGTAAGTGGTTCATTCAATCGCAAAGTAATCGTATAAATATGTGGGAGCCATATGAATTTCCAGATTTCTCTATTGGTTATTGATCGAAGAAGTGTCTCGATCATGTCCGCATAATTCACGAACCGTAGGGAGACACACTTAAGGATTCGATGTTGTTGAATAGTTATGGAATGATGAGTAAGAGACCTAATGTTGTTCGGAGTCTCGGATGGGATCTGGGATATCACGAGGAGATCCGTAATGGTCCGGAGAATAAGATTCATATAAGGAAAGTCCTGTTACGGAGTTGGGGAATGATTCCGGTGTTTTCATCGGGAATGTTCTAGAAGGGTCCGGAAGGTCCGGCACTCCGGAGGGGAAGGGTACATGAATGTGTCATGACAATGTGGAATGGTTGCATCATGTACTAGGTCACTTGGCTGGGCAAAATAAAGGGAGAAATCAAATCCTAGTTTGAAAGTCAAACGCCAATTTGAAAAAGTCAAACGGCAAGTTTGCTTGGTGGAGGGAGAGTAGGAAACCTACTTGGGGAGGAGTTCCTCTCCCTCCACCCGCCGGCCAAGGAGGCCAACTTGGGGAAGGACTCCCTGCTCCCAAGCCGCGCCCTCCCACCTATATAAGGAGGGGCAGGGCTGCCCCTCTTCCACACACCCAACTCACCCAAAACCCTAGCCCTAGCCGCCGACCTCCTCCAAGTCGCCGCCGCCCCTAGGGTTTTCTCCAAGTCGCCGACTTGGGGCTTTACCAAGCCCTAGCCACCGGCCAGGCTCCCCCCTTGGTGCCTCTAAAACCTAGATCACCAAGGCCTCTCTCATAGTCCACCATACTCGCTCCGGCTTAAGGCGAAGCCCTGCGAGATCTCCCCTCTACTTCCGGTACCACGCCGTCGTGCTTCCAGAATCGCGAGGAGAGTGCTACAACCTCCGCTGCCTGCTGGAACAAGGGAGAGTAAGTTCTTCATCGAGTACCGAACGTGTGACCGACTGCGGAAGCGCTGCCGGAACGCAGCGCCGGAAGGATCGTCTACGCGATCTTGAGATCGGTAAGAGTACGACTACATCACCCACGAGAATCTGCTCTCGTTAACCGCTTTGAAATCTTCGAGGGTGAGTTCCTCTATCGACTCGTTGCTACAATCTAGTAGATAGATCTTGGCTTGTTTGTTTGCATGCGGTAGAAATTTATTGTTTTCCATGCTACAAACCCCTACAGTGGTATCAGAGCCGTGTCTATATGTAGATATTTTGCACGAGTAGAACACAATGGTCATTGTGGGCGGTGGTGCTTTTATTATCAATTGCTTTTTGTGTACTTTGCATCTTGCGGTATGATGGGATGAAGCAGCCCGGGCTAACCTTACATGACATCGTTCATGAGACTTTCTCCACGCTTAACATGCAACTTGTATTGCATAAGTGGCTTTGCGGGTGCCTGTCTCTCCCATCATAGTATAGATCCAATTTACAACGGGCACTTGATAGTTCAAGCATCAACGTTGTGGTTCTTGTTCGTAAGTTAGAGCGACCCTTATTGAAATCCCCAAACCACGTAAAATATGCAAAGAAATTAGAGGCGTCTAACTTTGTTTTGCAGGGGTGTGCTGTGATGTGATATGGCCATGATTGCGATTATATTTGATGTATGCAATGTTCCTTATTGTAAGTTGGCAACCAGCAGGAGCCATATGGTTGTTTTAAATTCTATTAAGACCCGCGTGTCTATTCAAAGTAGTTGTAATAGTTAGAGCTGGTGGACGACAACCATGAAACGCTGCCATTGACCTTGATGCTATACCGGTCATGATGGAGATCATGTTCGTGCTTGAAGATGGAGATCGGAAGCACAAGAAGAAAGGCCATATCATATCACATATTATGAATTGCATGTGATGTTAATCCTTTATGCATCTTGTATTGCTTAGTTAACGACAGTAGCTTTATAAAATGATCCCTCAAGCACATAAATTTCAAGTTTTAAAGTGTTCATCCTTAGTAAGCACCGTTGCTAAAGCTCGTTGTTTCGAAGCACCACGTGATGATTGGGTGTGTTAGATTCTGCGAGTGTATACAACGTGAGCAAGCCAGATTTTCTCATGCGGAAGCTAAGGTTTGATCTTGACGAGACTAGCATGTACAAACATGGTCTCGGAACATGGATCACCGAAAGGTAAAGCATGAGTCATATAGGAGATATTATGAACATGTTGATTGTTCGCCATTGAAGTTACATCAACTCTCGTGATGATCGGTTTTGATGTGGTGGATTTGGTTCGTGTGATCACTAAAACAATGTGAGGGATATTGTTTTGAGTGGGAGTTCACCTAGATTAATTTAACTATTAATTAGAACTCAATTTATCATAAACTTAGTCTAAACTATTGCAAATATGTTGTAGATCAATGGCGGCCCCTACCATCAATTTTAATGCGTTCCTAGAGAAAGAAAAGTTGAAAAACAATGGAAGCAACTTCGCGAATTGGTTCCGCAATTTGAGGATTGTCCTCAGTGCTGGTAATTTGACCTATGTGCTGGATGCACCGCTGGGTGACCCGCCTGCAGCTGATGCTACCGATGAAGTAAAGAATGTTTACCTCACTCGGAAGAATCAGTACTCCACAGTTCAGTGTGCTATCTTGTATGGTTTGGAATTGGATCTTCAGAAAAGGTTTGAGAACCATGACCCACATGATATTGTCCGTGAACTCAAAATGATATCTGAGGCTCACGCGGCAGTTGAGAGTTATGAGGCTTCTGAAAAGTTCTTTAACTGCAAGATGGAAGAGGGCAGCTCCATCAGTGAGCATGTTCTTAAGATGTCTGGGCACGCAAATAAACTCCAAAGCTTGGGTATAGTGATTCCTAATGCTTTGGGGATTTACCGTGTTCTCCAATCACTGCCACCAAGTTACAAGAACTTTGTGATGAACTACAATATGCAAAACATGAACAAGACGTTGCCAGAACTTTTCTCCATGTTGAAATCTGCAGAAGTGGAGATCAAGAAAGAGCATCAAGTGTTGTTGGTCAATAAGACCACCAAATTCAAGAAGGAAAGTCTAAGCAAAAGGGAAACTTCAAGAAGGGTGGTAAGAAAGTTGCCGCACCGACGAAGAAGACCAAGGCTGGACCTAAGCCTGATACTGAGTGCTTTTACTGCAAGGGAGAAGGTCACTGGAAGCGGAATTGCCCAAAGTACTTGGCGGATTTGAAGAACGACAACATCAAGAAGAAAGGTATATCCGATATACATGTTATTGATGTGTATCTCACTATTACTCGTAGTAGTGCCTGGGTATTTTATACTGGTTTGGTTGCTCATATTTGTAACTCGAAACAGGTGCTGCAGAATAAACGAAAGCTAGCGAAGAACGAGGTGACGATGCACGTTGGAAATGGATCAAAGGTTGATGTGATCGCGGTCGGCACGCTACCTCTTCATCTACCATCGGGATTAGTTTTATACTTAAATAATTGTTATTTGGTGCCTGCGTTGAGCATGAACATTATATCGGGATCATGTTTATTGCGATACGGTTACTTGTTTAAGTCCGAGAATAATGGTTGTTCGATTTATATGAGTAATATGTTTTATGCACATGCACCTTTGATAGATGGTCTATTCTTATTGAATCTCGATAGTGGAAATACACATATTAATAACATTGAAGCTAAACGTTTGAAATTGAGCGATAACTTGACCTATATGTGGCACTGTCGTCTTGGTCACATTGGAGTGAAGCGTATGAAGAAACTCCATTCCGATGGACTTCTTGAATCACTTGATTTCGAATCACTTGAAAGATGCGAAGCATGTCTGATGGGTAAAATGACTAAGAATCCATTTTCTGGTATGATGGAGCGAGCTACGGACTTGTTGGAAATCATACATACCGATGTGTGTGGTCCAATGAGTGTAGCATCACGCGGTGGTTATCGTTATGTTCTTACCTTCACAGATGACTTGAGTAGATATGGGTATATCTATTTCATGAAACATAAGTCCAAAACTTTCGAGAAGTTTAAGGAATTTCAAAGTGAGGTAGAGAATCAACGTAACAAGATTAAATTTCTATGATCCGATCGTGGAGGTGAATATCTAAGTTACGAGTTTGGCGAGCATTTGAAGAAATGCGGAATACTTTCACAATTTACACCGTCGGGAACACCACAGCGTAATGGTGTGTCTGAATGTCGTAATCGAACTCTCTTAGATATGGTTCGTTCTATGATGTCACTTACAGATTTACCGCTATTGTTTTGGGGTTATGCATTAGAAACAGCCGCATTCACTTTAAATAGGGCACCATCTAAATCCGTTGAAACGACACCGTATGAATTTTGGTTTGGGAAGAAACCTAGATTGTCGTTCCTTAAAGTTTGGGGATGCGAAGCCTATGTAAAGAAGTTACAGCCGGACAAGCTTGAACCAAAGCGGAAAAATGCGTCTTCATAGGATACCCGAAGGAAACTATTGGGTATACCTTCTATCATAGATCCGAGGGCAAAATCTTTGTTGCTAAGAATGGATCCTTTCTAGAGAAAGAATTTCTCTCGAAAGAAGTGACTGGAAGGAAAGTAGAACTCGACGAGGTTGTCGAACCTTCTCTTGAACTTGCGAGTAGCGCAGCACCGGAAGTAGTTCCAGTGGCGCCTACACCAATAAGAGAGGAAGCTAATGATGATGATCATGAAACTTCGGTTGAAGTTGCTACAGAACCTCGTAGGTCAACGAGAACTCGTACCACTCCAGATTGGTATGATCCCGTTATGAGTGTCATGTTGGTGGACAACACCGATGACCCTGTGACATATGAGGAAGCGATGATGAGCCCAGATTCCAATAAATGGCAAGAAGCCATGAAATCCGAAATTGGATCCATGTACGAAAACCAAGTATGGACTTTGGAGGACTTACCGGATGGACGGAAGGCTGTCGAGAACAAATGGATTTTCAAGAAGAAAACAAATGCTGATGGTAATGTTACTGTCTATAAAGCTCGACTTGTCACAAAAGGGTTTAGAAAAATTCAAGGAGTTGACTATGATGAGACTTTCTCACCAGTAGCGAAGCTAAAGTCTGTGAGGATTATGTTAGCAATCGCTGCATATTATGATTATGAGATATGGCAGATGGATGTCAAAACAGCATTCCTCAATGGATACATTGATGAAGAGTTGTATATGATGCAACCCAAAGGTTTTGTCGATCCTAAAGATGCTAACAAGGTATGCAAACTTCAACGGTCCATATATGGATTGAAGCAAGCATCCCAAAGTTGGAATCAACGTTTTGATAAGGTAATCAAAAGCTTTGGTTTTATACAAACTTATGGAGAAGCTTGTATTTACAAGAAAGTGAGTGGGATCTCTGTAGCATTCTTAATACTATATGTAGATGACATATTGTTGATTGGGAATGATGTAGACCTTCTTAATAGTGTCAAGGAATATTTGAATAATAGTTTTTCAATGAAAGATCTTGGCGAAGCAGCTTACATATTAGGCATAAAGATTTATAGAGATAGATCGAGACGCCTAATATCATTGTCACAAAGTACATATTTGGACAAAGTTCTGAAGAGGTTTGGAATGGAAGATAGCAAGAAAGGGTTCTTGCCCATGTTGCCCAATACGACCTTGAGTAAAACTCAAAGTCCAGCGATGGTAGAAGATAGAGAAAGGATGAGTAAGACTCCCTATGCCTCAGCCATAGGATCTCTAATGTATGCCATGCCATGTACTAGACCCGACATTACATATGCTGTTAGTTTGACTAGCAGATATCAAAGTGATCCAGGAGTGGATCATTGGACAGCGGTCAAAAAAATCCTTAAGTACTTAAGAAGAACTAAGGATATGGTTCTTTCTTATGGAGGTGATGAACAACTCGTTGTTAATGGTTACACCGATGCTAGTTGGAACACCGATCCAGATGATTCTAAATCTCAATCTGGATACGTATTTACTTTGAATGGTGCAGCAGTTAGCTGGAGGAGTGCAAAGCAAAGCGTTGTGGCGAGATCTTCAACTGAATCGGAATACATAGCTGCTTCGGAGGCTTCACAAGAAGCAATATGGATGAAGGAGTTCATTACAGAGCTCGGTGTGGTTCCAAGTGCGCTGGACCCAATGTCTATCTATTGTGATAACATGGGCGCCATAGCCAATGCGCAAGAACCAAGGTCACACAAGAAGCTGAAGCACATCAAGCTACGTTTTCACGCTATTCGTGAACATGTACAAGATGGTGACATAAATATTTGCAAAGTACACACAGATCTGAATGTGGCAGATCCGTTGACTAAACCTCTCCCGAGGGAAAAACATGACCAACACCAAACTGCCATGGGTGTTCGGTATATTACCATGTAATCTAGATTAGTTGACTCTAGTGCAAGTGGGAGACTGTTGGAGATATGCCCTAGAGGCAATAATAAATGTAGTTATTATTATATCTTTGTGTTTATGATAAATGTTTACATTCATGCTATAATAGCATTAACCAGAAACATTAATACTTGTGTGATTTGTAAACTAAATTAGAGTCCCTGGTAAAGCCTCTTTATAATACTAGCTTGTTGATTAATAGATGATCATGGTTTCTTGATCATGAACATTTGAGATGTTGTTAATAACAAGGTCATATCATTAGGATAATGATATGATGGACATACTCCTATAGATAAGCGTAGCATAAAGATCAAGTCATTTTAATAGTTCAATTGCTATAAGATTTCTGATACATAGTAAACTAATTCCTTCGACCATGAGATCATGCTTATCACCATCAACGGAAGGATGCTTTGATGACATCAAACACCACACCATAACTGGGTGGCTATAAAGGTGGCATTGAGTGTTCGGAAAGTATGGGTTGAGACACATGAATCAAGAGTGGGATTTGTCCATCCATATGACGGATAGATATACTCTGGGCCCTCTCGGTGGAATGTCATCCAATTAGCTTGCAAGCATGTGACTGTCTCACAAGGGATCACATATCACGGGAACGAGAAAAGAGTACTTGTCGGTAACGAGGTTGAACTAGGTATGCAGAGATTCCGACGATCAAAACCTCGGATAAGTAAACTATCGTGAGACAAAGGGAAATTGGTTTCGTATGTAAGTGGTTCATTCGATTGCAAAGTAATCGTATAACTATGTGGGAGCCATATGAATTTCCAGATTCCTCTATTGGTTATTGATAGGAGAAGTGTCTCGATCATGTCCGCATAATTCACGAACTGTAGGGAGACACACTTAAGGATTCGATGTTGTTGAATAGTTATGGAATGATGAGTAAGAGACCGAATGTTGTTCAGAGTCTCGGATGGGATCCGGGATATCACGAGGAGATCCGGAATGGTCCGGAGAATAAGATTCATATAAGGAAAGTCCTGTTTCGGAGTTGGGGAATGATTCCGGTGTTTTCATCGGGAATGTTCTAGAAGGGTCCGGAAGGTCCGGCACTCCGGAAGGGAAGGGTACATGAATGTGTCATGACAATGTGGAATGGTTGCATAATGTACTAGGTCACTTGGCTAGGCAAAATAAAGGGAGAAATCAAATCCTAGTTTGAAAGTCAAACGCCAATTTGAAAAAGTCAAACAACAAGTTTGCTTGGTGGAGGGAGAGTAGGAAACCTACTTGGGGAGGATTTCCTCTCCCTCCACCCGCCGGCCAAGGAGGCCGACTTGAGGGAGGACTCCCTCCTCCCAAGCTGCGCCCTCCCACCTATATAAGGAGGGGCGGGGCTGCCCCTCTTCCACACACCCAACTCACCCAAAACCCTAGCCCTAGCCGCCGGCCTCCTCCAAGTCGCCGCCGCCCCTAGGGTTTTCTCCAAGTCGCCGACTTGGGGCTTTACCAAGCCCTAGCCGCCGTCCAAGATCCCCCCTTGGTGCCTCTAAACCCTAGATCACCAAGGCCTCTCTCATAGTCCACCATACTCGCTCCGGCTTAAGGCGAAGCCCTGCGAGATCTCCCCTCTACTTCCGGTACCACGCCGTCGTGCTGCCGGAATCGCGAGGAGAGTGCTACAACCTCTGCTGCTTGCTGGAACAAGGGAGAGGAAGGTCTTCATCGAGTACCGAACGTGTGACCGACTGCGGAAGCGCTGCCGGAACGCAGCGCCGGAAGGATCGTCTACGCGATCTTGTGATCGGCAAGAGTACGACTACATCACCCACGAGAATCCGCTCTCGTTAACCACTTTGGAATCTTCGAGGGCGAGTTACTTTATCGACTCGTTGCTACAATCTAGTAGATAGATCTTGGCTTGTTTGTTTGCATGCGGTAGATTTATTTTGTTTTCCATGCTACGAACCCCTGCAAGTACAAGTTCAATGTTTAAAATGTTCCCCATGATAGCATGGTTATGCTAATTCCAACGTATAAGTGCAACAATATACAACATAGATGACACAATGGTTCAAGTTTATTAGGGGCAAAGAATATAAAGTGTGCCATCAAGTTTGTGAGGGCTTTAATCACTAAGTTTTCACATAACAAAATAGTTTTTAATTGGAAGATAGCTGAAAACAAGAATATACTTGGAATGGTATTACACACCATGCATAGGAATTTATAGTGGACACTTTGGAATAACTTGGTTTCTTAGGAGTTGTAAGCATGAGTAGAGCTTACTCATATAAGTGGAGGCTAGCAAAAGACCGGGAGCAACCAACTAAGAGAGCAATAATGGCCATAATCATACAGAGCAACAAAACATTACTAATCAAAGCATAGAGTGGTACTACAAGTCAAGGACTAAATGATCATAGAGGATATGGTGACTTGTTCATAGTCATAACATGGTGGGAGCATGTGCCATGTCAACCCAAACAAAGAATCAACGGAGAATACCACAATACTATGCTTTTGCATGCTAAAACAACGCATAATTCTTTCAAGGCACACTAAGAAATCCCAATTGTTTGGAACAAGACATGCTACAACAATAATCACTAAGCATAAGGTCAAAACAACACCTAACATGTCATGCTAAGGTCTAAGTCACAGTCAATGCAAGCTCCTCTTGCACTTATCAATGAAGAAATTACTACTCCTTTCCAACACCAAGCAACTTATTTGCAAAACAACATAGCGAGAACGGGGGTCCAAACCACTTTATTCAAGCAAACTAAACAAGTAAGCAAACCAAACGAAAACTAATACGCTCCAAGAACAACACAACTGTGCATGAAACAATAAAAACACAGTGTCTAGACAGACCTAAGCTTTTTATTGATGAAGGGGATGCCTTGGGCATCCCCAAGCTTTGACGCTTGTATCTCTTGGATATTTCTTGGGGTGACACCGGGGTGGCATCCCCAAGCTTGAGCTTTTGTCCATTCTTCATCTCATTACATTATTCTCTCTCTACAGCTGAAGTTTTTTCCTTCATACAAAACTTCACACAATCTTCATTAGCAATATTAGTGTATTCAAAAGATAATAGACCCTTAGGTAAAGCTTTGGAAGAGCATACTTTTCACTAAAAACACATGCTACTGTAGCAACTCCTTCAAAAAGCTCAATTCACCTAAAGAGAACTCAAAAAGGAATCAATAAGAAGCAAATGCAAATAATGGCAGAAATCTGTCAAAACAGACCAGCAGGTAGAAACCGATTTTTTTCAAACATATTCTGCTGCTTAAATCAAAAAGTGTTGAACTAACGAATGTTAGATAACATACTGGGGGATTTATTAGTAATTTTTTAGCTCAATCCGAGTGACAGAGACCCCTCAAGAATTTTTTTGGTGGAGGACAAAAATCTGTTTCGGGACAGCAACTCCCCAAATCTTACTTCCCTCTCATTAGAGGTAATTCTTGGCACAAAAAGCAAACAAAAAGGATAATGAGAGGTCATTACTGAAGTAATAACTTCCAAGACTCAAGAAAACTCTTGGGTTATCTCCCAACAAGTACTTTTCTTTAACGCCTTTAAGTTAGGCACGATAGTTTGAGAAGATGCTCACATAAGAAATATGAATTGAAGTAAAAGAGAGCATCAAGAAGAAAATTCAAAACACATTTAAGTCTAACCCACTTCCTATGTTTTGGAAACTTGTACACAAATAAATTCACAAAGAACAAAGTGACAAGCATAGGAAGATAAAACAAGAGTAACATCAAAACTTTCAGCACATAGAGAGGTGTTTCAGTACCATGAAAAATTCTACAACCATACTTTTCTCTCTCATAATAATTTTCAGTAGCATCATGAATAAACTCAAAAATATATCTATCACATAACGCATGCTTTTCATGATCTACAAACACATAATATCTATCAAGCTCAAAAATAGTGGGATTAAAACCTTCACAGGTTTTACCCACAGTAGATATTTCAAAAGGATCCATAGGAACATAACATTCATCCTCGTTTGGTAAGCATGGGTGACAATCAAATAATATAAGAGGTAAAGAGTTACTCTCATTATAAGGTAGGCATGGATAGATCCATTCTTACTCCTTTTGTTCATCACTCTCGTTTTTTTCATCTAATGAGCTTCCAGTTTCAACTATTTCTTCTTCCATTGGCTCCTGCAAGGCATTAGTATCTTCTATTTGTGGAAAGCATCTATTAAAATATTCAAGAATATAGCCATTTTCTTCCTTGTAATTATCAAAGCAAAATTTAAGAATCTCATAAACCTCATATTCATAAGGTGCATAATCAGTGTTTTCAAGCAAACTGGCAAGTTTAAATGCACCCTTGAAAACAATAAATTCTTCAATTTGTTTCACATCATAAAAGTCATTATTTCCTTTAACATAAGAAGACATGGCAACATTATCATTATACTCACATTGAAAAGGGAGGTGTTTATACCTCCTACAACAACAAGCTTTATCAAAGCAATGAGTAACATTATAAGTAGAGAACACCTCTCTAGCAATAGTATTCAACTTATCAATTTGTTCCCATAATTGTTTCCCGTTTTGTGACAAACAGTGTTCCTTATAATAATACTTTTCTTATTCCGTGAACCCACATTGCCAATAAGAACTAGTACAAAGAAACCATCCATTGATAGAAAGCATGACCAAGCAACGCAATAACAGACCAACAACTAGAGTAGGAACTGTTTTTTGTGTGTTTTTGATAAGAGAAAGCAAACCGAACTAAACTAATTTTTTTTGGAGTTTTTGATAAAAAGAGGCAAACAAAACCAAGCAAAACAAACTAAGAAAACTAAAAACAAACTAAAGAGAAAGGATGTGAAGGACTCCCATTGTGAAGACATCCTTAGCCTCCCCGGCAACAGCGCCAGAAAACTTGTTGATGACTCCTTGATGGCGCTAGAGAACTTAGCGCTTGACGTGGAGCCTGTTGGGAACCCCAAGAGCAAGGTGTGAAGTAGCACAGCAGCAAGTCTTCCCTCAGTAAGAAACCGAGGTTATCAAACCAGTAGGAGGAAGGAAACGTCACACAGGTACTGCAAGCAATGCGTAGACCTGCACAACATAAACTCAATACTTTGCCCCAACTATCAGTGAGGTTGTCAATCTCACCGGTTGCTGTAACAAAGGATTAAACGTATGGTGTGGAAGGTAATAG
The DNA here is from genome assembly GCA_910589765.1 of Avena atlantica. Classification (NCBI taxonomy): domain Eukaryota; kingdom Viridiplantae; phylum Streptophyta; class Magnoliopsida; order Poales; family Poaceae; genus Avena; species Avena atlantica. The sequence goes on along the minus strand of OU342733.1, from coordinate 434,743,033 downwards.
TTTGCAGCAAGTAAACAAGTAACAATGGAAGATGTATCAATGGTAAAGATTGGACTGGGGTCCATAGTTCACTAGAGGTGCTCTCCTTAGATAAACAACATGGCATGAAGGGTAAACAAATTACAGCAGGGCAATTGACAGGAACTGAGCAAGGCATAACAATACAATACTAGACAAAAAGATCCTATGAGATTCGATTGGGCAATACAACATTATACATAGACCGCCATCCAACTACATCTATGACTAGAAGTCCACCTTCAGGTTATCATCCGAACCCCCTCCAGTATTATGTTGCAAGCAACAGACAACTGCTTTAAGCAAAGTGTGTAAGGTAAACAATCCACTTGTTCCATGAAAAAGAGACATTGTTTTCTCCCTAGTAGCAATATCACATCTACAACCGAAGAGATTTCTGTCACTTCCCTTGGAAACTAGTGGCATGAACCCACTATCGAGCATAAATACCCCCTCTTAGAGTCACTAGCAACTACTTGGCCAAGATAGCTACTAACAACTGAAATGGATCGTATGGGCACCTAGAGGGGGGGTGAATAGGTGCTACCCAATTTTTATTTCTTTTTCAATTTTAGGCTTGACACAAAGTAAATTCTCTAGATATGTAACTATGAGAATTTACCTATATGCAAACCTATCTACTAAGCACGTAAAGAGAGGAGCGAGGGAACCGTAGTGGACCACGGGGAGACAGAGGGATTTGTTTTCCGCAGTTCCTTCCTTGTTAAGGGAAGTACATCTGTGTTGGAGGGGTGGGCGGTTCTAAGACCACCATGCCACAATAGGCCTCACCCTATTCTCCGATGGATCTCGCCACGAGAGGCCTGATCCACCTTCTCCACTATTGGTACCCTTCGAGGCGGGAACCGGTTCCTTTACAACGCTACCGGGGCACACACACCCACAACTGAATTGGGGGCTCCCAAGATGACAACAAGCTGTCACAAGAACAAGGTTTATCAATATAAACAAAACAAGGATCTAGGTATTTGCAAGAAATACTAGATCGATGATTCTCCGAATGAATGGAGAGGAGATGAAGCGCTTGATTGCAGTTGATGAAGATCGAGTTCTCCTCCTTCGATTCCCCAAGGGACGGGGCCTTTGGGTGGATCTAGGTGGAGCTCTCTTGGATGAAGGTTGCAGATCAGATCTTGACTTTTTCGAATGAACCAAGAACTCTGGCAGGAGGGGGAAGGCTGGCTTAAATACCCCATGATCAGATCTGGCCATTGAACAAGTTTGGGGGCGGATTATCTGCCCCCCACTAGGGGCGGACTATCCGCCCCGGGGGAAACTACGCCCCCAGGGCGGATACTCCGGGGAGAAAATCCACCCCTCTCTGGGGATGGCACCTGAAGAACTTGATGAAGACCTGGTGGGGGATTATCCGCCCCCCTCCCGGGGCGGATTATCCGGCGTGGCCGGAAAGTCCGGCCGAAACTCCGCCCCCTTCTAGGGCTTGCGCCTTGGCAACGAGCATGAGGGGCGGATTATCCGGCCCCCTTGAGGGGCGGATTATCCGGTCGAAACTCCGCCCCCCTTCTAGGGCTTGCGCCTATCAGGTAAAAGGGTGGGGCGGATTATCCGCCCCTGGTGGGGGCGGATTATTCGCCCCCCAAAGGCAGATTCCTTTTCCTTTTATCCTTAGAGAGAACTGCAACACTTCAACACACATTAAATAATCCTTGATATTGTTATCTAACACACAAAACACTAGGGATTATGAAATATTCTTTCAACAACGGAGACCATGCAAGATCACAAACAACACAGACATGATAGAATCAAATAGACAAAACCATTAATCAATCTGATATAGTAATCTCAATATCCATCGGATCCCGCAAACACAACATGCATGATTACAAATAGATTAGATCTTGATCATGAACGGAGCTCACAAGATCTATACATGAAAGCACAAGGAGGAGATACAACCATCTAGCTACTACATGGACTCGTAGTCCAAGGTGGAACTACTCACACTTCATACCGGAGAGAAGACCTCCAGGATGATTTCCCCTCTGGCAGGGTTCCGGGAAGAACTTATGATCCCCCCGATCTAGGGACAATGGTGGTGGCGGCTACAGAAGGTTTCGTGGAGTTTTTATCGGGTACTTAGGATTTCTGCATCGGGGGCTTCTTATAGGCGAAAAGGCGAGGCGGGGAGGCGACCAGGGGGGCCACACCCTTCCCAGGCGTGGGTCCACCCTAGCCCGCGCCTGGGGAGTGTGGTGGCCCTCTGGCACCTCTCCATTCATCTTCTGGATTCGTGTCCCCCACGGTAAAATATTGACTTCGGCTTTTGTCCCGTCCAATTCCGAGAATATTGATTTGCTACCTTTCTGGAACGAAAAAGAGAAGAAAACATGCAACTGGCACTATGGAAACTTGTTAATAGGTTAGTTCCATAAAATATATAAAAACACCTCAAAGTGTAGACAAAGCAAGGCAAAGTAGATACTAAACAAGCATGGAGCATAAAAAATTATAGATACGTTTCCGACGTATCACAGAGCGACAAAACATTACTAATCAAAGCATAGAGTGGTACTACAAATCAAGGACTAAATGATCATAGAGGCTCTTGTGACTTGTTCATAGTAATAACATGGTGTGAGCATGTGCCAAGTCAACCCAAACAAAGCATCAAAAGAGAATACCACAATACTATGCTTTTGCATGCTAAAACAATGCATGATTCTTTCAAGGCACACTAAGCAATCCCAATTGTTTGGAACAAGACATGCTACAGAAATAATCACTAAGCATAAGGTCAAACGACACCTAGCATGACATGCTAAAGTCTAAGTCACAGTCAATGCAAGCTCCTCTTGCACTTTCAAGCAAGAACTTTCTTTTCCTTTCCAACACCAATAAACTTATTTGAAACAACACAGCGAAAACGAGAGTCCAAACTACTTTATTCAAGCAAACTAAACAAACTAAGCAACGCAAATGAAAACTAAGACGCTCCAAGAACAACACAACAGTGCATGAAACATTAAAAACGAAGTGTCTAGAAAGACCTGAGCTTTTTATTGATGAAGAAGGGGATGCCTTGGGCATCCCCAAGCTTTTACGCTTTTACCTCTTGGATATTTCTTGGGTTGACACTGGGGTGGCATCCCCAAGCTTGAGCTTTTGTCCATTCTTCATCTCATTACATCATTCTTTCTCTACACCTGCAATTTTTCCTTCATACAAAACTTCACACAATCTTCATTAGCAACATTAGTGTATTCAAAAGATAATAGACCCTTGGGTTTAGCTTTAGAACATCAAAACTTTCACTAAAAACACAAGCTACTGTAGCAATTCCCTCAAAAATCTCAATTTCCCAAAAAAATAACCCAAAAAGGAATCAATAAGAAGCAAATGCAAATAATGGCAGAAATCTGTCAAAACAGACCAGTAGGTAGAAACCGTTTTTCGAAAATCTTCGGTTGCTTAAATCAAAAAGTGTTGAACTAACGAAAGGATTTAACATACTAGGGGATTTATTCGTAAATTTACAGCTCAATCCGGCTTATAGAGACTCCTCACGAATTTTTATGGCGGAGGACAGAAATCTGTTTCGGTACAGCAACTCCCCAAATCTTACTTTCCTATTATTAGAGGTCATTCTTGGTACAAAAAGCAAACAAAAAGGATAAGTATAGGTTATTACTGAAGTAATAACTTCTAAGACTCAAGGAAACTCTTGGGTTATCTCCCAACAAGTACTTTTCTTTAACGCAATTAAGTTAGGCACAAGAAGCAAGAAATCAAGTATTTTCAAATGTGGAAGCATTAACATCAAACCTTGCTTTCAAAGGAGGATAAAAAGCAACTTCTCTCTCCTCATAGTGAAGTGTTCAATACCTTTCTTGAATGGAAATTGATATTTAATGGTGCCTTCTTTCATATCAATGATGGCACCAACAGTTCTAAGAAAAGGTTTCCCAAAGTAATAGGACAAGAAGCATTGTATTCAACATCCAAAACATAGAAATCAATAGGGACATAAGCATTGTTAACCATAATGAGAACATCATTAATACTCCCCATGAGTTTCTTATTAGCATTATCATTAAGTGGGACATCCAAATAACAATCTTCTAAAGGTGGCAAATCAAGCATCTCATAAATCTTCCTAGGCATAATAGAGATACTAGAACCAAGATCACATGAAGCTTTGAGATCAAAGTCATTCACTTGCATATTAATAATGGGTTCCCAACTATCTTCTACTTTACTAGGAATAGAAGCTTTGTGTTTTAGCTTCTCTTCCTTAATCTTAACAAGAGCATCTGTAATGTGTTTGGTGAAAGCAACATGCATATCAGTAGCATCAGGACTTCTAGCAAGTTTTTGCAGGAACATAATCACTTCAGAAATATTGCAACCATCTATATCAAAATCAAACTTAGCATCACTAGTAGTATACTCATTAGGCTTAGGCATTGTAGGAGGAGGAATAGGGACTTCTTGTGGTTTAGTGGTATCCATTCTAGTGATGGTGCACACACTATTGTTTCTATCAATTTCAGCTTCCCTTTCCCACTTAGCATGAAGTTGAGATAACAGTCTAACATTTTCATCAATAGTAACTTGTATGGCATGAGTAGCAGCAAAGGTACTTTCCATGGTTTCAGGTTTAGCAGCCATTTTATTAATCAAGGAGGACTGTGCTTCAGACAAAGAGGAAATATTTTTCTTTGCACTAAATTTTTTTTGACTATAAACTAGGAATTTCTCTATTCAGATTCTCAAGCCGATGAATAATATTTTTTAGGATAATATATTGTTCTTCCATAGTTTTAGTGAATATCTTGTTTTGCTCATATTGCATCTGCATAAAGTTCTTAGTGGATCTTTCAACTCCTAGAATCCTCTCTTCACTAGGCATTCCAGATCTACCATGATAAGTATTTCCATTATTAGGAGGATCAGGCCTATAATTACCATAAGTATTGTTGCCAAAATTGTTGTTTCTAACGAAGTTCACATCAACTTGCTCTTCTTGAGCAACCAATGAGTGTAGGGGAACATTATTTGGATCTAAAAGAGCTTTCCATTAACAAGCATAGCCATAATAACATCAATCTTATCACTCAAAGAGGAGGTTTCTTAAACAGAATTTACCTTCTTACCATGTGGAGCTCTCTCAGTGTGCCATTCAAAGTAATTAACCATCATATTATCAAGGAGTTTTGTTGCAGCACCCAAAGTGATGCTCATAAAGGTACCTCCAGCAGCTGAATCCAACAGGTTTCTTGAAGAGAAGTTCAAACCTGCATAAAAAGTCTGGATAATCATCCAAGCAGTAAGTCCATGAATGGGACAATTCTTAACCAAAGATTTCATTCTTTCCCAAGCTTGAGCAACATGTTCATTATCAAGTTGTTTAAATTTCATAATATCACTTCTCATAGATATAATCTTAGCAGGAGCGTAGTACTTTCCAATAAAAGCATCTTTGCACTTAATCCAAGAATCAATACTATTTCTAGGCAAGGATAACAACCATTCTTTAGCTTTTCCTATCAAGGAGAAAGTAAACAACTTGATCTTAATAATATCTCCATCTACATCCTTATACTTTTGAATCTCACAAAGTTCAACAAAGCTATTGAGATGGGAAGCAGCATCATCAGAACTAGCACAAGAAAATTGCTCTCTCATCACAAGATTCAACAAAGCAGGCTTAATTTCATAAAAGGTAGCATCGGGAACAGGTGGAGCAATAGGAGTGCTTAGGAAATCATTGTTGTTTGTGCTAGTGAAGTCACACAACTTGGTGTTCTCAGCAGAGTTCATTTTGGCAAAAGTGGAGCAAGCCAAAACAACAACAGCAACTAGAGCAGGAACTATTTTTTGTGTGTTTTTGATAAGGGAAAGAAAACCAAACTAAACTTTTTTTGGAGTTTTTGATAAAAAGAGGCAAATAAAACCAAACAAAAGAAACTAAGCAAAACAAAAACAAAGTAAAGAGAAAGGTTGTGGAGCACTCCCCTTGTGAAGACGTCCTTAGCCTCCCCGGCAACAGCGCTAGAAAAATCTTGTTGGCTTGTTGTCAACGCCTCGTTGGGAGACCCCAAGAGCTAGGTGTGATAAGAACAACAACAAGTTTTCGCTCAGTAAGAAACCGAGGTTATCGAACCACTAGGAGGAAGGAAACGAATCAAAGGTGTTGCTAGCAACTTGGAGAACTGCACAACACAAACTCAAGACTTTGCCCCAACAAACAGTGAGGTTATAAATCTCACTGGTTTGCTGTAACTGTCACATACCAAAATTTTCCAAATTTTGTAATGTGAAAAAAAATGAATAAACAAAATAAATAATTGTTGAAATTTAGGGTGAAAAGAAACTTTTTGTTTTGAAATGAAATCATCAAAACCCATCTTGAATAAACTTGGATAAAATTTGAATCCAACTAAATTCAAATCAAGTGAAATGCATTCTACATAAATGCATCTTGGAACTTAAACACTTGGAAAAAAAACCAAAACCCTAAAACCCTAATGGAAGAAATCATTTCCAAGATATCTCTAAATTTCATAATATCACTTCTCATAGATATAATCTTAGCAGGAGGGTAGTACTTTCCAATAAAAGCATCCTTGTACTTAATCCAAGAATCAATACTATTTCTAGGCCAGGATAGCAACCATTCTTTAGATTTTCCTCTCAAGGAGAAAGGAAATAGCTTGAGCTTAATAATATCTCCATCTACATCCTTATACTTTTGCATCTCACAAAGTTCAACAAAGCTATTGAGATGGGCAGTAGCATCATCAGAACTAGCACCAGAAAATTGCTCTCTCATCACAAGATTCAACAAAGCAGGCTTAATTTCATAAAAGGTAGCATCAGGAGCAGGTGGAGCAATAGGAATGCTAAGGAAATCATTGTTGTTTATGCTAGTGAAGTCACACAACTTGGTGTTCTCAGCAGAGTTCATTTTGGCAAAAGTGGGGCAAGCAAAAAACAGCAGCAGCAGCTAGAGCAGGAACTAATTTTTTTTTGTGTTTTTGATAAGAGAAAGCAAACCAAACTATTTTTTTTAGTTTTTGATAAAAAGAGGCAAAAAAACCAAACAAAATAAAATAAGAAAACTAAAAACAAAGCAAAGAGAAAGGAGGAGGACTCCCCTTGTGAAGACGTCCTTAGCCTCCCCCGCAACGGCGCCAGAAAATCTTGTTGGCTAGCTGTTGACGTGGAAGCTTCTTCTTATTTTGTTCCCCGGCAACGGCGCCAAAAAGTCTTGATGCGTGTTGACGCCCTATTGGGAAACCCCAAGAGCAAGGTATGATGCAGCACAACAGCAAGTTTTCCCTCAGTAAGAAACTGAGGTTATCGAACCAGTAGGAGGAAGGAAACGCCTCAAAGGTGTTGCAAGCAACGTGGAAACCTACACAAAACAAACTCAAGACTTTGCCCCAACTAACAGTGAGGTTGCCAATCTCACCGGTTGCTATAACAAATGATTAACTGTATGGTGTGGAAGGTGATGATGGTTTGCAGCAAGTAAACAGTAATAGTGGAAGATGTATCAATGGCAAAGATTGGACCGGGGTCCATACTTCACTAGAGGTGATCTCCTTAGATAAACAAACAAGGCATGGTGTGTAAACAAATTACAGCAGGACAATTGATAGGACTGAGCAAGGCATAACAATGCAATACTAGACAAAAAGATCTTATGAGATTCGATTGGGAAATACAATAATATACATAGACCGCCATCCAAATGCATCTATGAATAGAAGTCCACCTTTGGGTTATCATCCGAACCCCCTCTAGTATTAAGTGCAAGCAACAGACAACTGATTTAAACAAAGTGTGTAAGGTAAACAATCCACTTGTTCCATGAACAAGAGACCGTTGTTTTCTCCCTAGTGGCAAAAGCATATCTACAACCATAGAGATTTCTGTCACTTCCCTTGATTAAGTAGAGGCATGAATCCACTATCGAGCATAAATACCCCCTCTTGGAGTCACTAGCAACTACTTGGCCAAAATAGCTACTAACAACGGAGAGCATGCAAGATCACAAACAACACAGACATGATAGGATCAAATAGACAAAACCATTAATCAATCTGACATAGTAATCTCAATATCCATCAGATCACCGCAAACACAACATGCATGATTACAAATAGATTAGATCTTGATCATGAATGGAGCTCACAAGATCTAGACATGAAAGCACAAGGAGGAGATACAACCATCTAGATACTACATGGACCCGTAGTCCAAGGTGGAACTACTCACGCTTCATACCGAAGGCTGGCATGATGAAGAAGAAGGCCTCCGTAATGATCTCCCGTCCGGCAGGGTGCCGGGAAGAGCTTCAGACCCCCCGATCTAGGGACGATGGTGGCGGCGGGCTACAGACGGTTTCGTGGAATTTTGATCAGGTTCCTAGGGTTTCTGCATCGAGGGATTCTTATAGGCGAAGAGGCGAGGCTGTGAGGCGGCCAGGGGGCCCACACCCTGCCCAGGCGCCCTGTGGTGCCCCTCCATCTCTCCTCTGGACTCCGTGTTCTCCTCGATGAAATATTGACTTTGGATTTTGTCCCGTCCAATTCCGAGAATATTTTCTTACTAGCTTTTCTAGAACCAAAAACAGCAGAAACCAGGCAACTGGCACCGTGTCAACTTGTTAATAGGTTAGTACCAGAAAACATATGAAAAAAACCTAAAAGTATGGACAAAGCAAAGCAAAGTATATACTAAACAAGCATGGAACATAAAAAATTATAGATATGTTTCCGCCGTATCAATGGTTCTAGACCCTATGCTCATCTCCAACGAGCGCACTTGTTGCTTCTCGCGCATACTAGTAGACGACGGCAGCAGCCTCAACCTGCTCTAGCGTTCCTCTAGGGAGAAGTTGGGCATCCAGGAGCACGACCTGCAACCCTCAAGCACTATGTTCCATGGCGTTGCGCCTGGACCCCCGTGTGTCCCAATGGGAATGATCTGACTAGATGTCATATTCGGCTCGGAGGAGAACTTTCGATGCAAGCCGATTTGGTTTGAAGTGGTAAACTTAGCCAGCACATACCATGCTCTTCTTGGGATCCCTGCCCTTGCAAAGTTCATGGTGGTCCCCCACTACGCATACCTCAAGATGAAGTTGCCGGTGCCGAATGGAGTGATAACTGTGTCCGTGTCAACACCCGGATTTTTCAATCCTAGATGCCTGTTATGCCATACATCGCAATCCCAGGATTACCATTTTTGCGAGACATAACATAATTGGATACCATAGTACTTCATCCATTACAAACGATACATAAGTTCTTACACAAATAGGGATCTCATGATCCAGTTCTTAATACAACATCAAGCAGCGGAATACGTAGTAATAACGGTAGCGTAGGCGAAGCTCCATCTTCGGGGTCACAGGCAATGCTGACGATGGGAGATGATCCTAGTTGTCGTAACCTTCCTGGGGTCCATCCTCTAGGTACTCCTCTTCATAGTCTGTCCATGGGAATAGCCAGGGACAAAGCCATGAGTACTCTTTAAGTACTCGCAAACTAATACTAACAAGTAAAGGGGTTTTTGGATAATAGGACACTAGGCTCTAGGGTTGTTTTGCAAAAGTCAGATTTATCTCTACTAGGTTCTGAAGCTAGTCATACTTGTATAAATCCTAAGTGGGAACTTGTATTTCCGTTCACAACTCTGTTGTGGTCAAATCAAAGTCTCAAGTCGTTTCACAAGTCATTTTGATAAGTCTGACGGGGGAACAGTATGGCCACTCCAACTGTCCATAACCGCGGACGCGGATATTCGAATAGTTTGACACTCTGCTGAGATTGTACACTTTCACCACAACATTCGATACATCCGTCAGGAACAAATCCTGAATTCACCATACAGTATGTGGATAATCAATCCTAACCTTTCAATTACACTCCCTAGTATAAGCACCTCTCCTGTGAGTTTGGCCTCCCAACCATGACCACTGTCATCTTGGGTACTGCACAGGTGGACAATCTTCACAAGGTAGCCTCAGCTCAGACCTTGGCCGTGAGGGAACTAATACTAAGGTATATAAGTTTCCAGTCAAGCCCTACCCAATATTCGGGTATTGTGGTTGTACGCAAAAATTGGAATGGTATCGCATCCAGACAACCATCAGTTTTATAAAGGGCTAAGGCTCATGCCTCAACATTTTTATCACCAGAATCATCAAGTGTTTGGAAACACATGTCCAAAACATTTCAATAGAATGATCCATCATTCCAAGGTTTTCATAACCATTTTTCCACCAAGTATTCCCATCTAAAGTTGATCAAGTTTTATGCTTAGCACTAGCATATACAGGTGGGGGTAGTACTAATGGGGGATGGTAACTAGTGGAGTTTCAACTAAGTCCAACCTTATATCTTAGGCGGATATCAAGGTTTCTAGCTTAGGCCAAATTTTATGCTCTTTAAGCAACCTTCAGCACAACTGTCTAGTATCTACCAAACTCTGAGGTAGACTCCAAGTAAGCTTTGATAAAGAAATAAAGTAAGAAGCTTGCCATAAAACTAGGATTGGTTTAGCAAGTGGGTATGGTCACATATGCTTAAGGCATAAAGTAATCATCTCACAAGTATGGGTTTGTGGCACCAGTAGGGTATCTTGCAAGTGTTAGCTTGCACATTCACTAGTGGTATTAGGCTTGTATTGGTCAACTTGGTTAGTAAAGCTTGCAATCAATGTCAATATAAGCTTGCATAGGTATAGTATCTTGCAAGTGTTAGCTTGCCTTGTGCAGAGCAGTGGTTGAAGTTCTCCTCGGCTTCCTCTTCGTAGTATCCTCCTTCCTCCTCGTATCCTTGGTCGGTACTAGCGTGTACGAATAAATACGAGGTACACAATCACCAAACAATACTTAACTACTTGCAATCATCACACACAAGGGTCCTATAGATGATCTAGCATCATCTCTAACATTACAAGGTTGAAGCTTGGTTTAAATCCTTTTTTTATTTTTAGAAAAGTAATTTCTACTCATTGAAAAACTACTTAAGATTTAATATTCTCCAAACTAAACATGGGATCATGTTGACACATGTCATCACCACATATTGTAGTCCATGGGAATGTGATTTAAAGTGGTGTCACAATTTAATAAGGTTTTACCCTTTTATTTTAATTAATTAAAGTGGCTAGAAATGCTTATGAAGCATTCTTTTAATACTTGAACATTATTTCTGCAAGTAAACCTATATATATTTTTATATATTCTGAAAGGTATGGTTAAATGTGATTTTTGAGAGTTGGAATCAACTCAAAATCTTTTATGGTTTAAATTTGAAAAATGTTTGAATGCAGAAAAGCTTCTGCCTTGTTATTTTTACTATGGGTGACCTAGAGATCCAAATGACTTGAATCCAATGGTCTTGGATTAAGCATTCACAGACCTTTCGAACAAAATTGGTTTCATCCAATTTGGTGCACTGAATCGATCTGGGTTGATTTTTGAAGTTGGGTACAGAAGTTTGTTTGAATTTAAAAAGAAAAGGTTTAATTTGAAATGCTGGGCTGCGCGGGAAATTCTAACGGGCCGGCCTGCTAAGCGCAGTGCTCCCGCGGGCTGCTTAAGTGGGTGTCCCCACTCGTCAGTGACACGGGGCTGGGCGAAGCGGTATGGGGCAACGTGGGTCGTTCGATCTAGTTCTAATCCAACGGCTGAGGGTCATCGTCGACGCGAGACAGCTCCGGCGAGAACGAAACCTAGCGCGGCCAGTGAGGGGTGCTGGGGGATCACCGGGGTACGGGCGAGGGTCGGTGAGGCGGGCGAACGACGAAGTCGACGACGGCGAACCTCCTGGTACCGGTGGCTTCTCCTGGGGCGGCTCCAATCGCTAGCTCCCTTCTTCTCTGGCAGCGACAGGCTCTAGTGAAATTCCGGCGAGGTGGTGCTCGGCTTGCTCTGAGAATGGTGTGGCACGGTCAGTGGGTAGAGGGGAGTGAGATGGTGTGAAGAAATTGTGCGGGGGTGGCCTCTATTTATAGTCGAGCGAGGGGACCGTCGGGGCGCACGGTGAGCTCGTCGGGGGCGACGTTACAGGCGGCTATAGGCATGGGCAAGGGTAGGGGACGGTGCTGTGTCTCCTGGCGATGCTCAACGACATGGTCGCGAGGCATGGGGCGGTGTGGTTTGGTCTGGAACGGGCGGTGCTCTGCGCGGCAGAGGCGGCATCTTCGACGGCGGGCGGTGGTTGTATGGCGCGGGGCGGCAAACGGGGATGTCTGGCGGTCTCCTGGGTCGGTGGTGATCGTGTGTGCGCGCGGTGAGGGCGGCGCGCGATCTGTGGATGCTGGTCGCGGGTGGCGCTCTGGCGCACGCTCGGCATGGTCTGGGCGTGTCTTGTGCGCGTGGTCCAGGGCTTGGCAACGCTCGCGGCTGGGACAGGCAGTGGCGGTGGACGGTGGGCTGCCTCCCAGACATGCTGGCTAGGCTTGCTGCTGCTCCTAGCTTGCTGTCCACATTGGGGTGACATGGGGGTGCTCGGTTGTTCACCATTAATGGCAATGGCAAGCTCACAGGGGTGCTAGTGTTGGTATAACCTTTCTAGATGATCTACTGGATTGTGTGAGAGCTAACTAGGGAACAAGTTAGGCTCAAAACACTGCACACTATAGTGTTTGTGGGTTTGTTTGATTTGTGTCTGCAACCTGTTTGATGAAATGGCCGCATGAAATCAAGTTTTGAATTTTGAAATGATTTTTGGTGGTTTGCTAGATTGGTTCTGATGAGTCTGCAGATGCTTGGGTTTTGAAAGTTGAGCTTGTTTGAGTGGGTTTTGAAAAAGTGGGATCTTCCCATATGAAGAAGATTCAATTTTGAATTGTCATTTAAACTATGCATTTGAAAGTTTCTGGATGATCACAAAGTGGGCCTTGATACCTTGTTATGAGTACATTCAAGGGGTGCAAAGATCCAGAAAAGTTTTTGTTAGGTTTTGGAAGTTTGAGACAGCCAAAGTAGGCATGGGAGTTAAATTGGTCAAAATGACCATTCACTTAATATATTTGTTTTGATTTACTTGTCTTTAGGAAAAGTGTGGGGAATGTTTTAGATGATGTTTATTTCACCTAAGAAACATTTTACAAGCAATGGATCACACAAACAAGGTGGTTTTTAAAGAAATTCAAAATCCATGCATACACATATACATGCATTCATGAATTGATTTAGAAAAGTTTTTGTTAACCCTAATCTTGATGATTAGTATTTGATGATCTAAGTTTGGTATTTTTGGGATGTTACAGTCCGGCTTCTACAAGAGGTCAAAGGCATGCGCGTCGGAGGGCGCAAAGATAGCCGAGCGCGAGATCATACGCAATCTGGAGCTGCTGTAGGAAGAAGTGCCAACTAGAATGAAGCCAAGTGGATACAAGGCGTTCCAGCAGTCCAAGGAGACTAGGAAGATCCCGCTCGACCCGGCTAATCCATCCAAGTGAGTCACCATTGGTGCCGGCTTGGACAGCGAATAGGAAAGCGCGCTCGTCGACTTCCTTCGTGAGAATTGAGACATCTTCCATGGTCTCTCAAAGACATGACGGGTGTATCGAGGGAGTTCGCTAAGCACTCTCTTCATGTATGGACGGATGCCAAGACGGTCAAGCAACCCCTCCATCGCTTCACGAAGGACAAGAGAAAGTTCATCGGCGACGAGATCGCCAGGCTCCTCGCAACTGGGTTCATCATGGAAGTGTACCACCCGGACTGGCTGGCTAACCCGGTCCTGGTGCTGAAGAAGAACAAGACTTGGTTCATGTGTATCGACTACACTATCCTAAACAAGGCGTGTCCGAAAGACCCTTTCGCCTTGCCCAGTATTGATCAAATCATTGACCGTAACACCCATAGTTTTATTAAATGGTAATTAGGATTTGATTGTGCATTCATGAGCATCATGCAATCTTGCTAACATAAAAATCCAAATAAGGATAACAAAACCCTAAACCCTAACCCTCACTCTCTATTTGAAATGTATTCAAAATGGCTTTCGAATTTTGAAAACCCAAAACCCATGGAGCCCAAATGGATTAAAAGGGCACCTTCAGTATTTTAATATGTTTGTAAAGTTATGGTATTTTGGAAATATTCAAAACAGATTACAAATGAAAATACAAAAGGGAAATTGAAAAATAGAAAAAGGGGAATGTTTTACAAAAAAAAGCCCGAGACCACCCAGGCCGATGTCCACTCTCTTCCTCCCCTTCTGGAACCTTTTATGCGGCCCACTCTCGGCCCAAGCGCAGCCCACAGCTGGCCCGTACCGCTTCGCTCCTCCCATGTTCGCTGTCTTCCTCCCCGACGACCAAGCAACTCGGTGGAGCTCGCTCTGCCGCCCGATGACGCCGGCTGCACCACGATGCCCACCGCCGCCCTCCAGTGTCTACAAGACCCCCTGGCCTCCGCTGGAGAACCCTAGACGTGCCTCACTCTCCCTCTTCCTCTCCCTCTCTCCTTTCTCCCTGAGCCCGAAACCCTAGCCGCTGGAAACCGCCAGTCCCCGCCGTTCCGTGCTTCCCCGAGCCCTGCTAGGCCTACTAGAAGCTCCTCATCGCCGTGTTGATCATCCCTGCCAAAGGAATCGAGCCCGAGCATCCCCAGCTGCCTCCGACGAGCTCGTCTCCCCGAAGTCTGGTCATCGTCGATTCGCTTGTCCCCGACCTCCCCCGTCATCACAGATCCTACAGACGCGCTCCTGGTGAGCTTTCGGTCCTTCTGCACCCCTCTGTTCCTCCTCTCGCTTCCTGGTTTGCCGCCACACCATGTACCGCCGCTCGCCGTCGTCGTCCATCGTCATGGAAGTCGCTACGACAACCATCTCATGGCGGCGCCGCCACAATTAGGCTCCCCGCAACGCCCCGCGTCGAACTAGCCCGCTCCTGCGTCCCAGCATCACCTCTAGCGCCAGCCCCGCGCTCGATCTGAGAGGATCACCATTGTTGACGTCAGCATGACGTCAACCTGGTGTCATATCTCCATTTTGTTTTTGTTTTTGTTTTTGTTTTAATATTTTTTGTAAATAAATTCTATATTTGTATAAATGCTGACAGGTGGGTACAACCTGTAAGTTGTTTAAATATTTTCAGAAATGTTTTCTGATTAATAAAAATAGTAAAGTATTTTCCAAAATGTAATTATTTTGTAATATTTCAAAAATGATTTAAAAATGAATTAAAAATGGAGAAATTCATAACTAATTCATTTTAATTGAGAAAAATAAAAATAATATATCAAAATATTTAGAAAAATGAGATCTTTGCAGTAGAATCAAAATCATGCATTGTTAAACAACTTATATGACAAGTTTCATTATAGAACAAAATGAACCCCGTATGTGATTCCGAGGTTTCCCCTGAATTAGGGTTTGCACCCCTGGGACGCCTCTTAAAATGCCAAGCATTAGGGTTACAGTTCAGTTTAATTTAACTTGTCATATCATCATTCTTGCTTGAGCATTGCATCGATGCCATGTGTTGATTGTTTTCCTTTCTTTTGGGTGTTTCCGCTTCTTTTCGGTAGAATACGAGAACAAGTCCGATATCGAAGACCAAGATCAACATCATCAAAGTTTGAAGATCAATACTTAATCAAATGTAATCAAGTCAAGTACCAGGTGTCTAAAGATCTGCTTATCGAGTATCAACAAACTAGACAAACAAAGCCCCAGACATGATACAATCCTATGTTTTCAATCATTTCAAGGCGTTCCTGCTCCTTCCTTGGTACTCCGTTCGTAGCACCGGCGTTCCTGCTCCTTCCTAGAAGGTCGTTGCTTACTCTCCCGGCCAGCTGCTACTCCACATGTTGGTATGCACACAGCACACAGCTCCCATCTGACTACAGTTTAGCTCTATTTTGTTATTTTGCTTCATGTGCAGGTTCTCAAGCTGATAAGACGCATTTATCATTCGGGAGTGAAAGTTCACTGCAGATTTAACAGTTTGCAAAACTTTGCTCCATAAATAAATCTGTATATCTTGGATAGTTCATATTCGTTGCAGTTGGAGTAGCTGAGAAGCAACAGGCCATAGATAGGCTATTCAGGGTAAATAGAACAGGAAAGTTTATTTACAAGCTCAAATGAATTTTTTAAAGGACATGTCAACTGCTTTCGTACTGTATCCACTATTTTATGCTTTCTTTTCCTCGCAAATGTTTATATCAACTATATGTAAGTTTATTTCTACAAGTGATATTTTGCCATCTTTCAAGTGATAATGGCTGAACCAACCTCTAATTGTTTTCCTGAATTTTTTCATTTCAGCCACTATGCAAATCACTTTTTTAGTTGTTTGATTGCAAAAACGTTCCAGAACAATGGACTTCATCATGTTCGCTACGCAAATACTTCTAAATCGACCACAAATTCACGCAGCAACGCGCGGGGTATTCTCTAGTAATAAAAAGGACTGCAATCCACAATCCAATTTCAGAGCTCATGCATCCAACAAGAACTAGCTCTGTTACTTTTTTTTCAAAAGATCCAGATAAATGGTAGCTTTCATTAATTAGCAGAGAGAGTACATTTGTTGCCCAGAATGAGAGTTCGTCCAGATAGGAACGGAAAATACAGAGAAAGAAAACAATCGCAAGATCATCTCCGGGACATGGTCCAACCCCTCCGCATACATCTCATATTTTCTGTTGGCGCACTGGTAATCTGGTATTTGCTGATATTTGATCACATATTGCACCAGGGATAAAACCATCATCTTAGCTACCTGGTTACGGTTAACTCAGTTGGTGCTCAAATTGTACCAGAGGGTCATATAAGGAAGCAACTAAACATTTAGTGTCAAAAAAGGACAAAAATTTTTTCCGAGGCCAAAAAAGAAAGTGAAATTTCAAATAGGGCCAAATAAGCAATTCTCTTGAATAAGAACGGGAAATTGATGTGGACGCCGATGATGTAGTCTACATGGTAGCAGAGCTAGCGACGAAATAACGAAAAAGAAATGACGAACAGGCCCAATGAGGAACATTATGGATATATTTTGAGTTCAACGTTTTCGTAGGCCTGACAAATTCATGCCGAAATAGTGCCTCTCCGCAATTAGCCCTACCAACTCCAGGTAGCTAAAAGTGATTAGGCCCAACTTGGTCATCTGAAGCCCGGGCTCTCCAGTTTGGGTATACCAAAAGGTCAATATCCCTGCGTTCATGGTGTATCCAAGCATAACGGTAAAAAAGTTAGGAGGTAACTTTAATACCTTGATTTTTACGAATGCAGACCAAAAGTATGTAAGCATTCCTACGGGAAACTAGTGATACAAGTAACCAGTTTTTACCAGACTACGCAACGAGAGCAACACCCCCAAATATGAAATAACCAAGCTAAGAGGCTACAAGCAAAATCAAAAGTATAGAGACAAACACCAGTTTTGGGCTGGAGCAGCCCCATGTAGATTGTGTAAATTCAGCACTAGGCATATGTCCAACAAAGCTTCGCCAATCGCCATAGCGCAACAATTAGCCAAATTTTGCAAGGATTGACGCTTGATGAACACTGAGTACTGTCTTTGAGAGAGCTCGTCTCAATGTTGTTGTCTTGGCCCATACCCGGTAGACTTGCTCTCAGTGTGCATTGTTACCTGTATGCACCAACATTGAACACCATCCTCTGAGATATATATTATTTTGGAGTCATACACTTGCGGACCTAAGGATGCCTTGCCGATGTCGCCAACCCGATAACCACGCCATGGACCATCCCGCTTTTGCCGCTCGCAAAGAGGCTTGTACTGGTACACACTCGATTCTTCTAGATGTCTTTTTTGTGCCCTTGCAATGTACACCTGGACAGAAAAAATACATTTTCAATCTATCGGCATATGACCATGCATGCTAAACCATATATATGGGATTTGAAATTCCCAAGTATGCAAGAATGGAATGCCAAATTTTGTACAAAGGGAAATTAATACTATGTATTATATTCGTTCGTATTACTATTTGGTATCAGTCCAAATATATAAGTTGTGTATATTTTTGTTTCCTTTGATAGATAGTTACTCGATTTACTATATAGTTCTTGTAACAAAGAACTAACGTTATCAGATTCAAATGCAGAAGTACCTGCCTACAATTATGATGTTGTAGTAGTATAACATAAGCTGCATATTAGCGGAGTAACTGTTGGTCAAATCCTATTTTTTTCTGACTTTAATTGGGTTGCCACTCAAACAAAACCTTAATTAGATATCCCTTATCGACCGAAAGATACAACAAAAGCTGAAACAAACCCAGTACAAGGTTATAAAGAATTTTTTCTGATACACGAGACATCCCCGTAAAAACTCCCAGCCTAGCCTTTCATTATGCGGTAATATCCCTCGAAAAATCGAGCCAGCATTCTCAATAGTAATACGTAGCAGCACTAGTACGATCCAGTCATTCATTATGCGGGAAAAAAATAAACTGCGAACCAGGTTGACATATATACATACCTCCCGGCCGTTGATAACATGGCGTGGGTCGGCGAGGGCACGGCCAGCGTCACCGGGGCTAGAGAACTGGACGAAGGCGCAGCAGCGGGGCTCACCAGTAAGGCGGTACGTCGGAATGAAGATGTCGGCCACGTCCCCGTAGCGACCGAAGTAGTTGCGGAGGTCCACCTCACCGGTTCCTGGGGCCATGTCATCTATGTACAGCCTCCCATTTGGATGCAGCTTGCTCATCGCCGGTGGCATGCTGGTGTTTGGTTGGACCACACTGTAAACACAATCGTACAAGGAACCGTTCAGAAAGCAAGGGGAACAAAGCATGAACTTAAAAGACCAATAAAAATTATTATACAAATCATATGAAAGTTGTTGTACTATCATAGGGGACAACATCTTGGAGAACAAAGCTAGAGTTTGATTATTTGTAGTATGTGTGTGTGCTTGAGAGAGAGAGAGAGAGAGAGAGAGAGAGAGAGAAGAGAGAGAGAGAGAGAGAGAGAGAGAGAGAGAGAGAGAGAGAGAGAGAGAGAGAGAGAGGGGCTTACACACTCGATTCTTTCAAATGTCTTCTTGGTCGTGCCCTTGCAATGTACACCTGCAAGAAAAGGCACTTTCAATCTATCACCCTATAACCGCAAAAACCATGTATACGGGATTTACAGTTCCCAAGCAGACATGAATGGAAAGCCAAATTCTGTACAAAAGGAGATTAAATCCCAGTCCACTTTCTCTTGAAAAATTGGCTCTACATTCTCACTAGTAATATGTAGCAGCACCATGGTTTTCACATTCAGTTTCACTTGAAAAAAACATTATGAAAACACTTGAATGTCTATGTACTACTGAAATTGCTGAAATATTTTGGCCAGGTCAATATTTCGGTGTCTACTGAAAATTCAGTGAATTTCATCAAAATCTCACTCAAACTGAAAACGATGACAGCACCACCAGTACTGCACGCAGCGCAATGCGATCAGTCATTCGTTATCCGGGAGAAAGAAGAAACTGCCAACCAGGTTGCCATAGGGTACCTTACCTCCTGGCCATTGATGACATGGCAAGTGTCCTCGAGGGCGTGGCCGGCGTCACGAGGTCTAGAGAACTGGACAAAGGCACAGCAGCGAGGTTCGCCGGTGAGGCGGCACGTGGGAATGAAGATGTTGGCCACATCCCCGTAGCGCCCGAAGTGGCGGCGAAGGTCCGCGTCGCCGGTGCCTGGTGCCATGTCATCTACGTACAGCCTCCCGTTTGTATGTAGCCTGTTCATCGTCGGTGACGTTGACATGCTGGTGTTTGGTTGGACACTGTGAACACAATCGTAAAAGGAACCTTTCAGAAAGCAACTTGAAATAGTACTCCCTCCGTCCTATAATAGATGTCTTAGTTTTTTCAAATTTTGAATGAATCTATATGCTAAATAGTTTCTAGATGCTAAATAGTGTCTAGATTCATCCAAATTTTGACAAACTTAAGACATCTATTTTGGGACGGAGGGGGTACTTCTGATTTGCATTATCGCTAATGTTGGTCGGACCAGAACGTCACAGGAACTTAGCATGAACTTCAGAGACAAATAAAAATTATGGTACAAATCATACGAAAGTGGCGACGCAAAAAACACCCTCAGAATCAGATTGGAGGGAAAATAATTTGATCATAGGGAACATCATCTTCATGGAAAACTTGACCAAAGCTAGGGTTAGGGTTTATACAAGAACAGGATAGTGTGTGTGGAGAGAGAGAGAGAGAGAGAGAGAGAGAGAGAGAGAGAGAGAGAGAGAGAGAGAGAGAGAGAGAGAGAGAGAGAGAGAGAGAGAGGAGGCACCTAGTCGTCGAGTATCTCACCGGAAAAAGCCGTGATCGCTGCTCCCTGGAGACGACGAAGCCGACCGGAGGCGGCTACGGGTGGTTTTGTTCTAGCTTGTTTTGTAAACGGACACGGCGGCCAATACGCGTCAGTTATAAGCCGATTGAGGGCTTGTTCACTTCAGCCGGGATTATAGCGGGCGATGCTATATGCCGCTTCGAGCAGCACATCTAGCTCGCGCCGCGTGAAGGCCGCGGGCTGGCCCAGTTGACGCATTATACTTTTTCTTTTTCTGTATTTTGTTTTAAACTCTGAACAGTTTTAAAATAATGATTTATTGCAAACATTTTTGTATATTCATAAAGATTTTCAAACGTCATAATTTTTTTTTCAAAAAACATGAACTAAAATTAAAAAATCATGAACAATTTTAGAAAATAATGAAAAAAAATCTAAAAACCATGAATCAGAATTCATGGAAGATCATGAAGAAAATTCAAAAATCATAAAATAGTTTTGAAAGTTATGAACCAAAATCCAAAAATTCATGAACCAAAATTAGAAAGTAATGAAGAAAATTTCAAAAATCATAAACCAATTTCGATCATCATGAACCAAAATTCAAAAATTCATAAACAAAAGTTAGAAAATCATGAATAAAAATTCAAAAATCATGAACCATTTCAAAAACTATGAACCAAAATTCAGAAAAATATAATTTTTTAGAAACTAGTGATTTTTTAGAAAAATAATGATTTTTAAAAACATAAACAAAAACAAAAAATAAATAAAAAAGAAAACTGAAAAAGACAGAGAAAAAGGAATAGAAAAAATAGATAAAAAGAGAAGGTAAAACAAAAAAGCCTAACGCGAACTGGGCTGGCCCAACCGGGGTTGCGCCCTATGCGGTTGGCGCCCACACCGCCAGCAGGCGGCATATAGTATTTGTGGATTATAGCCATCAAATATACTGACGCGATTTAGTTCCAAGCCCAACAAAAGTTTCATCTTCGGTTAGGCCTGGTGTGTATTAATTTTCAGTTCACCTATTGCAATCGCGAAATTCTATATGTCGGCATATGTGGCTTAGGCATCTGCCGCCTGCCTTTTTGTCGTGATGGGCCGGCCCATTTATTTTCCATATTTGCTGTTTCTCCATGCTGCGTGTGAGCCGAGATGGTTTCCTCCCGTTTTCAGGATGTTTACTTACTGGTACACAAGTTGATAAGCTCGTGCTCTAAGGAGCCAAAGTTAGACGCAATTGATTGATCCACCCAAGTCAACAAGCTAATTGGTGAAAGGGGATATTTCAGCATGAATTGTCTAATGCCACACAAAACATTTGGACACAAAATATCGATGTAACGTGATTCAAGTTGGTCCCGCCTTATCAATTTTTTCCTATTATTTCATTGTTATCAGGGTTGACATGTAGACTGCATCATTGGCGCCCACATCCACCATTTCCCATTCTTCTTCTCGACACCGCTCTCCTCCCCAAATTGGATCTCGATGTTGCTCTTGCAGCAGCCATGGCACAAAGCAGGGAAAAGAATTCATGGACAGAGATGATCTGTCAACATGGTGAACCTGCTCGGCCCCGCTCTCCTCCTCCTAAATATATAGGAGTTCACTGTCAATGTGGTCGCATCACAGACCACAACACCTTCATGTTCTCATCCACATTCCACATGTATGGCGTTTGACACAATGCCTACAAGGTTAATCATCCTTCTTGTGAATGAGGCAGAATAACATATACAAATGTGTTGCTTATTCGATATTCCTTTAAAATTTCTAGCTCTCTGTAGAACAAAAAGAGAGAACCTAAATGGAATTGATGACGAGGACAGTGGTTTGTACTATATATGGCATCACCAAGGTATTTTAGATCAAGCATTGTACAAACAGGGTGGAGTTCACTAACCATTCCAACTATTCTAGAAACAAATCCATGAGCATCTTAATGCAAATACAAGAGGAGAAAGCTAGATTCATCTCATCAATCATGAATAGGTGGCACATTCTTGTTATGCCTTCTAATGCATAGCACTAACACTATTTATCATGTAAGACTAGGTGGTATTTATCATGTATGACTACGTGGTATCACTAGCTATGGTTTGTATAAGGATGCTATCGGTTTATATGCACTATGCATTTTATATTATGTAGTGTTACACATTTATGTGTGGAATTGTAACAATTGTTTGGAATTCTACTTTTTAGAGACACTTCGTTTTCATTGGTAACTGAATATATAATTTTCAGAAAAATAAATAAACATAATTTGGTCTATATACATATTCACACATAAGATACATCATGTCATTGTCTCACAATGATACATAACCGAATAAGCACAACTTAGTCTTACACATAGCCACAACATAGTGATCATAAAAGTTAGGCTTTAACTAAAGATAGCTAGTTCCTCCAATCTGTAAATAAAGCAATAGCCAGAGCCAGTGGAATCGCTGGAATGAACCACATTGGTGTCACAACATGTTCAGCATATCTAACCTCCATGTACCCCAGTTCTGAGCCAATGAAAGGCCCCCACTGACGTGCATGTGTTTCTAATAAGCATGACTTGGCTAAGGATTGAGATGATATGCACGTTGATACCTTTAATCTGGATTATGGATGTAGTATAGCTTGTCTTTCCCCGAGAAGACCTAGGTATATCGAACCTTGGGAAGAAATCACTATGGTGTAAGATTATGTCGAACAAGACCACAAAAACTCATAGTATGTTTGTTTATCGGACCTTTCACGACCACAAAAACTCATAGTATCTTTGTTTATCGGACCTTTCATGTTTACTCTTTGTGGTTTGTATCAATGGATGGAGATATAAACCAAGGCTAAGAATTCACCTGTAGGTATACACATATTAGGGATAGACATAATGTTAATAGTCTCGTTCAGGGGTTGTGATTTATATCGATAAAGAATGCAGGTGGTATGTCTGTAGCTACTATAGTATTTGTCAGCCACATCTACTATAGATTTTTTTCCAACCACGGTACCACCGCCGTGCGGAACGGACCAAAACTTTATAATCAATGACTGATAACCCCTAATAGTTCCTCTCAATATGGAAATAGGGTATCGATCCGCAGAAGCAAGAAGGAAAGGCTATTTAGTCTCTCCAACTAAAGTGTCACAATTTTTAGTTGTATATGCACTAAACAAGTTAAAGGAGCAAAGAGGTTGATTTAACATAAATAAGTAAAGTCAACAAAATAGTAAATATAAAAGTGTCCCAATCCTTTCCAATGCAAGAGGACAAGACAAAGGTTTTCTATTATAGGAATGGACTTGGGTTCATGGGTTCACTCAATCCTCTCTCTCCATCTATGGTGGTGATCATGTTATAGATAATAAAATTATACACAATTACCATGCTTTAATGCTAACTTTTGTTATGGTTTCATGTCCTAAAACACCTAGTTTAAAGAAATACCCATTTGTGTTTTTGTGTCACCCTCGTAAGGCCAATGTGTTGTTATTGTCACTACACCACGTCATAATTCTCCCTTTTTACACCCAGATAAGGATGTCTGTCTGCATTGTTGTCACTCAACACATATTCCGTTTGTCACTTGGCTACCCCTTACCTACATACATCATACTCCTTAATGGTAAAACACTTCAAAACACTAGTGGAATAATTTATTTGTTGTGCGCATTACTACATCTCTCGATTCCACCTACACTTGGTGTTTTCAATCACCTCATGGAGTGGGTAAACAAGGAATTATGAATAGACCATTACATGTATCATAAAAGTATATCCAGAATATGACAAACCATAAAATCCGAATATAATGGTAGATTGATGAGTGCAGCAACACTTTGTTGGAGACCCCAAGCGGAAGGTATGATGCAGTACATCACACAAGTTTACCTCAGAAAGAAATTGAGGTTATCGAACCAGTAGGAGGAAGGAAACGTCCCAAAGGTGCTGCAAGCAACGTGGAGACATGCACACACAAACTCAAGACTTTGCCCAACTAACAGTGAGGTTGTCAATCTCACCGGTTGTTGTAACAAAGGATTAACTGTATGGTGTGGAAGGTGATGATGGTTTAAGCAAGTAAATAGTAACAGTGGAAGATGTATCAATGGTAAAGATTGGACCGGGGTCCATAGTTCACTAGAGGTGCTCTCCTTAGATAAACAACATGGCATGAAGGGTAAACAAATTACAGTAGGGCAATTCACAGGAACCGAGCAACGCATAACAATGCAATACTATACAAAAAGATCCTATGAGATTCGATTGGGCAATACAACAATATACATAGACCGCCATCCAACTGCATCTATGACTAGAAGTCCACCTTCATGTTATCATCCAAACCCCCTCCAGTATTAAGTTGCAAGAAATAGACAACTGCTTTAAGAAAAGTGTGTAAGGTAAACAATACACTTGTTCCATGAACAAGAGACCGTTGTTTTCTCCCTAGTGGCAACAACACATCTACAACCGAAGAGATTTCTGTCACTTCCCTTGGAAACTAGAGGCATGAACCCACTATCGAGCATAAATACCCCCTCTTGGATTCACTAGCAACTACTTGGCCAGGATAGCTACTAACAACGGAGAGCATGCAAGATCACAAACAACATAGACATGATAGAATCAAATAGACAAAACCATTAATCAATCTGACATAGTAATCTCAATATCCATCGGATCCCCGCAAACACAACATGCATGATTACAAATAGATTAGATCTTGATCATGAATGGAGCTCACAAGATCTATACATGAAAGCACAATGAGGAGATACAACCATGTAGCTACTACATGGACCCGTAGTCCAAGGTGGAACTACTCACGCTTCATACCGGAGGCTGGCATGATGAAGAAGAAGGCCTCCGGATGATCTTCCCTCCGGCAGGGTGCCGGGAAGTGTTGGAGATATGCCCAAGAGGCAATAATAAAGTGAGTTATTATCATATCTTCATACTTATGATAAATGTTTACATACCATGCTATAATTGTATTAACAGGAAACATTAATACTTGTGTGATTTATAAACATATAAGAGTCCCTAGTAAAGCCTCTTGTTAAACTAGCTTGTTGGTTAATATATGATCATGGTTTCCTGATCATGAACATAGAGATGTTATTAACAACAGGGTCATATCATTGGGAGAATGATATGATGGACATACTCCTATAGATAAGCGTAGCATAAAGATCAAGTCATTTCAATAGTTCAATTGCTATATGCTTTCTGATACATAGTAACCTAATTCCTTCGACCATGAGATCATGCATATCACCTTTACCGGATGGATGCTTTGATGACATCAAACACCACACCGTAACTGGGTGGTTATAAAGGTGGCATTGAGTGTTCGGAAAGTATTGGTTGAGACACATGGATCAAGAATGGGATTTGTCCATCCATATGACGGATAGATATACTCTGGGCCCTCTCGGTGGAATGTCATCCAATTAGCTTGCAAGCATGTGACTGGCTCACAAGGGATCACATATCACGGGAACGAGAAAAGAGTACTTATCAGTAACGAGGTTGAACTAGGTATGCAGAGATACCGACGATCATAACCTCGGATAAGTAACATATCGTGAGACAAAGGGAAATTGGTATCGTATGTAAGTGGTTCATTCGATCGCAAAGTAATCGTAGAAATATGTGGGAGCCATATGAATTTCCAGATTCCTCTATTGGTTATTGTTCGGAGAAGTGTCTCGATCATGTCCGCATAATTCACGAACCGTAGGGAGACACACTTAAGGATTCGACGTTGTTTGAGTAGTTATGGTATTATGAGAAAGAGACCGAATGTTGTTCGGAGTCTCGGATGGGATCCGGGATATCACGAGGTGATCCGGAATGGTCCGGAGAATAAGATTCATATAAGGAAAGTCCCGTTTCGGAGTTGCGGAATGATTCCGGTGTTTTCATCGGGAATGTTCTAGAAGGTTCCGGATTGTCCGGCACTCCGGGGGGGGGGGGGGGGGGGGGGGGTACATGAATGTGTCATTACATATTGGAATGATTGCATAATGTACTAAGTGTTCTTGTTGTCCCAAATAAAGGATTAAATTGAATCCTAAAACAGAAAAGTCAAATGTCCAGTTTGGAAGTCAAACGGCTAAAACAAGAAACTGTGGGAAACAAGCAAGAGGAGTTGGAAACCAACTTGGAGGAGGAGTTCCTCTCCTCCAAGCCGGCGGACAGCCCTAGGCCGAGTTGGGGAGGGACTCCCTCCCTCCCCTGGCGCGCCAAGCCCCTCCACCCATAAAAGAAGGGGCAGGCCTCCTCCTCTAGACACACAAGTTTCTACCTCTAATCTCCGGTTTAGAGCCGTTCTGGTTTAGAGCTTCTAATTGCTTTAGCCTGCGGTTTAGAGCCTTCTAATTGGTGTGTCTAATCTCTAGACCACTAATAGCCCTCTCTCATACTCCACCATACTCGCTCCGGCTTAAGGCGAAGCCCTGCGGGATCTCCCCTCTACTTCCGGTACCACGCCGTTGTGCTGCCAGAATCGCGAGGAGAGTGCTACAACCTCCGCTGCCTGCTGGAACAAGGGAGAGGAAGGTCTTCGTCGAGTACCGAACGTGTGACCGACTGCGGGAGCGCTGCCGGAACGCAGCGCCGGAAGGATCGTCTACACGATCTTGAGATCGGAAGAGTACGACTACATCACCCACGAGAATCTGCTCTCGTTAACCGCTTTGGAATCTTCGACGGTAAGTTATTCCATCAACTCGTTGCTACAATCTAGTAGATAGATCTTGGCTTGTTTGTTTGTATGCGATAGAAATTTTTTGTTTTCCATGCTACGAACCCCTACAGTGGTATCAGAGCCAGTTCTATATGTAGATCTGTTGCACGAGTAGAACACAATGGTCATTGTGGGCGTTGATGCTTTTATTGTCGATTGCTTCTTGTGTACTTTGCATCTTGCGGTATGTTGGGATGAAGCGGCCCGGGCTAACCTTACATGACATCGTTCATGAGACTTGCTCCACGCTTGACATGCAACTTGTATTGCATAAGTGGCTTTGCGGGTGCCTGTTTCTCCTAGCATAGTTAAGATCCAATTTACAACGGGTGATTAACAATACTAGTATCAATGTTGTGGTTCTTGTTCGTAAGTTAGAACGACACTTTTTGAAAGCCCCAAACCACGTAAAATATGCAAAGAAAGTAGAGGCATCTAACTTTGTTTTGCAGGGGCGTGCAGTGATGTGATATGGCCATGATTGTGATTATATATGATGTATGCAATGTTCCTTATTGTAAGTCGGCAACCGGCAGGAGCCATATGGTTGTCTTTAATTTCTGTTAAGACCCGCGTGTCTATTCAAAGTAGTTGTAATAGTTGAAGCCGGTGGACGACAACCATGGAGCAGCGTCATTGACCTTGGTGCAATGCCCGTGATGATGGAGATCATGTTCGTGCTTGAAGATGGAGATCGGAAGCACAAGAAGAAAGGCCATATCATATCACATATTATGAATTGCATGTGATGTTAATCCTTTATGCATCTTGTATTGCTTAGTAGATGACGGTAGCATTATAAGATGATCCCTCATGCACATGAATTTCAAGTCATAAAGTGTTCACCCTTAGTTGGCACCGTTGCTAAAGCTTGTTGTTTCGAAGCACCACGTGATGATCGGGTGTGTTAGATTCCGCAAGTGTATACAACGTGGGCAAGCCAGATTTGCTCATGCGGAAGCTAAGGTTTGATCTTGACGAGCCTAGCATGTACAGACATGGTCTCAGGAACACGGATCACCGAAAGGTAAAGCATGAGTCATATAGGAGATATGATGAACATGTTGATTGTTCGCCATTGAAGCTATGTCAACTCTCGTGATGATCGGTTTTGATGTGGTGGATTTGGTTCGTGTGATCACTAAAACAATGTGAGGGATGTTGTTTTGAGTGGGAGTTCACCTAGATTAATTTAATTATTAATTAGAACTCAATTTATCATAAACTAAATCAAAGTGAATTTGCATAGTTGTTGTAGTCATTGGCATCCATTTACCACCTTGCGCTTAGTTATAATTGAGATGATAGAACTATAGAATTCTGATTAGTTACTTTACGAACTGGTATCGTATTGTTTTGAAGTGTTAATCTAAAGTTTAAAAGTCCTATTGCAAACTTTCAGTAAGTTCCGGTTACTCCATGAAGTTTAATAATAGTATTAAATCAAGAGTAACAATTCCAAGTGTTAGTATATAAGTATCATGTTTGTCTCCATGATTCTTGATATTCAAAGGATTCTCTTAATATCAAGGTGATCTAGGATCTGAAAGAGTTGTTTCAGAAACCATGATGTGTGGAAGATATTGTGATATCTGAAACGAAGTATTGGTTACAACATGATAGAGTATAATATGGCAAAGTTCATGTTCTCATATTTTGATGAGAATTTGCAAAAGGTTGGAGACACTTGTTGTCCTAATCCTCCAAAAGGTTTTGGATAGCAACATTATACTCATAATTCGTCGTTATAAGCTAAAAGTAGCTTGATCATGGATGATTCCATGATAAGGTGAATATTTGATGTAGGTAAAATGTTTACTACACCAAGAGATTACTAAAGAAAGGAATTTGAAAGAACACCAAACATTTGATGATGGTGATCTACTTCAAAGTGCAAGTCCAAAGACATTGGTATTTAACTATACACGCTTTGGACTATATGTCATATGTATGACTCTACTATTGATGTTGATAGATTCTTTCAAACAGAAATGGAAATACTGAAAGAGAATCTCATGAATATATGGCAGAAAAGAAAAGACTAGAATTGTTCAGTTTGAGTATATAGATGATATACATGTTATGGCTATATTCTTTGCTTATTAAACAATGTGGTTCTTAAGTATTTGATACTGAATTTGTTGGTGTGAATCGTCATACGAAACAACACAATTCATGAACTACAATGGCATAAGTAACTAGCAAAAGAATATGTGATGATGTTCATTGAGAACAAATAAAGGGTTATTGTGTTGCTCGTTAAACATGAAAGCTTACCTTCAAGATTTGTTTTATCAGGTATTATGAGAACAAAAGGGTTGTTCAAATAATTGCCGTAATCCATAAAAGATGGATGATTCACAAATCTCGTTGGAGAAATCACATCCATAAAACTAGTGCTAAAAATGTCGAAAGACAAATTGATTGAAAGATCACTTAGGAAGTGACATCGCCGTTTAAATTATATTGGAAAGAAAACATGAAGAAACTCCATGTGGATGGATTTTGGAGTCTTTTGATTTTGATCAAATGACGCTTGTGAAACTTTCCTAGAGATAATTAAAACTTCGTTCATAGGCCAAAAGGGAACGAATGACTAGCTTTTTGGAACTTGTACATATTGTTGTACGAAGTCCATTATGTGTAGTCAAGAGCGATGGATTTCAACTTCATATGCTTTCTCCGAAAATTTGAGTGAATATATGAATATTTACTTAATAAGGATGAAGTATGAAACATTTGAAAAGTTCAAAGACTTTCAAGATGAAGTGCAAAATCATTGTAACAAGAATATAAACAGTTTATGATAAAGATCATAAAGGAAGATATTTGAGTTACAGAGTTTAGCATAATACCTAAGATTTAAGGAATCGTTCCGTGGATTTGCATTTCCCGAAACACCATAAGGGTATGGAGCGTTCGAGATATGTAATTAAACCTTGTTTGACATGGTAAGATCGAAGGTGTAATTCATAAAACTGCCATTGTATTTTAAAGATTAAAAGCTTTAGAGATTACCGTTTTTCCACTGAAAAGAGCTCCATCATAATCCATTGAAATGACACCATATAAGGTTATGGTTTGGGATAAAACCCAAGTTGTCCTTTCTTAAACATTGGTATGCTATGCATAAGAAAGATGTGTGCAACCAAAGTCGGATGAACCTGTCTTTGTATAAACTATTAAGTATTCCTCCATAAACACCGGAGACAAAAGTGTTTGTTGCTTAGAACGTCAAGTTTCTTTGAGAAGGAATTTTTCGTGAAAAGTTAAGTGGGAGGACAATAGAATTTTGATAAGGTTAAAAGAACCTTAGCTATATGTGCAGAGTTGCGCAGCGCCGAAAAGTGTTTCGGAGGCAGCAACAAAGCTCATGGCTCACGTACCTCAAAGGTTGTGGTCATGGAGATCTAAGTTCCTATTGAAACAAGTAGGTCGAGTAAACAATCAAATACCAAGATTTGAGAGTTGAATCATTATTTGAGAATAATGAACGGACTACATGCAAAGAAGTGATGATGGGCCCTGACTCCGTCAAATGGCTTGAAGCCATAAAATTCGTGATAGTTCCATACACGAGAAATCAAGTTTTGAACTTGAAGGACCCTCGAGAAAGGTGTAAGACCTTACAGTTGTGTTTGGATCTATAAATAAATAGACATGGATGTTGCACATCTATGAAATAGTCGACATGTTGGGAAAGAGCTCACAACAATGTTCAAAGGTTGACTATGACAAGATCTGATCTTTCATAGCGATATTTAGTCTAGACGGATTAATGTAGCGACCACTACATATAATTTGTCATATGGTAGTTGAATAAACAAAACAAGTTCTTCTAATAGAATTGTTACCTAGGACATGTGCATAACATGGTCCATAGGGTTTTGTTAATTCAAAGGATGCTAAAAGCATATGCAAACTTCAATGGTTGAAGTAAGCATAGCTGAGTTGGAATCTTCACTATGATGAAACTGTTAAAAGAGTTTAATTTCGTCAGAGACAATGAAGATGCTTGCGTTTGCAAGAAATTAAGTGGGAGCGCTAAGACATATTTCTAATACATTATGTGGAAGACATATTGTTGATTGGAAATGATGTATCTTTTATTAACACATATTAAGAATTTCATCCCGATGAAAGGCTTAGGCAAAACCCAAATATTTGGCATCAATAGACGCTAATATGGTTGTGCCAGAAGTACATAGACAAGATATTGAATGAGTTCAATATAGAAACTACAAGAGAGGTTCTTGTCGCACAGAAAGGATTGAATGAGTTCAATGTTGATTCAAGTGTATTGACATTTGGTAAAGTGAAACAAATAATCAAGTATAGATTGATACTTGATGTATGAAATCACAAAGAGTATTTATATCAATCATACTGTGATATGTACAAATCCAGATATGTCCTATGCTCTAAATGTTGTGAGCATATACCAGAATGATTCATAAGATGATCATTGGACAATATTAAGGATATTCTTATGATCTTTTGGAAGAACTAAGAGTATAATATTTGTAGAAGTGACAAATTGATGGTTAGTTCATTGTAAAAGTACTACATTGATACTAGTTTTGTCACAAAGTACAAATTAAGTTTATCTCAATCTAAACTAAGGGTGGCACAATATAATGGAAAGTGAGTTCCATAATGGATTTGGATGAGTTCCAAAGTTAACACATTGTGACAGATACTACAACAAAAGGCTAAGTATATGACTGCTATTTTAGCAGCAAAAGAGGGCATTTGTGTCAAGTAGTTTGTTATCAAACTAGGTGTAGTTCACAGTGGGATAATACTATGAAGATATATTGTGCGACAATATTATCAACATGTTTTAACCCCAAAGAGCTAAAGGTCACACCGAAAGGACCAAATTTATACAAAGCCATCTCATTAGAGAATGAGTGATGCGTAGAGACGCAAATACATGCAATTACACACGGACCTGGAAGTGTCAGATCCGGAGATCAGTTGACCACTAGCGAACGTGTACTTACAACACCAGAAAGCCATAGGTGTTGAATACACAAAAGTTTGAAACTAGATTATTGACTCTAGTGCAAGTGGGAGACTGTTGGAGATATGCCCAAGAGGCAATAATAAAGTGAGTTATTATCATATCTTCATACTTATGATAAATGTTTACATACCATGCTATAATTGTATTAACAGGAAACATTAATACTTGTGTGATTTGTAAACATATAAGAGTCCCTAGTAAAGCCTCTTGTTAAACTAGCTTGTTGGTTAATATATGATCATGGTTTCCTGATCATGAACATAGAGATGTTATTAACAACAGGGTCATATCATTGGGAGAATGATATGATGGACATACTCCTATAGATAAGCGTAGCATAAAGATCAAGTCATTTCAATAGTTCAATTGCTATATGCTTTCTGATACATAGTAACCTAATTCCTTCGACCATGAGATCATGCATATCACCTTTACCGGATGGATGCTTTGATGACATCAAACACCACACCGTAACTGGGTGGTTATAAAGGTGGCATTGAGTGTTCGGAAAGTATTGGTTGAGACACATGGATCAAGAATGGGATTTGTCCATCCATATGACGGATAGATATACTCTGGGCCCTCTCGGTGGAATGTCATCCAATTAGCTTGCAAGCATGTGACTGGCTCACAAGGGATCACATATCACGGGAACGAGAAAAGAGTACTTATCAGTAACGAGGTTGAACTAGGTATGCAGAGATACCGACGATCATAACCTCGGATAAGTAACATATCGTGAGACAAAGGGAAATTGGTATCGTATGTAAGTGGTTCATTCGATCGCAAAGTAATCGTAGAAATATGTGGGAGCCATATGAATTTCCAGATTCCTCTATTGGTTATTGTTCGGAGAAGTGTCTCGATCATGTCCGCATAATTCACGAACCGTAGGGAGACACACTTAAGGATTCAACGTTGTTTGAGTAGTTATGGTATTATGAGAAAGAGACCGAATGTTGTTCGGAGTCTCGGATGGGATCCGGGATATCACGAGGTGATCCGGAATGGTCCGGAGAATAAGATTCATATAAGGAAAGTCCCGTTTCGGAGTTGCGGAATGATTCCGGTGTTTTCATCGGGAATGTTCTAGAAGGTTCCGGATTGTCCGGCACTCTGGGGGGGGGGGGAGGGGTACATGAATGTGTCATTACATATTGGAATGATTGCATCATGTACTAAGTGTTCTTGCTGTCCCAAATAAAGGATTAAATTGAATCCTAAAACAGAAAAGTCAAATGTCCAGTTTGAAAGTCAAACGGCTAAAACAAGAAACTGTGGGAAACAAGCAAGAGGAGTTGGAAACCAACTTGGAGGAGGAGTTCCTCTCCTCCAAGCCGGTGGCCAGCCCTAGGCCGAGTTGGGGAGGGACTCCCTCCCTCCCCTGGCGCACCAAGCCCCTCCACCCATAAAAGGAGGGGCAGGCCTCCTCCTCTAGACACACAAGTTTCTACCTCTAATCTCCGGTTTAGACCCGTTCTGGTTTAGAGCTTCTAATTGCTTTAGCCTGCGGTTTAGAGACTTCTAATTGGTGTGTCTAATCTCTAGACCACTAATAGCCCTCTCTCATACTCCACCATACTCGCTCCGGCTTAAGGCGAAGCCCTGCGGGATCTCCCCTCTACTTCCGGTACCACGCTGTTGTGCTGCCGGAATCGCGAGGAGAGTGCTACAACCTCCGCTGCCTGCTGGAACAAGGGAGAGGAAGGTCTTCGTCGAGTACCGAACGTGTGACCGACTGCGGGAACACTGCCGGAACGCAGCGCCGGAAGGATCGTCTACACGATCTTGAGATCGGAAGAGTACGACTACATCACCCACGAGAATCTGCTCTCGTTAACCGCTTTGGAATCTTCGAGGGTAAGTTATTCCATCGACTCGTTGCTACAATCTAGTAGATAGATCTTGGCTTGTTTGTTTGTATGCGATAGAAAATTTTTGTTTTCCATGCTATGAACCCCTACAGGAAGAACTTCAGATCCCCCCGATATAGGGACAATGGTGGCGGCGGCTATAGAAGGTTTTGTGGAGTTTTGATCGGGTGTCTAGGGTTTCTGCATCAGGGGCTTCTTATAGGCGAAGGGGCGAGCCAGGGGGCCACCAGGGGGGCACACCCTGCCCAGCGCGATGTGGGCCCACTCGCGCCTAGGGGGGTCTGGCCGCCTTGTGGCGCCCCTCCGTCTCGTCTTTTGGCTTTGTATCCCCCACGGTAAAATATTGAATTTGGCTTTTGTCCCGTCCAATTCCAAGAATATTGATTTTCTGCCTTTCTGGAACCAAAAACAAAAGAAAACAGGCAACTGGCACTATGGAAAATTGTTAATAGGTTAGTTCTAGAAAATATATAAAAATACCTCAAAGTATAGATAAAGCAAAGAAAAGTAGATACTAAACAAGCATGGAGCATAAAAAATTATAGATATGTTTCCGACATATCAAGCATCCCCAAGCTTTACTCCTGCTCATCCTCGAGTAGGTAAGTGATAAAAGAATAATTTTTGAGGTGACATGCACCATCAAAACCAAGATCAAACCATTTGCAAAGCTGGGATCAAAGAAATCTAAACATGTGCATAAAAGATGGAGTTCTAACTATAGGACATAGTAACTATGCAACATGAAAGGCTACAAACAAATACCATGAATAACATGCATTGAAAAATGTTTGTTTGTTTCACATACAGAAAACATGGCATAGTGGCATTCAACTTGTCCCTCATAGAGTAGCAAATAGACGCACAAGACACCTTCAAAGTTCATAAGAGTGACTAGATACAAGTAGCACAAGAACAAACAATATCAACAATATGCATCAATCAATAAATTTTGACACACTGCACATAGAACTAAGAATGAGAACTATGCTCTCTTAATGGTTCCTAAAGGTAGAAGGTGGAGACTCGACAAAATAGTGGAAGAAAGGCCCTTCATAAAGGGAAGTAGGGATTTCAAGTTTCAAAAAGAGCTTCCAAAAATAATGGTACTTGTTAGCTTTCAGCCCTCATTGCCCCTATCATAAGCATCTTGAAGTGATTAAGGTTAAAGTGAACAAACTATGGAGTATATGCTTGACAAAGTATAAGTTGGCAATCTCAAGTCCCTTGAATACGAGGGCCACACCTCATGCTACTCAACATCAGTCACCTGTAAGTTCTTGTCATAGTAAGTACATACGTATCATAGAGAACCGCCAACGGGGTACCCCTTGCACATGGTATAGGAGCTATCCCATAACCAAATGACAAGGCAAGCAGACAATGAGCATCTCAACGATGTTTTTATTTACTATGTGCATAGCTTTTTATTGAGGATGCTTCACAGAATGCTCATTATGGTGATGCTGCAAGTTTTCACCAAGATTAGGCATGGCTTAGGCTAGCGTCCCAGGCGTTTCTCTAACACAAAATACATAAATCCATGGACTTACAAGCTCCCTCTTTATTTCACACCGGTGACATCCATAGACAAAAGAGCATGATATCAACTATGTACTACGTACATGTGCAATGTTGAAAGCATTCCCTGTGACAACACGGTTCTGCTAATTATAACGAATAAGTGCAAGCATATACAACATAGATGACAAAATGGTTCAAGTTTATTAGGGGCAAAGAATATAAAGTGTGCCATCAAGTTTGTGAGGGCTTTAATCACTAAATTTTCACATAACAAAATACTTTTTTAATTGGAAGATAGCTGAAAACAAGAATATACTTGGAATTGTGTAACACACCATGCATATGAGTTTATAGTG
This sequence comes from Avena atlantica, assembly GCA_910589765.1. Taxonomy (NCBI): domain Eukaryota; kingdom Viridiplantae; phylum Streptophyta; class Magnoliopsida; order Poales; family Poaceae; genus Avena; species Avena atlantica. The sequence continues at coordinate 434,707,178 of OU342733.1, read as the reverse complement.
GACACTTTGGAAAAAAATGGTTTCTTGGGAGTTGGAAGCATGAGTAGAGCTTACTCATACAAGTGGAGGCTAGCTAAATATTGGGATCAACCAACTAAGAGAGCAATAATGGCCATTATCATGCAGAGCGACAAAACATTACTAATCAAAGCATAGAGTGGTAATACAAGTCAAGGACTACATGATCATAGAGGCTATGGTGAATTGTTCATAGTCATAACATGGTGTAAGCATGTGCCAAGTCAACCCAAACAAAGCATCAAAGGAGAATACCACAATACTATGCTTTTACATGCTAAAACAACGCATGATTCTTTCAAGGCATACTAAGAAATCCCAATTGTTTGGAACAAGACAAGCTACAAAAATAATCACTAAGCATAAGGTCAAAACAACACCTAGAATGTCATGCTAAAGTCTAAGTCACAGTCAATGCAAGCTCCTCTTGCACTTTCAAGCAAGAACTTTCTACTCCTTTCCAACACCAATCAACTTATTTGAAACAACACATCGAGAACATGGGTCCAAACTAATTTATTCAAGCAAACTAAACAAACTAAGCAAACCAAACAAAAACTAAGACGCTCCAAGAACAACACAACAGTGCATGAAACAATAAAAACGAAGTGTCTAGACATACATGAGCCTTTTATTGATGAAGAAGGGGATGCCCAAGGCATCCCCGAGATTTGACGCTTGTACCTCCTGGATTTTCTTGGGGTGACACCGGGGTGGCATCCCCAAGCTTGAGCTTTTGTCCATTCTTCATCTCATTACACGATTCTCTCTCTACACCTGAAATTTTTCCTTCATACAAAACTTTACACAATCTTCATTAGCAACACTAGCGTATTCAAAAGATAATAGACCTTTAGGTTTAGCTTTGGAATAACAAAACTTTTCACTAAAAACACAAGATACTGTAGCAACTCCTTCAAAAAGCTCAATTCCCCAAAAGAGAACTCAAAAAGGAATCAATAAGAAGCAAATGCAAATAATGGCAGAAATCTGTCAAAACAGACCAACAGGTAGAAACCGATTTTTTCAAAAATCTTATGTTGCTCAAATAAAAAAGTGTTGAAATAACGAAAGTTAGATAACATACTGGGAGATTTATTCATAAATTTTCATCTCAATCCGACTTATAGAGACTCCTCACGAATTTTTATGGTGTAGGACAAAAATCTGTTTCGGGACAGCAACTCCCCAAATCTTACTTCCCTCTCATTAGAGGTCATTCTTGGCAAAAAGCAAACAAAAAGGATAAGGAGAGGTCATTACTGAAGTAATAACTTCCAAGACTCAAGGAAACTCTTGGGTTATCTCCCTACAAGTACTTTTCTTTAACGCCTTTAAGTTAGGCACAAGAAGCAAGAAATCAAGTATTTTCAAATGAGGAAGCATTACCCCTCTTTCTCCTTCCTTTCTTACCTTTCTTCTTCTCTTTAGGGAAAATATGATTGCTTAATGGAGGAGAAAAATGCATAGTGCCTTTTACCACATCTATTATTGGTCCAAGGTGTTTCAGTAGGGATCTTCCAAGTGTAATCTGTCCTTTGCCTACACATTCAATAACAAGATAATCAGCGGACACCATTTTCCCTAAAATTTTTGTGAACACACCTTCAGCTATTACAATGGGTAATAAAATGGCATTATTAGTAAGAGAGATTTCCTCTCCTCCTTTAGAAAGCCTGCAAAGACTCAAAGACTCATAAATATTTAGGCATAAGGCAAAATTCAAACATGATATCACAACGAGCATCAAAAGTAGCACTATTTATAGTGACTTTAATTGTGGGAAACCACTTTGAAGGCTCATAATTCATTGGAACATAATTATGGTACTCCCTAAGTGTGTGATAGAAACTGTCCAGAGCAGCAGTACTGGACTCAAGAGTGTTCAAACTAGCAAAAATATTTATGAAAGAGGAATCAGACTTGCTAGGTGTATTATAAATTATAATCAATTTCTTTATGGCATCAAAATCTTCATCCTCAGTACATTGAAAAATATCTTTTCCAACCACAACATCCAAAGAATATCTATAACAAAGAGCAATACTGCGGTAGAAACTATTGATAACCAAGCCAAGACTCATCTTCGGCCCAGTTTCCCTTTGTAAAGCAGTGACTCTAGACCAAGCTTCTTTAAAACTCTCTTCACCTTTTTGCTTGAAAGCAAAGATCTCTTCCATAGGTGTCAGAGAGATAGGACCAAAACCAGACATGGTAGCAACTAGGGCAGGAACTAATTTTTTTGTGTTTTTTTTAAAAGAGAAAGTAAACCAAACTAAACTATTTTTTTAGTTTTTAATAAAAAGAGGCAAACAAAACCAAGCAAAAGAAACTAAGAAACTAAAAACAAAGTAAAGAGAAAGGTTGAGGAGGACTCCCCTTGTGAAGATGTCCTTAGCCTCCCCGACAACTTCGCCAGAAAAAGCCTTGATGAGTGCAGCAGCACTTCCTTGGGAGACCCCAAGCTGAAGGTATGATGCAGTACAACAAGCAAGTTTCCCTCAGTAAGAAACTGAGGTTATCGAACCAGTAGGTGGAAGGAAACGTCTCAAAGGTGCTGGAAGCAACATGGAGACCTGCACAATACAAACTCAAGACTTTGCCCCAACTAACAGTGAGGTTGTCAATCTCATCGGTTGATGTAACAAAGGAATAACTGTATGGTGTGGAAGGTGATGATGGTTTGAGCAAGTAAACAGTAACAATGGAAGATGTATCAATTGTAAAGATTGGACCGGGGTCCATAGTTCACTAGAGGTGCTCTCCTTAGATAAACAACATGGCATGAAGGGTAAACAAATTATAGCAGGGCAATTGTCAGGAACTGAGCAAGGAATAGCGATGCAATACTAGACAAAAAGATCCTAAGAGATTTTATTGGGCAATACAACAATATACATAGACCGCCATCCAACTGCATCTATGACTAGAAGTCCACCTTCAGGTTATCATCTGAACCCCTCCAGTATTAAGTTGCAAGCAACATACAACTACTTTAAGCAAAGTGTGTAAGGTAAACAATCCACTTGTTCTATGAACAAGAGACCATTGTTTTCTCCCTAGTGGCAACAACACATCTACAACCGAAGAGATTTCTGTCACTTCCCTTGGAAACTAGAGGCATGAACCCACTATCGAGCATAAATACCCCCTCTTGGAGTCACTAGCAACTACTTGGCCAAGATAGCTACTAACAACGGAGAGCATGCAAGATCGCAAACAACACAGACATGATAGAATCAAATAGACAAAACCATTAATCAATCTGACATAGTAATCTCAATATCCATCGGATCCCCACAAACACAACATGCATGATTACAAATAGATTAGATCTTGATCATGAACGGAGCTCACAAGATCTATACATGAAAGCACAAGGAGGATATACAACCATCTAGATGCTACATGGACCCGTAGTCCAAGGTGGAACTACTCACGCTTCATACCGGAGGCTGGCATGATGAAGAAGGACTCCAGGATGATCTCCCCTCCGGAAGGGTGCCGGGAAGAACTTCAGATCCCCCCGATCTAGGGACGATGGTGGCAGCGGCTACATAAGGTTTCGTGGAGTTTTGATCGGGTGTCTAGTGTTGGAATTATGCCCTAGAGGCAATAATAAAGATGTTATTATTATAATTCTTGTTCATGATAAAGTTTATATTCCATGCTAGAATTGTATTAAGCGGAAACTTTGATACTTGTGTGGTTTATGAACAACACCGTGTCCCTAGTACGCCTCTATGGACTAGCTCATTGATTGATGATGGTTAAGGTTTCCTAACCATAGACATGAGTTGTCAATTAATAATGAGATCATGTCATTAGGAGAATGATATGATGGACAGACCCAAATCAAGCAGAGCAATTAGATCGTGTCATCGTGTTCATCTTTGCGAAGTTTTTTCTTATGTCAAATATTGTATTCCTTGGACCATGAGATAATGCAAATCCCTAGTATCGGAAGAAAGCTTTGAGGTCATCAAACGTCATCCTATGAGAGAGTGATCATAAAGGTGTCTCTCAGGTGATCGGAAAGTACTTGTTGGGCTGTATGTATGGAGATGGGATTTGTCCCTCCCGAGTCGGAGAGATATACTTCGGGCCCACTCGGTAATCGATATCAACACCGCTTGCAAGCACGTGGTTAAGGAGTTAATCACAAAGTGATATCGGATTACAGAACGATTAAAGTACTTATTGTGAACGAGATTGAACTAGGTATGACGATACCAACGATCGAATCTCGGGCAAGCAATATATCGCATGACGAAGGGAATATATATGGGATTAATTGAATCCTAGAATCGTGGTTCATCCGATATGATCATCAATGAATATGTGGGAGTCAATATGGGTTTCCAGATCCCGCTGTTGATTATTGATAGAAGATCATGTCTGCATATTATCGAACCCGTAGGGTCACACACTTAACTTGCCTCGACACTAGGATACAATGGATAATTGGTTTGTGAGTTTTTGTTTGGAGTCTCGGATGAGATCCAGGACATCATGAGAGGTTCCGGAATGGTCCGGAGAATAAGATTCATATAAAGGAAAGCAGTTTTTGGATTTCGGAATTGTTTCGGAATGTTCGGTATTGTACCGGAAGGTTCTAGAAGCTTCCGGAGTGGGACCAATGTGGCCCCACTTGTCGGAGGGGGCGTGGGCCTATGAGGGAGTGCCCTGGCCGCATTGGGCCAGGGGCACAAGGCCCCATAGGCCCAGCCGGCCAAACCCTAGGGGAAACCCTAGGGGATCTTCTAGAAGGGGGGGGGGAGACTTGCCCCCCACTCCACCCTTGTGGCCGCCGGCCCTAGGGCTTGGAGGAGGGGCAAGGGGGCCGGCCAGCCCTCTATATAAAGAGGGCAGGGGGCGCACCCTCCTCCCACACCCCAAAAAACCCTAGCCGCCATACTGCTGCCCTCCAGATCTCTCTCTCTCCCGACTGCGCGTAGGCGAAGCCCTGTCGCAGAAACTCTCCACCTTTGCACCACGCCGTCATGCTATAGATCCAATCTATATCTCCAACCCACTTTCTGGACCGAGGAAGGAGGATACGTCGCGGTGCCGTACGTGTGCATCTGTCGGAGGTGTCGCCACTTGCGGCGTTGGATCGGATCGGATCACGAGGAGGAGAAGGCTAGTACGACTACATCACCCACGTTCTGTTGAACGTTTCCGCTGTGCAATTTCTTCAAGGGTATGAAGATCTCATATATCCCTCTCGTTGATTGCATCTCCTAGATTAGATCTTGGCTTTCCCGTTCGCATCCGTATAATTTTTTTGATTTACTATGCTGCGAAACCCATCAGTGGTATCAGAGCTAGATCTATGCGTAGATGTGTTTCACGAGTAGAACGCAACATGCTTGTTGCAGGCGTTGATGTTTTTTGTTGCAAGCCTCTTGTTGTGTACTTCTTATGACGCGTGATAGTGAGATCGAAGCGGACCAGGACAACTTTACGCGACCTCATTCGCGAGACCGGCTCCGCACTTGACGTGTGGCTTGTTCCACACATGCGGCTGGTGGATGCCAGTTTCTCTCACTATAGTTGTCATGGGATTTACACCGGATGTTGGCTACCATAATATCACCATTGTGGCTTTCCGTAGGTAAGAATCATTCTTAGCTTTTTACTCCCATAAGCCACGTAAACATGCAACAACAAAGTAGAGGCGTCTAACTTGTTTTTGCAGGGAGTGTTTTGTAATATGGTATGGCCCAAGATATGATGTGTATGTTGTACGCAATGATCATGTTTTGTAATATTTCACGACTTGCATGTCGATGAGTACACAACCGACAGGAGCCATATGGTTGTCTTTATAATTGTGTATGACCTGTGTGTCAACTTCTTATACGCCATGTAATAGCTTTACTTTATCGCTAAGTAGTTAGCAATAGTTGTAGTTGCTATTCGTGGTGGAGGCAATCATGGTGGAGTGATGGAGATCATGCTGGCACGCACAAGATGGAGATCATTGCGCGAAGATTGGCTATACCATGTCACATAAAATTATATGCATGTGATGTTTATCCTTTTATGTATCTTATTATGCTTAGATCGCGACGGTAGCATTATAAGATGATTCCTCACTTAAAGATCAAGATAAAATTGTGTTCTCCCCATGTATGCACCGTTGCGAAAGTTCGTCGTGTTCAAGCACCACGTGATGATCGGGTGCTATAAACTCTACGTTCACATACAACGGGTGCAAGCTAGTTTTGCACACACGGAAATACTTGGGTTTGACTTGACGAGCCTAGCATGTACAGACATGGCCTCGGAACACACGAACCGAAAGGTTAAGCATGAGTCATATGAATGATATGATCGACACTTTGTTCTCCACCATTGAAACCACATCTCTTCTCGTGAAGATTGGATTAGGTGTGGTGAATTTGGATCATGTTCACTAAACAACTTGAGGGATGTTGAATTTAGTAGGAGTTCATCTAGTAATTTGATTAAGTTGAACTAGTTATCATGAACATAGTCTAAATTGTACTTGCAAATTTTGTAGATCAAATGGCTAAGTCCAACTTCAACTTCAACGTTTTTGCTGAGAAATAAAAGCTTAAGAACAATGGGTCTAACTTCACCAACTGGTTCCTCAATCTGAGAATCATTCTCGCTGGCAGACAAAAGGACTATGTCCTTGAGAAAGCGCTAGGTGACGCCCCTGCTATAGATGCGCCGGTTGATGAAAAAGCTGTTTATCAGTCGCGCAAAGATGATTATGGTGTGATTAAGAGCAGCATGTTGTTTGCTATGGAATCGTACCTTCAAAATCGTTTTGAGGAGTTCGCCGGGCCGTTTGAGATTCTTGAGGAACTAAAAACCATGTTTATGACTCAGGCCCGTTCTGAGAGATATGAGATCTCTGAGAAATTCTTTAACTGCAAGATGGAGGAAGGGAGTTCCGTTAGTGAGCATGCCATTAAGATGTCGGGTTACACTCAACGTCTTGAGCAACTGGACTGCAAGATTCCAGAAGATCTCAAGATTGAAAGAGTTCTGCAATCACTCCCTCCTAGCTACAAAGGTTTTGTAGTTACTCACAATCAGATTGGTTCCACTGATACGATCACTGAGCTCTTCGCTAAGCTGAAAGCTGCGGAGGTGGACATCAAGAAAGATAATCATGAGTTGATGGTCAACAATCCCCCTAGCTTTAAGAAAGGTAAGGGTGCAAAGAAGTCCTTCAAGAAAGGCAGCGGCAAGCGCGTTGCCCCCGCTGAGACGAAGCTCGAGTCTGGACCTAAGCCGGACACTGAGTGCTTCTATTGCAAGGACAAGGGTCACTGGAAGCGCAACTGTCCGAAGTACTTAGCGGACAAGAAGGCTGGCACCATTAAAGGTATATTTGATATACATGTTATTGATGTTTACCTTACTAGCGCTCGTTTTAGTGCCTGGGTATTTGATATTGGTTCACTTGCTAATATTTGTAACTCGAAACAGGAGCTACGGAATAGACGGCGGCTAGCAAGGGATGAGGTGACGATGCGCGTTGACAACGGATCAAGAGTTGATGTGATGGCCATCGACACGCTCTCCTTAGTTTTACCTGCGGGATTAGTTTTAATACTTAATAAATGTTATTATGTGCCTGCGTTGAGCATGAACATTATATCGGATCGTGTTTATTGCAAGACGGTTATTCATTTAAATTGGAGAATAATGGTTGTTCTATTTATATGAATAACATCTTTATGGTCATGCACCTACTGTGAATGGTTTATTTCTTGTGAATCCCGAAAGCAATGAAACACACATCCATAACATTGAGGCTAAGAGATGCAAAGTAGATAGTGATAATTCAACTTATTTGTGGCACTGCCGTCTAGGTCATATCGTTGTAAAACGCATGAAGAAACTCCATTCTGATGGACTTTTGGAGTCTCTTGATTTTGAATCATTTGACACTGTAACACCCTCAGAATCGGCCCTATGCAAGTTTTAGCGAAACTCGCCAAACCCGCATAGAAAACGATTCGAAGGTGCCCACCAGGCACTTTCGTGCGGGTGGAAAGCAAAGTAATAACATTACACAACAGTCCTCGATGGGACCCACAGAACAGATATATATATAACAGCGACTCAATGAGTCAAGAATACAGATATACGGAACAAAGATCCAAATCACCTTGAAAACGATACAACGTCCAGCTACGGACAAGATGCAAATGGGGCTAAGAGCCTTGAAGAATAACCAATGGCGTCCATAACCCTACCCAGGCCAAGCCGGAAGGGTAACCCTGCTAACGGCGTCGATCTCAAAACCTGCTTAAACAAAAGGGGTGCCGACAAAGGGCAAAAGGAAAAGAGGAGCGTCAGTACTGAGGCCAGTACACGGCGAGGCTAGAATTCGGCGGTCCTCGCCTACACAGGTATGGTGGACTGAAGCGGCAGCGGCATCATGCACTAAACAACCTATAGAGACTCGATGTCACTGACGGCTATCAGAGAGGGGTAAGAAAGACCTATCCGGGTCCAAACTGATACTATCATCAAACAAACTCATCCTGGCGTTTCCCCCTCGAGACCAAACGAGGAAGTCAACCGAGGAACTCACACAGTTGGCAGTTTTCTTATTCAGTTATAGTTGCGGCACTTTACTAGTCAGGTTTAGATAATCGTCCTGATAAAGTAAGCAGTGGGCACTTTTAGTTAACCATTCCATTATAGTTACAACACTTACTAATCAGATACAATTAGCATGAGGCAACCCCAAAACCCAGCAGTTGTTGGTACTTTTATTTAGCCATTCCGTTGTAGTGAAGCTGATTACTAATCATATCGGATACAAGTCAATTTGTAATAGTAAACTTTAGTTATAGTTGTCTATGATCAAGCACTGTGCTCCAAGTCGTCCATAACCGCGGACACGGCTTCTCGAAAAGATTTAACCCTGCAGGGGTGCACCAAAGTATCCACAGGCACTTCGACCCTTTTTGCCAGATCAGTTAACATACACCCATCGGTATGTCGGCGGGGCCTAAGTCACGACGTTCCCAGACCCAAAGCAAGCACGGGGGGCCACCCCACTAAGTACACCCGCAACGAAGTCGGCCGGTCTCCGAGACGGACTTAGGGTTTGCGACAATGGCTGTAAACGACAGCAGATCCCCAATCGGGGACTATCGATACCGCGAAAACATTCCGCTTACCTAAACAGTACAGTGTGCTCCTCGCACAAACGTAAATAAAGCGGTAAACATGGCATAAGTACAGGATAGTAAATAAAACCTCAAACTAGTTTGTGGCCCCCAGTACAATACTTTGAAATCAGGTAATAATCAATGGGGGGCCCATATCTCCCCACCCGTGGTTAGCGTGCTCGATCTCGGAACAGGTGTCAAGAACTCGGGTCCTACGGGACACAAGTGGGCGGTCGGAAACCAAATCTTACCTATCACCCACCGATGCCTCTGCTTAATTCAATTTTAGTTGTTAAACATGAATTAAAGTGAAACAATAATTAAAGCCATGATCATCTCCAACATCAACATGCGGCAATCCTCCAACAATTGTGGTACGTGACGACAAGCAAAACACTTTAGCAAGCGACTACGACACGCGGGTCCAACTATCTACCAAACAACAGGTAATAGGATGTGTCCAAGGCTATATATGGCTGCAAGGGATATCACGGGTACGAAAACTAGAGCATCGCAACTCAGATAGCAAAGAACAACAGGAGGGAATAAATACTAGAAAAGTAAGATAGGTAGAAAGGGGGAGATGCTCGCCTGAAAAACATTGCCGAAGGTTCATCCGAAGATCGGGGCGAAGCTCACATCAACTCAACGGCCTTATCCGCGAAGAAGCAAAACACTAGAAGAAACACCGGATGCACTATTTAATACAACGGTAGAAGATCGGCATGATGCATGGAGGATGTATGACATGGCAAGGGTGCGGTGCAAATGGGCAAAATTAAGTGGAACCGGGGTCCCGACATTTAATTAGGTGGTTCATGTTATTTAGAAACCCCCGTAATTTAAATGTTGTCTTAACATGGCAAAAGATCGCACCGGTTCGCTACACAAATTTAAATGAGGCCAATATAAGGCTAGATTTGCCCGCATATGGCCCCATATTTAATTATGAGGTGAATCGGCATAAGGCCCCCAAACCACATGAATGTATGCATGCAAGACAATTATTATGCGACAAGTTGTATTATGTTGTAAAATAGGGTTTTTCGGGAAGAGGTTCACACATTAGGGTCTCGACGGTCTTGGGGTTCCGGGGTTCGGGGTCGGTCTCGGGGTTCGGATCTGGGGTTCGACGGGATCGTTCTCGGATATCGGGGGTAGGTCTTGTCGCACATGTGGTCTTCGGGTTCCCTGTCTAGGATCTTGTCGTCGAGAAGAACTTGCTGGGTCCGCGTATCGGGTTCGTTCTGGATGATGCCGATCTTGTTGTCGTGACGATCTTGTCGGGTTCACAGGTCGGGTCGGACTTGCCGTCTCGTGTCGGTGATCTTGGCATGTTGGCGTCACCGGATCCATGTCGGCGCACTCGGTTCTTGGCGTCCTCGGGGCATTGGCTTCGAATCGGGGGAGGCTATCTTGGGGTACCGCGTCTTCGGTGCCGGGATGGAGAACTTGGTGGTTCCGAGGAAGATCATGACGTGCCGAGGGGTTCGGTTCCCGTGAAGGTCTTGTGGTTCCCACTTCGAGAAGATCTTGTCGGGCGTTGGTACGGGGTCTCCGCATCGAAGATCCTGGCGACCTTGGGGGCGCCAAACTGGTACACGCAGCGAAACATCATGGACTCGCGGTGGCGGCCGGGTTCCCTGGCGGTTATCGGAGGAGGAGGCAGCCGGCGCTGATGGGCAGAGGCGGGACCCACAGCGAGGTAGGGGTCGACGCGGCGACGAGGCCGAGGGGCAGAGGTCAGGCGGCGGACGGGGTCGGCGGCGAGGAGGGAACGCGCCGGCGGCAGGCTCGGGGACACGGCGAGGTCGCCAGGGAGGGCGGCGGCGCGGCTCGCCGGAGAGGGGAGGCGGGGCGGTGTCGAGCTCGGTCAGCAGGGCAGGAGGGCAGGACGCCGACGACGGCCGGCGGACGGGCGCTGGCGGGGAGGAACGCGGAGGGGCGGCGAGCGACGGCGAGGTGGAGGAGCACGCGCGGCCGGCTGCGCTGGCCTGGGCCGGAGGCGGCCGGCGTCGGGGTGAGGAGGGGGTCGCCGGGCACGGGTCGGGGGTAGCTGCGGGTCGGGGCGGCGTTTGAGGGAGAGGCCGGAGGCGGGGCTCGAGCGGGGACGGCGCCGAGGCGGGCGGCATGGGCGGCGCGCGGCCGGAGAGGGGCCGTCGGGGAGGCGGTCAGGAGAGGTGCGGCGCGCTGGCGAGGTGCAGGCGAGCAGCGCGGGGTATGCGGCGAGGTGGAGAGAGGAGGAACCGCGAGGAGGGGAGAGGAGGCGGGGGCGGTCGCAGGAAGCTAGAGGGGAGAAGGGCGGGGCCGCGCGGGGCAGAGGAGGGGCAGGGGTCAGGGTCACGAGGAAGAGAGGTTGGTGGGGAAGATGAACAGGGCAGCAGGTGGGGCTCGGTGGGGACAGGTGGGTCCCAGGGGCGACAGGGGAGGCAGGGGTGAGTGCGGTCGGTTCCTGTGTGCGTGTGTGGTTGGTTTGAGAGGGAGAGAGGAGGGGGGGGGGTGATGTGATTTAGTCTAGGTGGCAGGATTTGGTTGGCTAAGGGGGAGGGGAGAGATGACGTGGCAAGCTGCCATAGGCTGGGGTGAGGTGGCCAGAGGGTGGGTAGAAATAGGTTGGGTAGGTCGAGGTTTAATGGGTGGGTCAGGTGGACCGATTTAAAACCTGGGGCGGTCGTTCGGGTCATTCGGCCCGTTCGACTGCCCCGAAAAAAAATAATTTAATATTTTATTTATTTTCAAATATCTTTTGTAACTAGTTTTAGACAAACAAAATATCCGGAACATCCGGGGGGTTTGGCGTTTGAATAAAAGTCGGGGCGTTTTAGAAACCAAAACGGGCTTTGCGAACATAGTTTTATGCAAACAATGCATGATGATGACGATGCAATGCGCAAATTCAACGCGATTTTCTAGTAGTGGTTTTGCGGGATGCCACAATTCGACACCACTAACAATGGATCTCGCCCTAGAGATCCGCCTCATGGTACCGGAAGGAAAGGTCGGCGATCTGCGTCTTCTCGCTTCGTGTAGATCTTCGCGACACCACTAACAATGATGCCTTCCTCATCTTGAAAATGGCGACACCACCAACAAGACGTTGTTGATCCCGTTCATCAAGAGAACACTCCGGAAAACAACAGACGAAGTTAAAGGTAAGGCCACCTCTAACTTTCATGGAAGGAGTAAATTGCATCGATCCACCATTCAATATACAAAGCAAATGATAAGAGTAGTGGTATGGTCGCGTCTCCATCCCGCACTCAAAGCATTACTCTGTACACGAACAGATAGATTATGCAACCAACCCTCGGATTCAGACTGAAGATCTCGACAAGCGAGGTTCGGATCAAAGGAGTGATGCAGACTCTGCATCGGATCTGGCGTAGATGCTGTCGTCGCGTTGGAAAACACCGGAAGGCACGAGAAGGAACAAGAGAAGTCCACCAGACGGAGGATTCCTCGGATAGCATGAAGACCAGAAGTAGCAACACCGTTATCAGAGGAGGAAGTGAAACCCTGAAGGTACGACGGAAACCCAACCACGAGAAATCCTCGACTCGAAGAGAGAAGAGAGCGGATTCAAAACACGTAGAGGTAAGAGGAGAATAGCAGAGGGGTAAGGAGTAAAATCAGACCTAATCAGAACTATCCAACCGATTTTGCAAAAATAGTTTTGACACTCTACTTCGGCCGTTAGCTAGGTTATCCTACAGGCTGGACTTGTGGGGTATCGTAACTGCTGAGCTCTGATACCACTCTGTAACACCCTCAGAATCGGCCCTATGCAAGTTTTAGCGAAACTCGCCAAACCCGCATAGAAAACGATTCGAAGGTGCCCACCAGGAACTTTCGTGCGGGTGGAAAGCAAAGTAATAACATTACACAACAGTCCTCGATGGGACCCACAGAACAGATATATATATAACAGCGACTCAATGAGTCAAGAATACAGATATACGGAACAAAGATCCAAATCACCTTGAAAACGATACAACGTCCAGCTACGGACAAGATGCAAATGGGGCTAAGAGCCTTGAAGAATAACCAATGGCGTCCATAACCCTGCCCAGGCCAAGCCGGAAGGGTAACCCTGCTAACGGCATCGATCTCAAAACCTGCTTAAACAAAGGGGGTGCCGACAAAGGGCAAAAGGAAAAGAGGAGCGTCAGTACTGAGGCCAGTACATGGCGAGGCTAGAATTCGGCGGTCCTCGCCTACACAGGTATGGTGGACTGAAGCGGCAGCGGCATCATGCACTAAACAACCTATAGAGACTCGATGTCACTGACGGCTATCAGAGAGGGGTAAGAAAGACCTATCCGGGTCCAAACTGATACTATCATCAAACAAACCCATCCTGGCGTTTCCCCCTCGAGACCAAACGAGGAAGTCAACCGAGGAACTCACACAGTTGGTAGTTTTACTTATTCAGTTATAGTTGCGGCACTTTACTAGTCAGGTTTAGATAATCGTCCTGATAAAGTAAGCAGTGGGCACTTTTAGTTAACCATTCCGTTATAGTTACAACACTTACTAATCAGATACAATTAGCATGAGGCAACCCCAAAACCCAGCAGTTGTTGGTACTTTTATTTAGCCATTCCGTTGTAGTGAAGCTGATTACTAATTATATCGGATACAAGTCAATTTGTAACAGTAAACTTTAGTTATAGTTGTCTATGATCAAGCACTGTGCTCCAAGTCGTCCATAACCGCGGACACGGCTTCTCGAAAAGATTTAACCCTGCAGGGGTGCACCAAAGTATCCACAGGCACTTCGACCCTTTTTGCCAGATCAGTTAACATACACCCATCGGTATGTAGGCGGGGCCTAAGTCACGACGTTCCCAGACCCAAAGCAAGCACGGGGGGCCACCCCACTAAGTACACCCGCAACGAAGTCGGCCGGTCTCCGAGACGGACTTAGGGTTTGCGACAATGGCTGTAAACGACAGCAGATCCCCAATCGGGGACTGTCGATACCGCGAAAACATTCCGCTTACCTAAACAGTACAGTGTGCTCCTCGCACAAACGTAAATAAAGCGGTAAACATGGCATAAGTACATGATAGTAAATAAAACCTCAAACTAGTTTGTGGCCCCCAGTACAATACTTTGAAATCAGGTAATAATCAATGGGGGGCCCATATCTCCCCACCTGTGGTTAGCGCGCTCGATCTCGGAACAGGTGTCAAGAACTCGGGTCCTACGGGACACAAGTGGGCGGTCGGAAACCAAATCTTACCTATCACCCACCGATGCCTCTGCTTAATTCAATTTTAGTTGTTAAACAGGAATTAAAGTGAAACAATAATTAAAGCCATGATCATCTCCAACATCAACATGCGGCAATCCTCCAACAATTGTGGTACGTGACGACAAGCAAAACACTTGAGCAAGCGACTACGACACGCGGGTCCAACTATCTACCAAACAACAGGTAATAGGATGTGTCCAAGGCTATATATGGCTGCAAGGGATATCACGGGTACGAAAACTAGAGCATCACAACTCAGATAGCAAAGAACAACAGGAGGGAATAAATACTAGAAAAGTAAGATAGGTAGAAAGGGGGAGATGCTCGCCTGAAAAACATTGCCGAAGGTTCATACGAAGATCGGGGCGAAGCTCACATCAACTCAACGGCCTTATCCGCGAAGAAGCAAAACACCAGAAGAAACACCGGATGCACTATTTAATACAACGGCAGAAGATCCGGCATGATGCATGGAGGATGTATGACATGGCAAGGGTGCGGTGCAAATGGGCAAAATTAAGTGGAACCGGGGTCCCTACATTTAATTAGGTGGTTCATGTTATTTAGAAACCCCCGTAATTTAAATGTTGTCTTAACATGGCAAAAGATCGCACCGGTTCGCTACACAAATTTAAATGAGGCCAATATAAGGCTAGATTTGCCCGCATATGGCCCCATATTTAATTATGAGGTGAATCGGCATAAGGCCCCCAAACCACATGAATGTATGCATGCAAGAAAATTATTATGCGACAAGTTGTATTATGTTGTAAAATAGGGTTTTTCGGGAAGAGGTTCACACATTAGGGTCTCGACGGTCTTGGGGTTCCGGGGTTCGGGGTCGGTCTCGGGGTTCGGATCTGGGGTTCGACGGGATCGTTCTCGGATATCGGGGGTAGGTCTTGTCGCACATGTGGTCTTCGGGTTCCCTGTCTAGGATCTTGTCGTCGAGAAGAAATTGTTGGGTCCGCGTATCGGGTTCGTTCTGGACGATGCCGATCTTGTTGTCGTGACGATCTTGTCGGGTTCACAGGTCGGGTCGGACTTGCCGTCTCGTGTCGGTGATCTTGGCGTGTTGGCGTCACCGGATCCATGTCGGCGCACTCGGTTCTTGGCGTCCTCGGGGCATTGGCTTCGAATCGGGGGAGGCTATCTTGGGGTACCGCGTCTTCGGTGCCGGGATGGAGAACTTGGTGGTTCCGAGGAAGATCATGACGTGCCGAGGGGTTCGGTTCCCGTGAAGGTCTTGTGGTTCCCACTTCGAGAAGATCTTGTCGGGCGTTGGTACGGGGTCTCCGCATCGAAGATCCTGGCGACCTTGGGGGCGCCAAACTGGTACACGCAGCGAAACATCATGGACTCGCGGTGGCGGCCGGGTTCCCTGGCGGTTATCGGAGGAGGAGGCAGCCGGCGCTGATGGGCAGAGGCGGGACCCACAGCGAGGAAGGGGTCGACGCGGCGACGAGGCCGAGGGGCAGAGGTCAGGCGGCGGACGGGGTCGGCGGCGAGGAGGGAACGCGCCGGCAGCAGGCTCGGGGACGCGGCGAGGTCGCCAGGGAGGGCGGCGGCGCGGCTCACCGGAGAGGGGAGGCGGGGCGGTGTCGAGCTCGGTCAGCAGGGCAGGAGGGCAGGACGCCGACGACGGCCGGCGGACGGGCGCTGGCGGGGAGGAACGCGGAGGGGCGGCGAGCGACGACGAGGTGGAGGAGGACGCGCGGCCGGCGGCGCTGGCCCGGGCCGGAGGCGGCTGGCGTCGGGGTGAGGAGGGGGTCGCCGGGCGCGGGTCGGGGGTAGCTGCGGGTCGGGGCGACGCTTGAGGGAGAGGCCGGAGGCGGGGCTCGAGCGGGGACGGCGCCGAGGCGGGCGGCACGGGCGGCGCGCGGCCGGAGAGGGGCCGTCGGGGAGGCGGCCAGGAGAGGTGCGGCGCGCTGGCGAGGTGCAGGCGAGCGGCGCGTCGCGGGGCGGGGTATGCGGCGAGGTGGAGAGAGGAGGAACGGCGAGGAGGGGAGAGGAGGCGGGGGCGGTCGCCGGAGCTAGAGGGGAGAAGGGCGGGGCCGCGCGAGGCAGAGGAGGGGCAGGGGTCAGGGTCACGCGGGGCGGACGGGGTGGCTCGCGAGGAAGAGAGGTTGGTGGGGAAGATGAACAGGGCAGCAGGTGGGGCTCGGTGGGGACAGGTGGGTCCCAGGGGCGACAGGGGAGGCAGGGGTGAGTGCGGTCGGTTCCTGTGTGCGTGTGTGGTTGGTTTGAGAGGGAGAGAGGAGTGGGGGGGGGGGTGATGTGGTTTAGTCTAGGTGGCAGGATTTGGTTGGCTAAGGGGGAGGGGAGAGATGACGTGGCAAGCTGCCATAGGCTGGGGTGAGGTGGCCAGAGGGTGGGTAGAAATAGGTTGGGTAGGTCTAGGTTTAATGGGTGGGTCAGGTGGACCGATTTAAAACCTGGGGCGGTCGTTCGGGTCATTCGGCCCGTTCGACTGCCCCGAAAAAAAAATAATTTAATATTTTATTTATTTTCAAATATCTTTTGTAACTAGTTTTAGACAAACAAAATATCCGGAACATCCGGGGGGTTTGGCGTTTGAATAAAAGTCGGGGCGTTTTAGAAACCAAAACGGGCTTTGCGAACATAGTTTTATGCAAACAATGCATGATGATGACGATGCAATGCGCAAATTCAACGCGATTTTCTAGTAGTGGTTTTGCGGGATGCCACAGACACGTGCGAGTCGTGCCTCATGGGCAAGATGATCAAAATCCCGTTCTCCGGAATAATGGAGCGAGCAACGGACTTGTTGGAAATCATACATACCGATGTATGCGGACCAATGCGTGTTTCGACGCGCGGTGGATATCGCTATTTTCTCACTTTTATTGATGACTTAAGTAGATATGGGTATATCTATTTAATGAAACATAAATATGAAACGTTTGAAAAGTTCAAAGAATTTCAGAACGAAGTGGAAAACCATCGTAACAGGAAAATTAAATTTCTACGATCCGATCGTGGAGGTGAATATTTGAGTTATGATTTTCTCACGCATCTTAAAGCAAGTGGAACCGTTTCGCAACTCACGCCACCTGGAACACCACAGCGCAATGGTGTGTCTGAACGCCGGAATCTAACTCTATTAGATATGGTGCGATCGATGATGTCTCTCACAGATTTGCTGTTATCATTTTGGGGTTATGCATTAGAAACCGCTGCATTCACTTTAAATAGGGCACCATCTGAATCCGTTGAGACGACACCGTATGAACTGTGGTTTGGTGCTAAACCTAAGATGTCGTTTCTTAAAGTTTGGGGATGCGAATCTTACGTCAACAAGTTGATGCCGGACAAGCTCGAACCCAAAGAGGAGAAATGCGTCTTCATAGGATACCCTAAGGAAACTATTGGGTATACCTTCTATCACAGATCCGAAGGCAAATTGTTTGTTGCAAAGAATGGATCCTTTCTTGAGAAGGAGTTTCTCTCGAAAGAAGTGAGTGGGAGGAAAGTAGAGCTAGACGAGGTTGTTGAACCTTCTCTTGAGTTGGAGAGTAGCGCAACACATGAAATTGTTCCAGTGCCATCTGCACCAACAATAGAGGAAGCTAATGACGAGGATCATGAAGCTTCGGACGATGCTACTACTGAACGTTGCAGGTCGACAAGGTCACGTGCCCCTCCTGAGTGGTACGGGAACCCTGTCTTAACTGTCTTGTTAGTAGACAACAGTGAACCTGCGAACTATGAGGAAGCAATGATGAGCCCAGACTCTGAGAAATGGCTAGAGGCCATGAAATCCGAATTGGGATCCATGAGTGAAAACCAATTATGGACTTTGGTGGACCCTCCTAGCGACCGAAAGGCCGTTGAGTGCAAATGGATTTTCAAGAAGAAAATGGACGCGGATGGTAATGTTACTGTCTATAAAGCACAGCTTGTTGCGAAAGGTTTTCGACAAGTTCAAGGTGTTGACTATGATGAGACTTTCTCTCCCGTAGCGATGTTTAAGTCCATTTGGATTTTATTAGCAATTGCTGCATTTCATGATTATGAAATATGGCAGATGGATGTCAAGATTGCGTTCCTCAATGGCAACATTGATGAAGAGTTGTATATGATGCAACCCGAAAGTGTTGTCGATCCTAAGGATGCTGATAAGGTGTGCAAACTTCAGCGTTCCATTTATGGACCGAAGCAAGCATCTCAGAGTTGGAACCTTCGTTTTGATCAAGTGATCAAGAGCTTTGGATTTTTTCCAAATTGCTACTAAGCTTGTATCTACAAGAAAGTGAGTGGGTGCTCAATGACATTTTTAGTACTATATGTGGATGACATATTGATTATTGGAAATGACATTGATATGCTTAACGATGTGAAGAGTTATTTGAACAAATGTTTTTCAATGAAAGACCTAGGAGAAGATGCTTATATATTAGGCATCAAAATCTATAGAGATAGGCAAAGACGCCTAATAGCTTTAAGCCAAAGTACATACCTAGACAAAGTTCTGAAAAGGTTCAGAATGGATAAGGCAAAGAAAGGTTCAGTGCCCATGTTGTCAGGTAAGATATTGAGCAAGGCTCAGTGTCCAGCTATGGTAAACGATAGAGAAGCTATGAGAAAAGTGCCTTATGCCTCGGCCATAAGTTCTGTAACACCCTCAGAATCGACCCTATGCAAGTTTCAGCGCTTCCCGCCAAACCCGCATAGAAACGATTCGAAGGTGCCCACCATGCACTTTCGTGCGGGTGGAAAACGAAGTAATAACATTACACAACAGTCCTCGATGGGACCCACAGAACAGATATATATACAGCAGTGACTCGACGAGTCAAGAATACAGATATAATATACAAAGATCCAAATCACCTTGAAATGATAGAGCGTCCGACTACGGACAAGATGCAAATGGGGCTAAGAGCCCTGAAGAATAACCAATGGCGTCCATAACCCTGCCCAGGCCAAGCCGGAAGGGTAACCCTGCTAACGACGTCGATCTCAAAACCTGCTTAAACAAAAGGGGTGCCGACACAGGGCAAAGGAAAAAGAGGAGCGTCAGTACTGAGGCCAGTACACGGCGAGGCTAGAATTCGGCGGTCCTCGCCTACATAAGTATGGTGGACTGAAGCGGAAGCAGCAGCATGCACTAAACACCCTATGGAGACTCGATACAACTGGCGGCAATCAGAGAGGGGTAAGAAAGACCTATCCGGATCCAACCTGATACTACCACCAAACAAACCCATCCTGGTATTTCCCCCTCGAGACCAAACGAGGAAGTCAACCGAGGAACTCACACCGTTGGCAGTTTTATTTATTCAGTTACCGTTGCAGCAATTACTAGTCAAATATAGATAATCATCCTGATATCATAAGCAGTGGGCAATTTTAGTTAACCATTCCGTTGTAGTTGCGACACTTACTAGTCAAATACAATTAGCATGAGATAACCCAAAAACCCAGCAGTTGTTGGTACTTTTATTTAGCCATTCCGTTATAGTTGCAATACTTACTAGTCAGGTACAATGGTCGCAAGCGACAACCCAAACAAGCAATTGTGGGCAGTTTTATTTAGCCATTCCATTATAGTGAAGCTGATTACTAGTCATTATAAAGTCAAATTTATAGCACTACTTTAGTTATAGTTGTCTATGATCGAGATACTGTGCTCCAAGTCGTCCATAACCGCGGACACGGCTTTCAGAAAGTTTTACCCGGCCGGGGTGCACCAATAGCAACACACACTCGATCAACCTCGGAAAAACCAAATCAAAACCCAACGAGGCCTTCACGACAAAGCAATCACAAGATTCAGAAATATTTCAGGGGGCCACCCCTTGGAGTACACCCGCAACAAAGTTAGCTGACTCCGAGACGGACCCGAGGTTTGGGTGGACGACTGTGAACGACTGGGAACCCAAAACTGGGCTTGTCGACACCGCGAAAACGTGTCCCGATCCTAAACAGTACAGTGTGCTCCTCGCACAATCGTAAATAAAGCAGTAAAGCATGGTATAAGTACAGGATAGTAAATAAAACCTCAAACTAGTTTGTGGCCCCAAGAAATAAGAATGAATCAAGCTCTGGATCAGGGGGGTCCCATAATCCTCCCGGATGTGGATAGCGCGAATATTCAAGGAACAGGTATCAAGTACTCGGGGTCCTACGGGACACAAGTGGACGGTTAACAACCAAATAACATCTATTGCCCACCTGTGCCTCTGCTTACTTACTTCAATTTTAGTTGTTAAACAGTAATTAAAGTAAACGATAATTAAAGCCATGATCATCTCCAACATTAAACATGCGGCAATACACCAACAACTGCGGTACTTGGCGACACGCAACAGCACTTGAGCAAGCGACTACGACGCGCAAGCCCAACTATCTACCAATCAACAGGTAATAGGATGTGTCCAAGGCAATATAAGACTGCAAGGGATATCACGGGTACGAAAACTAGAGAATCGCGACACAGATAGCAATAGATCAACAGGAGGGAATAAATACTATAAAAGTAAGATAGGTAGAAAGGGGGAGATGCTCGCCTGAAAACATTTTCGAAGGTTCAACCGAGGATCGGGTCGACACTCGCATCAACTCAACGGCCTTATCCGCGAAGAACCAAAACACTAGAAGAGACACCGGATGCAATATTTAATACCACGGCAGAAGATCGGGCATGATGCATGTATGATGTATGACATGGCAAGGTGCGATGCAATTAGGCCATATTAAGCGGAACCAGGGTCCCGACAATTAATTAGATGATTCATGTTATTTATCTACCCCGCAAATTAAATGTTGAATTAATAAGGCAACGCATGGCATCGGTTCGTTACACAAATTTAAATGAGGCCAATATAAGACTAGATTTTCTCGCATATGGGCCCCATATTTAATTATAGGTGAATCGGCATAATGCCCCCAAACCACATGACAATGTGCATGCGAAATGAATGATTTAATGCAACAATTTATAGAGTTGACAATTTATAAAATAGGGTTCTCGGATAAGGGTCACACATTAGGGTTCGGCGATCTTGGGGTTCCAGGGTTCGGGGTTCGGTCTCAGGGTTCGACGGGGAACGGCTCGACGAGATCGGGTTTGGACTCCGGGATCTAGGGTCTTGTCGCAACCGGAAAGCAGGACTTGGTTTGGTGCCGGGGGCGCATCGGGTTCGTCCTGGTCGGTGCCGATCTTGTCGTCGATGGCGAACTTGGGTGGATCGGGTTCCGGGGTTCTGATCCGTGAACATCTTGAGGCTCCGGTTCCATCGGGTCCGGGAAGGCCACTCGGATATGTGTGGGCAGTCTTGGCGTTCGAGGGATCCTCCGGATCCGTGAAGGCGGCCCCGTCGGTCCCGAGATGGAGGATTCAGATACAACGACCCATGCCGAAGAACTTGTCGACGACCTTGCCAAAGTGATTTGGGATGCATCTCTTAGTCTCGGTCTTCGACAGTATCGTCTCGAACCTCGACGAGAATGCGGAACAAAGGGAGCACCGACGCAGCAGCTGCCACAAGACAAGAAAAGATTTACAGAAGTTATGGCTAGGAGCATAGAACACCTGGTCGAGCACCTGTACAGGAACTAGACAAACACAAGTCATTGTCGCAGATGACAGGAAACAGAGCAGAACAAACACGCGCTGGGCGACCCTAGCGCTGAACTTGCAGAGGAGGGCCCCTTGGAGAAGAATGACGCACAGCCTCGGCCAGCAGAAGGAGGGCTTGCCGCGGGTGGGGCTGTGCAAGCCGGCCCAACGGAGGAGGCTCGGCCGCAGATGGCGAGGACGCCAGGTCGACGGGGCTGCTCTCGGCAAAGGGACGGTGGAGGAGGGACCCGCGGCGAGAAGGAGGACGGACAGGCGCCGGGTCGGGGCGACCGGCGTCGGGGAGCTCGGTGGGGCGCCAGGAAGGCGAAGACGGCGGCGGAGAGGCGCGGGGTGCTTGGCGGTAGTGACGGCGAGCTCGAGCGGCCGCGCTGGGGAGGAACATGCGCGACGACGGCCGGTGCTTGGGGAAGGAGAGGGCGGAGTCGGCCGGCCGGAGCCGAGGAAGGAGGGGGAGGCCGGCGAGGTGCTCTGCGAGGGGAGGACGCCGACGGGGAAGAAGGAGCGCGGGGCCGCGGTGGTCGAGGACGGCGGCGGCGGCGCGCGTCGGGGCGAAGGCCGGTGGTGGAGCCGGGCGCGGCGGACGGCGAGGGGAGGAGGCAGAGGTGGCGCCGGATGGCGAGGGGGCGCAACAGGGGAAGGCGAGGTCGTGTGGAGGCGGGGGGGGGGGTCCGGCGAGGTTGAGCTCGTCGGTGGCGGGGCGCCGGAGAGGAGGGAGAAAGGGGTGGGGGCGAGGGCGCGGGGTGGCTCGGCCGGCGGGCGAGGTTTGCGATGGGGGCGCGGCCGGCGGGAGGGTGCGTCGGGCTTGCGGTGGGAGCGGCGAGCGCCAGGGAGACGAGCGGCGGACGGGCGGTGGCGGCTGGAGGAGAAGCGGCGGCGGGGCTCGCTGCCGGCGGCGAGGAGGACCAGAGGCGGGAGGGAGAAGCAGGTGGGCGAGGGAGGAGATGACGCGGGGAGAGAGGAGGTGTCGGGGGCGTGGGGACGGGCCCAGGGTAGGTGGCGGTTGGGGGAGAGGGTGGACCGGGTCCAGGGTGGGGCCCAGGTGCAAGGAGAGGTGGGCCTGGCGGTGGGTGTGGATGCATTGGGTGCTGGGGGGTGAGAGAGGAGGGAGTAGTGACGTGGCAGCTAGGGAGTGGTGGAGGGAGGGAGAGAGGTGAGGTGGCGAGAGCGGATTGGGTGGGGTGAGGTGGCTGGAGGGGTGGGTAGATTAGGACTGGTAGGAAAAGGTTTTAGGCGGACCGTTTTTGTACTGGGGGGTGGTCGACTGGGTCGGTCGGCCCGTTCGACTGCCCCCTAAAAATAATATAGGTTTTTATTTAATTTTAAAAAATAACTTTTGTAATTAGTTTTAGACAAACAAAATATCCGGAAACATCCGGGGTTTAATTTGAAATAGAAGGAGGGCTAGTTTTCGAAAACAATAGTCTTTCGCAACATAGTTTTTAGGCAAAACAGTATGCATGATGATGACGATGCTCAAATGCAATGTGGCATGATGACATGAGCATGCGGTCATGATGATGCAATGCACAAAATCAACGCGATTTTCTAGTAGTGGTTTTGCGGGATGCCACAATTCTACACCACTAACAATGGATCTCGCCCTCGAGATCCGCCTCATGGTACCGGGAAGAAGGTCGGCGATCTGCGTCTTCTCGCTTCGTGTAGATCCTCGCGACACCACTAACAAGAGGTCGTTGTTCCTGATTGTCGAGAGAACACTCCGGAGAAACAAGGACGAAGGTAGAGGTATCAAACGATAAGGCCACCTCTAAGTTCCATTAGAAGAGGAAAAGTTACATTGATCCACCAGTTCGATGTACAGAGCGAACAGTAAGAGTCGGGTAGGGTGATCAATCCATCCCGTACCCAAACTATCAACTCTATACATGAATAGGAAAATCAGGCAACTCAACTCTCGAGATTTTAGAATGAAGACCTTCACAAGCGTTATTCGGAACAAAGGGATGATGCCAGCTCTGCGTTGGATCTGATGTAGATGAGGTCATCACATCGGAAAAACACCGGAAGATACAACAGGAATCATATGAAAGACACAATGATTAGGTTCCGCGATGGTTCCATTGGCATGAACAACACATGCTCAAGGTATACTCCAACTTCACCAATGCTCGTCCGTCTCATATGTTTTCAACGATACAGATATCCAGCAAGGTACACATATAGATAAAGAGTTCAAGAACAAAAGATTGGATGAAGGGTACAACAGACAAGTTGCAGATTTGATGATCGTAGCACCGCCGTTATAAAAGGGAGAAAGCAAAACCCTGAAGGTACGACGGAAACCCAACCATGAGAAATCCTGGACTCGAAGAAAGATAAGAGAGTAGATTCAAAACACGCAGAGGTAAGAGGAGAATAGCAGAGGGGTAAGGAGTAAAATCATACCTAATCAGAACTATCCAACCGATTTTGCAAAAATAGTTTTGACACTCTACTTCGGCCGTTAGCTAGGTTATCCTACAGGCTGGACTTGTGGGGTATCGTAACTGCTGAGCTCTGATACCACTCCGTAACACCCTCAGAATCGACCCTATGCAAGTTTCAGCGCTTCCCGCCAAACCCGCATAGAAACGATTCAAAGGTGCCCACCAGACACTTTCGTGCGGGTGGAAAACGAAGTAATAACATTACACAACAGTCCTCGATGGGACCCACAGAACAGATATATATACAGCAGCGACTCGACGAGTCAAGAATACAGATATAATATACAAAGATCCAAATCACCTTGAAATGATAGAGCGTCCGACTACGAACAAGATGCAAATGGGGCTAAGAGCCCTGAAGAATAACCAATGGCGTCCATAACCCTGCCCAGGCCAAGCCGGAAGGGTAACCCTGCTAACGACGTCGATCTCAAAACCTGCTTAAACAAAAGGGGTGCCGACAAAGGGCAAAGGAAAAAGAGGAGCGTCAGTACTGAGGCCAGTACACGGCGAGGCTAGAATTCGGCGGTCCTCGCCTACATAGGTATGGTGGACTGAAGCGGCAGCGGCAGCATGCACTAAACACCCTATGGAGACTCGATACAACTGGCGGCAATCAGAGTGGGGTAAGAAAGACCTATCCGGATCCAACCTGATACTACCACCAAACAAACCCATCCTGGTATTTCCCCCTCGAGACCAAACGAGGAAGTCAACCGAGGAACTCACACCGTTGGCAGTTTTATTTATTCAGTTATCGTTGCAGCAATTACTAGTCAAATATAGATAATCATCCTGATATCATAAGAAGTGGGCAATTTTAGTTAACCATTCCGTTGTAGTTGCGACACTTACTAGTCAAATACAATTAGCATGAGATAACCCAAAAACCCAGCAGTTGTTGGTACTTTTATTTAGCCATTCCGTTATAGTTGCAATACTTACTAGTAAGGTACAATGGTCGCAAGCGACAACCCAAACAAGCAATTGTGGGCAGTTTTATTTAGCCATTCCATTATAGTGAAGCTGATTACTAGTCATTATAAAGTCAAATTTATAGCACTACTTTAGTTATAGTTGTCTATGATCGAGATACTGTGCTCCAAGTCGTCCATAACCGCGGACACGGCTTTCAGAAAGTTTTACCTGGCCGGGGTGCACCAATAGCAACACACACTCGATCAACCTCGGAAAAACCAAATCAAAACCCAACGAGGCCTTCACGACAAAGCAATCACAAGATTCAGAAATATTTCAGGGGGCCACCCCTTGGAGTACACCCGCAACGAAGTTAGCTGACTCCGAGACGGACCCGAGGTTTGGGTGGACGGCTGTGAACGACTGGGAACCCAAAACTGGGCTTGTCGACACCGCGAAAACGTGTCCCGATCCTAAACAGTACAGTGTGCTCCTCGCACAATCGTAAATAAAGCAGTAAAGCATGGTATAAGTACAGGATAGTAAATAAAACCTCAAACTAGTTTGTGGCCCCAAGAAATAAGAATGAATCAAGCTCTGGCTCAGGGGGGTCCCATAATCCTCCCGGATGTGGATAGCGCGAATATTCAAGGAACAGGTATCAAGTACTCGGGGTCCTACGGGACACAAGTGGACGGTTAACAACCAAATAACATCTATTGCCCACCTGTGCCTCTGCTTACTTACTTCAATTTTAGTTGTTAAACAGTAATTAAAGTAAACGATAATTAGAGCCATGATCATCTCCAACATTAAACATGCGGCAATACTCCAACAACTGCGGTACTTGGCGACACGCAACAGCACTTGAGCAAGCGACTACGACGCGCAAGCCCAACTATCTACCAATCAACAGGTAATAGGATGTGTCCAAGGCAATATAAGACTGCAAGGGATATCACGGGTACGAAAACTAGAGCATCGCGACATAGATAGCAATAGATCAACAGGAGGGAATAAATACTATAAAAGTAAGATAGGTAGAAAGGGGGAGATGCTCGCCTGAAAACATTGTCAAAGGTTCAACCAAGGATCGGGTCGACACTCGCATCAACTCAACGGCCTTATCCGCGAAGAACCAAAACACTAGAAGAGACACCGGATGCAATATTTAATACCACGGCAGAAGATCGGGCATGATGCATGTATGATGTATGACATGGAAAGGTGCGATGCAATTAGGCCATATTAAGCGGAACCAGGGTCCCGACAATTAATTAGATTATTCATGTTATTTATCTACCCTGCAAATTAAATGTTGAATTAATAAGGCAACGCATGGCATCGGTTCGTTACACAAATTTAAATGAGGCCAATATAAGACTAGATTTGCTCGCATATGGGCCCCATATTTAATTAGAGGTGAATCGGCATAATGCCCCAAACCACATGACAATGTGCATGCGAAATGAATGATTTAATGCAACAATTTATAGAGTTGACAATTTATAAAATAGGGTTCTCGGATAAGGGTCACACATTAGGGTTCGGTGATCTTGGGGTTCCGGGGTTCGGGGTTCGGTCTCAGGGTTCGACGGGGAACGACTCGACGAGATCGGGTTCGGACTCCGGGATCTAGGGTCTTGTCGCAACCGGAAAGCAGGACTTGGTTTGGTGCCGGGGGCGCATCGGGTTCGTCCTGGTCGGTGCCGATCTTGTCGTCGATGGCGAACTTGGGTGGATCGGGTTCCGGGGTTCGGATCCGTTAAGATCTTGAGGCTCCGGTTCCATCGGGTCCGGGAAGGCCACTCGGATATGTGTGGGCAGTCTTGGCGTTCGAGGGATCCTCCGGATCCGTGAAGGCGGTCCCGTCGGTCCCGAGATGGAGGATTCAGATACAACGACCCATGCCGAAGAACTTGTCGACGACCTTGCCAAAGTGATTTGGGATGCATCTCTTAGTCTCGGTCTTCGACAGTATCGTCTCGAACCTCGACGAGAATGCGGAACAAAGGGAGCACCGACGCAGCAGCTGCCACAAGACAAGAAAAGATTTACAGAAGTTATGGCTAGGAGCATAGAACACCTGGTCGAACACCTGTACAGGAACTAGACAAACACAAGTCATTGTCGCAGATGACAGGAAACAGAGCAGAACAAACACGCGCTGGGCGACCCTAGCGCTGAACTTGCAGAGGAGGGTCCCTTGGCGAAGAATGACGCACAGCCTCGGCCAGCAGAAGGAGGGCTTGCCGCGGGTGCGGCTGTGCAAGCCGGCCCAACGGAGGAGGCTCGGCCGCAGATGGCGAGGACGCCAGGTCGACGAGGCTGCTCTCGGCAAAGGGACGGCGGAGGAGGGACCCGCGGCGAGAAGGAGGACGGACAGGCGCCGGCTCGAGGCGACCGGCGTCGGGGAGCTCGGTGGGGCGCCAGGAAGGCGAAGACGGCGACGGAGAGGCGCGGGGTGCTTGGCGGTAGTGACGGCGAGCTCGAGCGGCCGCACTGGAGAGGAACATGCGCGACGGCGGCCGGTGCTTGGGGAAGGAGAGGGCGGCGTCGGCCGGCCGGAGCCGAGGAAGGAGGGGGAGGCCGGCGAGGTGCTCTGCGAGGGGAGGACGCCGACGGGGAAGAAGGAGCGCAGGGCCGCGGTGGTCGAGGACGGCGGCGGCGGCGCGCGTCGGGGCGAAGGCCGGTGGTGGAGCCGAGCGCGGCGGATGGCGAGGGGAGGAGGCAGAGGTGGCGCCGGATGGCGAGGGGGCGCAACAGGGGAAGGCGGGGTCGTGTGGAGGCGGGGGGGGGGGTCCGGCGAGGTTGAGCTCGTCGGTGGCGGGGCGCCGGAGAGGAGGGAGAAAGGGGTGGGGGCGAGGGCGCGGGGTGGCTCGGCCGGCGGGCGAGGTTTGCGGTGGGGGCGCGGCCGGCGGGAGGGTGCGTCGGGCTTGCGGTGGGGGCGGCGAGCGCCAGGGAGACGAGCGGCGGACGGGCGGTGGCGGCTGGAGGAGAAGCGGCGGCGGGGCTCGCTGCCGGCGGCGAGGAGGACCAGAGGCGGGAGGGAGAAGCAGGTGGGCGAGGGA
The DNA here is from genome assembly GCA_910589765.1 of Avena atlantica. Lineage (NCBI taxonomy): Eukaryota > Viridiplantae > Streptophyta > Magnoliopsida > Poales > Poaceae > Avena > Avena atlantica. The sequence goes on along the minus strand of OU342733.1, from coordinate 434,678,691 downwards.
GGAGATGACGCGGGGAGAGAGGAGGTGTCGGGGGCGTGGGGACGGGCCCAGGGCAGGTGGCGGTTGGGGGAGAGGGTGGACCGGGTCCAGGGTGGGGCCCAGGTGCAGGGAGAGGCGGGCCTGGCGGTGGGTGTGGATGCATTGGGTGCTGGGGGGTGAGAGAGGAGGGAGTAGTGACGTGGCAGCTAGGGAGTGGTGGAGGGAGGGAGAGAGGTGAGGTGGCGAGAGCGGATTGGGTGGGGTGAGGTGGCTGGAGGGGTGGGTAGATTAGGACTGGTAGGAAAAGGTTTTAGGCGGACCGTTTTTGTACTGGGGGTGGTCGATTGGGTCGGTCGGCCCGTTCGACTGCCCCCTAAAAATAATATAGGTTTTTATTTAATTTAAAAAAATAACTTTTGTAATTAGTTTTAGACAAACAAAATATCCGGAAACATCCGGGGTTTAATTTGAAATAGAAGGAGGGCTAGTTTTCGAAAACAATAGTCTTTCGCAACATAGTTTTTAGGCAAAACAATATGCATGATGATGACGATGCTCAAATGCAATGTGGCATGATGACATGAGCATGTGGTCATGATGATGCAATGCACAAAATCAACGCGATTTTCTAGTAGTGGTTTTGCGGGATGCCACAAGTTCTATCATGTATGACATGCTGTGTACTAGACCGGATATGTCCAATGCTCTTAGTTTGACGAGCAGATACCAAAGTGATCCAGGAGTGGAACATTGGACAGCCGTGAAGAACATCCTAAAGTATTTAAATAGGACTAAAGAAATGTTCTTGGTCTATGGAGGTGATGAGCAGCTCGTCGTAAAAGGTTACGTCAATGCTAGTTTCGACACCGACAAGGATGATTCTAAATCTCAAACAGGATACGTTTATATTTTGAATGAAGGAGCTGTGAGTTGGAGAAGATGCAAGCAAAGCATGATCGCGGGATCTATAGTAGAAGCGGAATACATGGCTGTTGCAGAAGCGTCAAGTGAAGGAGTTTGGATTAGGAACTTCATCACTGAGCTTGGTGTGGTTCCAAGTGCCTTGGACCCACTGGAGATATTGTGTGACAACACTGGAGCCATAGCACTGGCTAAGGAACCAAGATATCATCCAAATACCAAGCATATCAACCACAAGTTTCATATAATTCGAGATTATATAACAGATGGAGATCTGAAGATTAGCAAAGTACATACGGATCTGAATGTCGCAGATCCGTTGACTAAACCTCTTCGACGAGCAAAACATGATCAGAACCTTAGTGCCATGGGTGTTAGATTGTTGCCAGATGTAAACTAGATTATTGACTCTAGTGCAAGTGGGAGACTATTGGAATTATGCCCTAGAGGCAATAATAAAGATGTTATTATTATAATTCTTGTTCATGATAAAGTTTATATTCCATGCTAGAATTGTATTAAGCGGAAACTTTGATACTTGTGTGGTTTATGAACAACACCGTGTCCCTAGTACGCCTCTATGGACTAGCTCATTGATTGATGATGGTTAAGGTTTCCTGACCATAGACATGAGTTTTCAATTAATAATGAGATCATGTCATTAGGAGAATGATATGATGGACAGACCCAAATCAAGCAGAGCAATTAGATCGTGTCATCGTGTTCATCTTTGCGAAGTTTTTTCTTATGTCAAATATTGTATTCCTTGGACCATGAGATAATGCAACTCCCTGGTATCGGAAGAAATCTTTGAGGTCATCAAACGTCATCCTATGAGAGGGTGATCATAAAGGTGTCTCTCAGGTGATCGGAAAGTACTTGTTGGGCTGTATGTATGGAGATGGGATTTGTCCCTCCCGAGTCGGAGAGATATACTTCGGGCCCACTCGGTAATCGATATCAACACCTCTTGCAAGCACGTGGTTAAGGAGTTAATCACAAAGTGATATCGGATTACAGAACGATTAAAGTACTTATTGTGAACGAGATTGAACTAGGTATGACGATACCAACGATCGAATCTCGGGCAAGCAATATATCGCATGACGAAGGGAATATATATGGGATTAATTGAATCCTAGAATCGTGGTTCATCCGATATGATCATCGATGAATATGTGGGAGTCAATATGGGTTTCCAGATCCCGCTGTTGATTATTGATAGAAGATCATGTCTGCATATTCTTGAACCCGTAGGGTCACACACTTAACGTGCCTCGACGCTAGGATAGAATGGATAATTGGTTTGTGAGTTTTTGTTCAGAGTCTTGGATGAGATCCAGGACATCACGAGAGGTTCTGGAATGGTCCAGAGAATAAGATTCATATAAAGGAAAGCAGTTTTTGGATTTTGGAATTGTTTCGGAATGTTTGGTATTGTACCGGAAGGTTCTAGAAGGTTCCGGAGTGGGACCAACGTGGCCCCACTTGTCGTAGGGGGGCGTGGGCCTACGAGGGAGTGCCCTGGCCGCATTGGGCCAGGGGCACAAGGCCCCATAGGCCCAGCCGGCCAAACCCTAGGGGATCTTCTAGAAGGGGGGGAAGACTTGCCCCCCACTCCACCCTTGTGGCCGCCGGCCCTAGGGCTTGGAGGAGGGGAAAGGGGGCCGTCCAGCCCTCTATATAAAGAGGGCAGGGGGCGCACCCTCCTCCCACACCCCAAAAAATCCTAGCCTCCATACTGCTGCCCTCCAGATCTCTCTCTCTCCCGACTGCGCGTAGGCGAAGCCCTGCCGCAGAAACTCTCCACCTTTGCACCACGCCGTCGTGCTGTAGATCCAATCTATCTCTCCACCCCACTTGCTGGACTGATGAAGGAAGAGACGTCGCGGTGCCGTACGTGTGCATATCTCGGAGTCGTCGCCACTTGCGGCGTTGGATCGGATCGGATCGCGAGGAGGAGAAGGCTAGTACGACTACATCACCCACGTTCTGTTGAACGTTTCCGCTGTGCGATTTCTTCAAGGGTATGAAGATCTCATCTATCCCTCTTGTTGATTGCATCTGCTAGATTAGATCTTGGCTTTCCCGTTCTCATCCGTAGAATTTTTTTGATTTACTGTGCTACGAAATCCATCATCTAGGGTTTCTGCATCGGGGGCTTCTTATAGGCGAAGGGGCAAGCCAGGCGGGACACCAGGGGGCCATACCCTGCCTAGGTGCGGGGTGGGCCTACCCGCGCCTAGGGGGTCTGGCCCCCCTATGGCGCCCCTCCGTCTCGTCTTCTGGCTTTGTGTCCCCCACGGTAAAATATTGACTTTGGCTTTTGTCCCGTCCAATTCCGAGAATATTGATTTTCTGCCTTTCTGGAACCAAAAACAGAAGAAAACAGGCAACTGACACTATGCCAACTTGTTAATAGGTTAGTTCCAGAAAAGATATAAAAACACCTCAAAGTGTATACAAAGCAAAGCAAAGTAGATACTAAACAAGCATGGAGCATCAAAAATTATAGATATGTTTCCGACGTATCATAGATTCGTAACAAGTATCATCTCATACCACAATATCCACCGTAGGAACTACATAGATAGATCCATAATCATGAAAGGCACCAATATAGACTTGAAGAATGAATATACATAGAGAGATTGGATCAAGTTACCGCCACATACTCATAGTCCAGGGGTGGAATAATCCCCTCTCATAGTGGAGAGCGATGTGGAGTCTGTCGGGGGAATAACCCTCGACAGGGTCATAAGGGGTAAAACATTGCCCAGCTTGGCTTATGCCGAGTGAAGAACGAACTTGGCCAAGTAACAATGGTCGGGTAAGATGATCGTGTACGGCCGACATAGGAACTATGTCGACCCGTATAAGACAAGTTTGTTAATCTTGCAGGAACCAACGAGCCAAGTCTCATGAGGGAAGGCCGAGTGAGATAGGACGCGTGGCAACTTTCCGAGTGAGGATCAGGAGAGACCATGGTAAAGCGCGGTCAAAAGAGAAGGGCGACGCCGGGTGACACGGAAGGAAATGGGTGACGCCCAAAGCAAGGGATGACGTACAGAGTTACTGCATGACGCCAAAAGAACTGGAGGCTACGTATGTGAAGACCGTTTGATGTCCAACTTTATGGACTGGGCCACTGGGCTTAGTAGAAGCCCATGACCCGGCCCGTACAGTTAAGACCAAGATCCGAACAGTAACCCTAGGACCCAAAGGGTGTAACCTAGCTAGCCATCGCCTATATAAGGGGAGGCATAGCTAGGGTTAGAAGAAAGGTTGGACCTCGTAGGGAACTAAGGCACATGAGCTAAGTTCATATAGCTCGAGGAGCACTTGTAAACATCTAGGATCAATAAAATCACCAAGTGTGGAGAGTTCTTCTTGTTCTTCGTGCACGGCAAGACCGTGCACACCCTCCCCGGTGACCACAAGCATCCATTCGGCCCCAACTTAAGCCTACCCATGGCATCTGCCGTGACACCACCATGAAAGTTGGCGCCCACCATGGGGCAGAAGAAGGTGCTTGATGGAGTCTTCATCCGGACGGGCAACATCATCGCCAAGACCGGCGAGCGCGTCTACTCCGTCCTCATCCAGAGGTTTGGAGCGCTCAACTTCGTCAGCAACAATGCAGGATGCTTCGGGACCAAGCCGTTCCCCATGGGAGGTCGCTTCGTCAAGTTCGGCGAGCACCAGGTCTACGTTGCGGTTTGCTTCGTGCGCGCGTACCCGGAGCGCGTCATCCTGGCGCTAGATCCGCCTACGGTTTCAGCCACAGGAAAACTTCATCAGCTCGTCTCCGTCAAGGTAATGATGACAACTCCTAACCCAACAACACCCTAGTAGATCCTTTAGTAAACGAGGATGCTGAGGGAGGGAATCAAGAGGAAACGCCAAGGGCGGCAAGAACAGCAAAGGCACTGCTAGAAAAGCCAGAGAACATAGCCAGGAGTAAGAGAGCCAAAGATCTGCAAGAGGCAATAGACAAGTTAGCAGCACTAGCAGCTCAAGCAGCAGACCCGGCATGCGTGCATGCCGAGTTGGAGGAAGCCAGGATAAAAGTCCTGGAAAAAGCAAAGGAGTTATCTCAATTGTAGCAAGCTGTGGATATCACTATTCGAGAGATCAACTCGGCAAATCGAGTCAAGGGCGCAAAGACCAGGCTTGATGCCACAAGGTTAAGAGGGAGAAACCTCAATGAAGAGTTGGAGGATGCAACGTCAAAGATAACACCAGAAAATAGTAACGAAACAGCCATGCGGCCTACGTACAACACTGTAGCGGCAAATTTGAGAGCCGCAGAGGCAACAATGGATGAGCTCCCCCATTTGACGGGTGAAGCAAAGAGAAAGCAACAAGAACGAGTCAATGAGTTGGTAAAAGCAGCAGGGATGCTGAATGAAGCATATTACAGGGCAAATCCGGGTATAGATGGGAGGTCACAGCTGGTACATTCGGCAACCCCCATCCCGGCGAGGTCAGCAGGCCACATAGCTTCCTCACCCGGAGTGGCGCCAAAACAGAGAAAATAAAAGAGCGTAGATTCAGGAAGGAACAAGCACATGCTTACTTATGACCCGGCGATGGTTCAGGTAAATCCAGCACATGCACAAGGAACAAGAAGTAATAATGTTCAGCGGGATGAAAACCAGGAGAATGCAGGCCGAGAAAGGCAAGCAGGACAAATGAATGACAATGGAGGGAAAAATTTTGCGCCTCAACCTAGGCGTGGAGCTCACTCGGCAGGAGGAAATCCGGCTCCGAATAATGCGCCAGCTCAACCCGAGAGAAGACAACAAAGCGCGGGAAAAGCAGTGCAGCAACCTGCAGACCCGAACGCAAATAGATACAACCATGGTTACTCGGCAATGGTAAATGATGGATATGAATTGCCGGATCACATGTACCAAGCACTGGGAGCCAGACTCAGAGGCAGAAATCTTCAAACGGATGATGCAAGGCTAAAGTTAGATCGAATAAAGATGACAGAACTGATCGAGTCGCAAGGTCCACAGGGTTCACCATGCTTTGGCCCAAGGATCATGAAGGAGCCACCAGTGCCAAATTTTTAGGTTGCCAGAGGAACGAAAACTTATGATGGAAACACAAAGCCAGAAGACTGGCTCATAGATTACAGAACTGCAGTAAAAATCGCACAGGGAAATCGAAGATGGACAGTGCAGTACGTACCGCAGATGCTGGAAGGACCAGCAAGGGTGTGGCTAAATAACTTGCCACCAGGAAGCATCAACAGCTGGATCGATTTCCAGGATGCCTTTGTGAGCAACTTCATGAGCACGTACAAGAGGCCGAATCGCCCACAACAGCTAGCTATGCGCAAGAAAAGGCCGAATGAGACGGACAGAGAATTCCTCACAAGATGGTGCACAATGCGCAAATCTTGCGAAGGGGTAATCAAGTCTCAAGCCATAACGTGGTTTGCACAAGGGCGCAGACATGGAAGTGTGCTATGGCAAAGGTTACAGAGAGATATGCCGACAAGCTTAGCAGAAACAATAAGAATTGCTGACTCATATGCATTAGGAGATCCGACTCATCCTCTGCTCATGTGGGCAGACGGGATGACTAAGGCTCAGATCTATGATGCTGCCGGGTCGCACAGATGCCAGGAGAGAGCTGAGTATAGAAGCAAAAGAAGAGACGAGAGACCATATTATAGATATGGATCAACTCAGTTCGCAGCGGTGAGTCAAGATCGTCCAGATGCTGGAAGTAGCCAACGTCAAAGAATGAATAGGCAACAACAGTGGATACCAAAGAATGATGGCAAAAAGCCATACGAACAAAGAAAACCATATCAAGACAGGCAGAAATATACCTATGAGATGATGCTGGATCAGCCATGTAAATTTCACACGCCTAGTCCGAGTAAGCAGAAAATCACACAACAAGACAATGCACTTTGTTTCATAAAGGAGACAGGGTAGATTCGCCGAGTAAGCAACTACCACCACCTCCCCCTCCACCACTCACAGGAGGAAATGCTCAAGCTGTTGGAGCTGAGCATAGATACGATAACAGACATCCAAGATACCATAACCAAGAAAGAAGAGAGGCTGTGCATCAGGTGCATAACCCAAGAGATGATGACGCCCATGTTGGCCATGGAATCAGAAATGAGTACAGAGAACATCACCAGAGCTATGTCGTGTTTGTCACAGAACCGAATGACAAAAAGAGTCAGCAAAGACGAATACTGGAAGTAAATGCCACAATGCCGGCAATCCCAAAGTACATGCATTGGTCTGAACAAGATATAACATGGAGCATAAAGGATCACCCCAAGATCATGCCAACACCAGGAGGATATGCTCTTGTCTTGGATCCAACTTTCATGGGCCCTGATATCAATGTGAAATTTTCCAAGATACTGATCAATGATGGCAGTAGCATCAACATCATGTACAAGGATACCATGCTCAAGTTAGGCATTATTATGAACATGCTGGAGCCGACTAAGACAACTTTCCATGGCATCGTGCCGAGATTGTCCTGTGAGCCAATTGGCAAGATCTGGGTTGACGTCTTATTCGGCAACAGGGAAAATTTTTGCACTGAAGCCATATAGTTCGAGGTGGTTGACCTGGTCAGCTCGTATCATGCCTTACTCGGCAGGACGGCTATGGCAAAGTTTATGTCTACTCCTCACATCGCTTATTTGAAGATGAAACTACCATGTCCTTGTGGAGTTATCACAGTCGAAGGAGATTACAAAAGATCAATTGCTTGTGCCTCAGCCGGATCTTCACTAGTTGAGTCACTGGTCATAGCACAGGAAAAGCATCAAATGATGGAGGTGGCAACATTGGCCAAAGCAGCACAAATGTCCATGCCGACACTCACTAATCCGCATGGCAGTGTATCATTCCAAGCTACCGAGGAAACCAAGAAAATACAGGTGGATGAGACTTTCGCAGAGCGCACAATTACCATTGGTGCTGGGCTGACTGACAAATAGGAAAGTGAGCTCACCAGCTTCCTTCGTGAGAATCGGGATATTTTTGCTTGGTCCACACATGACTTGCAAGGAGTTCCGATGGAGCTAGCTGAGCACTCTCTTCATGTAAGGCAAGATGCCAAGCCAGTGAAGCAACCCCTCCGCCGCTTCGCTAAGGATAGGAGGAAAGGGATAGCTACCGAGATAGCCAGGCTCTTGGCTGCCGGATTTATCATGGAAGTACTGCACCCAGATTGGTTGTCAAATCCAGTCTTGGTTGAGAAGAAAAAAGATGACCCGAACATGGCAATGGTGTGGCGCATGTGCATTGATTACACGAACCTCAATAAGGCGTGTCCAAAAGATCCATTTCTCCTACCACGGATCGATCAAGTCATAGACTCTACTGTCGGGTGTGAGTTGTTATCATTTGTGGACGTGTATTCTGGTTTCCACTAGATACCATTGAATCCGAATGATCAAATAAAGGTAGCTTTTATCACCCCGTACGGGGCTTATTGCTATCGCACTATGCCCTTTGGCTTAAGAAATGCGGGTGTAACATATCAAAGATGCATGCAAAAATGCTTGCAAGATCAATTGGACAAAAATGTTCAAGTATACATCGATGACGTGGTAATAAAAACCAAACAAAGTCATACTCTAATTGAGGACTTGCGTCAAACATTCGCAAACTTAAGAAGATTCCGAATGAAACTTAACTCGGAAAAATGCATATTTGGTGTCCCGGCTAGAAAATTACTCGGATTCCTTGTATCCAGCCAAGGAATTGAGGCTAACCCGACAAAGATCAGGGTCATCGAAAGAATGGAATTGCCAAAAACCCTCAATGATGTCCAGAAGTTCACAGGATGACTGGCTTCGTTGAGTAGATTTATCGATCGGCTAGGCGAAAAAGCCTTACCGTTATATCAGCTGATGATAAAATCTGACAAATTCACATGGACATAGGAAGCTGATAGCGCTTTCCATGAACTCAAAAAGATTTTGGCAACAACACCAATATTAGCTTCACCATTATCAAAAGAGCCAATGCTGCTCTATGTCGCTGCAACCAACAGAGTTGTAAGTGCAGTGATAGTGGTAGAACGCGAGGAAGAGGGCAAATCAGTCCAAAGACCAGTTTGTTACTTGAGCGAAGTGCTCTCTATATTTAAGCAAAATTACCCTCATTACCAAAAAATGACGTATGGGGTGTATATGACAGCAAAGAAGCTAAATCACTATTTTCAAGAACACCTAATCCGAGTAATATTTGAGGCACCTATCTCGGATATATTGGGCAGCAAAGATGCCAATGGCCGAGTCGCAAAATGGGCCATAGAGCTAGCACCATATACTCGACAATATGATAGGCGAGATGCAATTCAATCTCAAGCTTTGTTGATTTCTTTGTGGATTGGATGGAAATGCAATACGAAACGCCATTGCCAGATCCAAATTACTGGAAGATGCATTTTGATGGATCCAAGACAAAAATGGGTGCAGGTGCCGGGATAGTGCTCACATCACCAAAAAATGATAAGCTCAAGTATGTGTTACAGATCCACTTCGCTGCATCCAATAATGTAGCCGAGTATGAAGCACTTGTCCATGGTATAAAGGTGGCTAAGGAAATTGGCATTAAAAGGATCATGTGTTTTGGTGACTCGGATTTGGTGATCCAGCAAGCATCTGGGCATTGGGACGCGTTGGATGCGAACATGGCACTATATCGTTTTCACGTGCAACAAATTTTGGGATACTTTGACGGGTGTGAATTTCATCACGTACCCAGAGCAGAGAATGAGGCAGCGGATGTACTATCCAAATTAGGCTCATCTCGGCAAGCAATTCCACCAGGAGTAGCATTGGAGCACCTCAGAAAACCATCCATGAAGTCGTCGCAGGAATCCGAATCAATATTCATCCCGGCGAGCCAACAATCAGGCAGTGTGCCAATGGACATTGACTCAGGGGCAGGTTCGAGTAACTCAGGGACTAAACCATCCACCTCAGGGGTTGCCGAATCACACTCGGGGACTCCCTAGGTTATGTCGGCAGAACATATGTCGGCTGAGACCATGGAGATGGATGAAGAAACAGATCTAGCACCGTTAATACCATCTTGGGCTCAACCAATATACAACTACTTGAAAGATGGAACTTTGCCAGACGATGAGGTAGGGGCAAGACAGACAGAAAGAAGAGCAAAAGCCTACACCATAATCAACAAGGAGATATACAAAAGAAGTGTGACAAGTGTACTGCAACGTTGCATAAGTTTAGAGAAAGGCCAAGAAATCTTGTTAAACATTCACCAAGGAGAGTGTGGGCACCATGCATCATCAAGGGCATTGGTGGCCAAGGCATTCCGACACGGATTCTATCGGCCAAGTGCACTAGTAGAAGCACAAGAGCTGGTAGGAAAATGCAATGGTTGCCAGTGCTATGTGTCCAGGTCACACTTACCAGCATCTGAATTGAAAACTATACCAATCACTTGGCCATTCACGGTATGGTGCCTGAATATGGTAGGACCATTCAAACCAGCAAGGGGAGGCATGAATCACATACTGGTAATGATTGAAAAGTTCACCAAATGGATAGAAGTGAAACCCATCAAAAAATTGGACCAAAAAATAGCTGTCACATTCCTAAGAGACATAATCTTGAGATACGGTTACCCACACAGCGTAATCACAGATAATGGCACAAACTTTGCCGAAGGAGATTTTGCTCGATTTTGCGGAAAAAACCGAATAAGACTTGACGCAGCGTCAGTCGCTCATCCAGAATCAAATGGACAAGTTGAACGAGCTAATGGCTTAGTTCTATCCGGGATAAAAACCCGGTTAATGGAACCACTCCAGAGATCACCTGGTTGTTGGATAGAGGAATTACCCTCAGTGCTGTGGAGTTTAAGGACAACTCTGAATTGATCAACAGGCTATATGCCATTCTTTCTTGTGTATGGGTCAGAAGCAGTTTTGCCTGCCGACATAGAATATGACTCGCCAAGAGTAAGACAATACTTGGAAGCCGAGGTAATAGAGGCCCGAGAAGATGGAGTTGATTTACTCGAAGAAGCACGAGAATTGGCACTATCCAGATCCGCCATATACCAAGAAAATCTCCGACACTACCATAGCCGGAAAGTTCAACCTCGTGTTTTCCGAGAAGGGGATATGGTTCTCAGACTAGTGCAACACACGACTGGAATGCATAAATTATCACCCCCATGGGAAGGACCGTTCATTGTAAGCAAAGCATTGCACAATGACTCATATTATCTAATAGATGCTCGCAAAGCACAAAAGCACAAGGCGGACATATCAGGTGATGAGACCAAAAGGCCATGGAATGTGTCACTGCTTTGCCCCTTCTACACTTAGGAGAAGTAGTGCATGTATCACCCGAAATCTCATATGTCGGACGCTTATGCCGGCTATGTGTTGATAATAAAATGGTATGACTCGAAAAACTAACTCGGGGACTGCCCCTTATGTTTATCTTTTAATTATTCTATGTTGGTTGGCGTTGACACTTAAAATTTGTCTCGGAACAAGTAATGTTTACTCGGAAAGAATCAACTCTTCGACTATGCTGTTGTCCGAAAACACGGCTTCATGGCAAGCAAGAGGAAATGATCAATGATGAGTAAACATGAACACCGGATAAGTAAAGGGGAAAACACGAGTTGAACCTCTACATTTTTTTAACTAACCCACTGCAGGTTATATTGCATTCTATGTTGAATGATCCTAGGTCAAGTGATCTAAGTTTCATATCCGGCAACTCAATCCTTAGTACTTTGAGACTAATGTTGAACGCCAAAAAAGGTAGACAAGATCTAAAGTCAAGGAAAAGTGAAACGGCAAAATGGAACTTGGAGACTTGCCCCTGGATGATTCACATTCAAAGTGTAATAAGAAGTTTAAGCCTTATCAAAAGGCACACACCCAAAAATAGGTATAATGTATGTTACATCTGTACCTGGCATACCGGGGATCTCATCAAAGTTAAAGTGTTTTCCTAATCATCCTAAGAAGAAGCTGAGCTCGGAGGAGTGGTCTTGGAGCTAGGAGCATCATCCGGAGCATCTGGCGAGTCAGGGGCATCGGCTGCCGAGTCTTCCGGGTCGTCTGACTCGGTGGCCTCACTATCAGCGCCATCGTCATCAACAATCTCGGCAAGTGGTTCACCAAGGTCGAGGAAGCTGGGCCCATCGCACCAAGCATGCACCATAGCATACTCGACCATGGCATAAGCTCGCTCCTGGAGTTTCTTGATGAGATCAGGGTCATGAAGCCACTTGCGTTCAGCCCTCATGCGCTCGAGAACATCAAGGTTGATGTCTTCATACCACGAGAGCACAAAGGCAAGAGCTTTGTCCGCTGCGGCTTGGCCGGCCGACTCGCGCCATTGATCCAGCCTGTCTTTAGTCAGAAGCAGCCTAGCAGCCAAAGGCTTGATGAGTGTGGGAGCGTCTTCACCCGACCAGAGCATCCTGAACGCATGGATGGCTGATTTGATCAAGTACACACCACATGATTTGAGGGCCTTGGCGCGTTCGGACAGCGCTTTGAGATGCTCGTCAATAGTGACCTCGCCTTCAGCGGGAGCTCCAGATTCGGCTCACACTCTCTTCATGGACCATATGGCAAACATCCAACCTCGGGGAAATTCTCTGAAAATGCAAAACAACATTAGCAAAAATAATGTAGAGAGACAAAAAGCAAATAGTATAAATATAGTAAAAAAGGTAAGAACTCACTACCGAGGAAAGAGTTGATGGCGCCGAGCTTGCTTTGCCAAATCTTGGCCTTGGATTGAAGAGCGTCCATATCCAGGTGAGCCGACTCAACTACCAAATCGGCCTCCTTTAGAAGCTCATTGGTCTTCTTGGCACTAGCGGCATGCTGGCCATCTTTCTCGGCAAGCTCCTTCCATAGCCCCTTCACCTCGGACTGGTGCTTCTGCTCCATGACGGCCATATGCTTTTTCAGTCGGGTCACCTTGTCTCGCTCCTTCTGCAGTTCGGTTTGGTGCTTCCCTGCTTATTTAGAACAAATCACTCGTCATCAACAAAAAATCTATCTCGATCCATCAGGATAAAAGTGACAAAGGGATGAACATGATCACAAAGCAGCCAAAGAATTGCTAAGAACTTACTTTCCATCTCGCTGATCTGTGAGTGCAGCGCGTCAATGGTGGACTGGGAAGAAGCTGTGGGAGAACAACAAGAGAAGATCAAGGAAATGAAACAAATAAAAGTGTGCCGAATTAGGATATGGCGAGTAAGCAAATTACCTTGGCCCTGAGTTTTGGCTTTGCAGCTTCTGATGAGCAAGCTCCATCTTACGATACTCCTAGAGGAGAGCCTGATGCACCTTGGTGTGCTCATTGTGTGTAAGCTACACAAAGGAAAAAGATAGTCAGCAGATGTGAGATCAAAGTTTATAGCCGGATAAGGGTTGACTCTTAACTTAGAGCTTACAGCCGAGTAAGTTCCTCACTCGGAAGTAACCTCGGGGACTAGGGGTTATATATAACAAAAGTACTCAATACACAAAAGAGTAAGAAGATTATGTACCTCGTTCACTTCATCTGCGTGGGCCATCAAGGCAATGGCTTGCTGGGTCATATCAGAAATGGCCTTGGGGACCAGCTTCATCTTCTTGCCGGCACTGGAGCTAACCTCTTGCTCGCCTGCGGCGTTCCATGCCACGGCATAACGCTCTGCGACACCGAGGCCATTTCCGTTAAGCGTCTGAGTGAGAACTTGCATCTTCTTTATGGTAGTTCCCACATTGGCGCGGGTCGCAGCAGCACTGGTGTGCAGGGTAACAGCCTTAGAACTGCCACCAGACCCGGCGATTGCGGATCCGCCCGGCTTACCCGCTGAAGCGAGTGTCATTGTTGTTGTTGTGGGCTGGATCTGAGGAGCGGTGCCTGGGGCATGGACCATGGTCATCTACTTGGTAGATGTGGGCTTGCTGGATGAAGTGCGAGCCGGACCTGAAGTAGCAGGCCGGTTCTAAGTCTTTGATAGAGAAGGAGAGTGAGCAGATCCGGTTGGGGATAAGATGGGAGCCGACTGAGCGGGCTCAACAATGTTGCTAGCACCAAGATCAGGAAGTTGTTCATGAGGACTAATTCGTGGGATGGGAGCAGTGGAACTAATGGAGGAGGTATTCTCGACGCCAATGTTGCCAGCACCAAGATCAGGATGTTGTTCATGGGGTGCAGCAGAGGTGCTAGGCCGAGTCTCCTCCGACGGGTGTGCCACCGGGTTAGCCTCACTTTGAGAAGCGTGAGCCTCAGTAGTGGGAACGGCGACTCAGACAGGGCTCTGCACCGTGGAATTAGCAGCAGGAGGAGGAGCATGCCTTAGCGGCGAGGCCATGCTAGGGGCAGCCTGGCTGGCCGACAAAGGTGCGGCGCTGAAAATAACAAAGATGCTCATAAGAAAGCAATCACAGAACATGAGAAGGAAAAATGCAAAGTAATCAGGTCACAAAAGCTTACCTGGAGACGGTCGGGTCACACGGTATGCGACGGGTGACTCGGCGCCCAGCAACTTTGCGAGTCTCGGTCAGCGTGGCAGCAGGAGGAGCAGAAGGAGTGACCTTACGCTTCTTGGCGGGCTGAGCACTAGAGGAGGCCCCACCCCGCTTACCCAGCTTGGTGGCATGAATCTTGCCGACTCCGCCCACAACAAGAGGTGGAGCGTCATGAACCTGGCCAGCTGCATAAGTAAATGACGAGCTAATTCGAATAAGTCAAGAGGTTAAAGTAAAAATGCAAGTACCTCCAGAATTTTGCAATCATCATCATCATCGTCAGACCAGTCTCGTAAGGGGTTTCAAGTGTGGGTCTTACCCGTAGTGGAGGCAGCGGCAACAGCGTGCGGAATGGGCATGAAGCATTCCAGGTCGAACTCGACCTTGTCCGAGTCAGAGCGATCCTCATAATAGGCGCCGGGAGGGACAATACTATCATCAACCTGGTGAACAAGATTCTGCGAAAGACAAACATAATAAGCATCAAAAACTAAACAGAGAATAACAAGTGTGCTGAAGTTGACTCGGCAGCGAAAGATGACTCGGAAGCTTACCCAGGGTACAAGCCTATCCTGGCTGAAAGGAGGGCGGCTCCATTCCCAGTCCTCCGCCAAGGTGAGCTTGAAGAGTGAGCTGACCTGGCGTGCCACAAAGTCATGGGTGAGATCCTTCGTGGAATGCCGAGTGGGGTCCTACGTGCCGCTCATGAAGCACATCTTGTGACTCCTGGCTTGGATGGGGCTGAACCGGCGTGTGATGAAAGCACACATAAGATCCGCCTCAGTGAGATGGAAGTTCTCATCTGGCGACAACAACCTTTCCAGAATCCCGTTGGCCTCATTCACCACGGCGTCTTGTCGCGCGGGTCAAATTTCCAGTACTCCTTGTTAGGAACCTCGTCCGAGAAAGGGGAAGCTGGATGTAATCGGTGGACCCGCTATTTTTGACATAAAAGAAAGTCCTATGCCATTTCTTGCAAGACTCTAAGCCAGTGACCCGAGGAAATATGGAATCTTTCTTGGGTGTGATACTAGCAGCACCGCACCTAGTGAGCCTTTTCTCGTCACGAGGAACGTCGGGGTCAGGCACCACTTGAATCCTAAAGCCAAAATATTTGGCCCAGAGAAGAACTATGGGCCAAATGCCAAGATAGCCCTCGCAAGCAGAAATGAAGGAAGACAAGGAGCCAATAGCATTGGCAGGCAAATGATGGGTCTAAAGATGGAAAGTGGAAATAAAGGAATCGAAGAAATTGCTCACGGGCAAGGCGAAACCTCGCTTAAAATGGGAGAGGAAAACCACCCTCTCATTGGCCTCAGGTTTGGGGGAAATCTGACTAACAGGGAGGCGGCAATCCACTTCGAGTGGGATGCGCCTGGTGGAACGCAGTCACTCGACCTCCTCCACGGAGACCTCTGAGCCCTCCCAGCTGCTGCGCTTGCCGGTGGCGACCTCCTGTTCTTTCGCTCCCTCCGAAGCATCACGAGCATCCATGGTTTCCCTGGATTCAGTCTCTTCCGTCGTTGGAAGAGGCTTGGAGGAGCAACGACCCATAGTGGAATAGAAAGGGAAAAATAGCAATCGCAAAAGAGAAACTATGGAGAAGAACCGCAGAGGGGGAAGTTGGATTTTGGAGGCACAAGGAAGAAGAAACAGGCCATGGAGAAATTGGACGAGCGAGGGAAGTTATGTTCCCCTCACCCCTACTTAAGGGGAGTAAAAACCCCAATCGTGGGATCCTCCTGCGCCGTGTGGCCAGCGTGTGGCCGCGTATTTAGCCGAGTGAGCCAGTCAGCGAGCGCCACGTGTAAACAATACACGGAAAATCCACTGCCACGTCACGCAGTGCAGGACGAGAGGTGTAGAGTGATGCGACTGCAACAGTGATGGGGAATTACTGCGCAGCCGTCACTGTGCAGTCAGAGCTTGGAACAAAATTTGAGGCAAGTCATCATGATTACAAGATGTCAGTGACTAAGGCACGCCTAAAATGACTCGAAAGTAGCCAAAGTGACTCGGCACGAGGCGAAAATGAGCCAAAAAGTCAAAGAACAGACCCGAAAGCTGTCAGACAGACTCGAGAAAGTATAAGATTGTGCTAAAAGAGAGATCCCTAAGCAGTAAATACATACAGAAAAAGAAGTTTCAAAATCCAATCACATTAAATGAACCTGGAGACGCCCAACAGTTAGAACTGCTAGACCTCACCAGCTTCCGGGACTAATGTCGGGGGAATAACCCCCGGCAGGGTCAAAAGGGGTAAAACATTGCCCAGCTTGGCTTATGCCGAGTGAAGAACAAACCTGACCGAGTAACAATGGTCGGGTAAGATGATCGTGTACGACCGACATAGGAACTATGTCGGCCCGTATAAGACAAGTTTGTTAATCTTGCAGGAACCAACGAGCCGAGTCTCACGAGGGAAGTCCGAGTGAGATAGGACGCGTGGCAACTTTCCGAGTGAGGATTAGGAGGGACCATGGTAAAGCGCGGTCAAAAGAGAAGGGAGACGCCGGGTGAGACGAAAGGAGCCGGGTGACGCCCAAATCAAGGGTTGACGTACAAAGTTACTGCATGACACCAAAAAAACTGGAGGCTACGTACGTGAAGACCGTTGGCTATCCAACTTTATGGACTGGGCCACTGGGCTTAGTAGAAGCCCATGACTCGGCCCGTACAGTTAAGACCAAGATCCAAACAGTAACCCTAGGACCCAAAGGGGTGTAACCTAGATAGCCATCGCCTATATAAGGGGAGGCATAGCTAGGGTTAGAAGAAAGGTTGGACCTCGTAGGGAACTAAGGCACATGAGCTAAGTTCATACAGCTCGAGGAGCACTTGTAAACATCTTGGATCAATAAAATCACCAAGTGTGGGGAGTTCTTCTTAATCTTCATGCGCGGCAAGACCATGCACACCCTCCCCGATGACCACTAGCATCCATTCGGCCCCCAACTTAAGCCTACCCATGGCATATGCCGTGAAACCACCACGACATAGTCATTGGTGAAGGAGGAGAGGCTACCATAGGCAATTCTGGTAGGGGTTCCACCTCCAATCTTCCTCAGGCAGTTTCCTGAAGACTCCCTATTTTATGGTTTTAGATCTCTGCCTCCATATGTTCTAATATCGCACCGGGAACCTTTTTATAGAAGGTTTTAGGTCAAGATGAATAGGATGGTGGTGGAATCGGCGGCATCCTAGCAACAGGGCATGGCTAGGTAAGTACGTGCACCATGGGCCCCCATTTGCAGCCCGTTAAGCCCCTAGTGACCTTCGTTGGCCTCCTAAATTCAGCCTGATCTCTCAACTTAGCTATAGGTTGTGTTGTATCAATGATTTGTACGGAAGGTGGTAAGATTTTATTTTGAGAAGTTATGGACCTAGGACCTTTGAAAATTCTGAAGCATGCTTTCTGACCTTGCTCTTTTTGGAGTCCCGTAGCTTCTGTAAAGTCAAAAATACTAATAGAAGGTATTTTCTGCTAGACGGAGTTAGAACCATAGAGAGGGGAATGTTTACAAAATCCCCAAAATCATTAATATCATGGGTAATAACTACTAATATGATGCAAATATATGGGAATATGTGTCAATAAACTACACAGTTCATGTATGCATTTTACGTGCATCAACATCACCAAGCTTAACCTATACCTGACGAGGTTCGATCTCGTCAATGCCCATTATTATGGACTTGGGTTTTGGAGAAGATGGGGATGCTGGAAGTCGTGGAACGGTTAACAGACAAGAAACACAGGGACACGAGTTTTACCTAGGTTCAGGCCCCCAGAGGGAAAACCCTACTCCTTCTTGTCTGCTCTTGATTACGGCGGAACTGGAAGTTACAGGGGTGCACAGATGGTATCTGGCATGGAGGTGTGTATGCGGTGTTGTGAGAGATCCTTCTCGTTGTACCCTAATGGCCTTTATATAGATAGGCAGGTCGCGGGATAGGTCGAATCGGTTACAAATTAGGGTTGATACCCTTTGAAATTCTATCTAATCTAGACTTGTCCTCCAAGGAGTCGAAACCGCCACGGTCTTGGGCTACCCGAAGTCTTCATGGGCTGCATGTCCTTAGGTGGGCCTTCCTTGGTCTGGACCAGGTATACCAATGTGTACCCGTGGGGTATATCCATGTCAGTAGCCCCCGAGTGTTCAGTCGAATCGTAGATTCGGCTGGAGACTCTTCAATCTTTCGGGTGCAATTGAGCCTGCTATTTCAAGGAGAAATTTTTTAGTTCATACGGATTGCTGATGCGTGTGCCTGGCTCACCCGACGGATCAGGGCATGTTAACTATCATAGGACAAAACAACACGATCTTCATCAAACTCGAGTCCTTGGACTCGAATTCGGAACGATTGTTGATGTGATTCGACTCAGGCCGTTGTGGTCTTACAGGAGTCAAATCCCAGTGATTTTCAAGTGATGTACCCAACGCGTCCGTCGGGATTTTCATCATGCCTGTTGACACGGGGGTTTACTGGCAGAGCATAGTCAGGTGCGTTACCAGGCCATCAGATGATATCTGTAGGGCTTATCTTTGCGTCGTAGACACATCATCCGAAGTTTTATCACCGCAGAGGTATTTCGGGTGGCCAAGGAGACTGCTTCTCACTTAGTGTTGGTTTGGGCAAACTTGCCAAAAAGATTTTGCAATATTTGATCCGAAGGATCGCAATCGAGGAATTCATAGGGTGCGCGGCCAGTGCTCCCTATGGGAGTAGCCCCCGAGTGTCTGTTCGAGTCGTAGACTCGAGCAGCTACTTTAGTTCAGCAATTTTAGCATAGGTCTGAAGGATACAATTTTTTTGGATGCTCAACCAATGCTCTGTGGCATCCCGCTAAAACCACTACTAGAAAATCGCGTTGATTTTGTGCATTGCATCATCATGACATCAGCATGCATCTAATTGATTAAAACTATTTTGCTAAAAGACCTACTTTGTTTCCTATATTAATGTCCTTCCCCTTTGTTCAAACCAAACCGCCGGTCCAGCCGGATCTTTTATTCATCTAAAACTATTTACAAATTTATTTTAAAATAAAAGAAAACCCTAGTCTAAAATATCTAGTCCTAAATCTACCCAATCCTATTCTACCCAGCCCCCCTCCACCTCACCCCACCCAATAGCATACCGCCACCTCACCTCTCCTCTCTCCACCCACCCAATCACCACCTGCCACATCAGCCACCTCACCCCAGCCACCACCTACTCCCTCCCTCTCCTCACCTGCCACTCACGCACAACACACGCACGCCTGCCCCAGACCCCCACCCAGCGCCAGGACCCACCCCTGCCCCACACCCTCCTGCCCCGCTCCCCGCACGCGACAGGCCACCCCCCGCAATCGCCCCTCTCTCTCGCTCACATCTCTCTGCCCCGCACCGTCCCCTGGATTCCTCCCCGCCGCCTCCAGGCGCCCACCTCACCCCACCTCTCCTCGACCGGCCGCCCTCCTCCACCTCGCGGCTCCGGCCTCAGATCCCCGCTGCCGGAACCCCCCCTCGCCCCGCTCGCCGCCCGCACCTCCGTCAGGCTCCAAGGCCACCGCCGGCGCGACCCCGCCGCCGGGTACCTCCTCGAGCCCGAGCTCCCCTCTGCAACGCCTGCACCCACGAGCTTCGTCATCCCTCCGACCTCGAGTTCCCCTGGTCGCCACCGTCCGTGGGTCCCTGCTCGCCAAGCCTCTGCAGTGCCGCAGCCTCTCCCTCGCCCTCTTCTCCGACGTCTCCAACAGCCGGGAGCTCCTGGACCTGATGCAGTCGGGGACGCTGGAAGCGGAGGCCGTTTTCCTCAACGCGTCGTTGGTGCCAAACGTGTTCCCGGTCCTCGCAGCGTCGCACAAGGCGCTGCTCTCCAAGTCGAGGGAGTCGCTCCCCACCAGGACCCTGCACTCGGAGCTCGTCTACAACTACTCCGGCTCCAAGCACATCACGGAGTCCCTGAAGCGATGTGGTATCTCCGATGACACGCAGTACATCCTTGCAGCTCGGTTCGATTCTTCGGACGAGGAGGTGTACCCAGGGGTTTTCAAGAAAAACCGCCAAGGACTCCAAATATTTTTCGGATGCGACAAGATCCCCTCGGAACACCAAGATCTCCCAATGCCGAGACCCGAGTCCGACACCGACAACCGAAACCGCGGAACCGACAAGTTCTCCTACCCGGACACCGTGCGGCAAGATCTTCTTGGACCCGAGGACCATCAAGACTTCCGCTCGGCAACGCCAAGTAATCCTTCCTGGCTTCGAAGCCCGACCCCGTGGACCGACATGATATTCTTCACGGATACGACAAGTACTTCCTCGAGGACGCCAAGTTCGTCACCCTGAATGCCAAGACCGACTCGATGGCGCGGACCCGACAAGTTCTTCGTGACGACAAGCTCGGCACCGATCAGGGCGAATCCGACGCGCCCCCGACGCCACACCAAGTCCTTCTTCCCGGAACGCCAAGCTCTTTATTGTATCCGACCTTCAAAGACCGATCCCGTCGAACCCTGAACCCTGAGACCGAACCCCGAACCCCCGGAACCAAGATCTTCCGAACCCCATGTGTGACCCCTATCCGAGACCCCTCATATTTTTATAATATATAATATTGATCTTGTTGCATATTAAATGAACATGTTGCATACATATTGTGGGTGTTTGGGGTTAACTAGATGATTCACCTAAATTAAATATGGGATCCATATGCGGGCAAATCTAGTCGTATATTGGTCCCATTTAAATTTGTGTAGCGAACCGGTGATATATTGTGCCATGCTAAGACAACAATTAAATGGCGGGTATCTAAACAACTAGAACCATATATTTAATTGTCGGGACCCCGGTTTCCGCTTAATATTGCCTAATTGCATCGCACCTTTGCCATGTGATACATCATACATGCATCATGCCCGATCTTCTGCTGTTGTATTAAATAGTGCATCCGGTGTTTCTTCTAGTGTTTTGGTTCTTCGCGGATAAGGCCGTTGAGTTGATGCGAGTGTCGACCCGATCGTCGGTTGAACCTTCGGCAATGTTTTTCAGGCGAGCATCTCCCCCTTTCTACCTATCTTACTTTTATAGTATTTCTTCCCTCCTGTTGATCTATTGCTATCTGTGTTGCGATGCTCTAGCTTTCGTACCCGTGATATCCCTTGCAGCCTTATATTGCCTTGGACACCTCCTATTACCTGTTGTTTGGTAGATAGTTGGACCTGCGCGTCGTAGTCGCTTGCTCAAGTGCTGTTGCGTGTCGTCAAGTACCACAGTTGTTGGAGTATTGCCGTGTGTTTATTGTTGGAGTTGATCAAGACTTTAATTATTGTTTAACAACTAAAATTGAAGTAGGTAAATGCAGAGGCACAGGTGGGCAATAGATGTTATTTGGTCGTTAACCGTCCACTTGTGTCCCGTAGGACCCCGAGTACTTGATACCTGTTCCTTGAATATTCGCGCTATCCACATCCGGGAGGATTATGGGACCCCCCTGAGCCAGAGCTTGATTCATTCTTATTTCTTGGGGCCACAAACTAGTTTGAGGTTTTATTTACTATCCTGTACTTATGCCATGCTTTACTGCTTTATTTAAATTGTGCGAGGTACTGCACACTGTACTGTTTAGGGTAGCGGAGTGTTTTCGCGGTATCGACAAGCCCAGTCACATTTTCGGGTTCCCAGTCGTTTATAGCCACTGACGCAAACCTTGAGTCCGCCTCGGAGTCAGCTAACTTCGTTGCGGGTAGCTTAATGGGGTGGCCCCCTGAAATATTTCTGAATCTGGTGATTGCTTTGTCGTGAAGGCCTCGTTGGGTTTTGATTTGGTTTTTCCGAGGTTGATCGAGTGTGTGTTGCTATTTGTGCACCCCTGCAGGGTAAAACTTTCTGAAAGCCGTGACCGCGGTTATGGACGACTTGGAGCACAGTATCTCGATCATAGACAACTATAACTAAAGTAGTGCTATAAATTTGACTTTATAATGACTAGTAATCAGCTTCACTATAATGGAATGGCTAAATAAAACTGCCAACAATTGCTTGTTTGGGTTGTCGCTTGCTACCATTGTACCTGACTAGTAAATATTGCAACTATAACGGAATGGCTAAATAAAAGTACCAACAACTGCTGGGTTTTGGGGATATCTCATGCTAATTGTATCTGACTAGTAAGTGTTGCAACTACAACGGAATGGTTAACTAAAACGGCCCACTGCTTATTTTATCAGGATGATTATCTACACCTGACTAGTAATTGCCGCAACGATAACTGAATAAATAAAACTGCCAACGGTGTAAGTTCCTCGGTTGACTTCCTCGTTTGGTCTCGAGGGGGAAATACTAGGGTGGGTATGTTTGGTGGTAGTATCAGGTTGGTTCCGAATAGGTCTTTCTTACCCCTCTCTGATAGCCGCCAGTTATCTCGAGTCTCTATAGGTTGTTTAGTGCATGCTGCCGCTGCCGCTTCAGTCCACCATACCTATGTAGGCGAGGACCGCCGAATTCTAGCCTCGCCGTGTACTGGCCTTAGTACTGACGCTCCTCTTTTTCTTTTGCCCTTTGTCGGCACCCCTTTTGTTTAAGCAGGTTTTGAGATCGACGTCGTTAGCAGGGTTACCCTTCCGGCTTGGCCTGGGCAGGGTTATGGATGCCATTGGTTATTCTTCAGGGCTCTTAACCCCATTTGCATCTTGTCCATAGATGGACGCTCTATCGTTTTCAAGGTCATTGGGATCTTTGTTCTGTATATCTGTATTCTTGACTCACGGAGTCGTGTTGTATATATATCTGTTCTGTGGGTCCCATCGAGGACTGTTGTGTAATGTTATTATTTCGTTTTCCACCCGCACGCAAGTGCCTGGTGGGCACCTTTGAATCGTTTCTATGCGGGTTTGGCGGGAAGCGCTGAAACTTGCATAGGGCCGATTCTGAGGGTGTTACAGAGTGGTATCAGAGCTCAGCAGTTACGATACCCCACAAGTCCAGCCTGTAGGATAACCTAGCTAACGGCCGAAGTAGAGTGTCAAAACTATTTTTCAAAATCGGTTGGATAGTTCTGATTAGGTCTGATTTTACTCCTTACCCCTCTGCTATTCGCCTCTTACCTCTACGCGTTTTGAATCCACCTCTTATCTTTTCTTCGAGTCCAGGATTTCTCGTGGTTGGGTTTCTGTCGTACCTTTAGGGTTTCGCTTCTTTCCTATTATAACGATGGCGCTACAAACATCTTATCTGCATCTCGTTTAGTGTACCCTTCATCCAATCTGTTTGTTCTTGAACTCTTTATCTATATGTGTACCTTGCTGGATATCCGTATCGTTGAAAAACATATGAGAAGGACGAGCATTGGTGAAGTTGGAGTATACCTTGAGCATGTGTTGTTCATGTCAATGGAACCATCGCGGAACCTAATCATTGTGTCCTTCATACGATTTCTGTTATATCTTCCGGTGTTTTCCGATGTGATGACCTCATCTACATCAGATCCAATGCAGAGCTGGCATCACCCCTTTGCTCCGAATACCGCTTATGAAGATCTTCATTCTAAATTTTGAGAGTTGTGTTGCCTGATTTTCCTATTCATGTATAGAGTTGATAGTTGGGAACGGGATGGACTGATCACCCTACCCGACTCTTACTGTTCACTCTTGTACATCGAACTGGTGGATCAAGGTAACTTTTCCTCTTCTCATGGAAGTTAGAGTTGGCCTTATCTTTTGATACCTCTACCTTCGTCCTTTGTTTCTCCGGAGTGTTCTCTTGACGAACGTGAGAACCGACCTTTGTTGGTGGTGTCGCCGATTTCAAGATGGAGAAGGAATCATTGTTAGTGGTGTCGCGATGATCTACCCGAAGCGAGAAGACGCAGATCGCCGACCTTCCTTCCGGTACCATGAGGCGGATCTCGAGGGCGAGATCCATTGTTAGTGGTGTCGAATTGTGGCATCCCGCTAAAACCACTACTAGAAAATTGCGTTGATTTTGTGCATTGCATCATCATGACATCAGCATGCATCTAATTGATTAAAACTATTTTGCTAAAAGACCTACTTTGTTTCCTATATTAATGTCCTTCCCCTTTGTTCAAACCAAACCGCCGGTCTAGCCGGATCTTTTATTCATCTAAAACTATTTACAAATTTATTTTAAAATAAAAGAAAACCCTAGTCTAAAATATCTAGTCCTAAATCTACCCAATCCTATTCTACCCAGTCCCCCTCCACCTCACCCCACCCAATAGCCTACCGCCACCTCACCTCTCCTCTCTCCACCCACCCAATCACCACCTGCCACATCAGCCACCTCACCCCAGCCACCACCTACTCCCTCCCTCTCCTCACCTTCCACTCACGCCCAACACACGCACGCCTGCCCCAGACCCCCACCCAGTGCCAGGCCCCACCCCTGCCCCACACCCTCCTGCCCCGCTCCCCGCACGCGACAGGCCACCCCCCGCAATCGCCCCTCTCTCTCGCTCACATCTCTCTGCCCCGCACCGCCCCCTGGATTCCTCCCCGCCGCCGCCAGGCGCCCACCTCGCCCCACCTCTCCTCGACCGGCCGCCCTCCTCCACCTCGCGGCTCCGGCCTCAGATCCCCGCTGCCGGAACCCCCCTCGCCCCGCTCGTCGCCCGCACCTCCGTCAGGCTCCAAGGCCACCGCCGGCGCGACCCCGCCGCCGGGTACCTCCTCGAGCCCGAGCTCCCCTCTGCAACGCCTGCACCCACGAGCTCCGTCCTCCCTCCGACCTCGAGTTCCCCTGGTCGCCACCGTCCGTGGGTCCCTGCTCGCCAAGCCTCTGCAGTGCCGCAGCCTCTCCCTCGCCCACTTCTCCGACGTCTCCAACAGCCGGGAGCTCCTGGACCTGATGCAGTCGGGGACGCTGGAACCGGAGGCCGTTTTCCTCAACGCGTCGCTGGTGCCGAACGTGTTCCCGGTCATCGCAGCGTCGCACAAGGCGCTGCTCTCCAAGTCGAGGGAGTCGCTCCCCACCAGGACCCTGCACTCGGAGCTCGTCTACAACTACTCTGGCTCCAAGCACATCACGGAGTCCCTGAAGCGATGTGGTATCGCCGATGACACGCAATACATCCTTGCAGCTCGGTTCGATGCTTCGGACGAGGAGGTGTACCCAGGGGTTTTCAAGAAAAACCGCCAAGGACTCCAAATATTTTTCGGATGCGACAAGATCCCCTCGGAACACCAAGATCTCCCAATGCCGAGACCCGAGTCCGACACCGACAACCGAAACCGCGGAACCGACAAGTTCGCTTACCCGGACACCGTGCGGCAAGATCTTCTCGGACCCGAGGACCATCAAGACTTCCGCTCGGCAACGCCAAGTACTCCTTCCTGGCTTCGAAGCCCGACCCCGTGGACCGACATGATCTTCTTCACGGATACGACAAGTACTTCCTCGAGGACGCCAAGTTCGTCACCCTGAATGCCAAGACTGACTCGATGGCGCGGACCCGACAAGTTCTTCGTGACGACAAGCTCGGCACCGATCAGGGCGAATCCGACGCGCCCCCGACGCCACACCAAGTCCTTCTTCCCGGAACGCCAAGCTCTTTATTGTATCCGACCTTCGAAGACCGATCCCGTCGAACCCTGAACCCTGAGACCGAACCCCGAACCCCCGGAACCAAGATCTTCCGAACCCCATGTGTGACCCCTATCCGAGACCCCTCATATTTTTATAATATATAATATTGATCTTGTTGCATATTAAATGAACATGTTGCATACATATTGTGGGTGTTTGGGGTTAACTAGATGATTCACCTAAATTAAATATGGGATCCATATGCGGGCAAATCTAGTCGTATATTGGTCCCATTTAAATTTGTGTAGCGAACCGGTGATATATTGTGCCATGCTAAGACAACAATTAAATGGCGGGTATCTAAACAACTAGAACCATATATTTAATTGTCGGGACCCCGGTTTCCGCTTAATATTGCCTAATTGCATCGCACCTTTGCCATGTGATACATCATACATGCATCATGCCCGATCTTCTGCCGTTGTATTAAATAGTGCATCCGGTGTTTCTTCTAGTGTTTTGGTTCTTCGCGGATAAGGCCGTTGAGTTGATGCGAGTGTCGACCCGATCGTCGGTTGAACCTTCGGCAATGTTTTTCAGGCGAGCATCTCCCCCTTTCTACCTATCTTACTTTTATAGTATTTCTTCCCTCCTGTTGATCTATTGCTATCTGTGTTGCGATGCTCTAGCTTCCGTACCCGTGATATCCCTTGCAGCCTTATATTGCCTTGGACACCTCCTATTACCTGTTGTTTGGTAGATAGTTGGACCTGCGCGTCGTAGTCGCTTGCTCAAGTGTTGTTGCGTGTCGTCAAGTACCACAGTTGTTGGAGTATTGCCGTGTGTTTATTGTTGGAGTTGATCAAGACTTTAATTACTGTTTAACAACTAAAATTGAAGTAGGTAAATGCTGAGGCACAGGTGGGCAATAGATGTTATTTGGTCGTTAACCGTCCACTTGTGTCTCGTAGGACCACGAGTACTTGATACCTGTTCCTTGAATATTCGCGCTATCCACATCCGGGAGGATTATGGGACCCCCCTGAGCCAGAGCTTGATTCATTCTTATTTCTTGGGGCCACAAACTAGTTTGAGGTTTTATTTACTATCCTGTACTTATGCCATGCTTTACTGCTTTATTTAAATTGTGCGAGGTACTGCACACTGTACTGTTTAGGGTAGCGGAGTGTTTTCGCGGTATCGACAAGCCCAGTCACATTTTCGGGTTCCCAATCATTTATAGCCACTGACGCAAACCTTGAGTCCGCCTCGGAGTCAGCTAACTTCGTTGCGGGTAGCTTAATGGGGTGGCCCCCTGAAATATTTCTGAATCTGGTGATTGCTTTGTCGTGAAGGCCTCGTTGGGTTTTGATTTGGTTTTTCCGAGGTTGATCGAGTGTGTGTTGCTATTTGTGCACCCCTGCAGGGTAAAACTTTCTTAAAGCCGTGTCCGCGGTTATGGATGACTTGGAGCACAGTATCTCGATCATAGACAACTATAACTAAAGTAGTGCTATAAATTTGACTTTATAATGACTAGTAATCAGCTTCACTATAATGGAATGGCTAAATAAAACTGCCAACAATTTCTTGTTTGGGTTGTCGCTTGCTACCATTGTACCTGACTAGTAAATATTGCAACTATAACGGAATGGCTAAATAAAAGTACCAACAACTGCTGGGTTTTGGGGATATCTCATGCTAATTGTATCTGACTAGTAAGTGTTGCAACTACAACGGAATGGTTAACTAAAACGGCCCACTGCTTATTTTATCAGGATGATTATCTACACCTGACTAGTAATTGCCGCAACGATAACTGAATAAATAAAACTGCCAACGGTGTGAGTTCCTCGGTTGACTTCCTCGTTTGGTCTCGAGGGGGAAATACTAGGGTGGGTATGTTTGGTGGTAGTATCAGGTTGGTTCCGAATAGGTCTTTCTTACCCCTCTCTGATAGCCGCCAGTTATCTCGAGTCTCTATAGGTTGTTTAGTGCATGCTGCCGCTACCGCTTCAGTCCACCATACCTATGTAGGCGAGGACCGCCGAATTCTAGCCTCGCCGTGTACTGGCCTCAGTACTGACGCTCCTCTTTTTCTTGCCCTTTGTCGGCACCCCTTTTGTTTAAGCAGGTTTTGAGATCGACGTCGTTAGCAGGGTTACCCTTCCGGCTTGGCCTAGGCAGGGTTATGGACGCCATTGGTTATTCTTCAGGGCTCTTAGCCCCATTTGCATCTTGTCCGTAGCTGGACGCTCTATCGTTTTCAAGGTGATTGGGATCTTTGTTCTGTATATCTGTATTCTTGACTCACGGAGTCGTGTTGTATATATATCTGTTCTGTGGGTCCCATCGAGGACTGTTGTGTAATCTTATTACTTCGTTTTCCACCCGCACGCAAGTGCCTGGTGGGCACCTTTGAATCGTTTCTATGCGGGTTTGGCGGGAAGCGCTGAAACTTGCATAGGGCCGATTCTGAGGGTGTTACATGCTCCCTATGGGAGTAGCCCCCGATTCCGTAGTGGAGTCATAGACTCGATGTAAGACTCGAAGATAATTTTGAGGTGATGTTACCTTAGCAATTTCTCAGGTGCGCGGCCAGCGCTCCTGATAGGAGTAGCCCCCGAGTAGTTTCTCGAATCGTAGATTCGAGTAAGTACTTGATTGATCAGCCAAAATATTCGAGCCATTGCCGGCTTTGCCTTGATGACGTCAGTGCTGACGGTTGGTGATGTCAACCATCTGCAGCAGCAGAGATGATGCAACGAGACGATCATGGGTCCCACCGCCTGACTTGACGTTGACTAGTCACGCGTAGACGTGGCGAAAATTATGGCATCTCCTCGGTTTCCGTGCATAGTGGACGACGTGTTGGCGACAGTTCGTTTTGGCATTGACACATGTGCGGTGAGATATGAGGTGTACGCTAGGGCTTCTTAATCGACGGCTCGTGTGCGTCGTCTTCGTCCTTTTATACCGTTGGGAAACAATGATTTTTCTTTTACCCTTCGTCATTTGCTCATCTCTATTGCCTCCATTTTTGCGAGCTTTCCTGCCCTCCATTGCGCACTGGACATTCTCCACACTTTTCCTTCCTCTTTCCTATGCTCACATCGCGGCACTCGCCGCTGCAAGATGGACAAGCCGAAGAAGACAACTGCTGGAGCTAGGTCAAGCGCCGCCGGCGCTGTTAAGAAGGTCGCCGCTATGGCCCGTGCCACTTATGGCGGATGGAAGCGCCCTAATATGCGCGAATCGGATCTACGCAAGCTGTGCAATACTGGATTGATCTCTAAGGACAAGGAGGACGCCATCCTCCCGGCGACGAGGTAATTCCTCGCCCATCTGAAGGGTTTCAAGTGATATTTTATGCCTTTGTTGTCCGGGGTCTTTCTCTTCATGTTCATGAATTCCTTCGTGAACTCCTTTTTTTCTATGGGATTCAGTTGCTTCATTTGTCTCCCAATTCTCTTCTTCACATTGCTTGTTTCATCACTCTATGCGAGTCATGGCTCGGTATCGAGCCGCAATTTGGCCTCTTTCGGAAGTTTTATTCCGTGAAGAGGTAGTCCGGCACCGGCGGTGTTTATCCGCTCGGCGGCTGCATCATCTCCATTCGCTCTTTTGTCCAATTCTTTTCCTTCTCCATTTGCGAGTCTGTCCAATACTGGTGGCGGAAGTGGTTTTACATCCACGACGTCAAGATGGACGGGCAGCATTTTGGTCTTGCCCCTTTCGATGCTACCCAGAAGATTACTCCGAAGAGGTCATGGAAGAACGACATCTTAGAGGGTGAAACATCGGAGGTGGAGGAGCTCTACCAGCGCATGGAGGCACTCCATCTGGTGGCCTGCAAGGAGGTAAATGGTGTCGAAATCATTCGCACCTTCCTCAAGCATCGGGTGCAGCCGCTCCAAGCCAGGGCGCACCCGATGTTTCTATATGCTGGCCGCAGTGATCCAACGAGGGTCTCACCTAAGGAGTTGTCTTCGGGTGACCATGATAGAGCTCTTCGGCCCCTGCTGAAGTTCGAGGCCAACGTGGGCCTCCCGGGGAAATCCTTGACCTCCCCGTTCAACGCCAAAAATGCGGTTCCGCAGGTGGAAACTTGTATCTTGCACGTTGTGCTTTTTTGAGTACTTTGTTTCTTGTTAGTGTCACTTATCTTGTCTTCTTTTGTCTTTTGTTTGTAGGACCTCAAGGTAGCTGGGATGACGCCCCCTCTACCTGAGAAATTTCCGGTTGCGCCGGACAATGGAGTTGTGCAGTCCGAATCCGATCTTCCTCCAGCGCAATCTCCTACCATGGTAGCCCCCGAGCAGAGCGAAGGGCAGACCCGAGAGTGCTCCCGGAGTGAATCTTTGGATGGGACGACACCACCAACTCCAAGGGGTCCGTCCTTCCTCGAGCAGCACGTCGAGGATGAAGGTGTTTCGTTTGCGCCTTTTCCCGCCATGCCCCTTCGGGCTATGGCCCCACAGGCACCGACCAAGAATAAGAAGAACGAGAAGGCGGCTCCTGTCTTCAATTTTTCGTACATCGAGTCGTAAGTCTTTCTGTTTGAGGCTTGTTTCCATGTTCATCTGCGTAATTTTAGTTTGTTGTTAATCTGAGTTTTGCTCGTAGCAACCCTTCGGAGGAGTCCCTTGTCGGGGACACCGAAGAGATGATAGCGGAATCGAAGCCGACAACTTTGTTTCCCTAGGTGGTAGCCAACTCCGAGAACAAGGACTCGAGATACGGTAGGCAAGAAGCTCGTGCACTCGTAGCTCGGAAGGCAGCATGCAAACCTTCGGATTCCACATCTGAGCACGTAAGTGTCGCCCTTTTACTCTGTGGGGGGAGCCCCCGAGTCCTTTTTATCTGATTTGTTGGTATTTTACTTTGCGGGGGAGCCGCGAGCCCTTTATTCATCGAGTTTGTTTTTGTTTCTTCTATAGTATTTTGTGCACAGCGCCAACCTCCTCATCCAACAACATCTGGCGTTGGACGGTGAGCTGAAGCATCTCCAAGGTGCGCAAATTTTCACCTTGTTTATTGTTTGAGTGCTTCAAGTTTGTTGCTTGTGTTTACTAGATTTTTCTTCATGATGTAGATGATAACAATGCTGCACTCCGAAGGCTGTATGCTCTCGAAAAGAGCCTCGGCCAAGTGGAGAAGAAGGCAGTGGATGTTGCGGAAGCCAAGGAGCACCTGCAAGAGGAGGCCGAAGATCGCGAGCAGCATCTTGCGGTTGTTGCAGCCACTAGGGAGAAGGCAATGGCCGACAAGCTCATGGCTGCTGCCAAGGCTATCTCTGGTAACTTACTCTTGTATCTTTTGGGTGTTCTAATTTTTGAGTGCATTTTATCCTTTCTCATTCGAGTCTTCTTGTCTTCGTCTTGTCAGATGCTTCTGGCATCACGTTTGATCGTGGTGCGCTGGAGCACGAAGATGCTTTGGCCGATGCTGTTGATGCCATCGAGGATCACTGCTCCACTTTCGCTGGCTCCTTGGAGAAGGCCAAGAAAGTGCTCACACGCTTCTACAAGGAGGTCGTACCCAAGGGTGTTGCCCTCGACGATGTCGACCTGCTGTGGATGCTCTGTCGGAGGATGCTCTGGCGGACTACAAATGCAAGCAGAAGGGCATCGGTGCTTCTATGGGGCTGGCTATGGCGATGGCGTCCAGGGCCGAGCTGGACCTGGCCCAAGTCACATCCAGGACGGCGGATGGATCCGAGGTAGCTTTCGCCCTTTTTGCTTCTCATTGTAAGCATTACGGGCCTAAGCTCATCGACCTCCTGGCCGATTATGCGGCGAAGCAGCAGCAGGAGGCCAAGAGCAGGAAGTCTGGCTCCGAGGCTGCTCCGTGCGGGTGCTTAGGCCCTTGTACTGTAGCTAGTGTAGCTTTTTGCTTTTGTTGTTTTTTGTAATATCTTGCGGATGAACAAGTCCCACTTTGACATGAGGTGGATTTATTTATGTATATAATTCTACCTTTTAACTGCTGTCAAAAAGTGTTTGGGATATTTGTACTTGCTTCTTTACCCGTAGGGTCCTTTGGGTGAGGCTCCAGTGATCACTTGTCCTACGCCTGCTCCTCGCCCATCATTGGATGAGGTGTCATAGTTGGCATTCTTGCGTGATCGCGTCCTTAGTTTGGAAAAGGACGTCCTCACCATCCGCGGTCACGCAGATGTGTGGAAGTCGAAGGCTGAGCGAGCTGCTGCCAGAGAAGAGTTCTTGCTTGGAGAATTTCAGCAGATGGGCGACCAACTCCAATGTGAGTCATTGGAAACTGATGCCTTTTTTCGTGCGCCGCATTTTATGTTTGGCTCACCCATTTTTTGTGTAGTTGTGACTCTCATTACGAAGGAAGAGAAGGAGCGTGTCAAAATTCGAATGAACTGCCTGACACAGCAAGAACTGGAGGCCGGTGGCTTTTTCTGGATGGACCGCGATCGAGCAATCGTCCTTGCGATGGTGCAAGACCGTGTACACCAGGTTCTTCAGGTGATGAAGCAAGCAAGGTCATCACTTGCGGCCATTTGGTCCGTCATGTTTCCTCTAGATGCTGCACCCTCTAGCTTCTTGGGTCTGCTTGGGAAGTTTTGGAATGTCGGTCACGTCAAGGAGTTGGTGCCCTATCAGCTGGTTGCTGGGGTGAAGGCAGCCCTGTCTCTTGTTCAGCTGCATCGACGCGATGTCAATCTCGTGAAGATTGCGGCTGGACCACCTCCTCCTCCAGGTGGAAATGTATGGGATATGCGCCCTCACTACTCGGCTGTAGCGCAGGACGCCGAAGAAATTGTAGATTTGTTCGATGAGCGGACGAATGTTGTTCTCCAGAACAATTAGGTCATGTAAAGAAAACAAGATAATGCAAAATTTGTATTGATTCGAGTGGGCTTTTGTGATGCCCTTTGTAAAGTTTATATGTATTGGCACGTGGTACGATTGTAATGTGCATGTCATTTTTGTTAGCCTGACGTGGTCAGCTACTCAGGTTGTATGCATTGTTTTTAGTTGACGGAGTCGTAAGGTGAGGCGTAGCCCCTGAGCGTATTTAGCTAGAAGTAATGCAAGGATAAAAAGATATTTGGGCCAAGGAACTTAGCTTTTATTCATAGCAAACGAAGAGGTACATTGTTCGGATGAATAGCCTTGGCTAAGTAGCCTTATTTAAAGTAAAGGGTAACTAGGGGTAGACGCATCACAGTCGTGCGACGTTCTAGGGGTTGGAGTATTCGACTCCTGATGCAGTCGTGCCACTTTGGTTGTTGACGGGCATGGCCTCGATCCACTTAGTGAATTTGTCGACTGCTACCAAGAGGAAGACGTGGACTCCTGGCGAGGACTTTGGCAGTTTGCCGATCATGTCGAGGCCCCACTAGACGAAGGGCCAGGCCAGCAGTATGGGCCTCAGCTCGGATCCTGGTGTGTGTGTGGCTTGTCCGCGTATCTTTGAAAGGCGTTTCACCACTAGACGATGTTCTTGGCGTCGTTCATTGCTGTTGGCTAGTACTACCTCTGTTTCAGGGCTTAAGGCGTCCTCGTTTTGCATGTTTTTGCTTTGACCAAGAATTACTCTAAATACGTAAAGAGTTTTGGTATAAAACTAGTATCACTAGAAAGTATTTTTCAATACGAATCCAACGGTACTAATTATGTATAATATAATCAAGATTTTGTTGCTCAATTCTTTTGTTCAAACTTTGCTTTGGAAAACGTGTGCGCCTTAAGCCCTGAAACGGAGGTAGTAGAACCCAACTCGTAGAGCTTTGGCGACTAGAGCAAGACTGCCTGCATGATGGCCACAGATACCCTCATGGATGTCTTGGAGGATGCTTTTGCCGTCACCGACGGTGACGCATCGTTGGAGCACACCCTAAATGCTACGCTTATGCAGCTCGCCATTGATGATGGTGAAGGCTTTTGACCGGCGAGATATGCGTCGGGTGTCCGTCGGGTCATCGAGAAGTTGATTGTTTATTAGGTACCGAAGGTACGGTTGTGTCCATCTTTCTTCAACTGCCATAACCTGCATCGGGCTGACCATCTCGGCTTCTGTGTCCATCTTTTTGGGTCCTTCCTGGCCTTCAGGTAGTGTAGCCCCCGAGTGCTCTGGTTCTTCGGCTGAGCCTTTTGGGAATTTTCTCTTGATGGAGGGTACACAGATTTGTTCAAGGAACACACCTGGTGGCACCCGTGCGCAGGTGGAGCCGATGTTGGCGAGCCTATCAACCTCTTCGTTGCTTTCCCTGCCGACGTGCCGAAGCTCGCAACTATCAAAGTCCCCTTCGACTGAATTGTAGAGCGCGCGGTACGCGATCATGTTGGTGTTGTGAGCGTCACACTCGTTCATCGTCTGCTGGACGATGATGACCCACAAGTATAGGGGGTGTATCGTAGTACTTCTGATAAATAGGAGTGTCGATCCCAACAAGGAGGAGAAGGTGTTGACTAGTGGTATGGAGCAGGAAATCTCTGTAAATACTTAGCAAACGGATTTTTAGGGGTCTTCTGATAAAGCAAAAAAACAAAGTGCAAGTAATAAAGACAACGAACAACTGCAGCAAGTGGCCCAATCCTTTCTTAGCAAAGGACAAGCCGGTGGAAATACTTATAAGGACCAAACGTTCTCGGAGACACATGGGAATTCTGTCAAGTGCTTTCGCTTCATATAGCTAAGTACTCTTCTTTGGTGTTGTAAGTGTTGTGTGGGTGAACCTGTGCTAATGTACCGACCTTACTTGGACTAATACATACTTGTGATTAAACCCCCTGCAAGCATCCACAACTACAGGAAAGCAATTAAGATATAAACCTAACCACAACCTTAAACTCTGAGATCCTACGCTCCCTTGTGCAAAGGTGTCCTAAGGGGGGTTCAGGTTTCTGTCACTCCGGCAACCCCACAATTAGTATCCAAATACACAATGCATTCCCCTAGGCCCATAAATGGTGAAGTATCATGTAGTCGACGTTCACATGACACCACTAGAAGAATAGCACCACAACTTAAATACTAAACCATTGAATAATAACTCAACACAAATCCACTACTAACAACATGACTTCTCCCATATCCTAAAGAACTAGAAGAACTACTGACAAGACATCATGTGGATCAATATCAAAGATGATATGGTGATGGATAACAATCTGAACATAAACAATAATCTAATGGTTCCACTCACACGCATCAACTACAATAGTAATTAACACCGGGAAAGTTTCCCCTAAGAACTAATGCAAGATCCAACACAATTGTTACAGCGGGATGGAGTGGTGATGATGGTGCTGGTGGAGATGATGGTGTGGATGATGATGATGATCCCGATGAATTCTAGCTTGATGACGGTGTTGATGGCGATGATCTCCCCTCTTCAAGAAGGAATTTCCCCGGCAGAAATCTGTCTGTCGGAGAGACCTTTCTCTCTCGGTGTTTTCCGCCCCGTAGAGGTGGCAAAAATCTTTCTGTGGTCGCTCCCCTAGTATTAGGGTTCCGAGAGGAATATATATGTGATAGGGCAGAGTCGGAGGCTGGCCAGGTGGGCCACACCTCCCCTAGGCGCGGGGCAGGGGGACCCGC
Organism: Avena atlantica; assembly: GCA_910589765.1. NCBI lineage: Eukaryota > Viridiplantae > Streptophyta > Magnoliopsida > Poales > Poaceae > Avena > Avena atlantica. The sequence goes on along the minus strand of OU342733.1, from coordinate 434,643,145 downwards.
GCCTGGGGGGTTGGGACCCATGTGGCCCAGCTACGCCTCCCCTTCTGGCTTCCTTCGTCTTGTGGGAAAATATAATTTTCCAATATTTTTCTGGTATTTTTCTGATCTTCGCGAAATTGCATCAAAACACCTCTTTTTCCATCAGAATCCTGACTCCGGTAGTTCATCCTCCAAGAATCATCCAACATGCAAAAACAAAGGAAAAGACATGAGTAACACCTCATAATAAGACACATATCAATGAATAGAGGCAAATTATGATATAGAATGGTGATGCAAATTGGACGTATCAGACGACAAGGTTTGAATCACCGTAGATGACGAGGCGTGTTGCGCCGCTGACCTTGGCTATCCTCATGCCGTGGATGAGGGCCTCGTATTCGGCCTCGTTGTTAGAGGCGCGAAACTTCATCTGAAGGACATACTTCATCTTGTCGCCTTGAGGGGACATCGGTATGACGCCGACCCCTGCTCCAGCCTCGCGCTTTGAGCCATTGAAGTGCATCGTCCAGGACTACGACATGTCTGGATTATCCGGCACCTGGAGTTCCATCCATTGGACAAGGAAGTCAGGGAGGACCTGAGACTTGATGGCGGTGCGCTGCACGTAGATTATGTCCAGAGGGGACAATTTGATGCCCCATAAGGCTACGCGCCCCGTGGCTTCGGGGTTGTTCAGGATGTTTGATAGCGGGGCGTCGTTGACGACCATGATCTGATGCTCCTGGAAGTAGTGTCCCAGCCGACGTGCCGTCATGAATACATCATAGGCAAGATTCTGGTAGTGAGGGTACCTCTTCTTTGTCTGAGTCAGTACCTCATTGAGGTAGTATATCGGGCGTTGGACCCCATGGGTCTTGCCATCCACGAGTACGGTGTTGAACACCTGATGTGTGGCTGCGATGTATAGCAGCAATGGCTCCCGTTCGTTTGGTGTGACTAGGACAGGTGATGTGAAGAGTAGTCGCTTGAGGTCCTCGAACGCATCGTCTGCTTCGGGTGTCCACTCGAACTTGTCCTCCTTGTGCAACAGCTGATAAAAGTTTAGGGCCTTCTCACCCATTCGGCTGATGAATCTGCTCAGCGCCGCGATCCGCCCAGCTAGCTTGTGGACGCCTTTGAGGTTCTTCGGCTTCTCCATGGCCAGTATGGCCCTGATTTTCTTTGGATTTGCCTCGATCCACCGTTGGGAGATGAAGTAGCTAAGTAACTGGCTAGACGGGATGTCGAAGGCGCATTTGTCTGGGTTAAGCTTGATCTTTTAGCGATCTAGGTTATCGAACATCTCGCGGAGATCGTCGATTAGCGTCTTGGCCTCCCTGGTCTTTATTACTATGTCGTCGACATAGACCTAGATGTTGCGACCAATCTGGTTTTTTAGGCACGCCTGCATGCACCTCTGGTACATCGAGCCTACGTTCTTCAGCCCTGAAGGGCATTGTGTTCTAGCATAATACTCAAAACAGCGCGATGAACACCGTTTTCTCCTGGTCTTCGACCTTCAGCCAAATCTGGTTGTAGCCTGAGTAGACATCAAGGAAGGAGAGTTTCTTGCATCCTGCAGTCGAATCGATGATTTGATCGATCTGCGGTAGAGGGAAGTGGTCCTTGGGATAGTGATTGTTGACCGATGTTAAGTCCACACACATCCGCACGATGTTCGTGTCTTTTTTGTGGACCAGCACGGTGTTGACCAGCCACTCGCTCTCCTTGATTTCCCTGATGAAGTTGGATTGAGCAGTATGTTTACTTCGATTCCAACGGCTTCGTCTCTTGGTTCGGACAATCGTCGGATCGACTTTTTGACTGGCTTCGCATCCGGAAATACATTGAGTGCATGCTCGACGAATTCCCTGGGAACTCCTGGCATGTCCGCAGGACACCAGGCGAAAATTTCCCAGCTCTCACAGAGGAATTAGACGAGCACACTTTCCTATGCGGGACTGAGGTTGTTGGCGATCAACGCCATCTTGGTGGCGTCCGTTGGGACCTGCACCTTCTTCGTATTGACTATGGAGTCGAATGACATATCTGGTGCGTTTTGCCTGGTGACTGGGGGTGCCCCATTGTCTGTCACCTCTCTAAGCCTCGTGAGCTCCTCCTGCATGCCGAACAACTGGGAGATTTTGTTGAAGTCTCTGTCAGAGTGGTCGAACCTGGTGAAGCTTCCTTGGATGTTGATGACACCCCTAGGTCCTGGCATTTTCAGTAGCAGGTATGCGTAGTGCGGTACTACCAAGAATCTTGCGAATGCCACGCGCCCGAGGATGGCTTGGTACTGTGATGGCCAGTCCACCACCTCGAACTCTAGCCGCTTGCGCCTGAAGTTTTCGGGCTAGTCAAAGATGACGTCGAGCCATATCTTGCCCAGGGGGTATATGCCCTTCCCTAGGACTATGTCGTGGAATGTCGTGTCTGAATGCTCCAGGCTGCACAGCGGGATCCGCATCACTGCGAGTGTGCTGACGAATATCAGGTTGATGCCGCTGCCACCGTCCATGAAGACGCGGCTCATCTCGAATCCCCCGATATGGGCCTCGAGCACCAGGGCAGCATGACCTGGGCGAGGGATCTGGCGTGGGTGATCCGAATGATCGAACATGATGTAGGACTCTGAGCCGCTGAGCTACTCAGGTATGGCTGGTGGAGAGGTCACGGCCAGGATGACTTGGCGGGTGATTTTCTTCTGCACACAGTTGGTTGGGCGTCCCTTCTGGACCACCAGGTACCCTTTCAGCGAAGGGTACCCGTCTGTGCCGTTGTTTGGAGCTGGTGCGACCGGCGGCTGTGATGGTCCGCCAGGTGGTGGTGGAGGAGCTCTGTGTGCAATGGTACCTGGCGCGGGTCTGAATCCGGGGTTCACGGTCTGGCGCCGCATTTGGGTGAAGCCCTTGCTGAGCTTCTGGAACTCTCGACAATCCTTGAGCATGTGGCTGGCTTTCTTCTTACCATCTTGCTTGTCGATGTAGAAGTGAATGGTGCAGGGACCAGACAGCTTGTCGTATGCCGAAGGCTCGTGGTCGTGGTTGCAATGTTGCCATGCTTGCGTGGGTCGTCCACCGTCAAGGTAGTTGCTGTCGCGACATCCGTTGTTGCGGTTGCCATCATCGCGTCGATCAGCGTATCCAGCCACTACCATGTCGACTCCGTCGCGATCGTTGTAGATGCGTGATCTTCTCTTGTTGTGGCGTTTGCGCATGCGACCATAGTCGTCTTTGTCATCCGAATGTGCTCGGTTGACGGAATCCTCGCCATCTACCCATCGGTTGGCGATGTCCATGAGGTGGTCGAGTGTCTTGGGCTTGACGCGCCCAAGTTCCTCCTTGAAATCCGGGCGCCTGGCACCGTCCTTGAAGGCATCGATTGCTCTTTCCTCGGAGATGTGCATAGAGGAGTTCTTGATGTGGGACCAGCATAATATGTACGAGCGGATGGACTCGTTTGCCCGTTGGGTACAGGCCTGCAGCTCTTTGATTGAGGATGGACTCTTGCTGGTGCCCTTGAAGTTGAGGATGAAGCTGTATGCCAGCTCTTCCCAGCTTCAGATGGAGCCGGAGGATAGGCTGCTGAGCCAGACCCTGGTCGCGCCTGTCAGCTACAGCTAAAGGCATTGTAAGGCGGTGTTCTTGTTTCCGCCATGGAGCTTGATTGACGATAGGTGATCATCGAGCCAAGCCTTTGGCTCCTGCGTGCCATCAAACTTTAGATTGTCCAAAGGGAGCTTGAAATTTTTCGGCATCCGTGTTCGCCGAACGGATCTGCTGAAGCATCTGGCTCCGCACAGCTCTCCGTCGTCTTATTCTTCGAACCTAGTTGAGCATGTGCATTTAGCACGTGATTTGTCGATCTTGCATTGTGGTGAGCTTGTTGCGAGAATCGTAGTTGCTGCTGTGGCGCCGTGGACACTTGCGGCGCCGGGGCAGGTCGTGCTCATCCTCCTGGGATGAGGGTGTAGGGCTTCGAGTGAACTTGTCTGTAGCTTTTTTCTTCGGCTCCGTAGGAGTTTTGAAATGGAGCCCAGATCCGACGAGTCTGAGGCTTGCTAGCGCGGACTTGTGCATGGCACTCTTCGGGTCGCCTACCAGAGGTGGATGGGACGCGAGATAGGTAGTGGCCACCATGATCGCAGCCTCTGGCGTTTTTGGCATGACGTTGCCGTGTGAGTCCATCGTCATGAAGGATGTGTTGAGGGCCCTCGTGACCTTGCGCCGCGCGGCGGGATCCATGCGCTCCGTGCGGGAGCGGTACTTGTTGGCGTTGTTGCCATGAGAAGTGGAACCATCAGTGGCAAAGAGCGTAGCTTGCCGCACGCTTGATTCCGCATCTTCCTTCTTACGCTTGTCGAGCTCCTCCATTAGCTTCACCTGCCGGTTGTGCTCATCGATGAGGAGGAGGTGGAAGGCCATCAGTAGATCTCGGGAGGCATTCACATGTAGGATTGTGTTGCCTGCCACGGCCTCGAGTGCTTGGCGCCATCCTTCCTTGTTGAGGTTGATCTGGTTTTAGGTGTGGGCATCGCCTTCATTGGCTCTGTTAGGCGGATCTCCCCCGTTTCCTCTATTCCCAGTTTGTGGGTTGGGAGGGGGATTGGGTGTTTGTCGGGGGGATAACCCCCGGTAGGGTCATAAGGGGTAAAACATTGCCCAGTTTGGATTGTGCCGAGTAAAGAATAAACCTGGCCGGGTAACAACGGCCGGGTGAGAAGATCATGTACGGCCGACATAAGAATTATGTCGACCCGTATAAGACAAGTTTGTTTACCTTGTAGGAAGCAACGAGCCGAGTCTCACGCGGGAAGGCCGAGTCAGAAAGGACGCGTTGCAGCTTTCCGAGTGAGGTTCAGGAGGGACCATGGTAAAGCACGGTCAAGAGAGAAGGGAGACGCCGGGTGACACGAAAGGAGCCGGGTGATTCCTAAAGCAAGGGCTGACGTACAAAGTCACTGCGTGACGCCAAAAGAACTGAAGGCTACGTACAAGAAGACAGTTAGCTATCGAGCTTTGTGAAGTGGGTCAAGGGGCTCAGGGCTAGCCCATGACCCGGCCCATACAGTAAAGACCAAGGTCCAAACAGTAGCCCTAGAACCTAAAGGGGTGTGACCTAGCTGCCAACGCTTATATAAGGAGGGGCATAGCTAGGGTTTGAGGAGGTTGGACCAAGTAGGAAACTAGTGCCCTGAGGCTTTGCTCAAACAGCTCAAGGAGCACTTGTAAACTTCTAGTGTCAATAAAATTCCTAAGTGTGGATAGTTCATCTTGTTCTTCGTGCGTGGCTAGACCGTGCACTCCCTCTTTGGTTACCACAAGCGTCCATTCGGCCCCCAACTTAAGCCCATGGCATCTGTCGTGACACCACCACCACAGTTGGCGCCCACCGTGGGGCAGAAGCAGGCGCTTGATAGAGTGATCATCCAGACGGGCAACATCATCGCCAAGACCGGCGAACGCGTATACTCCGGCCTCATCCAGAGGTTTGGAGCACTCAACTTCGTTAGCGACAACGCGGGCTGCTTCAGGACAAAGCCGTTCCCAAGGGGCGGTCGCTTCATCAAGTTCGGCGAGCACCAGGTCTACATCGTTGTGCGCGTGGAGCGCACATACCCGAAGCGCGTCGTGCTGGCGCTGGATCCACCTGCAGTTCCTGCCGTGGAAAAGCTTCATCATCTCGTCCCTGTTAAGGTAATGATGACGGCTTTGAATCCCCCACCACGTCCAGTAGTCCCTGTGGTGAATGAGGATGCTGAAGGAGTAAATCAAGAGCAAACGCCAAGAGTGGCAAGAACTGCAAAGGCAACACTAGAAAAGCCAGAGAACATAGCTAGGAGTAAAAGATCCAAAGAGCTGCAAGAAGCGATAGAAAAGTTAGCAGAGCTAGTAGCGCAAGCAGCTGATCCGGCGCGCGTGCAGGCCGAGTTAGAGGAGGCCAGGATAAAGATCTTTGAGAAGTCTAAGGAGTTAGCGCAGTTACATCAAGATGTGGATATCACCATTCGAGATCTCAACTCGGCAAATCGAGTCAAGGGCACTAAGACTCGGCTTTATGCAACAAGGTTGAGAGGTAGAAACCTCAATGAAGAATTGGTAGATGCAACGTCAAAGATAACACCAACAAACAGAAAACGAAACAACACTGCGGCCGACATACAACACTGCGGCAGCAAATCTGAGAGCTGCAGAGGCAACAATGGCTGAGATACCCCATCTAACAGGTGAAGCAAAGAGGAAACAACAGGAATGAGTCAACGAGTTGGTAAGAGCAGCAGGAATGTTGAATGAAGCATACTACAGGGCAAATCCGGGTATAGCTAGGAGATTACAGCTGGTTCACTCGGCAACTCCAATCCTGGCAAGATCAGCAGGTCATACAACCTCCTCGCTAGGAGTGGCGCCCAGACAGAGAAAAGAAAAGAGTGTAGATTCAGGAAGGAATAAGCAAATGGTAACCTATGACCCGACGATGGCTCAAGGAAACCCAACACGTGCACAGGGAATAAGAATGAATATTGTTCAGGGAAATGAGAACCAGGAAAATGCAGGCCAAGAAAGGCAAGCAGGACAAAGAAATGACAATGGAGGGCAAAATTTTGCGCCTCAACCTAGGCGAGGAACTCACTCGGCAGGAGGAGGAAATCAGGCTCCGAATCCTCTACCAGCTCAACCCGAAAAGAGATAGCAAAGCGCGGGAAAAGCAGTGCAACAGCCCGCAGACCCGAACGCAAACAAATACAATGATGGTTACTCGGAAATGGTAAATGATGGGTATGAATTGCCGGATCATGTGTACCAAGCAATGGGAGCTAGACTCGGAGGCAGGAATCTTCAGCCAGATGATGCAAGGCTAAAGCTCGATCAGATAAAAATGGCAGAATTGATCGAATCACAAGGTCCACAGGTCCACCATGTGTTGGCCCGAGGATTATGAAGGAGCCGCCAATGCCAAACTTTCAGCAGGCCAGAGGAACAAAGACCTATGATGGAAGCACAAAGCTAGAAGATTGGATGATAGATTATGGAACTGCAGTAAAGATCATGCAGGGAAATTTGAGATGGGCAGTGCGATATGTGTTGCAGATGCTAGAAGGACCAACAAGGGTGTGGCTGAATAATTTGCCACCCGGAAGCATCAACAGCTGGATTGATTTTCAGGATGCTTTTGTGAGCAATTTCACAAGCACCTACAAGAGGCCGAATCGCCCACATCAGCTAGCTATGTGCAAGCAAAGGTCGCATGAAACAGAAAGGGAATTCCTCACAAGGTGGTGCACAATGCGTAACTCTTGTGAAGGGGTAATTGAGTCTCAGGCCATTGCATGGTTTGCACAAGGATGCAGACATGGAAGCGTACTATGGCAAAGGTTACAAAGAGATATGCCAGCAAGCTTGGCAGAAACGATAAGGATCGCTGACTCATATGCATTAGGATATCCAACTGAGCCTCTTCTTATTTCGGCAGACATGATGACTAAGACTCAGATCTATGTTGCTGCTGGGTCGCAAAGGCACCAGGAAAGGGCCGAGTATAGAAGCAAAAGAAGAGATAAGAGACTAGACTACATGTATGGTTCGACTCAAGTTGCGGCTATGAGTCAAGATCATCCAGATGCTAGAATTAGTCAACATCAAAGGACAAATGGGCAACAGCTGCGAATACCAAAGAACGATGGCAAAAATCCATATGAACAAAGAAAGCCATATCAGGACAGGAAGAAATACACTTATGAAATGATGTTGGACCAACCAGGCAAGTTCCACATGCCAAGTCCGAGTAAGCCAGTGTAAGATCCCTCCTTTGTAAAGGAAAAGGATCCCTGTGATTGCAATGCTAGTCCCTGGATCATTGCTAGCATCCACAGTTTAAGATGAAGTACACAGATACAAAGGTCATTTATTACATCCATTCCAGAGATAAAACATAGTCTTTTACAACTCATGGCCATAGGCCTAATACAAGAGTTTTGGAATAAGTAAATAAACAAAAGTCTTCATCTTCATGTGCCACAGGAAAGCATGTTGAGTGTAGACTCATGACTCCTAATCATCATCGGAGTAACCTGCAACATCACAAGTTACAGCCACAGTGGGTCAATACTTTGGAATAGTATTGGAAAGTGATACCTTAGTAAATTTTAAGTGGACTATATTACTATATGCATTTTGGCTAAGTGTAGCTTGGCTTGCTTTGCTTGAAATAGGTTTTTCCTATTAGTTGAAATCACTAAGTTTTTCTTTGTCAAAACTTTCCCAAGAAACCACCAATAGACATTGGGGTCCTTTACCCTTGTTCACCCACAAGTTTTACTTAGAAGTTGGAGTGATGAGATTCTTGTAGCTTCCATGTCTTGATGCTCAAGTTGTCCATTGCCATGGACTTGGCTAAGTACTTATATTTTCCATCTGCAGAGGTTGTGCACTTTCCCCACCAGACTTGGTTTCCCAAGACAGGACCTTTCAGAAGACTTTCCTTAGTCAAATGGACGTGCTCCAACCTATCATTCCCACTACCACCAACTGTCCAAGTGACTAAGTTCTAGCAACCTATATGATCATGGCAGAGCCCATATTGCCAAGTGGTTGCACTGTAAGCTTTCTCAACACTTGGCCTCCAAATCCCTTTGTGCCTGGGTGGCATACCACAAGTGATATACACAAGCCATATACATGGCCTTGTGTAACCACTCAACCAAAAACCACCAATTCAAGTCCCATTCCACCCAGGGGGTTCATTGACTTAGTTGCTTTATTAAGAAAAGCATAAGTCCAAAAGACTTAGAATTATTTTCATCATAGCATGTACATACTTTACCAACCCTTGGTTTGCTACTAGCTAGGCTAATCATGGCATAGTAACTTAACTTAGGAAATTCCCTAGCAATTCTACAATACTACAACTACTTAGGATTTCCCAACATAGCATTTGGCAAAAGTAGCATGCAAGACTTAGCAAAAATAATTCTAATGCTTATTCAAAATAAAGGGGTGGAAATATCATGAAGTATCACTTGCCTTGGTAATGGGGAGGCAGCACTCTGCACAATCACAGTCACTAGCAAAATCTACACAAAAATTTGTAGCACACAATTACACACAATTCATATACAAACAAAAATATGAATGCATGCATGCAAGAAAATTCTAAGTGATGATTTTGAAAACTCCACCAAGCAACTGCATGATACAGAAACAAAACAAAGTCAAAAAGTTTGCTAACTAAACTTATTTGGCTCTAAAACAATTTGCTAAACAAAATCTATACTCAAAATGGACCTAAATATGTTTCTGCATACAAAGTCATTTAAACAGAAAATTTTTGTTAAACACATTGCGGAATCAGAAAGGGCTTGTCTCACTGATTCCAACGGTATAAAATTTGCAAAAATCTAACGTGGGAATCTCAAGTTATAGCCATTTGAAAATTGGATCTAAATCTGATTTGAATTCTAAGTTTGAATCCAATCCTAGACACGCGTCACGATTTTACTGGTGCGTACCGGTTCGCACCGGATCACCCTTCCGCGCCGTTGGATCTAACTATCGCTGCACGGCTCAGATCTATCCATACCCCTTCGTTAAGTGACCTATTTCTACGCGCTGGATCTGGATCTGACGGCTAAGAATCTTCTAACCAGAAACGAGCGGCGCTAGCGCGGCGGCTGGCGGCGGCGCGTCAGTTACCGGCGGCGCTGGCGCTCTAGGTCGCCCGGGGAAGAAAGAAGGTGCTTACCAGAATCGCAGGATGCTGCCGATGCTCAAGGTGGCGATGGTTCGTCGAGGGGCGCGCGGACACGGCGAGGATTTCTCGTCGGAGTTGAGACAGACGTCGGGCACGGTCAGTCGTCGACGTTGGCAAGGTTTCTCGTCGCGCTAAGCCAAAATAGGGGTACTGTTAGATGCGCACAATGATGTAGATTCTAAGTGTACCAGTCAGAGGGCAAGGGGCGGTGGCTACTTACAGAGGGAGGTCGCCGGAGTTCGTGCATAGAACGGTGGCGGCCGGTCGTCGACGTTGCTGGAGCTATGGATCATGCGAGGGCAAATAGGGAGTGTCAGTAGGTGCGCAAAGACTCGCTGAACTTGATAGCATGAACTAGAGACAGAGGGGAACATGGAGCTCACCGGAATTCGCCGGCGCAGTCGTCGGAACAACGGCGGCGTCGTGCGAGTTGTGGGCAGCCTGGTGGCGTGAAGGCGAAATTGTTTTGGGGGAAATGGTCGCTAGGATGTGGGGATTTTATAGCCAGGGGCTCAACAAGAAACGGTTGCTGCATATGCCAATTAAGCTCGCGAAATTAGTGCAGCAACGGGCAGCGGCGGAGGTCGTGCGCGGAATCAGGGGAAGACGAAGCTGACGTGGAGAGGGCCCGCTCGTCAGCGAAGTGCGCGAAGGGGAGGTAGGGTCCGGCTGTCAGTGGCTGAGTGGGTGTGCTCGCGCGTGCTAGAGAGAAATAAATGCCCCGGGTGGGCTAGCTGGGCCTGATCTGTTGCTGGGCTGGAATCCTGGCGCCGACCTTTTCTTCTAATTCTTTCTCCTTTTCTTTTTCTGTTTCAATTTTCTGGATTGATTTTCAAATGAATTCAAGTTTCATTTGAATTCAAATCTTCTTGGGATTTTTGCAGTGAGCAGTGGTCTCAAATATGGGCATAAAATCATGTGGTTGCTTTGCAAAGGCTTGGTCAAGCTTGAAAAACAAAATATCAGAGACTTGGCACTTGGTTTGCAAAATTTGAGAAATGGTTTTTGAAACTATTTCCAAATTGTAAAATTTGGTTCAAACCACTCTCAATCCTTTCTATAAGGAAGACAAACAAGCTAGGTTTAAAATCGTTCAAACTTCTCAAATGGGGATGGCCATTTGATTTAAATCTGTTCACATAAAATCATAGTACTTTGTGCTTCTGTTTTCTAAAATGAGTTTGAAATTGTTCTTAAATCTATATGCATGCATGAATGATATGCAAACTTTGAAATTATGATTTTAGGGATGTTACAAATCTAACCCCCTTAAGGTGAATCTCGCCCTCGAGATTCGGATTGGCTAGCAAATAGGTGAGGGTGGTCTTTCCGAAGATCATCTTCTCTTTCCCATGTTGCTTCCTCTTCGGTATGATGGTTCCATTGCACTTTGCAAAACTTGATAGTCTTTGTTCTCGTGACTCTTTCTGCAGTCTCCAGTATTTTGATAGGTTTTTCTTCATAAGTGAGATCACTTTCTAGTTGAACTTCTTCCAAAGGTATGGTATCCTTCAAAGAAGTTTCTTCCATTTCTGGGTGACATTTCTTAAGCTGACTCACATGAAACACATTATGGACTGCTGATAGAGATGTTGGTAGTTCAATTTCATAAGCAACTTCTCCTTTGCGACTCAGAATCTTGAATGGCCCAACATATCTTGGTGCCAACTTTCCTTTGACTCCGAATCTTTTCACTCCACGGAGTGGTGATACTCTAAGATAGGCTCTATCACCAACTTCGTAGGTGACTTCTCTACGCTTAGGATTGGCGTAGCTTTTCTGTCGGGACTGAGCTATCTTCATCCTGTCCTTAACCAATTTGACCTTCTCTTTGGCTTCTTTGATAAGATCTGGCCCAAATAAACTTCTTTCTCCCACACCATTCCATAACAATGGGGTGGTACATTTTCTTCCGTAGAGAAACTCAAACGGTGCCATTTCAATGCTGGCTTGATAGCTGTTGTTATAAGAAAAATTCTGCGTAAGGCAGGCTTTCATCCCAAGTTTCTCCATAGTCTAGGGCACATGCCCTTAACATGTCTTCCAGAATTTGATTAGTCCTTTCTGTTTGTCCATCGGTTTGAGGATGAAAAGCAGTACTGAATTCTAACCTCGTTCCCAGTGACTCATGTAGCTGCCTAAAAAAATGGGAAGTGAATTGGGTTCCCCTATCGGACACAATACTCTTAGGCACACCGTGAAGGCATACAATTCTACTCATGTAGATTTTGGCTAACTTGGCACTTGTATAGGTTGTCTTCACGGGTATAAAATGAGCCACTTTAGTTAGGCAATCTACTACTACCCATATGGAGTCATATCCCGATCTGGTCCTTGGTAATCCGGTAATGAAATCCATACCAATCTTATCCCACTTCCAATCAGGAATAGGTAGTGGTTGAAGCAAACCTGCTAGTTTCTGATGCTCCGCCTTTACTCTACTACATACATCACACAAAGCAATATGTTCGGCGATGTCTCTCTTGAGATTGTTCCACCAAAATCTTTCCTTCATATCCATGTACATTTTGGTGTTAACCGGATGAATAGAATACGGAGAGTTGTGCGCTTCTTGCAAAATCAGTTTCCGTAACTCTGGATCTTGTGGAACACAGATATGTTTCCCATGCCATAATGTACCTTGTTCGTCTTCATGGAAATTTTTAGCCCTCCCTTGGCCAATATTTTCCTTAATCCTTTCAATTTCCTTATCGGTCTTCTGAGCTTCTCGGATTTTATCCAACAAGGTGGGTTGAACATCCAAAGACATAAGATGTCCTTTAGGCACAATCTCCAATCTGAGTTCTTTGAATTGAGTACACAAATCATCTGGCAATTCTCCTTTGGTAAGGCCATTTACAAATACCTTATGACTTAGAGCATCTGCTACAACGTTTGCTTTACCGGGGTGGTATTGCAAACTTAAGTCATAATCCTTGATAAGCTCTAACCATCTTCTTTGTCTCATATTGATTTCCTTTTGGCTGAAGATATACTTCAAACTTTTGTGGTCCGTGAACACTTCACAACGCTTTCCCAAAAGGTAATGCCTCCATGTCTTGAGTGCGTGGACGACAGAGGCTAACTCTAAATCATGAGTAGGATAGTTCACCTCATGAGTTTTGAGTTGTCTCGAGGCATAGGCCACAACTTTACCGGCTTGCATAAGTACGGCACCCAAACCTTGATGAGACGCATCACAATACACTTGGAAATATTTTTCCAAATCTGGCAGACATAGAACTGGTGCTGTCACAAGTCTCTTCTTCAATTCTTGAAAGCTGACTTCACAAACTTCAGACCAAGCAAACTTCTTGTCTTTCTTTAACAATTCAGTCATGGGCTTAGCAACCTTTGAGAAATTTTCAATGAACCTTCTATAGTAACCTGCTAAGCCAAGGAAACTACGAACTTCTTTCACATTCTTGGGAGATTCCCATTCTGTTACAGCTGAAACTTTAGCAGGATCAACTGCCACACCATCCTTTGTCATAACATGACCAAGAAAACCAACTTCTTCCAACCAGAACTCACACTTGCTGAATTTGGCATAAAGCTTATGCTCTCTCAACTTCTCGAGTATCAAACGCAAGTCTCCTTCATGCTCTTCTTTGCTCTTGGAGTAGACTAAGATGTCATCGATGAAAACGACAACAAACTTGTCAAGGAATTCCATGAACACCTTGTTCATCATATTCATGAAGTATGCTGGAGAATTTGTCAAGCCAAAAGGCATCACAATATACTCATACAGTCCATACCTTGTGGTGAATGCTGTTTTAGGTATGTCTTGCTCTCTTATCTTGAGTTGGAAATAGCCTGACCTTAGATCAATCTTCGAGAACACACATGCTCCTTCTAGCTGATCAAACAAATCATTTATTCTTGGCAAAGGATATTTGTTCTTGATGGTTACCTCGTTGAGTGAACGGTAATCTATGCATAATCTTTAACTTCTATCCTTCTTCTCCACAAACAAGACTGGGGTTCCCCAAGATGAAGAACTTGGTTGAATAAATCCTTTCTGCAACTGTTCTCCTAGTTGCTTCTTGAGATCCTTCAGTTCATCAACTGACATTTTGTATGGTCTCTTTGCTATGGGTCCGGAACCTGGTACCAAATCTATTAGAAACTCCACATCTCTATCGGGTGGCATTCCTGGTAATTCTTCCGGAAACACATCCAGATACTCACACACAATTGGCACACTGTCCATGCTAACCCCCTTAAGAGAATTAAGCTTACTTCCTTTGGATTCAAAGTTTGACTTGAATTTTATTCTTTTTCTTTCTGGGGTTGTAAGTGCAACAGTACGATTAGCACAATCTAGCACTCCTTCATACTTAGCCATCCAATCCATTCCTAAAATTACATCCAATCCTTGGGAATCTAGGATTATCAGGCTCACTGGAAACTTATGCTTTCCAAACTCTATGACAAGGTCCCGGCATCCAAGACTTACTATCATATCTCCACCCGGAGAGCTAACTTTTATTGGACACCCAATGTTTTCAGATGCAAACCCATTTCTATCAACAAATGCTTTTGATATGAATGAATGATATGCACCAGTGTCAAAGAGTACAAATGCTGGAATGGAATTGAGTCTGAACTTACCAGCAACAGCGTCAGGTTCCTCATAGACCTCCTCCACATTAATGTGGTTCACCTGACCTTTCTAGAAAGGATTGGGCTTGACAGGTCCTTCAACTTTCTTTTCGGGGCACTCATTTGCATAGTGTCCCATCTTCTTGCATTTGAAGCACTCAACCTGACTGATGTCCCTCTTAGCAGGCTGACTTCCACTTCCACTACCATTTCCACAGTGGTGGCTCTTATGTCCACTCTTGTGGTTTTTGTACTTGTCATTGTCATGACTGCGGTGATGCTTGTTGTCATGACGATTGTGGTTGTGGTGCTTGTTGAATTTCCCATGCTTATGGGATCCTGAGCTTCCACTGTCATCATAGTGAGATCGTTTGTGAGACGATCCCGAGCTGTGATTGTCGGAGTGTTTCCTCTTCCTACTCTCGACTTGCTTCATTTTGTTCTCCAATATAGCAGCCTTGTCACAGAGCGACTGATAAGTGGGAACATATGCCACAGCCAGCTGCAGATTCAGCTCATCATTTAAGCCTTCCAGAAATTTTTCCTTCCTTTTGGCATCTGTGTCAACCTCATCCGGTGCATAACGCGCCAGATTGTTGAACTCTTCAATGTATTCAGCCACGCTGTGGTGGTGCTGCTTCAGGTTGTGGAACTCCTTCTTTTTCAGGCTCATTATTCCCGATGATATATGAGCCGTGCGAAAGCCTTCCTCAAAGATAGCCCAAGTCACCTCATTTATAGGAGTGGTGATTTGGAAGTTGTCCCACCATGTGGCGGCTGGCCCTTCCAGTAGATGTGCTGCGAACCTGACCTTTTCAGCATCCGTGCAGCCCACGGTCACTAAGTCCTTGTTCACAGAATGTAGCCAATCATTGGCCACCATGGGATCAGTTGTCCCCGAGAACTTAGCTGGCCTCAAACGCAGAAATCTGGTGAGCATATCAAAGCCCGGAGGGTTGTTATTGTTGTTGTTGTTGTTGTTGTTGTTATTGTTGTTGTTATTGGGGTTGTTGTTGTTGTTATTCTGGTTTTGGATGAATGTTGTCATCATCTGCATAAGCTGTGTTTGAGCATTCATCATTTGCTGCATTTCCGGGGTGATGTTGTTGGGGTTGGGGTTTGCGCGACGGGGAGGCATCTGTGGTTTGTTCAAATAGAGATAAGAATGAGATAGCCATAGATGTTTTATGCACATTACATCACAAGCAAAAACATAGCATGCAACACAAGGATAAAAGTTCAACAACCAGATAACAAGTTCATGAAGTAAAACACACAAGTGGCAAGCCATCCACATGTCGGATGGTCCAATAACAAGTTCACAAATAACAAGTATGATAATAAAAGATAAACGAGTAGTCAAGTCTACTCATCAGCATCAATCTCCTCCTCGACGAAGGTAAGACCTGCGTTCTCCATCGTGGTCTTGTTCTCCTCAATAGTAGTGGTCAAGGAATCGATCTTGGCTTTGAGAGCCCTCTTCTGGGAGCGAAGCCTCTCAATCACCATCTGCTGCTGCTCTAGCTCGAAATCCTTGGACTTCAGTTCTTCAGTCATGTCCTGGATCTTCTTGTTCCTATCCTGGACGCGTTTCTCCTGACTCTTGAACTTACGGTCCTGGGTCTCGAACTTCGCCTCCATTTCCTTGACTATCTCGTCCTACTGTGCGAAAAGCTTGTCCTTCTCGCGAAGCTGCACCTGGAGCTCGTCATTGCTGAGCATGACGTTGGTCCTGTCCGTGTCCACGTGCCTGATGAGAGACTCTAAGTCCTGGAGATAGAGACGTATCGGCTCTGCTGCGTCCCTCGAGTCGTCCTCGAAGTCAATGGACTCTCCATCATCATCATGTCTTCCGAAGAAGTGGAAGTGGGTGCCCCTAACCTGTTGGGAGTGACGGCCTAGCAGACGTCCTATCAGGTCCTGCATGACCACCTCCATGCCTCTCTCCCTGTCATCGTGCATAAGCTTGAAGACGATGGCCTTCGTAGTAGGCTCTGTCTGGCGTCCGGGCTGGTTCACCTTGAAGCCCCAGAGGTCCTTCCTATCGAACTTGGTGAGTGGATGCACCATGATGGTGGGAAGAGGGAGATCGAGCAAAGTGGTAAGCTCAACGATACGAGGACCAAAACGGGTAACCTGGAACTCCTCAACAGTGCTGATGGTAATAGGCATCTATTTATAAGATAGAAAAGTTAGGACAACACAATTTAAGACAAAACAAAGACAAACAACACATACACATCCTTGGAACACAAAATCTCACAAGTCATGCATACATGAATCCATTACATCATTCAAGGTCCAAACTTATTTAAGGTATCATTTTGGAAAATAAGGTGATAGGTGGTGGTCCAACTAACGAAGTGCGTTTACAATCCTATCTCACTGGATCTGTTGGCTAACACAATGTTCCTAGAGGCAATCAGCCTATCTTGCTCACATGATTCCATCACTAAGTCTATTATATCTCCTCTTAAGGTTTGGTTGGTGGCCTCCAACTCTTGGGAATGTTCCTTCTCTTTCTCTAAGTCTTTTTGGAGGTTGAGCATTCTGCACTTGACTCTAGCACTAAGTTCTTTGATAGTCCTCCAAGCTGCTTCTCTTGCTGACTCAAAGAATGTAGTGTGCATCACAGTGTTGGTGTACATGCAGAATCCTCTTTCTTTGTGGTTGTCTTCCTTGTTTTTGTACAAGTGAAGTTGCACCCACCAGTACTCCACTCCTTCATCCATCACTGGAAAGCCTTTGTACACAGCTGCACCATATGCTTCCATTGCCACCATGAGGTCCTTGAGAATTTTGGGAAACTCAGTTTTACACTCCAAGGTCATGGTCATGAGTGGTCCTTTCTTCACGGCTTCGTTGATGGAGTTCATCTACAAGTAGAGATGAGAATGAGAAGATTAGAAAAGTTTACGAGAAGAATAGACAATTGTAGAAGTAGTTGAAAATTTTTCCTTAGTGGTTTTCCAATCCTAGGGTCATAATCCTACAGGCAACACAGTACTCTGATACCATCTGTAAGATCCCTCCTTTGTAAAGGAAAAGGATCCCTGTGATTGCAATGCTAGTCCCTGGATCATTGCTAGCATCCACAGTTTAAGATGAAGTACACAGATACAAAGGTCATTTATTACATCCATTCCAGAGATAAAACATAGTATTTTACAACTCATGGCCATAGGCCTAATACAAGAGTTTTGGAATAAGTAAATAAACACAAGTCTTCATCTTCATGTGCCACAGGCAAGCATGTTGAGTGTAGACTCATGACTCCTAATCATCATCGGAGTAACCTGCAACATCACAAGTTACAGCCACAGTGGGTCAATACTTCGGAATAGTATTGGCAAGTGATACCTTAGTAAATTTTAAGTGGACTATATTACTATATGCATTTTGGCTAAGTGTAGCTTGGCTTGCTTTGCTTGAAATAGGTTTTTCCTATTAGTTGAAATCACTAAGTTTTTCTTTGTCAAAACTTTCCCAAGAAACCACCAATAGACATTGGGGTCCTTTACCCTTGTTCACCCACAAGTTTTACTTAGAAGTTGGAGTGATGAGATTCTTGTAGCTTCCATGTCTTGATGCTCAAGTTGTCCATTGCCATGGACTTGGCTAAGTACTTAGATTTTCCATCTGCAGAGGTTGTGCACTTTCCCCACCAGACTTGGTTTCCCAAGACAGGACCTTCCAGAAGCCTTTCCTTAGTCAAATGGACGCGCTCCAACCTATCATTCCCACTACCACCAACTGTCCAAGTGACTAAGTTCTAGCAACCTATATGATCATGGCAGAGCCCATATTGCCAAGTGGTTGCACTGTAAGCTTTCTCAACACTTGGCCTCCAAATCCCTTTGTGCCTGGGTGGCATACCACAAGTGAGATACACAAGCCATATCCATGGCCTTGTGTAACCACTCAACCAAAAACCACCAATTCAAGTCCCATTCCACCCAGGGGGTTCATTGACTTAGTTTTTTTATTAAGAAAAGCATAAGTCCAAAAGACTTAGAATTATTTTCATCATAGCATGTACATAGTTTACCAACCCTTGGTTTGCTACTAGCTAGGCTAAGCATGGCATAGTAACTTAACTTTGGAAATTCCCTAGCAATTCTACAATACTACAACTACTTAGGATTTCCCAACATAGCATTTGGCAAAAGTAGCATGCAAGATAGCAAAAATAATTCTAATGCTTATTCAAAATAAAGGGGTGGAAATATCATGAAGTATCACTTGCCTTGGTAATGGGGAGAGCAGCACTCTTCACAATCACAGTCACTAGCAAAATCTACACAAAAATTTGTAGCACACAATTACACATAATTCATATACAAACAAAAATATGAATGCATGCATGCAAGAAAATGCTAAGTGATGATTTTGAAAACTCCACCAAGCAAGTGCATGATACAGAAACAAAACAAAGTCAAAAAAATTTCTAACTAAACTTATTTGGATCTAAAACAATTTGCTAAACAAAATCTATACTCAAAATGGACCTAAATATGTTTCTGCATACAAAGTTATTTAAACAGAAACTTTTTGTTAAACACATTGCAGAATCAGAAAGGGCTTGTCTCACTGATTCCAACAGTATAAAATTTGCAAAAATCTAACGTGGGAATCTCAAGTTATAGCCATTTGAAAATTGGATCTAAATCTGATTTGAATTCTAATTTTGAATCCAATCCTAGACACGCGTCACGATTTTACTGGTGCGTACCGGTTCGCACCGGATCACCCTTCCACGCCGTTGGATCTAACTATCGCTGCACGGCTCAGATCTATCCACACCCCTTCGTTAAGTGAACTATTTCTACGCGCTGGATCTGGATCTGACGGCTTAGAATCTTCTAACCAGAAACGAGCGGCGCTAGAGGTGGCGGCTGGCGGCGGCGCGTCAGTTAGCGGCGGCGCTGGCGCTCTAGGTCGCCCGGGGAAGAAAGAAGGTGCTTACCAGAATCGCAGGATGCTGCCGATGCTCAAGGTGGCGATGGTTCGTCGAGGGGCGCGCGGACACGGCGAGGATTTCTCATCGGAGTTGAGACAAACGTCGGGCATGGTCAGTCGTCGACGTTGGCGAGGTTTCTCGTCGCGCTAAGACAAAATAGGGGTACTGTTAGATGCGCACAACGATGTAGATTCTAGGTGTACCAGTCAGAGGGCAAGGGGCGGTGGCTACTTACGGAGGGAGGTCGCCGGAGTTCGTGCAGAGAACGGTGGCGGCCGGTCGTTGACGTTGCTGGAGCTACGGATCATGCGAGGGCAAATGGGGAGTGTCAGTAGGTGCGCAAAGACTCGCTGAACTTGATATCATGAACTAGAGACAGAGGGGAACACGGAGCTCACCGGAATTCGCCGGCGCAGTCGTCGGAACAGCGGCGGCGTCGTGCGAGTTTTGGGCAGCCTGGTGGCGTGAAGGCGAAATTGTTTGGGGGGAAATGGTCGCTAGGATGTGGGGATTTTATAGCCAGAGGCTTGACAGGAAACGCTTGCGGCATCAATGCCAATTAAGCTCGTGAAATCAGTGCAGCAACGGGCAGCGGCGGAGGTCGTGCGCGGAATCAGGGGAAGACGAAGCTGAGAGTGGAGAGGGCCCGCTCGTCAGCGAAGTGCGCGAAGGGGAGGTAGGGTCCGGATGTCAGTGGCTGAGTGGGTGTGCTCGCGCGTGCGAGAGAGAAAGAAATGGCCCGGGTGGGCTAGCTGGGCCTGATCTGTTGCTGGGCTGGAATCCTGGCGCCGGCCTTTTCTTCTAATTCTTTCTCCTTTTCTTTTTCTGTTTCAATTTTCTGGATTGATTTTCAAATGAATTCAAGTTTCATTTGAATTCAAATCTTCTTGGGATTTTTGAAGTGAGCAGTGGTCTCAAATATGGGCATAAAATCATGTGGTTGCTTTGCAAAGGCTTGGTCAAGCTTGAAAAACAAAATATCAGAGACTTGGCACTTGGTTTGCAAAATTTGAGAATTGGTTTTTGAAACTATTTCCAAATTGTAAAATTTGGTTCAAACCACTCTCAATCCTTTCTATAAGGAAGACAAACAAGCTAGGTTTAAAATCATTCAAACTTCTCAAATGGGGATGGCCATTTGATTTAAATCCGTTCACATAAAATCATAGTACTTTGTGCTTCTGTTTTCTAAAATGAGTTTGAAATTGTTCTTAAATCTATATGCATGCATGAATGATATGCAAACTTTGAAATTATGATTTTAGGGATGTTACAACCAGCAAATCACACAACGAGACAATGCACATGGTTTCAGAAGGGAGACAGAGTGGATTCGTTGACTAAGCAGTTACCACCAGCTCACCCTCCACCGCTCACAGGAGGAAATGCTCAAGTTGTTGGAGCTGAACATAGATATGAGAACAGGCAGCCAAGATATCATAACCAAGAAAGAAGAGAGACTGTGCATCAGGTGCATAACCCAAGAGGTGACGACGCTCATGTCAGCCATGGTGCCAGAAATGAGTACATAGAGCATCACCAAAGCTATGTCGTATTTGCTACAGCGCCGAATGACAAAAAGATCCAGCAGAGACGGATGATGGAAGTGAACTCCACAATGCCGGCAATACCAAAGTATATGCACTGGTCTGAATAGGAGATAACTTGGAGCATAAAGGATCACCCCAAGATCATGCCAACACCAGGAGGTTATGCTCTTGTCTTGGATCCAAATTTCATGGGGCCTGATATCAATGTGAAGTTCTCCAAGGTACTGATTGACGATGGCAGTAGCATCAACATCATGTACAAAGATACCATGCTCAAGTTAGGCATTACTATGAACATGTTGGATCCGACTAAGACAACTTTCCATGGTATTGTGCCGGGATTGTCCTGTGAGCCAATTGGCAAGATCTGGGTCGACGTCTTATTTGGCAAAAGGGAAAATTGTCGCACTGAAGCCATAGAGTTTGAAGTGGTTGATCTGGTCTGCTCATACCATGCCTTACTCGGCAGGCCGGCTATGGCAAAGTTTATGGCTACTCCTCACATCACTTACCTAAAGATGAAGCTGCCAAATCCATGTGGAGTTATCATAGTCGAAGGAGATTACAAGAGATCAATTGCCTGCACCTTAGCTAGATCTTCACTGCCCGAATCACTGGTCATAGCACAGGAAAAACATCAAATGATGGAAGTGGCAGCATTGGCCAAAGCAGCACAAATGTCCATGCCGGCACTCACTAACCCACATGGTAGTGTATCTTTCCAAGCTACCAAGGAAACGAAAAAGATTCAGGTGGATGAGACTTTCCCAGAG
Organism: Avena atlantica; assembly: GCA_910589765.1. Classification (NCBI taxonomy): domain Eukaryota; kingdom Viridiplantae; phylum Streptophyta; class Magnoliopsida; order Poales; family Poaceae; genus Avena; species Avena atlantica. The sequence continues at coordinate 434,621,525 of OU342733.1, read as the reverse complement.
CGCATAGTTACCATTGGTGCTGGGCTAACTGACAAATAGGAAAGCGAGATCACCAGCTTCCTCCATGAGAATCGGGATATCTTTGCATGGTCCACACAGGACTTGCAATGAGTTCCGATGGAGCTGGTTGAGCACTCTCTTCATGTAAGGCCAGATCCAAGCCAGTGAAGCAACCCCTCCGCCTCTTCACCGAAGATAGGAGGAAAGTGGTAGCCGCCGAGATAAGCAGGCTCTTGGCTGCTGGGTTTATCACGGAAGTACTACACCCAGATTGGTTGTCAAATCCAGTATTGGTCGAGAAGAAAAAAGATGACCCAAATGTGGCAGTGGTGTGGCGCATGTGTATTGATTACACGAACCTCAACAAGGCATCTCCAAAAGATCCATTTCCCCTACCACGGATCGATCAAGTCATTGACTCTACTGCCAGGTGTGAGTTGTTGTCATTTGTGGACGCGTACTCTGGTTTCCACCAGATACCACTGAATCCGAATGATCAAATAAAGACAGCTTTTATCACCCCATATGGGGCTTATTGCTAGCGTACTATGTCGTTTGGATTGAGAAATGCAGGTGCAACATACCAAAGGTGCATGCAAAAATGCTTGCAAGATCAATTGGACAAAAATGTTCAAGTATACGTCGATGACGTGGTGATAAAAACCAAACAAAGTCATACTCTAATTGAGGACTTGCGTCAAACATTCACAAACTTAAGAAGGTTCCGGATGAAACTTAACCCGGAAGAATGCACATTTGGTGTCCCGGCTGGAAAGTTACTTGGATTTCTCGTATCTAGCCGAGGAATTGAGGCTAACCCGACAAAGAACAGGGCCATTGAAAGGATGGAATTGCCAAAAACCCTCAACGATGTCTAGAAGTTCACAGGATGCCTGGCCTCGTTGAGTAGATTTATCAGTCGACTAGGCGAAAAAGCCTTGCCACTATATCAACTGATGAAAACATCAGACAAATTCACATGGACACAACAAGCTGATAACGCTTTCCATGAACTCAAAAATATGTTGGCAACAACACCAATATTAGCGTCACCATTATCCAAAGAGCCAATGCTGCTCTATGTCGCCGCGACCAACAGAGTCATAAGTGTAGTGATAGTGGTAGAACACGAATAAGAGGGAAAATCAGTCCAAAGTTTAGTTTATTACTTGAGCGAAGTGCTCTCTATATCAAAGCAAAATTACCCCCATTACCAAAAAATGACATATGGGGTGTATATGGCAGCAAAGAAGCTGAAGCATTATTTCCAAGAACATGCAATCCAGGTAATATGCGAGGCACCTATCTCGGATATTTTGGGCAGTAAAGATGCCAGCGGTCGAGTGGCAAAATGGGCCATAGAGCTAGCACCATATACTCCACAATATGATAGGGGAGATGCAATTAAATCTCAAGCGGTAGCTGATTTCTTCGTGGATTGGATGGAAATGCAATATGAGCCACCACTGCCAGACCCGAATTATTGGAAGATGCACTTTGACGGATCCAAGACAAAGATGGGTCTGGGTGCCGGAATAGTGCTCACATCACAAAAGAGGGATAAGCTCAAGTATGTGTTGCAGATCCACTTTGCTGCATCTAATAATGTAGCCGAGTATGAAGCACTTGTTCATGGCATTAAAGTGGCCAAGGAAATTGGCATCAAAAGGATCATGTGTTTTGGTGACTCGGATTTGGTTATCCAGCAGGTATCTGGCCATTGGGACTCATTGGATGCAAACATGGCACTATACCGTTTTCATGTGCAACAAATTTCGGGATACTTTGATGGGTGTGAATTTCATCACATACCCAGAGCAGAGAATGAGGCAACGGATGTACTATCAAAGTTAGATCAAGCCATCACCAGAATCTAAGTCAATTAGGCTCACCTCGGCAAATCAGGAGTCAGACGTTGTGCCAATGGACATTGACTCTGGGGCAGGTTCGAGTAACTCGGGGACTGTCCCGCTCACCTCGGGGGTTGCCGAATCACACTCGGGGACTCCTCAGGTTATGTCGGCAGAACATATGTCGGCTGAGCCAATGGAAATTGATGAAGAAACAGATCTGGCACCGCGACGCAACCAATATTCAACTACTTGAAAGATAGAACTTTGCCAGATGACGAGACATTGGCAAGGAAAATAGAAAGAAGAGAAAAAGCATACACAATAATCAACAAGGAGTTGTACAAAAGAAGTGTGACAAGTGTACTGCAGCGTTGCATAAGTCCAGAGAAAGGTCAAGAAATACTATTGGACATTCACCAAGGAGAATGTGGGCACCATGCATCGTCAAGAGCATTGGTAGCCAAGGCATTCCGACATGGATTCTACTGGCCAAGTGCACTGGCAGAGGCACAGGAACTTGTGAGAAAATGCAACGGTTGCCAGCGTTATGCGTCAAAGTCACACTTACCAGCGTCCGAGTTAAAAACTATACCAATCACTTGGTCATTCGTAGTATGGTGCTTGGATATGGTAGGGACATTTAAGCCAGCAACAGGTGGCATGACTCACATACTCGTAATGGTTGACAAGTTCACCAAATGGATAGAAGTGAAGCCCATCGAAAAATTGGATGGAAAAATAGGTGTCACATTCCTAAAAGATATAATCTTAAGATACGGTTACTTACACAGTGTAATCACAGATAATGGCACAAACTTTGCCGAAGGAGCTGTCACTCGCTTTTGTGGGAAAAACCGAATAAGGAATGACGTAGCATCAATCGCTCATCCAGAATTAAATGGACAAGTTGAACGAGCTAATGACTTAGTTTTATCCGGGATAAAACCCGGCCTAATGGAACCACTCCAGAGATCACCTGGTTGCTGGATAGAGGAATTACCCTCAGTGCTGTGGAGTTTAAGGACAACTCCGAATCGATCAACAGGCTATACGTTGTTCTTCCTTGTGTATGGGGCAGAAGCGGTTTTGCCTGCCGGCATAGAATATGACTCGCCAAGAGTAAGACAATACTCGGAAGCACAAGTAAAAGAGGCCCGAGAATATGGAGTCGACTTACTCGAAGAAGCAAGGGAGTTGGCATTTTCCATATCCGCCATATACCAACAAAGTCTCCGACGCTATCATAGCCGGATAGTTCAACCTCGTCTTTTCCAAGAAGGGGATATGGTGCTCAGACTAGTGCAACACACAACTAGAATGCATAAGCTATCACCCCCATGGGAAGGACCATTCATTGTAAGCAAAGCATTGCACAATGATTCATATTACCTAATAGATGCTCGTGAAGCACAAAAGAACAAGGCGGATAGATCAGGTGATGAAACCAAAAGGCCATGGAATGTGGCACTGCTACGCCCTTTCTACACTTAGGAGAAGCATTGTATGTATCTCTAAAACTCTCATATGTCGGACGCTTATGCCGGCTATGTGCTGATAATAAAATCGTATGACTCAAAAAACTGACTCGAGGACTGCCCCTTATGTTTATCCGTTGACAATTCTATGTCGGCTGGCGTTGCCACTTGAGACTTATCTTGGAACAAGTAATGTTTAATCGGATAGAATCAACTCTTCGACTATGCTGTTGTCCAAAAAACACGGCTTATGGCAAGCAAGAGGAAAATTTCAATGACGAGTAAACATGAACGCCGGACAAGTAAAGGAAAAAACGCGAGTTGACCCTATGTATGTTTTTGACTAACCCACTGCAGGTTATGTTGCTTTGTATGTCGATGATCCTAGGACAAGTGGTCTAGTTTCATATCCTCTAACTCAATCCTTAGAACTTTGAGACTCTAATGTCGAACGCCAAAAAATTTAGACAAGAGCCAAATTCAAGGAAAAGGGGAACGGCAAAATGAAACTCAGGGACTTTCCCCTGGATGATTCACATTCAGAAAAGAATAAAAGTTTAAGCCTTATCAAAAGGCGCATACCCAAAACAAGTGAATTGTATGTTACATCTACACCCGGCATACCGGGGATCTCATAAAAGTTAAGTGTTTTTAACCAGCCTAAGAAGCAGCCGGACTCAGAGGAGTGTTCTTGGGACTGGAGCTAAGAGCATTATCTGGAGCGTCTGCCGAGTCAGGTGTGTCCGTGGCCGAGTCTGCAGGACCGTCTGACTCGGTGGCCTCGCTGTCCACACCTTCGTTGTCGACAGTCTCGGTAAGAGGCTCACCAAGGTCAAGGAAGCTGGGCCCATCGCACCAAGCAAGCACCAGGGCATACTCGACCATGGCATAAGCTTGCTCCTGGCGCTTCTTGATGAGATCCGGATCGTGAATCCACTTACCTTCAGCCCTCATGCTTTCAAGAACATCAAGGTTGATGTCCTCGTACCACGAGAGCATGAAGGCAAGGGCCTTGTCCGCTGTAGCTCGACCGGCCGACTCATGCCATTGATTCATCTTGTTCTCAGTAACAAGCAGCTTGGCGGCAAAGGGTTCGATCAGTTCTGGCACGTCCTCATCTGGCGAGAGAATCCTGAATGCCTGGATCGTCGATTTGAGCAAGTTGACACCGTATGATTTGAGGGTCATTGCATTCTGATAGCGCTGCAAGGTGCTTGTCGATGGTGACCTCGCCATCAGCAGGAGTTCCAGACTCGGCTCGAATCCTCTTCATGGCCCTTAACGCGAACATCTCAGCCTCGGGGAAGTTCTCTATGAACATGAAAGAACATTAGCAAAACAATGAAAAGGAAATAAAGAAATAGGTACGGTGAAAAGGGTAAGAACTCACTACCGAGAAAAGAGTTGATGGCGCCAAGCTTGCTTTGACAAATCTTAGCCTTGGCCTAAAGAACTTCCAGGTCTTGGTGCGCCGACTCAACCGCCAACTCGGCCTCTTTGAGCAGCTGGTTGGTCTTCTCGACGCTGGCGGCGTGTTGGCCATCCTTCTCGGCAAGCTCCTCCCGCAGCCCCTTCATCTCGGACAGGTGCTTCTGCTCCATATCAGCCATCTGCTTCTTTAGCTGAGTCACCTCGTCTTGCTCCTTTTGGAGCTTGATTCGGTGCTTCTCTACTTATTCGTATCATGCGACGCGTTAGTAACAGCAAGCTATCTTGGATCCGTAGAGATAAAAAAAGGAATAAGCATAAATACAGAGCTGAGACAAAATTTCCAAGAGCTTACTTTCAGCATCGCTGATCTGTAGGTGCAAAGCATCGATGGTAGATTGGGCAGAAGCTGCGGAAAACAACGAGAAAAAATCAAGGACATGAAATAAGAAAAAATCAACGAGAATACAAAGGATGCCGAATAAGAAAATACCTTGGCCCTGAGCCTCATCTTGCAGATTTTGTTGAGCGAGCTCGAGCCTGCGATACTCCAAGAGGAGAGCCTGATGTACCTTGGTGTGCTCATTGTGAGTAAGCTACACAAAAAAGATGTAGTCAGAAGGTGTTCGATCAAGCTTACAGACGAATAAGAGTTGGATTCAAACTTAGAGCTTACAGCCGGCTAAGTCTCTTACTCGGTAGTAACCTCGGGGACTAGGGATCATATATAATAAAAAGATACTTAGTACACAAAAGAGTAAGGGAGCGACATACCTCGTTCACTTCATCTGCCTTGGCCATCAGGGCAATGGCCTGCTACGTCATATCCGAGACGGCCTTGGGGCCCAGCTTCATCTTATTGCCAGCGCCGGAGCTCACCTCTTGCTCGCTAGCTGCATTCCAGGCAATGGCATAACACTCCACAGAACCAAGGCCGTTACCGCTAAGCATCCGGGTCAGGACTTGCCCTCTTTTCAGGGTAGTTCCTACCCCGGCGCGTGTAGCACCGACGCTGGTGTGCAAGCCGCCAGCTCTAGAAACGTCGCCAGATCTGGCAGCTGCAGATTCGACCAACTTACCCGCCAGAGCGGGTGCTATTGTTATTGTTGTGGGCTGAATCTGTGGTGTGGTGCCTGGGGCGTGGATCAAGGTCAGTTGCTTGGTCAATGAGGGTTTGCTGGTCGAGGAACGAGCGAGGCCTTGGGCAGCAGCTTTGCAAGTCTGAGAGGCAACAGGAGCATATGTGCAACTGGTTGGGGAGAAAACAGGAGCCGAGTGAGCAGGCTCAATAATGTTCTGGGGAGCAACAACAGGGTCAACTGGTACACTGGGAGCTGGAGAGCTGGTATCAGGGGTCTTCTCGGCGCCGATATTGCTGGCGCCGGGATCAGGGGTCTGTTCTGGCAAAACAACAGGAGAACTAGACCGGGTCTCCTCCAACGGATGCACCGCTGGGTCGGCCTCACCCTGAGACACGTGAGTCTCAGTAGTGGGAACAGTGACCCGGACGGGGCTTTGCATGGTGGTGTTGGAACGAGGAGGAGGAGCTGGCCTTAATGGTGAAGAGGCCATGCTAGGCGCAGCTTGGCTAGCAGACAAAGGTGCCGCTCTGAAAATAAGGAAAAGGGCCTATAAGAAAACGATCACAGAACATGAGAAGAAAAAATGAGAGGTAACAAGTAGCAAAATTTACCCAGAGACAGTCAGGTCGCGCGTGATGCGACGAGTAACCGGGCCCCAAGCAGCTTTGTGAGTCTGGGATAGAGTGGCAGCAGGAGGAGCAGCAGGATCAACCTTGCGCTTCTTTGAAGGCTGAGTGCCGGAGGAGGCTCCACGTCGCTTACCCGGTTTGGCGGCAGGGATCTTGCCGACTCCTCCCATAGCGAGAGGGGGAACTTCGTGTACCTGGCCAGCTGCATAATTAAATGACGAGTTCATTCGAAAAAGTCAGAAGGTTAAGGTCAAAAGAAGTACCTCCAGAATTTCACAATCATCATCATTGTCATCAGACCAGTCTCGTAAAGGATTTCGAGTAGAGGTCTTACCCGGAGCGGAGACAGTAGCAGCATGAGGGATAGGCATGAAGCATTCCAAGTCAAACTCGACTTCGTGAGTGTCGGAGCGATCCTCATAATAGCCACCAAGAGGGATAGTACTGCCATCAACCTGGTGAACGAGATTCTGTGAAAGACAAACAGAATAGAATCAATAAACAAACAGAATAGCAAGTTACCAAAAGAAGTGCTATGTCGTCTTGAATATGACTCGGACACTTACCCAGGGGACAGGCCTATCCCGGCTAAAAGGGGGGCAGCTCCAGGCCTAGTTCTTTGCCAAAGTCAGCTTGATGATCGAGCTGACTCGGCGGGCCACGGAGTCGTTGGTGAGATCCAGCGTGGAGTGCGGATAGGATCTCGCGGCCCGCTCATGAAGCACATCTTGTGGCTCCTGGCTTGAATGGGGCTGACCGGCGTGCAATAAAAGCACACATGAGATCCTTCTCAGTTAAGTGGAACTTCTCATCCGGCGACAAAAGCCTCTCCAGAATCCCATGGGCCTCGTTCACCGCGTCATTCTTGTCGCATGGGTCAAGCTTCCAAAACTCCTTGCTGGGAACTTCATCCAAGAAAGGGGAAGCCGGATGTACTCATTGGACCCGCTATTTTTGACATAGAAGAAAGTTCTATGCCATTTCTTGCAAGATTCTATGCTGGTGACCCGAGGAAAGATGGACTCTTTCCTGGGTGTCATGCTAGCGACACCGCACCTAGGGGGCCTTTTCTCGGTGCGGGGAATGCTGGGGTCAGGCACTACTTGGATCCTAAAGTTAAAATATTTGGCCTAGAGAAGAACAGTGGGCCAAATGCCAAAATAGCCATCGTAGGCAGAAATGAAGCAAGCCAGGGAACCAATTGCATTGGCAGGCAAATGGTGGGCTTGAAGATGGAAGGTGGAAAGGAAAGAAACGAAGAAGTTGCTAACTGCCAAAGCAAAAGCGCGCTCGAAATGCGAGAGGAAAACTACCCTCTCGTTAGCCTCAGGCTTAGGAGAAATCTCACCTAGCGGGAGACGGCAATCTACCTCGAGCGGGATGCGCCTGGTGGAGCGCAACCACTCGAGCTCCTCCACGGAAACCTCTGAGCCCTCCCAGCCGTCGCGCTCGCCGGCGGCAACCTCCTGCTCCTCTACTCCCTCAGCGGCGTCGCATGCGTCCATGATGTCGCTGGTCTCTGGCTCTTTCGCTGCCAGAAGAGGCTTGGAGGAGCGAGGACCCATAATGGAATAGAAAGGGGAAAAGAGGAATCGCAGGAAAGGAGCCGCGGAGAAGAGGAACCGCAAGGAGGAAGTTAGGATTTGGGTGCGCGAGGAAGAAGAAGATGGCAAGAGGAAACTGAACGGGTGAGGGAAGTTAAGTTCCCCTCACCCCTACTTAAGGGGAGTAAAACCCCCAAACATGGGATCCTCCTGCACCGTGCGGCCAGCGTGTGGTCGTGTATTCGGCCGAGTGAGCCAGTCAGTGTACGCCACGTGTAGGCGATACACGAAAAATCCACTGCCACGTCACGTTGTGCTAGACACGAGGTGCTGAGCGATGGGACTGCCACAATGACGGGGAGTTACTGCGTCACCATCACTGTGCGGTCAGGATTTGGGACAAAATTTGAGGCAAGTCTGAAATGGATCGTATGGGCACCTAGAGGGGGGGTGAATAGGTGCTAACCAATTTTTAATACTTTTTCAATTTTAGGCTTGACACAAAGTAAATTCTCTAGATATGCAACTACGAGAATTTCCCTATATGTAACCCTAACTACTAAGCACGTAAAAGAGGAGCGAGGAAACCGTAGTGGAGCACGCGGAGACACAGGGATTTGTTTTACCGCAGTTCCTTCCTTGTTAAGGGAAGTACATCTGCGTTGGAGGGGTGGGCGGTTCTAAGACCACCACGCCACAATAGGCCTCACCCTATTCTCCGATGGATCTCGCCACGATAGGCCTGATCCACCTTCTCCACTATTGGATCCCTTCGAGGCGGGAACCGGTGCCTTTTACAACACTATCGGGGCACACACCCACAACTGAATTGGGGGCTCCCGAGAAGACAACAAGCTGCCACAAGAACAAGGTTTATCAATATAAACAAAAACGAGGATCTAGATATTTGCAAGAAATACTAGATCGGAGGTTCTCCAAATGAATGGAGAGGAGATGAAGTGCTTGATTTTTCTGATGATGAAGATCGAGTTCTCCTCCTTTGGTTCCCCAAGGGATGGAGCCTTTGGGTGGATCTAGGTGGAGCACTCTTGGATGAAGCTTTTAGATCTGATCTGGTCTTTTTCGAGATGAATCAAGAGTTCTGGCAGGAGGGGGAAGGCTGGCTTAAATACCCCCTCCCCAGATCTGGCCACTGCACAACTTTGGGGGCGGATTATCCGCCCCCCACTTGGGGCGGATTATCCGCCCCCTGGGAAAACTCCGCCCCAAGGGCGGATTCTCCGGGGGAAACTCTGCCCCCTCTCTGGGGCTTGCGCCTTGGTGAGGCTTGGTGAAGATCTCGGGAGGGGCGGATAATCCAGCCCCCCTGAGGGGCGGATTATCCGGCCAGGCCGGAAAGTCTGGACAAAACTCCGCCCCCTCTCTGGGGCTTGCGCCTTTGGCGATGAGCAGGGGGGCGGATTATACGGCCCCCCTGAGGGGCGGATTATCCGCGAGGGCCGGAAAATCCGGCCAAAATTCCGCCCCCCTTCTGGGTCTTGCGCCTGCTTGGGCAAAGGGAGGGGCGGATTATCCGCCCCTGGTGGGGCCGGATTATCCGCCCCCAAAGACAGAGTCCTTTTCCCTTTATTCTCAAATAGAGCTGCAACATTTCAACACACATTAAATGATCCTTGGTATTGTTATCTAACACACAAAGCACTAGGGATTAAGAAATGTTCTTTCAATCTCCCCCTTTTTGGTGTTAGATGACAATACTAGGATTTGCAATAAAACCGGCAAATGCCACCTTAAATAAAGAAAGACGCTCCCCACACTAGGGAGAACACTACTTTAAGGTTTGGGAAAAATGTCATACCACCGGAATGAGAATATAGCCAAGGCATGCATAGATAATCCCATGAATCCATATGCCATCAAATATGCTCCATAATTCCAGAATTCCATGGGGTCCATGATAGATAAATCCAGAATTCCATGAATGCCAAACATAGTGGAGTACGACATAGTCTTACATAGACAAACACAAATAGCAAACGAGTTCACGCTAGAAAAGGCACAAGCAAGAAAATAAAAACGACTAAAATCGAAGAGCTCATGCCCGACCCTTGCAAATCCACGAGACCTAATAGAAATACTTCTCCCCCTTTGGCATCGAAATGCAAAAAAGGAAGAAGAGCGATGCTAACGCCCCCGGAGATCACGCCTCCTCATCCTCGTCGTAGTCATTCCCGTCCCCTTTCCTCTTCATCATACTCATCATCATCGTCATCAGCTAGAGGAGTGGGTGTCCTCGGTGGAGGAGGAAAGAGACAACTCTCGAGCTCGCCATAGTTGATCCCTGAAGTGTTCCACTGAGCATACGGATCCGGAGCAGTGGGAGGAGGTGGATGGCCAGTGGCACCTGAGACATGGTGGAGGATAAGCTGCTGCATGTGATCCCTCTCATGATCCCTGCGGTACGCCTCATATTGGCCCTTGTGAATGTCAATACCCATGCAAAGAATGTTCCGCTGGAACCAATTAAGCTGCTTGACCTCACGTGCCATTGGGGACACCGTGGAACGACGACCACTAGCCCGAGCATCACGCATGAAGGACTCCGGGGCAGTGGAGGGGTGATGGGTCTTCTGAGCCTTGTTGTAGATTTTCTTGGGCTTATGAACACCATCCAGAGCAGTACCAAAATCCTCATGTGGCAACATATGCTTGACGAGCATCATTATGAACGGAGCATAAGGAATAGAGAGCCTGTTGATCATGGCATCCGTCATCTCATGATAAATATAGTCCATGACATCCAGTTTGTAACCTGTGGCTGATCCAGAGTTAGTGGCACACTCGTGAGCAAACGCAAGAAGTGGAACCAGGTGACCACGGATCCTGTCATTGTTGCCACCACTAGGAGCGATGCAGTCCCCAAAAATGCCAACAAGGGCAGCATACATGGGAGAGAGACCAGCGAAAGTACCAGCGACTCCATCAGAGGAAAGGCAAGGAGCAAGTGCAGTATCCTTGGAGGGCTTCAAAGGAGAAATGATACGGTGGCCCGAAGGAGTGTCGCGGCCATGGAAAGCATAGCCAAGAACCTGCCCAAAGGTGCGAAACTCCGACTGAATCATGGTAGTCCCTGTCATCCACTTCATAGTGCGGCGCTCATCACCGCAAATCACAAGAGTTGAGAAGAACTGCCGCACCACAGAGGAATCATAGTTGCATTGGATAGTCATGAGGTGGTGCATCCCCATATTGTTGGTCACATCTAGTGCCTCAATGAGCCTTATCTTGGATTGAGCCTCAGTCAAATTGAAGGGACGCATGGGGAGAATCTTGAGAGTAGCATAGACATCATCATGAATAGCCCGAAAGTGAGCATTCCAAAACATTTCGTCCTCAGGGGGACCATCGCTGTCAACCTCATCATAATAATCAGTTTGACGAATGGTGGCGTACTGAAGACTGTCCATAGCCTTGTAATTGGACCGAGACTGTTTGCCCTTGCGAGATGCGGTCCTCTTAGTTTTCTTACTTGCCTCTGCCATCCGTTCAACCTCTCTTGCTGCTCTGCTGACCTCGGTCTCGTTAATGAATTTCCCGTCTGCAGTGGGCTTGAGATAACGGGAACGGGGACGATGGGCGAAGGTCTTGGTCGGCTTGGAACCACCTGTGAAAAGCATTAGAGGGATAGCATGGAGATAAGTATACACACAAGTCCAGGAGAAAAACATGAAGAAAGAGTAGCAGTGCAACCCCATAACCAATGAAGTGCATGAGTAGAAGCAGAACCAGAATAGACCAAAATTTGCTCTCCATGCCGGATTATCTGGCCCTGGCAGGGGCGGATAATCCGCCCCCCGTAGAAAATTTCTGGACTGGCTCAGATCTACCATGGCAAAGCAGATCGGGAACTAGGGTTGCAAGACTACTGATTCTAGCATGTAAGGAACAACACCAAGAACCTTCTACAACGAGATTTCCACCAAACAAAATACATCCCATACAAAAGGGGAGAGATGAGGAAGTTACCCTCACTCATTGGAGGAAAATCGCGGAGGAGAAGATACCTAGAGGCGAGGTGAAGAAGATCCGGGGAGAGCCCGGAGAATCCAGTGGTCGAATCGACTCCGGGAGAGGCGGATGCTCCGGCGGCGGCTGGGGGTAGAGGTAGGGTTGGGGGAGGACTGGCTGATCTATTTGAGCCTGCCCTCCCCGACCCAGCCTATAAGGGGAAGATTTCGCCCGGGGCGGATAATCCGCCCCCCACTTAAGGCGGATAATCCGCCCCCCCCAGAAATTCTATAAAGAGCAGAATCAGGCCAGAGCAACCTAGCAAACCTCTCGATGGTGTTTTAGAGGACTTGTGTGAAAGAATAGATGGTTCAAGAAGGGAGAGAAAGGCTTGGGTTGAGAGCATCAAACTGAGATGGTACTACACACCCAAATTTGCAAGAATCAAATCAATCAAAAGCCAAATTTGAGTGTGTTTTCCATAAGAACAAGAGGGAAGCAAGAAAAACCAACGGGACTCATGAAAAACCAAGTCTTCTCAAGGAAGAGGGCGGTGGCTGAAGCCACCATGTTGGAGCGCATGGCATGACACCGCGAAGATGTATCTTGAGTTCAAAACCAATGCTCATCGATGACCCACATATCACAAAATGATATTAAGGGAAATGATTTAACTTGCTTTCGGCATTATGGGGGGAGGGTTGGCCCAATCAATTAGGACCACACTCCCCCTATGTCTATGCCCGCATCTAAACCAAATACATGAATAAGCGCAAGTGAGTGTGCAAGGGTAGTCAAGCCAAGCTCCTTGAATCTATGATATTTAGCTCATTCCTCAAATAACAAAATCTTGCTTCATCAAGAGGCTTCGTGAAAATATCAGCAAGTTGGTTCTTCGTGCTCACAAAAGATAGAGAAATATCTCCACGAGCAACATGATCCCGAATAAAGTGGTTGCGAATCTCTATATGTTTTGTTCTTGTATGCTGCACGGGATTGTAAGCAATTTTGATAGCACTTTCATTGTCGCATAAAAGAGGCACTTTGTCACAATTGACACCATATTACTTTAAAGTTTGCCTCATCCATAACAATTGAGTACAAGCACTTGCAGCAGCAACATATTCAGCTTCGGCGGTTGAGAGTGAAATACAATTATGTTTCTTTGATGACCAACACACTAGAGACCTGCCCAAGAATTGGCATGCACCAGAGGTTGATTTCCTATCCTCTTTGTCACCAGCCCAATCTGAATCAGTGTAACCACATAGAGAGAAACTTGAACCCTTGGGATACCATAGCCCAAAATTTGGGGAATGAACCAAATATCGGAAGATTCGCTTGACTGCCACTAAGTGGCTTTCTTTAGGAGCGGCTTGGTACCTTGCACACACTCCTACACTTAACACGATATCGGGCCTAGATGCGCAAAGGTAAAGGAGAGAGCCGATCATGGATCGGTATACCTTTTGATCCACGTCTTTACCCTTGGGATTGAGCTCAAAATGACACTTTGTTTGAATTGGGGTAGCAACGCCATTGAGATCCGTCATCTTGAACCTTTTGAGCATGTATTGGATGTACTTAGCTTGATTAATAAAAGCTCCCTCTCTAAGTTGTTTGATCTCAAATCCAAGAAAGAACCTGAGCTCACCCATCATGGACATCTCAAACCTGTCAGTCATAAGCTTTGAAAATTCATCGTTAAAAGCTTGGTTAGTAGAGCCAAAAATAATGTTATCTACATAAAGTTGGCATACAAAAAGCTCCCCATTAACCTTCTTAGTAAAAAGAGTGGGGTCGATTTTCCCAACTTCGAATCCACGGTCTAGCAAAAGCTCTTTAAGGTGCTCATACCACGCACGTGGGGCTTGTTTAAGGCCATAGAGCGCCTTATCGAGTTTGTACACATGGTTCGGAAATTTGGGGTCCTCAAACCCCGGGGGCTGCTTGACGTATACTAACTCATGTAGAGGACCATTAAGGAAAGCACTCTTAACATCCATTTGTTGTAATTTAAAATTATGATGGGCTGCATAAGCAAGAAGGATACAGATGGACTCAAGGCGAGCCACAGGAGCGTAGGTCTCGCCAAAATCAATTCCTTCTACTTGAGAGAATCCTTGAGCCACGAGTCGTGCTTTATTCCTCACAACAATGCCATTTTCATCCTGTTTGTTCTTGAAGATCCACTTGGTGCCGATAACATTGCGACAATCTTTTGGCTTTTCTACGAGCTTACAAACTTTGTTGCGTTCGAAGTTATTTAATTCTTCATGCATTGCAACAACCCAATCGGGGTCTTCAAGAGAATCAAAAACCTTCTTCGGTTCAACCATGGAAATGTGAGCTTGATGATCACAGAAGCTTGCAAGATCTCTTCGAGTGGATACCCTTCGTCGTAGATCACCAACAACCTTGTCAAGAGTGTGACCTCTTAGTTCAAGGTTGCGATCAGCACGAGCCTTGCGACGAGCCTCAATGTCCTTATTGTTTCTAGGAGGAGTGGATTCAATTGTTGTATCCTTGTCTTGATTACTGCCCTGCCCTTGATCTTGGTCGCCGTTACTGCCAGAAGATTGTTGCTGAACATTTTCTTCAGTCCCGGATAATCCGCCCCTTCGAGGGGCCGGACTATCTGGCCTGGGAGGTGAAGTACCAGAACCATCTTCCTGAGAAATCCTGACTGGAGTTGGAGACCCAGGGCCGGATACTCCGCCCCTAGGGGCCGGAGAATCCGGCCAGGGAGCTTCAGAGTGGTTGACTTCTCCTTCGGATCCTCTGGAACGAGTTGGAGTGCCACAGGCGGATTGTCCGCCCCTTGGAGGGGGCGGATAGTCCGGCCTGGGACTACCAGCTTGTCCAGGGGACAGATGGTCTTCAGCAGATTGTGGTGCTGGTGCAGGATTGTCTCCAACAGTAGGAGCTTGTTGATCTTGTGTAGATGAGGGCTCCACATGTGTGGAGCATTGTCCTTCCTGATCCGCCACAAGGGGTTCCTCAATGGGGCGGAAAAATCCCATGCCCATTCTTCTTATGGCATCTTGGGGTATTTCAACATCTGCATCACAAACATCAACTTGCCCTACAAAGGAGCCGTTATTTTCATCGAACTCCACACTACAAGATTCTACAACAATCCCAGTGAGCTTGTTGTAGACTCTATAAGTGTGGGATTCGGCACCGTAACCAACAAAAATACCTTCTAAAGCCTTGGATTCAAATTTTTACAAACGCACACCTTTAATAAGAAAGAAACACTTACACCCGAATACCCTGAAGTATGAGATGTTGGGTTTGTTACCGGTAAGTATTTCATATGGGGTCTTGTCCAAGATCTTCCGAAGGTAGAGCCGGTTTGATGAGTGACAAGCAGTGGATATGGCTTCAGCCCAAAAAGTATAAGGAGACTTGAATTTAGCTAGCATAGATCTTGCCATATCCATCAAAGTCCGGTTCTTCCTCTCGGCTACACCATTTTGTTGAGGGGTGTACGCAGCGGAATATTGGTGTCTAATCCCCTCTTCGCTAAGAAACTCGTTTAAAGTGTAGTTATTGAATTTTGAGCCGTTGTCACTTCTAATTGCCAAGATGGGAACATTTTGTTGATGTTGAACTTCATTGGCAAAGTCGATGACAGTTTTTTGAGTCTCACTTTTCAGCTTGAAAAAATATACCCATGTATATCTTGAGTAATCATCGACGATGACCAAGCAATATTTTTTCCCACCAAGACTTGCATGAGAAGGAGGACCAAATAAATCCACATGAAGTAATTCCAAGATCCTTTTTGATGACACAATAGTCTTCCTCTTGTGGGGAGAATCATGCATTTTTCCTTCAACACAAGCCCTGCAAACACAATCTTTGGCAAAAGAGACATTGTCTTTTACTCCAAGGATGTGGCCACCCTTTTGGAGACTTTACAAAGTTCTCATGTTGACATGGGCTAAACGGCGATGCCATAGCCAGCCCACGTCGGCCTTTCCTAATAGACACATCGGACCCGAAGTGGTTTTCCCCGAGAAGTCCACCACATACAGGTCATTTTCGACGTATCCAACGAAAGCGACCTTTAGAGACTTGCTCCATAAGAGTACCACCAAATCATCATCGATAAAAACAGCAAAACCCATCTTGCCAAGGGCACGAACATAAAGAAGATTGTAGCCAAGGGTCTCAACAAGAATGACGTCCACAAGAGAGATATCGTGGGCAACCACAACCTTGCCAAGACCCAATACCTGAGATTTAGACTTATCACCATAGGAGACTGTGATATTATCATGATTTGGACGCATCTCCGTGATGATCTCCTTGCTTCCGGTCATATGACTAGTGCAGCCACTATCCAGCACCCATTTCGACCCACCGGAAGCATAGCCCTGCAAGAAAATTACTTCTTGGTTTTAGGTACCCATTTTTCAATGGGTCCATACATGTTAGTAACAAGGGTCTTTGGGACCCAAATAGACCAAGCAATATATTCATCAAAAGGACCAACATAATAAGCATAAACATCGCCATAGTCATCACAAAAGAGTTCATAATTCGGATTGTGAGACCCTGCAAAACCAATATTATTAGTCTTGTCTTTTGTCACAACCTTCTCAGCAGTGCTTGTCTTTAATTGCACATTCTTGGTCTTGTTCTTCTTGCTTTTCTTCTTCTTGGACTTGGTGACATACCCAAGTCCCTCTTTACCATGATTTGACATTTGCTTTCCAAGGACTTCATCAAGCACACCTTTGTCCTTTGTAGTGATGTCCTTGATCACTTCTTTTTCCACACTAGCATTTTTCTTGTTACTATATGTTGAGTTGGACGAGCTAGGAGTATCATATTTGGCAAATTGACTTTGAAGCTGATCATGTGACTCATTGAGAATGGACAACTCGTTTTTTAACGCCTTGTGAGCATTGTCAAGTTTCTCCAATTCCTCGGAGAGTCTATCATGAGCAGCCCCAAAGTCAATCCTTTCCTTCTTTTACTTCTTTTCCTTGGTGACAGCATTGTCACGTTCCTTAACAAGTTTAGTCACAATTTCTTCATGTGACTCTTCCATAGACTCAAGCCTCTCTTCAAGAGAGACCCGAGCTTCTTCTTCTTCTTCAAGAGCATTTTTTAGGGATGCAATTTCCATTGCATCCTCCCTTTCAATTCTGCCCTTTTCTTCGAGGAGTGCTTCGTTTTGGGCCAGATGATCCATAAGAGCCTCAAAACGAACTTTGTGCTCACCTTGCAAGTTAGTATAAAAATAATCCAAAGCAATAATCTCTTCTTTAACCTTAAGACTAGCAGGATCATCCATGTTTATCATAGCCTTGGGAAAAGAAGAGTTAGAAGAAGTTACCTCGGAGCTTCTTGCCATGAGGCAAGTAGCATTCTTGTTGATGATGTTTTCGTTCGGAGAGTCGAAGAGAGATGTTGATGTAGATGTAGTGGATATAGCAGCCACCTCTTGAGAGCTATCGTCCTCGTCCTCATCTTCACTCCCCGATGAATATTCTTCTTGAGCTACTAGAACAATCTTTGGTTGCTTCTTTAAAGGAGCATTCTTCTTTACAAACTGTTTCTTACGTGGAGCTTTTGATTTGTCCTTAAAAATGAGTCTTCCTCCATTATCCTCTCTACTTTGATATGGACACTCAGCTACGAAGTGCAGTCGGTCACCACAATTAAAGCATGTTCTCAGCTTGGGACCATTTTTTTCTTCCATAGGCTCCACTCTTGCGATCTAGTTCAGCTTTAGCCTTGGCTGGATCTTTCCAAAAGTTTCTTGCATAAAGAGCCAAGTATTGTCCGTGGATCCTTTTTATATCTTCGGGACAGTCCAGACCTTCTACCGCATATTCATCATGATCAATCACACTAGTCTTCAAGGCCATGTTGACCCCCTTTTGCATCCCCATAGCTCGAGCACGAGCATCTTCGGCATTCTTGGCAGCCACTTTGAAGGCGGTCATTTCTTGCATTACCTCATTGGATGACATGAGGTGATAGTTATGCCTACCTTGGAGACTCTTCAAATCTGTGGGCTCAAATGGCATAAGAGCACTGACATACTTGCGCTTGATCCAAGCATCATCAACATGAGTTGCACCGTGGTTTATGAAGGTTGTGGCTATTGCCTTGAGCCTCCTATACATGTCCTCGTGGTCTTCTCCATCCAGCATATAAAATCCTTCAGCTTCATTGCTCAAGGCATCATATCTATTCCTTCTCATACTTTCATTTCCAATGAAGAGCTCGGTGAGGGCATCCCAAGCTTCTTTAGCTGTGCTAAGATGCTGAATGTGTGGCATGTCTTTGTCACCCACACCAAGCTGTATCATGTGTAGAGCTGTAGCGTTGAGTTGGCTATCGACCACTTCTCTTCTTGTGATATTGTTGGGGTTTCCAACATGAAGACCATTTTCGATGATCTTCCACAACTCTATGGAGGAACTGCACACATGAGATTTCATCAAAAATTGCCATTGAGAAAAAGTAGATGCTGAAAGTTTGGGTGGATCACCACTATTATGTATATGTGGGTGAGGGATAGGTGGATCAGGGGAATACACATGAGAAACCTCATTGTATCCATCCTTACCGCTATCCTTTTTCGAGGAGGAGCTCTTGCTAGTATCATCACCTACCACTTCGTTATCTTTGGAAATAGTTTTACCCGTTTCCTTGGATTGCGGAGTGGTATCCTCAGAGTTAGATGGAGGTGATGCTGCGGATGTGGAGAGACGCATTATCAATTGACGCATCTCTTCCATCTTAGCCTCCATTGAACTCACCAAGGTTGTTTCCAACGTCTTGAGATCGTTCAAGGTGACTACCTCCGGAGCATCACTCCCATCTCCCTTGGAACCCATACTTATCTAGGCGGTTAAGCCCGAAATAAGAGCCGAGGCTCTGATACCAATTCAAATGGATCGTATGGGCACCTAGAGGGGGGGTGAATAGGTGCTAACCAATTTTTAATACTTTTTCAATTTTAGGCTTGACACAAAGTAAATTCTCTAGATATGCAACTACGAGAATTTCCCTATATGTAACCCTAACTACTAAGCACGTAAAAGAGGAGCGAGGAAACCATAGTGGAGCACGCAGAGACATAGGGATTTGTTTTACCGCAGTTCCTTCCTTGTTAAGGGAAGTACATCTGCATTGGAGGGGTGGGCGGTTCTAAGACCACCACGCCACAATAGGCCTCACCCTATTCTCCGATGGATCTCGCCACGATAGGCCTGATCCACCTTCTCCACTATTGGATCCCTTCGAGGCGGGAACCGGTGCCTTTTACAACACTATCGGGGCACACACCCACAACTGAATTGGGGGCTCCCGAGAAGACAACAAGCTGCCACAAGAACAAGGTTTATCAATATAAACAAAAACGAGGATCTAGATATTTGCAAGAAATACTAGATTGGAGGTTCTCCAAATGAATGGAGAGGAGATGAAGCGCTTGATTGCTGATGATGAAGATCGAGTTCTCCTCCTTCGATTCCCCAAGGGATGGGGCCTTTGGGTGGATCTAGGTGGAGCACTCTTGGATGAAGCTTTCAGATCTGATCTGGTCTTTTTAGAGATGAATCAAGAGTTCTGGCAGGAGGGGGAAGGCTGGCTTAAATACCCCCTCCCCAGATCTAGCCGTTGCACAACTTTGGGGGCGGATTATCCGCCCCCTGGGAAAACTCCGCCCCAAGGAAGGATTCTCCGGGGGAAACTCCGCCCCCTCTCTGGGGCTTGCACCTTGGTGAAGCTTGGTGAAGATCTTGGGGGGCGGATAATCCGCCCCCCTGAGGGGCGGATTATCCGGCCAGGCCGGAAAGTCCGGCCAAAACTCTGCCCCCTCTCTGGGGCTTGCGCCTTTGGCGATGAGCAGGGGGGCGGATTATCCGGCCCTCCTGAGGGCCGGATTATCCGCGAGGGCCGGAAAATCTGGCCAAAATTCCGCCCCCCTTCTAGGGCTTGCGCCTGCTTGGGAAAAGGGAGGGGCGGATTATCCGCCCCTGGTGGGGCCGGATTATCCGCCCCCAAAGACAGAGTCCTTTTCCCTTTATTCTCAAATAGAGCTGCAACACTTCAACACACATTAAATGATCCTTGGTATTGTTATCTAACACACAAAACACTAGGGATTAAGAAATGTTCTTTCAAAGTCATCATGATTACGAGCTTTCAGTGACTGAGGCAAGCAAAAAATAACTCGGTAGCGTCCAAAATGACTCGGCACGAGGCAAAAATGAGCCAAAAAGTCAAAGATGAGACTCAAAAAGGCAAAATAGACTCGGCAAAGATCGAGATTACGCAGAACAGTGTGTCCTAAGCAGTAAATGCTGACATAAGGAGAAGTTCCAAGCACATTAAAGGAACCTGGAGATGACTAACAGTAAGAACTGCTAGGCCCCAACAGCTTTGGGGATTAATGTCGGGGGGGATAACCCCCGGTAGGGTCATAAGGGGTAAAACATTTCCCAGTTTGGCTTGTGCCGAGTAAAGAATAAACCTGGCCGGGTAACAACTATCAGATCCGGTAGGGTCATAAGGGGATTAATGTCAGGGGATAACCCCTGGTAGGGTCATAGGTAGCACTCGCGGCGTGGGCTGTTGCTGCCGCAACTATCAGATCCGGAACTGTAGGTTCCTTCATCCGAAGGAGGGCCACGCAGATCGAAGTTGCAGCATCTGATGTCATCTGAATCATCTGTCAGCGTCAACGCGTGCAACACGCCGATGGGTGGTGTATAGGTCCCAACCTTTAATAAGGTAGAGATCCCTGTGTTTACAATGCTATTCCCTGGATCAATAGCTAGCATCCACAGTTAATATGTAATATCAAGAAACAAAGGTCATAATACAACTTTATAACCAGGAATAAAATAATTCATTACATCTTACATAGCTCATTTGGCTATCTCATTACAATGCAGCAGAAATAACTATATAGCATGGAGTCCTTCATCTTCAAAATGCCAAGGGCAATCATGTTGGTTGTAGACTTGTAATCCTAATCAACACACTTCACTAACATCAAACAAACCTGCAACATAATAAGTTACAGCCACAAGGGTCAATGCATTTGAATTGTATTGGTAAGTGATACTATGGTAGAATAGTGGTATCTATCATCTATATGCATTTGGCTAAGTGGATCTTAGGCTTGCTTTGCTCAAAATATATTTTCCTTATCATTTGAAAACACTAAGTTTTTGTTTATCAAAATCACCCAAGGCATCTACCAATCAAAGATTGAAGATCCTTTAACTCTTGTTCAACCATAAGTTTTAACTTAGAAATTGGGATGAGGAGATTCTTGATAGCTTCCATGTCTTGATGCTCAAATTTTCCATTTCAGGGACACGACTAAGTACTTAGATTTTTCCTTCTACAGAAGTGGTGCACTTTCCCCACAAGACTCGACATGCATCGAGACAAGATCTTTCAGAAGCCTTCCCTTACACCAAAATGGACGCGTTCCAACCTATCATTCCCCTACCACCAACTGTCCATTTGGCTAAGTTATTGCAACCTATATGATCCAGGCAGAGCCCATAATGCCAAGTGGCTGCACTAGAAGCTTCTTAACATTTGGCATCTCAAATCCCTTTATTCCTGGGTGGCATTCCACGTGAGATACACAAGGTTCACCAGTCCCCTGGCCTTGTGTAACCACTCAACAAAAATCCATCCAAGAAATACCATTCCACCCAGGTGATTCATTCACATAGTTGTTTTATTAAACAAAACACAAGTCCTTGACTTAGAAATATTCCATAGCATGAATATAATCCACCCTTGTTTTCTACTACCTAGGCTAAGCATGATAGTAGTAGGGATCTTAACTTAGGGAAAATTCTACTAAGGTTTCATCTACTAGGATTTCCCATGGCATAGTTAACACTTAGAAAATTCCATGCAAGTCCTACTTAGAAATATCACTAATGCATAGTGAAAATAACGGGACAAAAATATGAAGCACCACTTGCCTTTTTGGTAGAGAATATAAGTTCACTCCTTGATCTTGCAATAGTCACACTCTTCAAATTTGGCTACAATTCAATCAAGGCACAAATTACCATTCAAGCAATTCATCGCATAGAATAATAAAAACAAAGCAATGCATGCAAGCATGCCAAAGATTGTTTTATTTGGAAAAGTGTTTTCTAATAAGTTACAAACATTTTAAAACACCTATTGGTCATTTATAAAAGTGGCAAAACCATTTGATATTAAGTTAGTGAAAATGGCCACTTTAAATCATTTTTCTTTTGTTAGAAATGATTTAATCAAGGTAATAATTTCTAGTGTTTGACAAATGTATTTTTAAGGACAAATGTTAGTGTTTTAAGGTCAAGTATTTAATATTAAAACCATTTGCAAAAGGTTTTACCTATAAACCATTTTTAAATCAAAGTCATATTTTATTTTGTTGGTAATTCCTTTAAACAAGGTAATAATTTTATAGGATTCACCAAATATATTTTTAAACCCTAAAACTTGGTGTTTAGGGTCAAAGAGTTTAAATCAAATCATTTTCCAAAGATTTTACTCAAAAATCATTTTTAACACATAAACAATATTTTTATTTAACTAGAAATGCTCTTATTCAAAGATTTATTCTTTAACTTCACAAAATACACTTTTAAATCCACAAGTTGGCTTCTATGGTCATTAGTTTCAAAACAAACTATTTACCAAAGATTTTACCTTAAAAATATTTCTAGAATAATTTTTATGTTCAAATTATGCCTACACAAGTTTCTGCAAAATCAACTAAGTTTACAGAAGCAAATTACTAGAAAAAGTACATGGTTGGAAAGTATTTGTTTTGATGATTCCATTGATATAAAATTTGCAAAATTTGGACGTGTGGATCAAAAGTTATGAATTTTACAAATTCTAACATCTAATAGTTTCAATTCTGTTTTTTAAAACAAATCCTGAGCCACGTGTCTTAACCTTACTGGCCGATACCATTTCGCGTGGATCGTGCAGCGTGGGGTGTTGGATTAAAAGGGGATCGTGCGGCTCTGGTCTAGTGTACCCCTTCGCTTAAGTGAAACTATCGTAACCATGCGATCAAGATCTGACGGCTGCAGTGCATGACCAAGGATGGGCGGCGAGTGGCGGTGGCGCGCTCAGACGAGGATGGCGCCGGTGACACAGGAAGCGATAGAGATCATGGGATGTCTCACCGAGATTACCGTGAAGAGTATATGCTCAAGGTAGTCTCCTTTGGCCGAGGGGCGCATGAGGTCTCCGTGGATTGCTCACCGGAGTTCGCAACGGCGTCGGGCACGCTCTGTCATGGTCGAAGACGAGGCTGTAGCTCACACACGAGTAGTTGGCAAGCACCTGGAGATGCACATGACTTAGTCGAACTAGATGGTGTTAGTCACAAGTCGAGGCACACGAGGTTGAGGGTTAAGACTCACCAGAGATGTTGCCGACGACAGTAGTGAGGAGGCGTCGTTGTTGTCGACGTTTCAAGGAGCGCCCGAATGAGTGGATTCTACTGGGAGATGCAGGGGACACTAGGGAACATGTTCGTTTACTCTGGGGCGATGGGGCGATGAGGGCTGGACGGAATCAGAGTTGGAGCTCGTCGGAGCAGAGGGAGGTCTCGAGCAAATTCCGAGCAGCCTGGAGGCAGAGGGTGGGTGGCATCTGGGGGGAAATGGAGAGGGGGCAGAGGGGGTTAATCAAGCGTGGTCGCGGGAGATATTGACTGATGGTTAACGCGAATTAATGTGATTGAAATCGGGCCAGAAACAGCCGGGGAGGAACGAGGGCGAGGTCAACGCGGGTGAGAACGATGATGACGGGGCAGTGGGACCTGGTCGTAGCGAGAGAGAGAGAGAGAGAGAGAGAGAGATGCGGTGGGATCGAGGGTTCAATGACTGCGCGGGTGTGTTCTGCGGTGAGAAAACGCTTCGCGTTTGAGAGAGAGGGAGTGGGCTAGTTGGGCCGGCCTGGCTAGCTGGGCTGGACTGGCTTGTTTCTCCTTTTTTTCGTTCTGTTTCATTTTTCTTTTTCTGTTTTGAATTTGTTTAAAAAATTTCAAACCCTTTTCTTTTCTAATCTTTTCAAACCTTTCAGAAAGTTTCTATTCTGTTCAAACATGTATTTTAAAGATCATTTTGGAATATTTCTTTTATTCCCACATGGTTTAATTATTTATTCAAAATGGACCTTTGTCTTCATTTAAATAGGATTTTAATTATGTTTTCCAACTTCTATTTAATCTCCAAATTTTACCAAATCCTTTTCAGTAGGTTTTATTTATTTATTAGGGTTTCAAATAATTTCACATTGAATTATTTGAAACATTTTTTAATATGATTTATTAATCATTTAACTTGGGCATTTGTCTTTATTCAAATAAAATCAAATACGGTTTTTAATTCCATATAACTTTATTTAAATGATTCTTTTATTTCATTTAAGTTAATTAAATAAATTTTCTTCCACTTGGGCAAATTCCATTTATTATTATCCCATGATTTAATTAATCATTTCTATTACGGTTTTTGTCTTTATTCAAATAGAATAGAATTTGGTTAATGCCATATTATTTTATTTGAATATTCTTTATCCCTTTATTTTATTGCATTTGGGTTATCTTTGTTTGATTATGGATTTGGCCAAGATTTAATTTGGCTTTTCAATATTCCTTATTTATTTATTTCTTTCTTTGTCTTATAAAATCCATATCTTTTTATTTATAGATCCAAAATTGGTGAATTCAATTTGTATAATTTTATTAAATAATTGTTTATCCTTTTAAATCTCATTAGGATTATTTGCTCACCATTTGGTATGGATTTTTTAGATAGGAGCTTTTTTAGTTTTGGAAATTATTTCCTTATCTTATTAGATTCATAAGTTTTTATCCATGGTTCCAAATTGAATGATACCAATTTCTATGGTTTTATAATGTTTTTATTTACCATTTTTTATCATTTATAAATGTTTGTTGACAAATTTTTATATGGGTCAAATCCATAGTCTTAGAGATATGTTGGAAATAATTTATTCCATTTAGGGTTTTAGAGTTTGGTTTATTTTCCAAGTGTTTAAATTTCAAGATTCATTCTTTGATGAATGCATTTCACTTGCTTTGAATTTTGTCGGTTTCCCTTTTATTCAAAGTTTGTTCAAGATGGGTTTTTATGTTTCGAATCAAAAAGTTTCTTTTCACCCTAAATTTCAACAATTATTTATTTTGTTTATTTTTTTCACATTTCAAAATTTGGATTTTTTTTGGGATGTGACAGGTGGAACCCACGAAGCGGGCCTAGTGGATGGTGGTGGCACCTGCTCTGGGAGGCGGAGGGTACCGGTCTACCCCACCTGGAAGCAGAAGCTCCCGGACAGCATCTCGAGCCCGTCGCCGACGGACTCAAAATCCTTTAGAGTGGCCAGCGAGTGGGGGTGAAGTCTAAAACGCCGAAGAGGAGGTGACTCTCCATTGCCGATGAAAATCGTACATCGCTACGGATGGAACCGTCATGACCGCACGATCAACGTCTCTGTTTCCCACAGCTAGAGCCAATTGACGAGGTTCGATCTCGTCAATGCCCATTGTTATGGACTTGGGTTTTGGAGTAGATGGGGATGCTGGAAGTCGTGGAACAGTTAACAGACAAGCAACACAGGGACACGAGATTTACCCAGGTTCAGGCCCCGGAGGGAAAACCCTACTCCTGCTTGTCTGCTCTTGATTACGGCGAAACCGAAAGTTACAGGGGTGCACAGATGCTATTTGGCGTGGAGGTGTGTATGTGGTGTTGAGAGAGATCCTTCTCGTTGTACCCTCCTGGCCTTTATATAGATAGGCAGGTACCGGGATAGGTCGAGTCGGTTACAAATTAGGGTTGATACCCTTTGAAATTCTATCTAATCTAGACTTGTCCTCCAAGGAGTCGAAACCGCCACGGGCTTGGGCCACCCGAAGTCTTCATGGGTTACGTGTCCTTACGTGGGCCTTCCTTGGGCTGGACCAGGTATACCAATGTCGTATACCCATGGGGTACATCCATGTCAATACCCGTCCTCGAGCATGAAGGTGATAAAACTACACATGGACTTTGGAGTTTGTTGACATGTTGAATATCATAAGTCATGATCAGTGATACACAAAGTTAAATGATTCATTCTTTATGGAATATCAACAAGAAATTGAGCTATGAAGTGATATCACTTATGTACTTCATATATGCTTAACAGTACGTTAACTTGCATAAAACAAATGAAAGAACTATGGACCATTAAGCATATAAAGTGCAAAGTAAAATTCCTAGACACTTTACTAATAGAAAGTAAGTGAGGATTAACCATTTACTTATGTGATTTCTATTTTTGTGCCCCTGGTTCGTTAGTTGTAAGCAGGGATTAACCATTTACTGCATTTCTTATGCATATGTAACTAAATATTTTCTACTCTCTTAGGAAGCGGATGATGATGATGATGTTGAGACTGTTCCATTTCCAAAAAGTATGGTGGGGAGCAACTAGTAACTAGTAAGTTCAATTACTAACATCAAAACTAACTTGGTAGTGCTTTGTCTATTTAGTTGCTGGAACATTTTGTACAACATCAAAACTAAAGCAAACATGTGTATTTATTGTTTGTTTGGTCACTTTAGTTGCTGGATTATTTTGTGCAACATCAAAACTTAATAAAAATGACTTGATAGTGCTTCTTTTGGTCTATTTAGCTGCTAGAACATTTTGTACAACATCAAAAGTGAAGGAAAATGACTAGTTAGTGTTTACTTGATCACTTTAGTTGCTAGAATGTTTTGTACATCACCAAAACTGCAGCAAAACTGAGTTGGTAGTGCTTTTTTATCTCTCTATTTTCTAGAATATCTCTATTACAACATCAAAACTGAAGAAAAACTAATTTTCTTTTGTTTGTGTGGTGAAGATTCAACATGGCAGTTTACAAAGTGACAGGCAATGGCAAGATAGCAATGATGGTCGAGGAAGGTGAACTGATGATGATGTGATGGAGTGGTGGTTCTTTTGTGGTTTAATTTCATGTTAAGACAGGTTGTTTGATTGAGTTACAACACATGTTCTACTTGTCCTATTAGTATATGTAATATGTTGAACTAAGTGGATGTGTTTGAGATGTATGTCACTCTATTGAACTAAGTGCATGAATTCAGTGTGGTTGAACTTGTGATACATGCTCTTGTTGTATTTATTCATGCTTTCTGATACTTGTTTGCATGTATTCTTGCTGAATTGTTGTTTATAATTGTGAAATATTACAACTTTTACCAAAGGTCATGGCGAATTTTTTATTACATCGAGCCTTCGAGCCGGCTTGCAAGCTTCGTTGAGCGGGCTTCTCGAGCCCGAGCCTTGGTCAGAAGGTTTAGGCTTGGCTTGTCCGACCTTCGAGCCGAGTCAAGCCCGAGCCAAGCCTTGTCGAGCCCGAGCCTAGCCTCGAGCCTCGAGCTTCAAGTCCACCCCTAGTTGGCACTGGGTTTTGCGTGTGGAAGTTGATCACCACTCATATCACCTATTTACCTATATCGATCCTCGGTGTCTTTGGTACCTAACAAGTCCTTAGATCGAGGAAATAGACAAGAATACAAATGAAAAATCTAACATTCAATCATAATACAACATCCCATGAAATTAGAAGATCTGTTCCATCAACATTACCAACAACGGAGTCTTTCGTTTCAAGCTGCACATAACACCGCGAGGCTTTACCTCAACGAGAATCCCATGAGGGATACTCACACATGATTCTTAGACATTGTATATAAATTCTTAATACAAATAGAAAATAGTCTTACAATTTTCTCCCAAAGCGTAAGCTCCCACAACAGCGGAGGCGGGGCAACGGCCGGTGTTGTAGAGTGAAGAGCGAGCAAAGATCATTCGATCGGATGGGGCAAAGAGGGAAGCCTAGCAGTGGACCAACCGAGACTTGACCCCGCTACCATCACTATGATCATACGCGCCACCGGCGTACCCATCCTATTATCCACCGTCCCCCGAGCACGTCCCCTCCATCCATGCATATGCTCACTCTATGAAGGCAGGGTCCTCGTGATGCCACCCGCCGTCCCCACCTATTCCGACAAGTACGACTGGAGCACACCGGAAGAGTACTCCCCCTCCAACAAAGAATCAGAGGGGGACATGGTGGTGGACCATGAATTCATGTACAACAATGATGTAGAGCGACGAGCGCTGGATAAGGTGATGCACCGATCAGAGCGCGCCTTCACCGTAGAGCGGGAGGGCGAGAAGAAGTACACTGAGGTGGCCATCATTGCGGTGGAGGGGTACAAGGCGAAGGAGGAGGTCACCGACCTCGACAATGACTAAGCACCTCGCTGCGAGAAGAGGCTCCGAGGCTTCCGCGCCTAGGAGCTCCGGCGAGGTCACCTGGATCTTGATTTTGCAATTAGGGTTAGCGGCAGTGTTTCCCTATGTAATAGGCTAGTTTAATTTTAGTTTTAGTATTTTGATTAGGTGCAATATGTATAATTATATATGAACACTAGTTCGTCGTCAAATTTTGCCGTGAGTGCAAAATTTTAGATAATACAATTTCAAATAGTGCTTTTGTTCTTTACGAACGAACCGTCAATTGTAAAACTAAAATACATTCCTCTCTACTAATGTTCTAAGGGTTGCATAGGTAGGGTATCCGCTAGAGTTGCTCTAACTGATCCCCTTTAATTGGTTAGAGGACTTTATTTCGGCCGCTAATGGCCATGGATGCACCGAACCAATCCCCTTTCGGCCATTAGAGGAGAAAACTTTTAGTCCGACCCTTAAAAACTCCCCCGCGGCTCTCATATCTCCTCGGTGCCAACCTCATGGACTAAAACTCTCCTTCCCGCCGAGAACCCGACCCTCCCACCCAATTCCGCCACCAGTCGTCGCCGGTGCCACATTTCTCCCCTTCCTCGGCCGAAATGGCATCGGAGTTCCATCCCGCATGCCCTCCGAAGCTTTCTGCCGGGGAAACCGCGCCAGATTCGACCCCGGCGATGTCTCTGATGCCGCGGAAGTGGTTGGGAAACACCGCTGTGGTGCGGCTGGCGGGAACGGCTACCAAGTGTAACATCCCAAGATTAGCACCTAGAATTATAGAGGACGCAGGTGTGTGCATTGCATTCATGCATCAGAAAATCCGAGGAATTTTCGCGCAAAACTAAAGAAGCTATAGAGGGATCGGGATCTCTCTTGTTCTAATGGAAACATCAGGATAGGTGCGATGGATTTCTACATGACCTCTATTGTACTTTTATATTTTAGGGGAAGACAATTAAAATTTGAATATTTAATTGATAGATTTGAATACAAAAAGTATTTGAAATAGAATAAGAATTGGAAATTAAATATTAATAAAAGATAAGAGGTGAATTCTTATTTATGAATAATATACAATATTCACAATTATTCGAATTGAAATTCAAAACACAAAGAGATAAGTGTTTCTCTTGCCTTGGAGAAATGGGGTTTAGTTCATCATAGATGGGTGTTAGGAATTTGGACAAGACCTTTGTTGATTTTATAATTTTGGGGGAAAGAATTTGCATTCAAGACTTCAAATATGAGATCATACAATTCAAATATAACTTGGATTTAAATTTAAATCTTAAAGTATTATAGGATATTTCATAATCATAATGAAAAATGGTATAAGTAAATATAATCTTTATTACATAAATAAGAATTTAAGAAATTACAAGTTACAAATAATAAAGATCAATTACAATTAGAGAATATACTAATATAATGTTTAAGAGGAAAAGGTTAATCTTCATTACTTTAATACAAATATTACAAGGTTCTTACAAGTAAATAAAAATTACAAATGAATAAAGGAAAAATTCCTAAATCTACTCCTGATCGTCTATCTGTATCTTTTCCTGATTCCTGATCCCTGTAAAACAACACAAAGGATAAAAAAACAAAAGAAAGGAAAATAAGGAATAAAGGGGGTTAGTTTGGTTTATTGCTCTTAGATATCAACAGTGTAGTGCACTGTTTTGTCTCCTCATTGAGGTGAGTTGTTTTAGAAGGGGCAAGTTTCACTAAATGAATAGTATCTGTTCTTATACAGAATGTTAGCCTTAGAACTGATGCATCATAGGCAGGGGAAAATTTCACCAAGTAAGGAGAGAGGCAAGTTTCACCATGGATAAAGAAGAGGATCCAGCCAAACAGTAAAGCTCACTTTTACTTGATCATATCCACCATAAAATATATACACCATTGAAACTTGGACCTTAGGTCCCACTTGTAAGAAGCTTGCACATCAACATGCGGATAACTGCTGTCAACACAGCAACAATCCCAGGAAGGAGACAAGAAAGCAATCCATGTACACAAAGGGGTGAACCAGCTGTAGCACCACCTCTCACTACTCATTCTTTCACCACAGGTACAGTTACACCACACAGCCACAACCATCTTCTTACTCTTTTTTTGTTTATCACACCCCAAGAACAGACTGTTCTCATCACACCACAAGAACCACCAGATCACCACCATATCACTTGCACTATGGTTGCTTCAAGAAGCCATCCAATAGTTAGGACAAGGAGGAGTAGATCAAGCAAGCAGCCAAAAAGGAGCTAGGAGATGAAGGTTACAAGAACAAGTTATAGCAGGCGATCTGAAGCAACACCAAAACTACCACAAGATCATCAGCAGCCCCATTACAAGCTTATCTGTATACTCACCAACACAGGTAAGAATTATCAGAAGAAACCACTAGATCATGCAGCATCTGTTCATATATCTTGTATACAAATCTAGGAACACAAGGGAAACAATACACATCTATCAGCTCCATCTACCCTTCAACTAGTTTTTCATTTAGGAGGATTGGATGGCAAGATTCTCTCAGACTAGCATGCAAGTGGCATGTCTAGATCATCACTGAGTCCAAAGAGGAGGCAACAATAAAATATGTTCTTCTAAATCCAATAATTTTCCTCAGCCTTTGCATCACTGGCAACCAACTGTCCATTTTTCTTAGATATTGCAGCAGTAGATCATGTCACTATGAACTGCTATTGTGCACTCTTTGGAGACACCACAATGGGGTTCTAAAGCAAAGCACAACCACTACTTCAGTTATCTACATAATTCTCCACTTAAAATAGTATTGCACATCAGTATCACTATAACCTATTAATGTGTACACTCCAAAGAGGCATCACAGTAATAGGCTCACAACAGTAAAAGCCATCAAAGTATACTAGCAGCAGCAACTTAGGTTTTCAAACCATTAAAAGCTTTCTTAAATCATTTCTCTAGTTAAAATCAACTAGAGATCATTTAAGCTTTACTTCTGTCGTCCTGGACAGATAACAATTCAATCAAGATCATTACTGAACCATAGGTTCAGTTCAACATATAAACAAAATTTCCACACATTGAGACAAACGTCTGATTAATCAACAATAAAAGGCACCACTGATCTTAGCATACATTTTTCATGCCTGGCCAATTCAATGTCCAGCAACCAGGGGAAATCACAAAATAATTAAACCTCAGGTAATCAGATTCCCTAATTACAATTAGTAATCAAGTCTGCTATTTAACATTGTCAAGTTAATAACAGAAGAATTGCCAACAACATCCTAAACCAAAAGGTTCAGAGTTCAGTTATTTTAATCCATAAGCAAGATATCCGTTCTAAGTAAATTAAACAACCACAACAACTTGCTAAGGTTATCAAATATACATCAGAGATCCGTTTCTAGAATATATTAGGGGATCTCTAATTAGAGATCAATACAGAGAGAAGAAATCAAGTAGGATACAAGTGGGCTGTAACACTACCTTCAGCAACATAGAATCAAACCACCACAATTCAACATCTTTTCTAAGTGCATTAATAATGTGTATTTCTCAAGCATTTCATATACCACTAGAATCACGGACACTCAATCAAGCTAAGGGTCACATGCTCACAATTTTCACCAAACAAACCGTTGTGAAGCATCAAGCATCAAAATAAGGAGGAAAATGAACCTAGTTAAGGATGTATACTAAGATAGTGAGAGGTTTGTGAGAGGGGGAAGGTGGTACCAACCTGTTGGCAAGATCAAGCTCGCCGAAGAAGCCATAGTAGTAGTGACAACAGAGAGTCGGAGCACAGTGCGACGGTACAGCAACACGGGGAGCACCACGCGATGCGCTGCATCAACCACACCACCAACAAGACCCCCAGCATCCTAACGCCCACGCCGTACCACCGGGGTTGCTGAGAACCTCGTCGTCCCGCCGAAGTAACAGTAAACGAGGAATTAGGGTTTGGTGCTGGTAGTGAGCATGTTGGGGCATGGGACACAAATCGAATTGGGTAGTATAGTGAATCTTTGATAGGCGCGTTGAGGAGGGACATCGCCACCGTCCCAAATGGCCAGGCTCACCAGAATCGAGCAGCACCAACGGCGATCTAGCCCAGGCGCCAGAGAGAGGTCGGTCGAGAGGGGGAAGACGAATTGGATTGAGCGGGTCGGTTTGACCAGCTCGGTCCATCGCTCGGGTTGGTCTAACCCAACCATGGGCCAGACTGACCAGTGGGTCCAGGGTCTGATTTAAAAATAAAATTTACCAAAACACCCCAAAGATTGTTTCACCTCTAGAAAAATAAGTAACAATCCTAAAAATACATATGATATATCAAAATAACCAGAAAAATAATATCTACCTCGTAAAAATATAATATTACTTGTTCAAGATAGATAAAATATAAATAAATATTAACAACATTACATCCTAAGTGAAATGTCATAAAATAAGGAAAAATCCTAAAAATGAATAAAAAACATTTTTGTGTATTAAAATAAATATAGTATTTTATAAAAATACTAACTTAACTCTTTTATAAATAAATTTGAATAAATATTTAAAGACATTTAATCCTTTATGAAATTTTATAAATATAAAAATTATACTTAAAAATAAAATAAAAATCATTTTCAAAGTATTGAATAAATATATTACACTAGAAAAATACTAAATATATTAGTAGAAAAGTTTTTAATATTTTAAAATAATAAATCCTTATCCATTATATATTTTTGAAAATTCTTTAAGAACATTTTTTTAAGTAAGAAATAATTATATTTCTTCAAGAAATATTAATACCCTAAAAAAAATCAAATTACTAAAGTTCTAAACCAGAACTAAGATTTATAATAAAACTTAAGTGTAAATTATTAACTTATTAATATATTTTGAAACCTTAAATAAAGATTTAAAACCACAACCTTCAAAATAACTTTATAAGCATTCACTAAAATATAAAGTGAATAATTCCACATCTTCGTTATACCAATCATAAATCTAAAACTTGGGAATAATTACCATATATTACATCTTAAGTTTACCTAACTTTTTAAAGTTAACTTTAGTCTCAAAGCTTATATACACCAGGTCTAATAAATCACTTATGTTTTTATAGTTAACTTTGGTCTATTTAACTTAAGACATAAAGCATCTCAAGTCCAAACTAATAAATAAAACACCAAAAGACATTAAGCATGTTCTATTAACAATGATGATTGTTTAAACCTTAGAAAGGAAATCTTTTCTTCAAATGTTATTCTTTTTGCCACTTCAAAGAATAATCTCATAATAAATTCTTCAACTCTTAACAACTAAAACCAAGGACTATTACCTTAGTCACCAAATGACAATTAAACATAATCACATTACTTTATACCTTACCTGTGTATTAAGAATTATTATCACTTGAGTTACTTATAAAGGTCATTACTTATAAAATAAAACTTAAAGATAAACCAACTCTTAAAAGAATCACCTAAATTCACTTCACTCAAAGCATTGGGGATTCACTTTGGGAGTTTTACAAAATGCATATAATTAATTATGCATAACTTCATCTTGCTACTTTAAACATTAGTCCTTACCGGACCAATGATGCAGTTTTCAGATATTGGATCTTATGTCGTCTCGAAGACCATGAGTGCATAATCTTGCAATCACAAAAGGCAAGTTCACACTTGCTCATGTCCTTTGATTATTTTCTGGAAAGTATTTTGCAAATCTAGTGTTTTCATCACTTGCATTTGAAAAAGGTCCAAAAACACTATTTTCATAATAATGTGATTATAGGTTATTTACCATGAGGTAATAACCTATTATGAAAGTTCCGGTGGTAAAGGAACATATTATCTAGGACTTAACAACCAATGTCGCCAGTGATTCTTGCGTCGTATATCACGCGTTAACCATGAGATTTGGAATGGGATAGAGAAGTCAGTTGTATCTTCTTCCTCTCGCATGTAGCCAGATGTGCAGGTCGTGGCTATTATCACTCGTAGTGTGCATATTAATTGGTAAATCTTAGAGGATATGCAGCATATGGGTGGGAACCCTCAACGTCCCACGATAGTTCTAGCATCTAACGGTCTGTACAAACCATTGTCGTAATTCAATATGTGGGCATGGTGTACACCAAGGAGGCATGCGGGATCACGAAGGGGGCAGTGATTGGCTTGGATCTTAGACTGGGCCCCATACCAAGGAAGTATGGACAAGGTCATGACTTGGTTGTGCAACAAGGCTAAGGTATCTCATGGGTAAAGTAACGCACCTCTGCAGAATGTAAGAACTGTAACTTGTTACTCCCTGTTCCGGGAAGGAGCTGTGAACGCGGCGGGAAAGGAACTCCATGAAAGTTCTGTTAAACCCGTGAAGGCTGACGGACATAGCTTTTCAGAATAAAAGCAACCTTTGAAGAAATGTTTATGAAAACCTGCATTGTCTACGACCTATGGTCTGTGGCTGTAGATATAGTGCATCAAACACTTTTTTTCTAGTGAACTTACTGAGTACGCTCGTACTCAACGTATCTTCTTAACCCTTGCTAGGTTCTAAAGCCAGTACTGATGATGTCTACATCAAGTCATGA
Source organism: Avena atlantica (assembly GCA_910589765.1). NCBI lineage: Eukaryota > Viridiplantae > Streptophyta > Magnoliopsida > Poales > Poaceae > Avena > Avena atlantica. The sequence goes on along the minus strand of OU342733.1, from coordinate 434,586,606 downwards.
TCCATAAATCATCATCAAAAGCTAAAGTTCTTCAATGAAGTCAAGAAAGTCAACATATACATCAACTCAAGTGAATAAGAAGTTGTTGATTAGATAAGAATAGAATCTCTAACCATGGAACCTACTTCTGTAGAGTATTGCAATAGCAACAATGCAAGCCCAATAGTTTAGATACTAATCCATTAGTATATTAGATTTGAGTTGATTATTTATAATTCTTATTTGTAAGAAGATTATTTCTCTCTCTTTAACCTAGAGTGTTATCTGGATCTTGTGTAAAGAGTTGAGTTGTAACCTATAGTCATGTCTTGGACCTACTGTGTTTCTGTTGTACCACTCTGAGGGATGTAATACTAGTGAACGGTGTTTCATTGGTGTTATGTCAATGACTATAGTGTACTACATCATGCAGTGGTATGCTGGGTCACCACACCAAGGCCACCGGGAAGGCGTCAATAACAGGCAAGCCACCCCTTGCGCCGGTGCTGAGTGGCCTGCTTCCCCAGAAGCCGATGGCGGCGGTGCAAGCGTTGTCAGAGGCGGCAGAGGAGAAGAAGAGGAACGCTGCAGTGGCGATGGGGTCGACTTCTACACAAAAGGCAAATCCGTCGCCGGTGTCCTCATCACCCATGCCTTCTTCATCTGCGAGGGCGGCCATCGCAGCTCGCCCCCAAAGGGCCGCTCACGAGGTGATCGACAAAATGACCGCGCCTCATCCGACTGCTATCGAGCTTGGGATGGCCGATTTCTTGTCGTAGTTGGATAGTTATCACCATGTTGGGCTCGACGACCTCCACTTTGGTGATGGATATTCATACGAAGGCATGGAGGAGACCCAAGTTGATGTTGATTACGATGAGACCCAAGACGAAGGCATCAAAGAAGAAGAGGAGATGGAAGATGAAGTGGTGACCGAAGTGGAGCCGCCAAGACGAAGACGCAATGTCAAAGTAAATCCTAGAGGCAAGAGGCCCGCCAACTATAGAAAAGATGAAGACATTGCATTGTGCCATGCTTGGTTGAATGTGTCACTTGATGCAACGGTCGGCACCGATCAATGCAAGGAGAAGTTTTGGGAAAGAATCGAAGATCACTACCAGAAGTCGGTGAAGACTCCATCATACCGCACACAAGGCTCTCTTAGTCATTGTTGGGGAACCATTCTTGAGCAATGCAACCGATGGGTCGGTGCCCTACAGTCGGTGGCCAATGTCCTCGAGCTCGACCCACCTTGTCGCCTTCTCATCCCTTCTCTCAGCCGCCAAAGCTTTCTTGGTCTCAACCATGCCACATAGTTCTTCTTTGTAGCCTCCAACTTGGGAACCTCTCCTTTTCATCTCCTTTGCAAGATTTTGCCCCTCGGGCCTCTTGTGCGGGTCTTCATCTTCCTCATCATTGGATTCGATGGAGATGCTCACCTAGACCTTTTTGGAGTGGTATCCCAATTCCTCCGCACCCACTTTTCATTGCCAACAAGCTCGTTGTAGAAATGGTGCAAGGTGAAATCTTTTCCTCCATTCTTCTTGTTGTGTATCTTGTAGAGGTCTTGGATGAGTGGCCCAAACTCCATCACGGGCACTCCACTTGGCGGGTTGGTTTGCACTTGATCAACACAACCGGACCACTAGTTGCAACACTCAAGAATCGCACCCCACCGGTGGCCGAGAGAGCCTTGTGTGCGGGTGATCGACACCTCCATGGTGTTGATGTAGTAGTCCTTATGCGAGCCCAAAACTTATCCTTCGATTGGTCGGTGCCAACCGATGCATCGAGTGACACATTCATCGACGCATAGCATAATGCGATGTCCTCCTTCTCGCTATAGTTGGAGGCTCGGCTCTTCTTTGCGCTTCCTTGTGTCTGAAGGGAATATGCCCGAGAGGCAATAATAAAGTGGTTATTATCTTATTCCTTATTTATGATAAATGTTTATTTTGCATGCTGTAATTGTATTATAGGGAAACGTTAATATATGTGTGTTTAATAAACAAAAATAAAGTTCCAAGTTATTCCTCTCTTATAAACTATCTCGTTGATTAACAAAATGATCAAAGGTTTCCTGGTCATGGACATTGGATGTCATTAATAACGAGGTCACAACATTGTTGGAATGATGTGATGAACAATCATACAAAGTATAGCATTACAATCAAAGTCATTGTGTTTATATTGCTATAACATCATACGAAGTAATCCTAGTCCTTAGACCATGAGATCATGTCAACCACTAACACTGGAAGAGTATCTTGATAACATCAAACGTCACACCATAATAGGGTGACTATAAATGTGGATTCAGTGCTACCAAGGTGTTATGTAGAGGCTCATGGATCAAGAGTGGAATTTTTCCATCCCAATGACGGATAGATATACTCTGGGCCCTCTCGGTGATATCACATTAGTTAGCTTGCAAGCAGGTGATAAGATCACTAGAATTTTATATCACGGGAACAAGAAAAGAGTACATGTCGGTAACGAGATAAAACTAGGTATGGAGATACCGATGATTGAATCTCGGACATGTAATATATCGTGAGACAAAGTGATTGAGTTACATGCGTATAAGGTTCTCACGATCACAGAAGTCATCGTTGAATGTGTGGGAGTCAATACGGATCTCCAGGTCCCACTACTGATTATTGATCGGAGAGGAGTCTCGATCCTGTCTACATTATTCGCGAACCGTATGGTGACACGCTTAAGGGATACCAACACCATTTGGAGCAAATAATATGTCAGAGAAAGAAAAATAAAGAGCAGGAATTATTTCAATGGAAACCGGAATTGTTTCAGTTGAAATTGCTGAAACTGGTTCTGCATGTGAAATTGAAATGTTGCAAGGGGTTTTATGTGAATGTTTGTTAATTAATGTAATTAACAAAATTATGAATAAATAAATAAAAGAGTTTTATTTAAATGAGAGCTTGCATTAAATTTGGTGGAAATTTAATGGATGTGAGTGGATTTTTGAGTGGAGGCATCACTACTAGAAAAACCATCTTCGGTTCGACGTGAACAAGGCCAGCAGTCCCGGCCTGGCACAGCCCGCGACTAGTGGGAGCACTAGTCCCGGGCCGTGAGGCCTTTAACGGCTAGAAACGGCCATAGTCACTAGTCCCGGGCCGGACCAGGTCATTAGTCTCGGACCGTAATACGGACCGGGACTAATGACCTGGAGCAGGTGTAGGGTTTCTTAGCATGGAAAACAAAAAAATTCTACCGCATACAAACAAACAAGCCAAGATCTATCTACTAGATTGTAGCAACGAGTCGATAGAATAACTCACCCTCGAAGATTCCAAAGTGTTTAACGAGAGAGGATTCTCGTGGGTGATGTAGTCGTACTCTTCCCGATCTCAAGATCGTGTAGACGATCCTTCCGGCGCTGCGTTCCGGCAGCGCTCCCGCAGTCGGTCACACGTTCGGTACTCGACGAAGACCTTCCTCTCCCTTGTTCCAGCAGGCAGCAGAGGTTGTAGCACTCTCCTCGTGATTCCGGCAGCACAACGGCGTGGTACCGGAAGTAGAGGGGAGATCTCGCAGGGCTTCGCCTTAAGCCGGAGCGAGTATAGTGGAGTATGAGAGAGCCCTCGACGATCTAGGGTTTAGACATGCCGAGGAGGGGGCTAGGCCGGAGGCTAGGGTTGCTAGGCGGCGGCGGCGGTTTGCCCTAGGGAGGCGGCGGCGGCAGGTGGCGGCGCCGGCGGCTTAGGGTTTGGAGGCGGGGATCTTGTGTGTCTAGGAGGGGAGCCCTGCCCCTCCTTATATAGGTGGAGGGGCCTGCCGGCCAAGGGGAGGGGAGTCCCTCCCCAACTCGGCTTGCAGGTGGGCCGGCGATGGAGGAGGGACTCCTCCCCAACTCGGTTTCCTCCTCCTTCCCCACTTCCCAAAAATAGTCGTTTGACTTTCAAACTTGGCGTTTGACTTTTCAAACTAGGATTTGAATAAACCCTCTATTTTGTTCAGCGATGACACCGAGTAAATAATGCAATCATACCAACTTGATATAACACATTCATGTACCCTTCCCCTCTAGAGTGTCGGACATTCCGGAACCTTCTAGAACATTCCCGATGAAAACACCGGAACCATTCTCCAACTACGAAACAAGACTTTCCTTATATGAATCTTATTCTCCGGACCATTCCGGATCTCCTCGTGATATCTCGAATCCCATTCGAGACTCCGAACAACATTCGGACTCTTTCTCATCATTCCATAACTACTCAAACAACGTTGAATCCTTAAGTGTGTCTCCCTACGGTTCGTGAATTATGCGGACATGATCGAGACACTTCTCCGATCAATAACCAATAGAGGAATCTGGAAATTCATATGGCTCCCACATGTTTCTACGATTACTTTGCGATCGAATGAACCCCTTACATACGATATCAATTTCCCTTTGTCTCACGATAGTTTACTTATCCGAGGTTATGATCGTCGGTATCTCTGCATACCTAGTTCAACCTCGTTACTGATAAGTACTCTTTTCTCGTTCCCGTGATATGTGATCCCTTGTGAGCCAGTCACATGCTTGCAAGCTAATTGGATGACATTTCACCGAGAGGGCCCAGAGTATATCTATCCGTCATATGGATGGACAAATCCCACTCTTGATCCATGTGTCTCAACCAATACTTTCCGAACACTCAATGGCACCTTTATAGCCACCCAGTTACGGTGTGGTGTTTGATGTCATCAAAGCATCCATCCGGTAAAGGTGATATGCATGACCTCATGGTCGAAGGAATTAGATTACTATGTATCAGAAAGCATATAGCAATTGAACTATTAAAATGACTTGACATTTATGCTACGCTTATCTATAGGAGTATGTCCACCAAATCATTCTCCTAACGATATGATCTTGTTGTTAATAACATCTCAATGTTCATGATAGGGAAACCACAATCATCTATTAACCAACAAGCTAGTATTATATAGAGGCTTTACTAGGGACTCTTATTTTAGTCTACAAATCACACAAGTATTAATGTTTCCTTGTTAATACTATTATAGCATGAATGTAAACATCTATCATAAACACAAAGATATAATAATAACTATATTTATTATTGCCTCTAGGGCATATCTCCAACAGTCTCCCACTTGCACTAGAGTCATCTAATCTAGATTACATGGTAATATACTGAACACCCATGGCAGTTTGGTGCTGGTCATGTTTTGCCCTCGGGAGAGGTTTAGTCAATGGATCCGCCACATTCAGATTTGTGTGTACTTTGCAAATCTTTATATCCCCATCTTGGATATGTTCTCGAATAGCGTGAAAATGTAGCTTGATGTGCTTCAGCTTCTTGTGTGACCTTGGTTCTTGCGCATTGGCTATGGCACCCATGTTATCACAGTAGATAGATATTGGGTCCAGCACACTAGGAACCACACCCAGCTCTGTAATGAACTCTTTCATCCATATCGCTTCTTGTGAAGCCTCCGAAGCAGCCATGTATTCCGATTCAGTTGAAGATCTCGCCACAACGCTTTGCTTTGCACTCCTCCAGCTAACTGCTGCACCATTCAAAATAAATACGTATCCAGATTGTGATTTAGAATCATCCGGATCGGTGTTCCAACTAGCATCGGTGTAACCATTAACAACGAGCTGTTCATCACCTCCATAAGAAAGAACCATATCCTTAGTTATTCTCAAGTACTTAAGGATGTTTTTGACCGCTGTCCAATGATCCACTCCTGGATCACTTTGATATCTGCTAGTTAAACTAACAGCATATGCAATGTCGGGTCTAGTACATAGCATGGCATACATTAGAGATCCTATGGCTGAGGCATAGGGAGTCTTACTCATCCTTTCTCTATCTTCTGCCGATGTTGGACTTTGAGTTTTACTCAAGGTCGTATTGGGCAACATGGGCAAGAACCCTTTCTTGCTATCTTCCATTCCAAACCTCTTTAGAACTTTGTCCAAATATGTACTTTGTGACAATGATATTTGGCGTCTTGATCTATCTCTATAAATCTTTATGCCTAATATGTAAGCTGCTTCGCCAAGATCTTTCATTGAAAAACTATTATTCAAATATTCCTTGACACTATTAAGAAGGTCTACATCATTCCCAATCAACAATATGTCATCTACATATAGTATTAAGAATGCTACAGAGCTCCCACTCACTTTCTTGTAAATACAAGCTTCTCCATAAGTTTGTATAAAACCAAAACTTTTGATTACCTTATCAAAAACGTTGATTCCAACTTCGGGATGCTTGCTTCAATCCATAGATGGACCGTTGAAGTTTGCATACCTTGTTAGCATCTTTAGGATCGACAAAACCTTTGGGTTGCATCATATACAACTCTTCATCAATGTCTCCATTGAGGAATGCTGTTTTGACATCCATCTGCCATATCACATAATCATAATATGCAACGATTGCTAACAAAATCCTCACAGACTTTAGCTTCGCTACTGGTGAGAAAGTCTCATCGTAGTGAACTCCTTGAATTTGTCGAAACCCCTTTGCGACAAGTCGAGCTTTATAGATAGTAACATTACCATCAGCATCTGTTTTCTTCTTGAAAATCCATTTGTTTTCGACAGCCTTCCGGCCATCCGGTAAGTCCACCAAAGTCCATACTTGGTTTTCGTACATGGATCCAATCTCGGATTTCATGGCTTCTTGCCATTTATTGGAATCTGGGCTCATCATCGCTACCTCATATGTCTCAGGGTCATCGGTGTTGTCCACCAACATGACACTCATAACGGGATCATACCAATCTGGAGTGGTACGAGTTCTCGTTGACCTACGAGGCTCTGTAGCAACTTCAACCGAAGTTTCATGATCATCATCATTAGCTTCCTCTCTAACTGGTGCAGGCATCATAGGAACTCCTTCCGGTGCTGCGCTACTCGCAATTTCGAGAGAAGGTTCGACAACCTCGTCTAGTTCTACTTTCCTTCCAGTCACTTATTTCGAGATAAATTCCTTCTCTAGAAAGGATCCATTCTTGGAAACGAAGATTTTGCCTTCGGATCTATGATAGAAGGTATACCCAATAGTTTCCTTCGGGTATCCTATGAAGACGCATTTTTCCGCTTTGGGTTCAAGCTTGTCCGGTTGTAACTTCTTTACATAGGCTTCGCAACCCCCAAACTTTAAGGAACGAAAATCTAGGTTTCTTCCCAAACCATAATTCATACGGTGTCGTTTCAACGGATTTAGATGGTGCCCTATTTAAAGTGAATGCGGCTGTTTCTAATGCATAACCCCAAAATGATAGCGGTAAATCTGTAAGTGACATCATAGAACGAACCATATCTAAGAGAGTTCGATTACGACGTTCGGACACACCATTACGCTGTGGTGTTCCCGGCGGTGTCAATTGTGAAAGTATTCCGCATTTCTTCAAATGCTCGCCAAACTCGTAACTTAGATATTCACCTCCACGATCAGAACGTAGAAATTTAATCTTCTTGTTACATTGATTCTCTACCTCACTTTGAAATTCCTTAAACTTCTCGAAAGTTTCGGACTTATGTTTCATGAAATAGATATACCCATATCTACTCAAGTCATCCGTGAAGGTAAGAACATAACGATAACCACCGCGCGATGCTACACTCATTGGACCACACACATCGGTATGTATGATTTCCAATAAGTCCGTAGCTCGCTCCATCATACCAGAAAATGGAGTCTTAGTCATTTTTCCCATCAGACATGCTTCGCATCTTTCAAGTGATTCGAAATCAAGTGATTCAAGAAGTCCATCGGAATGGAGTTTCTTCATACGCTTCACTCCAATGTGACCAAGACGACAGTGCCACATATAGGTCGAATTATCGTTTGATTTCAAACGTTTAGCCTCAATGTTGTTGATATGTGTATTTCCACTATCGAGATTCAATAAGAATAGACCATCTATCAAAGGTGCATGTGCATAAAACATATTACTCATATAAATCGAACAACCATTATTCTCGGACTTAAACAAGTAACCGTCTCGCAATAAACAAGATCCCGATATAATGTTCATGCTCAACGCAGGCACCAAATAACAATTATTTAAGTATAAAACTAATCCCGATGGTAGATGAAGGGGTAGCGTGCCGACCGCGATCACATCTACCTTTGATACGTTTCCCACGCGCATCGTCAGCTCGTTCTTTTGCTAGCTTCCGTTTATTCTGCAGCACCTGTTTCGAGTTACAAATATGAGCAACCGAACCAGTATCAAATACCCAGGCACTACTACGAGTACTAGTGAGATACACATCAATAACATGTATATCAGATATACCTTTCTTCTTGATGTTGCCGTTCTTCAAATCCGCCAAGTACTTTGGGCAATTCCGCTTCCAGTGACCTTCTCCCTTGCAGTAAAAGCACTCAGTATCAGGCTTAGGTCCAGCCTTGGTCTTCTTCGCCAGCGTGGTAACTTTCTTACCACCCTTCTTGAAGTGTCCCTTCTGCTTAGACTTGCCTTTCTTGAATTTGGTGGTCTTATTGACCAACAACACTTGGTCCTCTTTCTTGATCTCCACTTCTGCAGATTTCAACATGGCAAAGAGTTCTGGCAACGTCTTGTTCATGTTTTGCATGTTGTAGTTCATCACAAACTTCTTGTAACTTGGTGGTAGTGATTGGAGGACGCAGTAAATCCCCAAAGCATTAGGAATCACTATACCCAAGCTTTGAAGTTTGTTTGCGTGCCAGACATCTTAAGCACATGCTCACTGACGGATCTGCCCTCTTCCATCTTGCAGTTAAAGAACTTTTCAGAAGCCTCATAGCTTTCAATTGCTGCATGAGTCTCGAAGATCAATTTGAGATCCTCGACAATATCATATGGGTCTGAATTCTCAAACCTTTTCTGAAGCTCCGATTCTAAACCATACAAGATAGCACACTGAACTGTGGAGTACTGAGTCTTCCGAGTGAGGTAAACATTCTTTACTTCATCGGCAGCATCAGCTGCAGGTGGGCCACCCAGCGGTGCATCCAGCACATAGGTCAAATTACCAGCTGTGAGGACAATCCTCAAATTGCGGAACCAATCCGCGAAGTTGCTTCCATTGTTTTTCAACTTTTCTTTCTCTAGGAACGCATTAAAATTGATGGTAGGGGCTGCCATTGATCTACAGCATATTTGCAATAGTTTAGACTAAGTTTATGACAAATCGAGTTCAAATTAATAATAAAATTAATCTAGGTGAACTCCCACTCAAAACAATATCCCTCACATTGTTTTAGTGATCACACGAACCAAATCCACCACATCAACACCGATCATCACGAGAGTTGATATAGTTTCAATGGCGAACAATCGACATGTTCATCATATCTACTATATGATTCATGCTTTACCTTTCGGTGATCCGTGTTCCGAGACCATGTTTGTACATGCTAGGCTCGTCAAGATCAAACCTTAGTTTCCGCATGAGCAAATCTGGCTTGCTCACGTTGTATACACTTGCGGAATCTAACACACCCGATCATCACGTGGTGCTTCGAAACAACAAGCTTTAGCAACGGTGCTAACTAAGGGTGAACACTTTATGACTTGAAATTCATGTGCATGAGGGATCATCTTATAATGCTACCGTCGTCTACTAAGCAATACAAGATGCATAAAGGATTAACATCTCATGCAATTCATAATATGTGATATGATATGGCCTTTCTTCTTTGTGCTTCCGATCTCCATCTTCTAGCACGAACATGATCTCCATCATCACCGGCATTGCATCAAGGTCAATGATGCTTCTCCATGGTTGTCGTCCACCGGATTCAAGTATTACAACTACTTTGAATAGACACGCGGGTCTTAACATAAATTAAAGACAACCATATGGCTCCTGCCGGTTGCCAACTTACAATAAGGAACATTGCATACATCAAATATAATCACAATCATGGCCATATCACATCACAGCACACCCCTGCAAAACAAAGTTAGACGCCTCTACTTTCTTTGCATGTTTTATGTGGTTTGGGGCTTTCAATAAGTGTCCTTCTAACTTACGAACATGAACCACAACATTGATACTAGTATTGTTAATCACTCGTTGTAAATTGGATCTTAACTATGCTAGGAGAAACAGGCACCCGCAAAGCCACTTATGCAATACAAGTTGCATGTCAAGCGTGGAGCAAGTCTCATGAACGATGTCATGTAAGGTTAGCCCGGGCCGCTTCATCCCAACATCCCGCAAGATGCAAAGTACACAATAAGCAATCGACAACAAAAGCATCAACGCCCACAATGACCATTGTGTTCTACTCGTGCAACAGATCTACATATAGACACGGCTCTGATACCACTGTAGGGTTTCGTAGCATGGAAAACAAAAAATTTCTACCGCATACAAACAAACAAGCCAATATCTATCTACTAGATTGTAGCTACAATTTGATAGAATAACTCACCCTCAAAGATTCCAAAGTGTTTAATGAGAGCGGATTCTCGTGGGTGATGTAGTCGTACTCTTCCCGATCTCAAGATCGTGTAGACGATCCTTCCGGCGCTGCGTTCCGGCAGCGCTCCCGCAGTAGGTCACACGTTCGGTACTCGACGAAGACCTTCCTCTCCCTTGTTCCAGCAGGCAGCGGAGGTTGTAGCACTCTCCTCGTGATTCCGGCAGCACAACGGCGTGGTACCGGAAGTAGACGGGAGATCTCGCAGGCCTTCGCCTTAAGCCGGAGCGAGTATGGTGGAGTATGAGAGAGCCCTCGACGATCTAGGGTTTAGACACGCCGAGGAGGGGGCTAGGCCGGCGGCTAGGGTTGCTAGGCGGCGGCGGCGGTTTGCCCTAGGGCGGCAGCGGCGGCAGGTGGCGGCGCCGGCGGCTTAGGGTTTGGAGGCGGGGATCTTGTGTGTCTAGGAGGGGAGCCCTGCCCCTCCTTATATAGGTGGAGGGGCCGGCCGGCCAAGGAGAGGGGAGTCCCTCCCCAACTCGTCTTGGAGGTGGGCCGGCGGTGGAGGAGGGACTCCTCCCCAACTCGGTTTCCTCCTCCTTCCCCACTTCCCAAAAATAGCCGTTTGACTTTCAAACTTGGCGTTTGACTTTTAAAACTAGGATTTGAATAAACCCTCTATTTTGTTCAGCGATGACACCGAGTACATAATGCAATCATACCAACTTGATATAACACATTCATGTACCCTTCCCCTCCGGAGTGTCGGACATTCCGGAACCTTCTAGAACATTCCCGATGAAAACACCGGAACCATTCTCCAACTCCGAAACGAGACTTTCCTTATATGAATCTTATTCTCCGGACCATTCCGGATCTCCTGGTGATATCCCGAATCCCATTCGAGACTCCGAACAACATTCAGACTCTTTCTCATCATTCCATAACTACTCAAACAACGTCGAATCCTTAAGTGTGTCTCCCTACGGTTCGTGAATTATGCGGACATGATCGAGACACTTCTCCGATCAATAACCAATAGAGGAATCTGGAAATTCATATGGCTCCCACATATTTCTACGACTACTTTGCGATCGAATGAACCACTTACATACCCTTTGTCTCACGATAGTTTACTTATCCGAGGTTATGATCGTCGGTATCTCTACATACCTAGTTCAACCTCATTACCGATAAGTACTCTTTTCTCGCTCCCATGATATGTGATCCCTTGTGAGCCAGTCACATGCTTGCAAGCTAATTGGATGACATTTCACCGAGAGGGCCCAGAGTATATCTATCCGTCATATGGATGGACAAATCCCACTCTTGATCCATGTGTCTCAACCAATACTTTACGAACACTCAATGCCACCTTTATAGCCACCCAGTTACGGTGTGGTGTTTCATGTCATCAAAGCATCCATCCGGTAAAGGTGATATGCATGACCTCATGGTCGAAGGAATTAAATTACTATGTATCAGAAAGCATATAGCAATTGAACTATTAAAATGACTTGACCTTTATGCTACGCCTATCTATAGGAGTATGTCCACCATATCATTCTCCTAACGATATGATCTTGTTGTTAATAACATCTCAATGTTCATGATAGGGAAACCATAATCATCTATTAACCAACAAGCTAGTATTATATAGAGGCTTTACTAGGGACTCTTATTTTAGTCTACAAATCACACAAGTATTAATGTTTCCTTGTTAATACTATTATAGCATGAATGTAAACATCTATCATAAACACAAAGATATAATAATAACTATATTTATTATTGCCTCTAGGGCATATCTCCAACAGCAGGCAAGATGGTATTTTCGTGGACTATTAGTCCCGGGTCATATCACGGCCCGGAACTAGTTGTCCACCACTATATATTCTGCTTCCTGTCCTGCTGCCTTAAAGCATATGGTGGCCATTTTTCTCAAAGAAGCAAGAGAGCTCATGCCATTTTTTTCTCAAGATTTGTCAAGATTTAGTTTGCAACACCTAAATCCAAAGCTTTAAAAGGTTAGAACTTCATTATTTCATCTCTTATTGCTACTTTAGCTCTATAATGCTCTAGAAGTATAGAGATATGGATTAATGCATGCATGCTCTAGAAGTAGCTAGAAGGATTTTGATATATATGTGTAACAAATTTTGATTAGGCACATAGTTACTGAAAATTGAAATGTGTAATTTTAGAGTTTTAGAGCTTAGAATGGAATGAGGTTTTCACTGATAGAACAATAATAAAAAACTCCACATTTATCATGTTGATTGTTTTCTCCAATTCACAAATTGGTGCATGTGAAATTTTCAAAATTCAAAATTAATGCTCTAGAAGCTCTCAATATAACTTGTAATAATTTTATCATGTTGTGTAATGGTTATTGATATACTTTTACTATAATGCAGATGGTCCGGGAATGGATGTACGGTACTGACCGACGCTCTGGCGAGTTCATTAATGGCGTGCATGAATTCATCCATGTTGCTGATGCAAACAAGCGCAATGGTTTTGTATTCTGTCCATGTAATGGATGTAGGAATCAGAAGGATTACTCTGAATCAAAAACCCTTCACAGCCACCTGTTGAAGTCCGGCTTCATGCCCAGTTATAATTGTTGGACCAAGCACGGAGAGAGAGGGGTTATAATGGAAGACAATGAAGAAGAGGAGGAGGATGACAACTATCATGGTTTCCCTGAGTACGGAGATACTTCCATGGGCGATGCTGAAGGGGAGGATGAAGAAGAGACACATGATGAACCCGCTGATGATCTTGGTCGGACCATTGCCGATGCACGAAGAGATTGTGAAACTGAAAAGGATAGGGAGAAGTTCAATCACATGTTAGAGGATCACGAAAAGTTGTTGTACCCAAATTGTGAAAATGGTCTGAAAAGGCTGGGCAGCACACTGGAATTGCTGCGATGGAAGGCTGAGTGTGCTATACCTGACTCCTCATTTGAAAAGTTGCTGAAAATTATGAAGAATATGCTTCCAAAAGATAAAGTATTGCCCGCCAGTACGTACGAAGCAAAGAAGGTTGTCTGCCCTCTAGGTTTAGAGGTTCAGAAGATACATGCATGCCCTAATGACTGCATCCTCTACCGCGGTGAGGAGTATGATAATTTGGATGCATGCCCGGTATGCACTTCACTTCGGTATAAGATTAGACGAGATGACCCTGGTGACGTTGAGGGCGAGCCCCCCCGGAAGAGGGTTCCTACCAAGGTGATGTGGTATGCTCCTATAATACCACAGTTGAAACGCTTATTCAGAAACAATGAGCATGCCAAGTTGTTGCGATGGCATAAAGAGGAACGTAAGTCAGACGGGATGTTGAGACACCCCGTTGATGGGTCGCAATGGAGAAAAATCGATAGAAAGTACCCGGACTTTGCAGATGCCGCAAGGAGTTTAATGTTTGGTCTAAGTACAGATGGCATGAATCCCTTTGGGGAGCAGAGCTCCAGTCACAGCACCTGGCCCGTGACTATATGCATCTATAACCTTCCTCCTTGGTTATGCATGAAGAGGAAGTTCATTATGATGCCAGTGTTGATCCAAGGTCCGAAGCAACCCGACAACGACATTGATGTGTACCTAAGGCCATTAGTGGAAGAACTTTTACAGTTGTGGCACGAACACAGGATACGCGTGTGGGATGAGCACAAGCAGGAGGAATTTAACCTCCGAGCATTGCTTTTCGTAACAATCAATGATTGGCCTGCTCTTAGTAACCTTTCACGACAGTCAAACAAGGGATACAATGCATGCACACACTGTTTAGATGAGACTAAAAGTATATATTTGGAACATTGTAAGAAGAATGTATACAATGAGCATCGTCAATTTCTTTTGGCCAAGCATCCCTTAAGAAAAAAGGCAAGCATTTCAACGGTCTGGCATGTCACCAGACAAAGCCTAAGGAGCGTACTGGTACTGATATATTTGATATGGTCAAAGATTTGTATCAAATGGTAACCTTTGGAAAGGGTCCTGGCGGAAAATCTGTTCCGAAGGACGCTGAAGGACACACACCCATGTGGAAGAAGAAATCTATATTTTGGGAGCTACCATATTGGAAATTCTTAGAGGTCCGCTCTGCAATCGATGTGATGCATGTGACGAAGAATCTTTGCGTGAACCTGCTAGGCTTCTTGGGCGTGTATGGGAAGACAAAATATACACCGGAAGCACAAAAGGACCATCAACATATGAAAGACCCAGATGGCCTGCATCCAGAATGGTTTCAAGGTCATGCCAGCTATGCTCTTACCAAACAAGAGAAGGAAATATTTTTTGAATGCCTAAGAAGTATTAAGGTCCTGTCTGGCTTCTCGTCGGATATAAAGGGAATAATAAATATGGCAGAAAAAAGTTCCAAAACCTAAAGTCTCATGACTGCCATGTGATTATGACGCAAATGCTTCTGATTGAATTGAGGGGGCTTCTACCAGATAATGTTCGAGTACCCATTGTGAAGCTATGTGCATTTCTCAATGCAATCTCTGAGAAGATAATCAATCCTGAATATCTACCATGGTTACAGAATGATGTGGTCCAATGTCTTGTTAGTTTTGAGCTGGTGTTCCCACCATCCTTCTTCAATATTATGACGCACCTGCTGGTTCACCTAGTCGAAGAGATTTCCATTCTCGGTCCTGTATTTCTACACAATATGTTTCCCTTTGAGAGGTTCATGGGAATCTTAAAGAAATATGTTCGTAACCGTGCTAGGCCAGAAGGAAGCATCTCCAAGGGCTATGGAACAAAGGAGGCCATTGAATTTTGTGTTGACTTCGTTCCTGACCTTAGGACGATTGGTCTTCCTCAATCGCTGTATGAGGGGAGACTAAGTGGAAAGGGTACTCTACGAAGGAAATCAATAATATGTAGGGACGAACATTCTTACACCGAAGCACATTACACTGTTCTACAGAATTCTAACTTGGCAGCCCCATATATCGAGGAACATAAGAAAATCTTACGCTCCAACAACCCTGGAAAGCATGACTCTTGGATTAGAGATGAACACATGAAGATTTTCGGCGGTTGGTTGCAACATCTCATAAAAAACAACACTCTTGGAGATCAGCTATACTTGTTGTCTAGGTCACCATCTTCGACTATATCGACTTTCCAATGGTACGAGATAAACGTGTATACATTTTACACGATAGCCCAAGATAAAAAGAGCACCAACCAAAACAGTGGTGTCCGCTTTGATGCAACAGACAACAATGGGTCAAAGACCACATATTATGGTTACATAGAGGAGATATGGGAACTTGACTATGGACCTACTTTTAAAGTCCCCTTGTTTCGGTGCAAATGGGTCAAGCTGACAGGAGGAAGGGTTGAGGTAGACAAGAAATACGAAATGACATCGTTGGATCTCAACAATCTTTGGTACTTAGACGAACCATTCGTCCTAGCCAATGATGTGGCTCAGGTTTTCTATGTGAAGGACATGTCTACCAAACCTAGAAAAAGAAAAAATAATAAAAAGAATACATCAGACGATGAGCCAAAGCGCCGCATAGTTCTTTCAGGAAAAAGAAACATCATGGGAGTGGAGGACAAGACAGACATGTCAGAAGATTGTAATAAGTTTCATGAAATTCCGCCCTTCACGGTGAAGGATGACCCAAGCATCATGTTAATGAATGAAGATTCTCTATGGATACGGCGGGATCAGAAAGGAACACACGCGAAGAAATGATGTGTAATAATTGTAACATTTTATGAGTGAAGATGCTCCATGTGTCCATTTTTATAGTGTTGTCTGCAAACAATCTTGAGTGTGTTAGTCCCGTTTTGTGGCTGGACCGGGACTAAAGGAGGGCCTTTAGTCCCGATTCATACTTACCATTAAGGTCCGATCTCCAAACGTGTGAGGTCACATATTAGGGAGTGCCTCTATGACCAGTTTCTTGGAGATGCCGGAGGACTGGGCTCTGGCGGCATCTCCCTGAAACTGGCCGTAGTGGTGTCCCTGCTCTCGAAAACGATCTTGCAGCTTGTAACTTCTCTAACTAGATCAATACGCCTGGGAGCTAACTAATTTCACATATTAGGGAGTGCCTCTATGACTAGTTTCTTGGAGATGCCAGAGGACTGGGCTCCGGCGGCATCTCCCTGAAACTGGCCGTAGTGGTGTCCCTGCTCTCGAAAACCATCTTGGAGATGCCTCAAACTGGCTGGAGGACTGGAAGCACAAGGATTCCTATTTATAGTACAAGCAGCTCGGCATAATGTCGACACTCACGACATAATATCGACACTCATGTTTTGTCCCGGTTGGTGTCTCCAACCAGGACTAAAGGTTCATCTTTAGTCCCGGTTGGTGACACCATCCGGGACAAGGTACAAGCCGCACGACATAATGTCGACACTCACCCCTATTATTAGTGCTGCCTGGCCCAGTCTGCCGCAATCCCTTCAGTCGCGGTTGGTTTCTCCAACCGGGACTAAAGATGAACCCTCTCTTTATAGGCATTTCCCTCTATTTATAGGTGGCTCGATCCAGCCTCCTCTATTTATAAGCCTTTTCCTCTAAATACAACATCTTTATATTTAGATAACACTCAAGATATTTATTAATATTAAAAACCGGGACTAGCTAACACTCAGGACTAAAGCCGCCCCCTTTAGTCATAATCATTCCTAGTCCTATAGTACGCAGCTTCAGGGTCTTCTTCGTCATCGTCATCATCATCGTCATCGTCACCTGCCACTCCGGGGATCCTTAGCCCAGCCATGGCATATACCAGGGGCCATTCCGGCCTCGGATTCACGGCGGGCTGGGGAGGGGTCTCCTGGAAGACGATGCCGCTACCGCCGGGCGGGTGTGGGGCCTTTTTGTGGCTCTATGGCGGGTGGACTTGTGGGCACCGCAGGCGAGGATGGTCTCCCCCGGCGATGTAGCGCATCACTCCGATGATAGTACGGTTCGCCCACCACAGACGACGACCGCCTTCATTGTGGTTCACCAGGGGCGGGCCATCACCCTCATACTTGGCTAGCTCCCTTTCCTGCCTATTAGCGAAGAAGGCATTCCATGTGTCGTAGTTGTCGGGATCCCACTAGGGATCCATTCGCTACTCCGGCGTGAGCTCGTGGTAGAAGTGGTTCGTGATGGCCGCCTAGCGTGTGGAACCTTGAGGGACAGGAGGGACAGGAA
Source organism: Avena atlantica (assembly GCA_910589765.1). Taxonomy (NCBI): domain Eukaryota; kingdom Viridiplantae; phylum Streptophyta; class Magnoliopsida; order Poales; family Poaceae; genus Avena; species Avena atlantica. The sequence continues at coordinate 434,569,012 of OU342733.1, read as the reverse complement.
CCCCTCCAGCGCTCAGCATCCAGCCGGCGGGCGGCCGGTAGCCCAGCGGACAAGGGTAGTTGGAGGCGCACAGCGCCTCGGTCTCCTCGAGGGTCAGAATGGCCTAGTAGGCGTTGTCCATTGTTCTAAGAGAGGAAGGTGTGGATGTGTGGATAGCCATGGCGCGATCGCCCAAGATATAGAGGGAAAGGGCGGGAAAACTTGGCGTGAAGCTTTGGGAAATGGCAGGAAATATCTTTAGTCCCGGTTAGTGACTACAACCGGGACTAAAAGCTCTCGTAGAAAGGAAAGGGCGGGAAAACTTGGCGGGAAGCGGTGAGAAATGGCGGGAAATATCTTTAGTCCTGGTTTTTGACTACAACCGGGACTAAATGGACCTTATATTAAGATTCTTTATATTTTTCTTATAATAATAGATATATTATTTGTTTTATTTGGATTTTTACAATAAAAGATATGATTTTCCAAAGTTTTATATTTGATTTGAATTAAAAAAGAAATTTACAAATGAAATAATTTATAAATGATGCAAACAGATAAATGGATATTATATTAAGATTCTTTATATTTTTCTGATAATAATAGACATATTATTTGTTTTATTTGGATTTTTACAATAAAAGATATGATTTTCCAAAGTTTTATATTTGATTTGAATTAAAAAAAGAAATTTACAAATGAAATAATTTAAAAATGATGAAAACAGATAAATGTATATTATATTAAAATTCTTTATATTTTTCTGATAATAATAGACATATTATTTGTTTTATTTGGATTTTTACAATAAAATATATGATTTTCCAAAGTTTTATATTTGATTTGAATTAAAAAAAAAGAAAATTTACAAAAGGTAAACTAGTCGCGGGTCGTGGCTAGACCCGGGATTAGAACGTGCGTGCGCGCGCGAAAACCAAACGGCCGAAAAAACACATTAGTCCCCGGACGTGGCTTAACCCGCGACTAAAGGGGGGTCTTTAGTCGCGGGTTAAGCCACAGCCCGGGACTAATGACCCTCTAGTCCCGTCACGTGGCTTAGCCCAGGACTAAAGGGGTGGGGGTATTAGTAACCTGCGCCCGCCCCTGGCCTCCCCCACCCAGCACTTGGCAAAATCGACGAGGAGACAAACAGACGACGGCGAGAGCTCGATCGACGCAGGGGAGGTGCTGCCGGATTCCACCATGCCGCCGCCCTCGTCTCCGGCCGCCCTGCCGTGCCGCCGCCCCGCACCATGCTGTCGCGCGCCTCGCCGTGCCGCCGCGCTGTACGTGCCGCCATGCCTCCGCGCGCCGTCCCGCCGCCCCGCAACGCGCGCCGCCGCCTCGCCGTGCCGCCGCGCGCTGTCCCACCGCCCGCAACGTCGCCGCCTCGACGTGCGTTTTTAGGACTTTTTAGTTTCTTTTTTTAGTATCTTCGCATTTAGTTTCTTTTTTAGGAATATATAATTGTTTTTAGTTTCTTTTTTTAGAATATATATTTGTTTATATAATTGTTTTTAGTTTTTTTTAGGAATATATAATTGTTTATATAATTGTTTTTAGTTTCTTTTTTTAGGAATATATAATTGTTTATATAATTGTTTTTAGGAATATATAATTGTTTATATAATTGTTTTTAGGAATATATAATTGTTTATATAATTGTTTTTAGGAATATATAATTGTTTTTAGTTTCTTTTTTTAGGAATATATAATTGTTTTTAGTTGTTTTTTAGGATTATTAATTAGTGTTATTAGGGTTATTAATTATATAATTATTAGGGTTATTAATTTGTGTTATTAGGGTTATTGTTTTTTGTTTTAATTATTAGGGTTATTGTTTTTTCTAACCTGTTTAACTCTATTTTTGTTATAGTTAATTAAGTCATGGATCCATCCGAAGATCCTGGTCGCATTGGTGAAGGTTTTCTGCAGGGCATGATAAGAGGTGAAATTCCTCTTAATATTAATACCGGTGAAGATATTTTGCTCGAGGAAGAGATATCCTCATATCTGAATCCATCCGGTGATGGACTATAGGAAAACCTAATGTACCAAGGGGATGACCGGATGGACGAAGGGCAAACAAATAACAACAATAATGATGGCCCCTCGACAAGATCCGGCGAGGTACATATATATATATAAAGTCTCATGTTACCTTTATTCATTAATTGATCTAGATATATATTAATCACTCTCTCTTCTTCTTTTAGCCCACCGGATCGAAGCAATCGACAGCTCGAACGAAACAAGGGCCGAAGAAAAGGTTGGATGGTAATCAGAGGTTCACCATTGAAGAAATAGATGATGATGGTGAACCGATTTCTCCAGAGAAGAACCGGAGGATGTTTATAAATCAATGCGGGGTGCTTGTTAGGGACAACCTGCTGATCACCATCCAAGAATGGAATCAGTCAAAGAAACCCGGTGAAGAATCCAACAGCTATGTCACCGATGATGCCAAAGATGACCTTCGGCAGAAGCTCATAGCGCATTACATACTACCTCCAGAGTATGAAGAATTTGAGTTAGATGGTATTACCCCAAGTCTGGGTGGGCTTGAAAATAGAGCGAAAGTGAAGGAGTGGGATCTAAGCAAGATGGCTGATCTATACCGGAACCATAAGAAAAGTTTATACGTGAAATATGTCGCGAAAAAGAAAACTCCAGACTTCAAAGGAGTAAACGAGAAGTTGAGAGAACGGTGGCCCGATTTTGTACAGTACAAGCAATCTAATAAATCAAAGGCAAAGTCGGCAAAGAACGCGTTAAATGCTGCCAAAAATAAATACTGTCATAAAATGGGGACAGGTGGCTACAAGAGTGTCGTCCCTAAGTGGGAAACTATGGAGAAGAACATGAGGGCTAGAGGCGTCATCCTGGTACAGTTGGATGGCCCGAGAGGTCAAAGCACTGGTGGTACGGGCACGGGGGGATCCTTGGACCCAGAAACAGGGAAGACATTATTTTATGATAAAATTCTAAAACCCTCCCAAGACCTTATTCAAGCAATGAACGATGCTCAATTGGGATTGTTCCGTCCGGAGAGAGAGAACAACGAGCTGACACGCGCCCTAGGGAATCCTGAAAAGGGAGGACGAACACGAGGCAAAGGCGTCGGTGTCTTGTGGAAGAAAGGTTTTCCTCAGTACGATGCCAGTTACAGAAGCCGTCAGAGAAAGAAGGACCGGGAGGCAGACCGGATCTCCAGGGTAGAGCAGGATCTAGCTGATCTGAAGAACCTCATGCATGAAATTGTAGGGTTTCGTAGCATGGAAAACAAAAAAATTCTATCGCATACAAACAAACAAGCCAAGATCTATCTACTAGATTGTAGCAACGAGTCGATGGAATAACTTACCCTCGAAGATTCCAAAGTGTTTAACGAGAGCGGATTCTCGTGGGTGATGTAGTCGTACTCTTCCCGATCTCAAGATCGCGTAGACGATCCTTCCGGCGCTGCGTTCCGGCAGCGCTCCCGCAGTCGGTCACACGTTCGGTACTCGACGAAGACCTTCCTCTCCCTTGTTCCAGCAGGCAGCGGAGGTTGTAGTACTCTCCTCGCGATTCCGGCAGCACAACGGCGTGGTACCGGAAGTAGAGGGGAGATCTCGCAGGGCTTCGCCTTAAGCCGGAGCGAGTATGGTGGAGTATGAGAGAGTCCTCGGTGTTCTAGGGTTTAGATACACCAAGGAGGGGATGCTAGATCCGGTGGCTAGGGTTCCGGGGACCCCCAAGTCGGCGGCTAGGGCAAAAACCCTAGGGGGTGGCGGCGGCTATGGTGGGCTGCAGCTTCTAGGGTTTGAGGTGAGGGACTTGTGTGTACTAGGAGGGAGCCCTGCCCCTCCTTATATAGGTGGAGGGGCCGGCGGCCAAGGGGAGGGAGGGGAGTCCCTCCCCAACTCGGCTTGGGTGGTGCGCCGGCTTGGGGAGGAGGACTCCCTCCCCAACTCGGTTTCACACTCCCTTCTCTTTTCCTCTTTCCAATTTTAGCCGTTTGACTTTTCAAATTAGCTATTTGACTTTTCAAATTAGGATTCAATTTAATCCTTTATTTGTAACAGCGAGGACACTTAGTACATGATGCAATCATTCCAATATGCAATGACACATTCATGTACCCCTTCCCCTCCGGAGTGCCGGACATTCCGGAACCTTCTAGAACATTCCCGATGAAAACACCGGAATCATTCCCCAACTCCGAAACGGGACTTTCCTTATATGAATCTTATTCTCCGGACCATTCCGGATCACCTCGTGATATCCCGGATCCCATCCGAGACTCCTAACAACATTCGGTCTCTTTCTCATAATACCATAACTACTCAAACAACGTTGAATCCTTAAGTGTGTCTCCCTACGGTTCGTGAATTATGCGGACATGATCGAGACACTTCTCCGAACAATAACCAATAGAGGAATCTGGAAATTCATATGGCTCCCACATATTTCTACGATTACTTTGCGATCGAATGAACCACTTACATACGATACCAATTTCCCTTTGTCTCACGATAGTTTACTTATCCGAGGTTATGATCGTCGGTATCTCTGCATACCTAGTTCAACCTCATTACCGATAAGTACTCTTTTCTCGCTCCCATGATATGTGATCCCTTGTGAGCCAGTCACATGCTTGCAAGCTAATTGGATGACATTCCACCGAGAGGGCCCAGAGTATATCTATCTGTCATATGGATGGACAAATCCCACTCTTGATCCATGTGTCTCAACCAATACTTTCCGAACACTCAATTCCACCTTTATAGCCACCCAGTTACGGTGTGGTGTTTGATGTCATCAAAGCATCCATCCGGTAAAGGTGATATGCATGATCTCATGGTCGAAGGAACTAGGTTACTATGTATCAGAAAGCATATAGCAATTGAACTATTGAAATGACTTGATCTTTATGCTACGCTTATCTATAGGAGTATGTCCACCATATCATTCTCCTAACGATATGATCTTGTTGTTGATAACATCTCAATGTTCATGATAGGGAAACCACAATCATTTATCAACCAACAAGCTAGTGATGTATAGAGGCTATACTAGGGACTTCAAATTAAGTTTACAAATCACACAAGTATCAATGTTTCCTTGTTAATACTATTATAGCATGAATGTAAACATTTATCATAAACACAAAGATATAATAATAACTACATTTATTATTGCCTCTAGGGAATATCTCCAACAGTCTCCCATTTGCACTAGAGTCATCTAATCTAGATTACATGGTAATATACCGAACACCCATGGCAGTTTGGTGCTAGTCATGTTTTGCCCTCGGGAGAGGTTTAGTCAACGGATCCGCCACATTCAGATCTGTGTGTACTTTGCAAATCTTTATATCCCCGTCTTGGATATGTTCTCGAATAGCGTGAAAACGTAGCTTGATGTGCTTCAGTTTCTTGTGTGACCTTGGTTCTTGCGCGTTGGCTATGGCGCCCATGTTATCACAGTAGATAGACATTGGGTCCAGTGCACTAGGAACCACACCCAGCTCTGTAATGAACTCTTTCATCCATATCGCTTCTTGTGAAACCTCCGAAGCAGCCATGTATTCCAATTCAGTTGAAGATCTCGCCACAACGCTTTGCTTTGCACTCCTCCAGCTAACTGCTGCACCATTCAAAATAAATACGTATCCAGATTGTGATTTAGAATCATCCGGATCGGTGTTCCAACTAGCATCGGTGTAACCATTAACAACGAGTTGTTCATCACCTCCATAAGAAAGAACCATGTCCTTAGTTCTTCTCAAGTACTTAAGGATGTTTTTGACCGCTGTCCAATGGTCCACTCCTGGATCACTTTGATATCTTCTAGTCAAACTAACAGCATATGCAATGTCGGGTCTAGTACATAGCATGGCATACATTAGAGATCCTATGGCTGAGGCATAGGGAGTCTTACTCATCCTTTCTCTATCTTCTGCCAATGTCGGACTTTGAGTTTTACTCAAGGTCGTATTGGGCAACATGGGCAAGAACCCTTTCTTGCTATCTTCCATTCCAAATCTCTTTAGAACTTTGTCCAAATATGTACTCTGTGACAATGATATTTGGCGTTTCGATCTATCTCTATAAATCTTTATGCCTAATATGTAAGCTGCTTCGCCAAGATCCTTCATTGAAAAACTACTATTCAAATATTCCTTGACACTATTAAGAAGGTCTACATCATTCCCAATCAACAATATGTCATCCACATATAGTATTAAGAATGCTACAGAGCTCCCACTCACTTTCTTGTAAATACAAGCTTCTCCATAAGTTTGTATAAAACCAAAACTTTTGATCACCTTATCAAAACGTTGATTCCAACTACGGGATGCTTGCTTCAATCCATAGATGGACCGTTGAAGTTTGCATACCTTGTTAGCATCTTTAGGATCGACAAAACCTTTGGGTTGCATCATATACAACTCTTCATCAATGTCTCCATTGAGGAATGCTGTTTTGACATCCATCTGCCATATCTCATAATCATAATATGCAGCGATTGCTAACATAATCCTCACAGACTTTAGCTTCGCTACTGGAGAGAAAGTCTCATCATAGTCAACTCCTTGAATTTGTCGAAACCCTTTTGCGACAAGTCGATCTTTATAGACGGTAACATTACCATCAGCATCTGTTTTCTTCTTGAAAATCCATTTGTTCTCGACAGCCTTCCGGCCATCCGGTAAGTCCACCAAAGTACATACTTGGTTTTCGTACATGGATCCAATCTCGGATTTCATGGCTTCTTGCCATTTATTGGAATCTGGGCTCATCATCGCTTCCTCATATGTCTCGGGGTCATCGGTGTTATCCACCAACATGACACTCATAACGGGATCATACCAATCTGGAGTGGTACGAGTTCTCGTTGACCTCCGAGGTTCTGTAGCAACTTCAACCGAAGTTTCATGATCATCATCATTAGCTTCCTCTCTAATTGGTGCAGGCACCATAGGAACTTCTTCCGGTGCTGCGCTACTCGCAATTTCGAGAGAAGGTTCGACAACCTCGTCGAGTTCTACTTTCCTTCCAGTCACTTCTTTCGAGAGAAATTCCTTCTCTAGAAAGGATCCATTCTTGGCAACGAAGATTTTGCCTTCGGATCTCTGGTAGAAGGTATACCCAATAGTTTCCTTTGGGTATCCTATGAAGACGCATTTTTCCGCTTTGGGTTCTAGCTTGTCCGGCTGTAACTTCTTTACATAGGCTTCGCAACCCCAAACTTTAAGGAACGACAATTTAGGTTTCTTCCCAAACCATAATTCATAAGGTGTCGTTTCAACGGATTTAGACGGTGCCCTATTTAAAGTGAATGCGGCTGTTTCTAATGCATAACCCCAAAATGATAGCGGTAAATCTGTAAGTGACATCATAGAACGAACCATATCTAAGAGAGTTCGATTACGACGTTCGGACACACCATTACGCTATGGTGTTCCCGGCGGTGTCAACTGTGAAAGTATTCCGCATTTCTTCAAATGCTCGCCAAACTCGTAACGTAGATATTCACCTCCACGATCAGAACGTAGAAATTTAATCTTCTTGTTATGTTGATTCTCTACCTCACTTTGAAACTCCTTAAACTTCTCGAAAGTTTCGGACTTATGTTTCATGAAATAGATATACCCATATCTACTCAAGTCATCCGTGAAAGTAAGAACATAACGATAACCACCGCGCGATGCTACACTCATTGGGCCACACACATCGGTATGTATGATTTCCAATAAGTCCGTAGCTTGCTCCATCATACCAGAAAATGGAGTCTTAGTCATTTTTCCCATCAGACATGCTTCGCATCTTTCAAGTTATTCGAAATCAAGTGATTCAAGAAGTCCATCGGAATGGAGTTTCTTCATACGCTTCACTCCAATGTGACCAAGACGACAGTGCCACATATAGGTCGAGTTATCGCTTGATTTCAACCGTTTAGCCTCAATGTTATTAATATGTGTATTTCCACTATCGAGATTCAATAAGAATAGACCGGCTATCAAAGGTGCATGTGCATAAAACATATTACTCATAAAAATCGAACAACCATTATTCTCGGACTTAAACAAGTAACCGTCTCGCAATAAACAAGATCCCGATATAATGTTCATGCTCCACGCAGGCACCAAATAATAATTATTTAAGTATAAAACTAATCCCGATGGTAGATGAAGAGGTAGCGTGCCGACTGCGATCACATCAACCTTTGATCCGTTTCTCACGCGCATCGTCACCTCATTCTTCGCTAGCTTCCGTTTATTCTGCAGCACCTGTTTCGAGTTACAAATATGAGCAACCGAACCAGTATCAAATACCCAGGCACTACTACGAGTACTAGTGAGATACACATCAATAACATGTATATCGGATATACCTTTCTTCTTGATGTTGCCGTTCTTCAAATCCGCCAAGTACTTTGGGCAATTCCGCTTCCAGTGACCCTCTTGCTTGCAGTAAAAACACTCAGTATCAGGCTTAGGCCCAGCCTTGGTCTTCTTCGCTGGTGCGGCAACTTTCTTACCGCCCTTCTTGAAGTTTCCCTTTTGCTTAGACTTGCCTTTCTTGAATTTGGTGGTCTTATTGACCAACAACACTTGGTGCTCTTTCTTGATCTCCACTTCTGCAGACTTCAACATAGCAAACAGTTCTGGCAACTGCTTGTTCATGTTCTGCATGTTGTAGTTCATCACAAAGTTCTTGTAACTTGGTGGTAGTGATTAGAGGACACGGTAAATCCCCAAAGCATTAGGAATCACTATACCCAAGCTTTGAAGTTTGTTTGCGTGCCCAGACATCTTAAGCACATGCTCACTGACGGAGCTGCCCTCTTCCATCTTGCAGTTAAAGAACTTTTCAGAAGCCTCATAACTTTCAATTGCCGCATGAGTCTCAAAGATAATTTTTGAGATCCTCGACAATATCATATGGGTCTGAATTCTCAAACCTTGTCTGAAGCTCCGATTCCAAACCATACAAGATAAAACACTGAACTATGGAGTACTGATTCTTCCGAGCGAGGTAAACATTCTTTACTTCATCGGAAGCATCAGCTGCAGGTGGGTCACCCAGCGCTGCATCCAGCACATAGGTCAAATTACCTGCTGTGGGGACAATCCTCAAATTGCGGAACCAATCCGCGAAGTTGCTTCCATTGTTTTTCAACTTTTCTTTCTCTAGGAACGCATTAAAATTGATGGTAGGGGCTGCCATTGATCTACAACATATTTGCAATAGTTTAGACTAAGTTTATGACAAATTGAGTTCAAATTAATAATAAAGTTAATCTAGGTGAACTCCCACTCAAAACAATATCCCTCACATTGTTTTAGTGATCACACGAACCAAATCCACTACATCAACACCGATCATCACGAGAGTTGATATAGTTTCAATGGCGAACAATCGTCATGTTCATCATATCTACTATATGATTCATGCTTTACCTTTCGGTGATCCGTGTTCCGAGACCATGTCTATACATGCTAGGCTCGTCAAGATCAAACCTTAGCTTCCGCATGAGCAAATCTGGCTTGCTCACGTTGTATACACTTGCAGAATCTAACACACCTGATCATCACGTGGTGCTTCGAAACAACAAGCTTTAGCAACGGTGCTAACTAAGGGTGAACACTTTATGACTTGAAATTCATGTGCATGAGGGATCATCTTATAATGCTACCGTCGTCTACTAAGCAATACAAGATGCATAAAGGATTAACATCACATGCAATTCATAATATGTGATATGATATGGCCTTTCTTCTTTGTGCTTCCGATCTCCATCTTCTAGCACGAACATGATCTCCATCATCACCGGCATTGCATCAAGGTCAATGATGCCTCTCCATGGTTGTCGTCCACCGGCATCAACTATTACAACTACTTTGAATAGACACGCGGGTCTTAACATAAATTAAAGACAACCATATGGCTCCTGCCGGTTGCCAACTTACAATAAGGAACATTGCATACATCAAATATAATCACAATCATGGCCATATCACATCACAGCACACCCCTGCAAAACAAAGTTAGACGCCTCTACTTTCTTTGCATATTTTACGTTGTTTGGGGCTTTCAATAAGTGTCGTTCTAACTTACGAACATGAACCACAACATTGATACTAGTATTGTTAATCACCCGTTGTAAATTGGATCTTAACTATGCTAGGAGAAATAGGCACCCGCAAAGCCACTTATGCAATACAAGTTGCATGTCAAGCGTGGAGCAAGTCTCATGAACAATTTCATGTAAGGTTAGCCCGGGCCGCTTCATCCCAACATACCGCAAGATGCAAAGTACACAAGAAGCAATCGACAATAAAAGCATCAACGCCCATAATGACCATTGTGTTCTACTCGTGCAACAGATCTACATATAGACACGGCTCTGATACCACTGTAGGGTTTCGTAGCATGGAAAACAAAAATTTTCTATCGCATACAAACAAACAAGCCAAGATCTATCTACTAGATTGTAGCAACGAGTTGATGGAATAACTTACCCTCGAAGATTCCAAAGTGTTTAACGAGAGCGGATTCTCGTGGGTGATGTAGTCGTACTCTTCCCGATCTCAAGATCGCGTAGACGATCCTTCCGGCGCTGCGTTCCGGCAGCGCTCCCGCAGTCGGTCACACGTTCGGTACTCGACGAAGACCTTCCTCTCCCTTATTCCAGCAGGCAGCGGAGGTTGTAGTACTCTCCTCGCGATTCCGGCAGCACAACGGCGTGGTACCGGAAGTAGAGGGGAGATCTCGCAGGGCTTCGCCTTAAGCCGGAGCGAGTATGGTGGAGTATGAGAGAGTCCTCGGTGTTCTAGGGTTTAGATACACCAAGGAGGGGATGCTAGAGCCGGCGGCTAGGGTTCCGGGGACCCCCAAGTCGGCGGCTAGGGCAAAAACCCTAGGGGGTGGCGGCGGCTATGGTGGGCTGCAGCTTCTAGGGTTTGAGGTGAGGGACTTGTGTGTACTAGGAGGGAGCCCTGCCCCTCCTTATATAGGCGGAGGGGCCGGCGGCCAAGGGGAGGGAGGGGAGTCCCTCCCCAACTCTGCTTGGGTGGTGCGCCGGCTTGGGGAGGAGGACTCCCTCCCCAACTCGGTTTCACACCCCCTCCTCTTTTCCTCTTTCCAATTTTAGCCGTTTGACTTTTCAAATTAGCTATTTGACTTTTCAAATTAGGATTCAATTTAATCCTTTATTTGGAACAGCGAGGACACTTAGTACATGATGAAATCATTCCAATATGCAATGACACATTCATGTACCCCTTCCCCTCCGGAGTGCCGGACATTCCGGAACCTTCTAGAACATTCCCGATGAAAACACCGGAATTATTCCCCAACTCCGAAACGGGACTTTCCTTATATGAATCTTATTCTCCGGACCATTCCGGATCACCTCGTGATATCCTGGATCCCATCCGAGACTCTGAACAACATTCGGTCTCTTTCTCATAATACCATAACTACTCAAACAACGTCGAATCCTTAAGTGTGTCTCCCTACGGTTCGTGAATTATGCGGACATGATCGAGACACTTCTCCGAACAATAACCAATAGAGGAATCTGGAAATTCATATGGCTCCCACATATTTCTACGATTACTTTGCGATCGAATGAACCACTTACATACGATACCAATTTCCCTTTTTCTCACGATAGTTTACTTATCCGAGGTTATGATCGTCGGTATCTCTGCATACCTAGTTCAACCTCGTTACCGATAAGTACTCTTTTCTCGTTCCCGTGATATGTGATCCCTTGTGAGCCAGTCACATGCTTGCAAGCTAATTGGATGACATTCCACCGAGAGGGCCCAGAGTATATCTATCCGTCATATGGATGGAAAAATCCCACTCTTGATCCATGTGTCTCAACCAATACTTTCCGAACACTCAATGTCACCTTTATAGCCACCCAGTTACGGTGTGGTGTTTGATGTCATCAAAGAATCCATCCGGTAAAGGTGATATGTATGATCTCATGGTCGAAGGAATTAGGTTACTATGTATCAGAAAGCATATAGCAATTGAACTATTGAAATGACTTGATCTTTATGCTACACTTATCTATAGGAGTATGTCCACCAGATCATTCTCCTAACGATATGATCTTGTTGTTGATAACATCTCAATGTTCATGATAGGGAAACCACAATCATTTATCAACCAACAAGCTAGTGATGTATAGAGGCTATACTAGGGACTTCAAATTAAGTTTACAAATCACACAAGTATCAATGTTTCCTTGTTAATACTATTATAGCATGAATGTAAACATTTATCATAAACACAAAGATATAATAATAACTACATTTATTATTGCCTCTAGGGCATATCTCCAACAGAAATTCGCCAAAGGCCGCCTTCGTCAACTCACCCGCGGGCTGATGATCCTGCATTGGATCTTAGCCAGCGGAGAAGCAGCGTGGCTTCCATGGAGGTTTGGGCTGATGATCAAGAACTGTTGGATGATGCACCGGCTCCTCACTACCCCGTGGATGATGTCAGAAATATGGCACAATGTGATCTACATCAACCAATGAACAACCTATCCTTCAAGGTGGCGATCGGCACTGCTTTACCTTGTCTACCTGGAGCACTCCACCATTCACTTCCGATTCCACCAGGCTATGCTCGTATCACGGTGGATGACATAGTGGAGGATTTTGCGGACCTAGAGATCGAAATCGCTATGCCTGAAGGCCTTACGAAGCTAGGAGATGTCAAGTGAAACATCATTCTATGGAATAAGAAGTACATCAAGTTTCCAGGCTCGGCGCCAAGGCCACCGACTCCGAGGATTCCAAGTCCACCCCGCATCGAATATCGTCAACCTCCAAGTCCACCCCAACCCGATTATCGCCAACCTCCAAGTCCACCCCGCCCCGCTGACGATCGCCGCAGCAGGAGTACATCAACTCGATCCCCGCCTCCGTGCAATACTCGATCTCCGCCTCCTCCTCCGTGCAATACTACTACCTCGTCGAAGAAACGGAAGTTCGACGGTCCCCCGCGCCCCACATTGAAGAAAGGTCAAACGGCGAAGATAGTCGACATCCCGCCGGCTCTTCCAAAGAGACCTTATGACAAGACCGATGAGGAAAGTAACGCGGATGTGGCTGCCCAAGTTAAGGCGCATTTTGCACCCAAAAAGCCTGAGCCAAAGCCGATATATAATGAAAAAACCAAAAAGTAGGCTAAGTCCTTTCTTGAGAAACCATCCCAGATATCGATGAATCTAGAATCAAACTATGACCGGGAGATTATTAAGCAAGCACAGAAGAAAAAAATCACAAGTGCAAAAAGCGGGAAGCAAGTTGCCTAGCTCGGAGCACAGAAGAATCAATCGGTAGCCCCGCTCAAAGTCATTTCAGACCTCGACAAGGCCTTCAGAGCTGAAATGGATATGGACATGCAAATAATGGACCCCACAGCCCGTAATAATGCTGCACTTATGGGAATCACTGTATCGCAGGCCAAAGCACTTGCTACCGAAGCAAATATGTCTCTTGGTCAATATTTAGGCTATGAAGATATGCCAGTGGGTCAGATAGTATGGCAGTATGTCCAAGAGGAGCCTCTAGTCAGTAATGAGGAGCTCGCGCGTCTATCCACATATATGAGAAATCTGCACGAATGGTACATGTCGCAAGCAGAAAAAAAAGCATCAGAAAGATTGGTTTCCGGTGGACGTTAGAAAGGAGCATCACTTCAAACCATACTCGATACAGGTTCAAATGACCGAACTGTTTCAGTTATACAACTAGCGCTTCCTCGACAAATCTATCATTGGTTGCTACTGTTTGTAAGTGATTTATTTCTATAGTTAAGTTTGTGGCTCAGCTTGTTCAATGCATTTAATATATTATCCTAACTATATATCCTTTTGTATGATTATATTATATTCTGCAGAATGAAGATGCTTGAATGCAAAAGAGCTAGAAGATACGATGTTGGGTTCATTGACCCATATATCGTTGATGAACGTTAAAGAATCACCCCAAGGACGTGGAGGAAGACCTGTGCAGGTTCTTAACCGAGAATAATTTTGTTAAGGAAATACTATTTCCTTACAACTTCAAGTGAGTGTTTATATTTTGTACACATTTTATTTTTGCTTACTGGATGAGCTATGCATGTATGCTTATGTAAACGTCCGCAGATTCCACTGGATCTTGCTAAACATTCAAGTTGACAACTCTCTAGTTGAAGTCTACGACTCATTAAGTTGGGACCAAGAGCAGTGGAGCGACATGAAAGCAATGCTCCATAAGTAATTTCAATCATTATTGCATTATATCGTCCTATTTCATTCATTTCCTGATATCAAGTAATTAATAACTCCTTTGTTCATTTTCTTTGCCGAGCAGGTGTTGGACACGGTTCAGACAGAAAATACCAGGTCCATTCAAAGAGGAGTTAACTTAAAATAGTGAAGAGTTTACAGCAGCCACCGGAAACTCATTTATGTGGATACTACGTCTGCGAGTACATCCACGAGTTGACCAGTGAGCGGAAAGTTTACTCACATTATATTTATGATTTGCGGGAGAAACTAGAGCCAGACCAACGCATAAGAGCAATTCAAGAGGAGCTGGCGGGATTTATGATGAAGGAAGTCCTTGATGTACATGGAGAGCATTATGCGGATGACGTGGAACTCTATTTGCCTTAGTCATCTCCATGTAGCTGATATGATATATATATTCATCAATGACCATGTAATTTCAAAACATTTCTTCCTTTTTATATGATTGATTATATGTATGCTTGCAAGGGATTGATTAATTATATAAATGCATCGACGTGTAGTGTGTATGTAGTAGCGTATAATATGTATACTGAAATATATGTTTGAATTATAGTGAAACACAAAACGAAAAAGGAACGAAATGGCAAAAAAAAAGAAATACACAATCTCTGCCGCGGCAGGAAACCTTATAGTCCCGGGTGATGTTACGGCCCGGGACTAAAGGGTTTCCGCCCCCCGCGGCGCTGAAACAGCCACGTGGCTGTTATCAGTCGCGGGCCGTAGCGAGCTGGGACTAGAGGGGGGGCCTCTAGTCCCGTTTTCGCAGTCCCGGGCCCAAAACCGAGACTAAAGCTAGTTGCAGCCCGAGACTGCAGGCCCTTTTTCCACCGATGCATGTTTATGTGAGTGGAGGCTTTTCATTTTGAGTGGTAGCTCCACCCACATGAATGTGGAAGAGGTGGGGGCAGCCACCATGGATGTGGCACCATGCCCCTTGGATGCCCCCTCTCCCTATAAAAGGCCCCCCTCTCCTCCTCTCATATTACACCTCCTCGTGAAGGATCTCTCTCCCCCGTTTAGAATTTCTCCATGGTCTCGGATCAGCGAGATACATGTTTCCGGTGGCTTTTTCTGGAAGTATTTGTTGCTTCCGCTGCTTCGCTGGAGTGAGGGCGCGGAGGTTGTCAGGATACCCGAACATGTGTGTGATCACGGATGCACCACCGCTTTGCGGTGCTAGACTTGATGGTGCTGGACCTGCTGGACCGGATGGACTTCATCACAATCTTGAGATCGGTAAGCGTTCGACTACATTATCCGCGAGTACAACCTCGTTAAAGCTTTTCGGTCTTCGAGAGTATGTATTCTATGGATGTATATCCACCCGTTGCTTGTATCTAGTAGATAGATCTTGGTACTTAGTTGTTCCCATTGTAGGAATTTTTTGTTTTCTACGCTACGAACCCTACAGTGTCTCCTCCACCTCTCTTTGCTCGGTGGTGGGATCAACCTCTTGATCGTCAAAGTTGAGGTCGTCGATCCCGGTGGCATGTCTACTGTCCAATTCGCTCGTGAAGGAGGCCACCTCCGACTCCACCACACTATATTTCATCAAAACAACATCATCGTGTGTCTACAAATCGCAAACTGATGAGAGGAGAGGAGAAAGGGAGATTTTTTACCTTGTCGACGATCCATCGAGCACCTCACGCTCGTCGACGTTGACAATGGCCGCCTGTGATGGCCGTCCTCGGGGAGGGTTCGTCGTCAAGGCCTTGCGCGTTGAAGAGGCAGCTGCAGCATTCGGCAGCGCCGCCTCGACCTTCTTCCTCTTCTTCTTGGTCGCCACCTCCGCGAGCGCCACTTTTGCCGGAGTCATCTTGCTCTGCCACCGGCCGGCCACATGAACAAGGGGAGGACGCGGTGCCACCTCGGGAGCCTCCACGCGCTTGCCGCCGGACGACCATAGGAACCAGGGGAGGACGCGGCGCCACCTTGGGAGCCTCCACGTTCTTGCCGCCGTCTAGGCCTTGACGGTCGTGCCGCCCGACCAGACCACGTTGCTGGCCCAATCTTTTTCCACCCGAGGCCGTGGCGGAGATCTCTGATTGCGGCGGCGTTGGTGCGTCTCCGATGCCGGGATGGTCGAAGAAGGTGCGCTGGAGATCTGCGCGTCGATTGCGGGCGGAGTCGGCGACATCAGCGCTGGTGGGGAGGAGGGCGGGAAAGAATGGCGGAGGGCGGGAAGAGGAGGTCGGGAGGCGGGAGGTTTTCTCGGAAGTGGCCTCAGAGGAGTAAATTTAGGAGTCGGCCGTCATTTTTACTCATCCGATGAGTATAATTTTACTTCTCTAACTGTTTAGGAGTTCGGTTAGGTGTCGCCGCTTCGTATTTTTATTTCTCTAACTGATTTTTTTTACTTCTCTAACCGATTTTAGGGGATCGGTTAGAAATGCCCTTAGGCCCAACTTGGTCATTGAAGCCCGAGATGCCCTTAGGCCCAACTTGGTCATTGAAGCCCGGGCTCTCCAGTTTGGGTATACCAAAAGGTCAATATCCCTGCGTTCATGGTGTATCCAAGCATAACGGTGAAAATTTTAGGAGGTAACTTCAATACCTTGCTTTTTACGAAAGCAGACCAAAAGTATATAAGCATTCCTACGGGAAAACTAGTGATATAAGTAACCAGTTTTTACCAGACTACGCAACGAGAGCAACACCCCCAAACATGAAATAACCAAGCTAATAGGCTACAAGCAAAATCCTAAGTATAGAGACAAACACCAGTTCTAGGCTGGAGCAGTCCCATGTAGATTGTGTAAATTCAGCACTAGGCATATGTCCAACAAAGCTTCACCGATCGCCATAGTGCAGTAATTGGCCAAATTTTGCAAGGATTGACGCTTGATGAACACTGAGTACTGTCATTGAGAGAGCTCGTCTTAATGTTGTTGTCTTGGCCCATACCCGGTAGACTTTCTCTCAGTGTGCATTGTTACCTGTATGCACCAACATTGAACACCATCCTCTGAGATATATATTATTTTGGAGTCATACACTAGCGGACCTAAGGATGCCTTGCCAATGTCGCCAACCCGATAACCACGCCATGGACCATCCCGCTTTTGCCGCTCGCAGAGAGGCTTGTACTGGTACACACTCGATTCTTCTAGATGTCTTTTTTGTGCCCTTGCAATGTACACCTGGACAGAAAAATACATTTTCAATCTATCGGCATATGACCATGCATGCTAAACCATATATATGGGATTTGAAATTCCCAAGTATGCAAGAATGGAATGCCAAATTTTGTACAAAGGGAAATTAATACTATGTATTATATTCGTTCGTATTACTATTTGGTATCAGTCCAAATATATAAGTTGTGTATATTTTTGTTTCCTTTGATAGATAGTTACTCGATTTACTATATAGTTCTTGTAACAAAGAACTAACGTTATCAGATTCAAATGCAGAAGTACCTGCCTACAATTATGATGTTGTAGTAGTATAACATAAGCTGCATATTAGCGGAGTAACTGTTGGTCAAATCCTATTTTTTCTGACTTTAATTGGGTTGCCACTCAAACAAAACCTTAATTAGATATCCCTTATCGACCAAAAGATACAACAAAAGCTGAAACAAACCCAGTACAAGGTTATAAAGAATTTTTTCTGATACACGAGACATCCCCGTAAAAACTCCCAGCCTAGCCTTTCATTATGCGGTAATATCCCTCGAAAAATCGAGCCAGCATTCTCAATAGTAATACGTAGCAGCACTAGTACGATCCAGTCATTCATTATGCGGGAAAAAAATAAACTGCGAACCAGGTTGACATATATACATACCTCCCGGCCGTTGATAACATGGCGTGGGTCGGCGAGGGCACGGCCAGCGTCACCGGGGCTAGAGAACTGGACGAAGGCGCAGCAGCGGGGCTCACCAGTAAGGCGGTACGTCGGAATGAAGATGTCGGCCACGTCCCCGTAGCGACCGAAGTAGTTGCGGAGGTCCACCTCACCGGTTCCTGGGGCCATGTCATCTATGTACAGCCTCCCATTTGGATGCAGCTTGCTCATCGCCGGTGGCATGCTGGTGTTTGGTTGGACCACACTGTAAACACAATCGTACAAGGAACCGTTCAGAAAGCAAGGCAACAGAGCATGAATTTGAAAGACCACTAAAAATTATTATACAGATCATATGAAAGTTGCGAGGCAACCAATGCAAATCGCGGAATCAGATTGGAAGAACAGGAGTGATCGTACTATCATAGGGGACAACATCTTGGAGAACAAAGCTAGAGTTTGATTTCCTGTATGTGTGTGTGCTTGAGAGAGAGAGAGAGAGAGGGGGGGGGGGGGGGGGGGGGGGCTTACACACTCGATTCTTTCAAATGTCTTCTTGGTCGTGCCCTTGCAATGTACACCTGCAAGAAAAGGCATTTTCAATCTATCACCCTATAACCGCACAAAACCATGTATACGGGATTTACAGGTCCCAAGCAGACATGAATGGAAAGCCAAATTCTGTACAAAAGGAGATTAAATCCCAGTCCACTTTCTCTTGAAAAACTGGCTCTACATTCTCACTAGTAATATGTAGCAGCACCATGGTTTTCACATTCAGTTTCACTTGAATTGAACCAAGTATTTGAAAAAAACATTATGAAAACACTTGAATTAATGTCTATGTACTACTGAAATTGCTGAAATATTTTGCCGAAAGGTCAATATTTCAGTGTCTACTGAAAATTCAGTGAATTTCGTCAAAATCTCACTCAATGACAGCACCACCAGTGCACGCAGCGCAATACGATCAGTCATTCGTTATGCGGGAGAAAGAAGAAACTGCCAACCAGGTTGCCATAGGGTACCTTACCTCCTTGCCATTGATGACATGGCAAGGGTCCTCGAGGGCGTGGCCGGCGTCACGAGGGCTAGAGAACTGGACAAAGGCGCAGCAGCGAGGTTTGCCGGTGAGGCGGCACGTGGGAATGAAGATGTTGGCCACGTCCCCGTAGCGCCCGAAGTGGCGGCGAAGGTCCGCGTCGCCGGTGCCTGGTGCCATGTCATCTACGTACAGCCTCCCGTTTATATGTAGCCTGTTCATCGGCGGTGACTTTGACAATGCTGGTGTTTGGTTGGACACTGTGGACACAATCGTAAAAGGAACCTTTCAGAAAGCAACTTGAAATAGTACAAATCATACGAAAGTGGCGACGCAAAAAACACCCTCAGAATCAGATTGGAGAGACAGTAATTTGATCATAGGGAACATCATCTTCATGGAAAACCTGACGAAAGCTAGGGTTAGGGTTTATACAAGAACAGGATAGTGTGTGTGCGCGCACGCTTAGTGTGAGTGAGAGAGAAGGGGAGAGAGAGAAAGGAGACACCTAGTCGTCGAGGACCTCGCCGGAAAAAGGCGTGATCGCTGCTCCCTGGAGACGACGAAGTCGACCGGAGAGAGAAGGGGTGGTTTTGTAAACGGACACGGCGGCCAATACGCGTCAGTTAGAAGCCGATTGAGGGCTTGTTCACTTGAGCCGGGATTATAGCGGGCGATGCTCGCGCCGCCTGAAAGGGTGCGGGCTGGCCCAGTAGACGCATTATACTTTTTTCTGTTTTGTTTTTTCTTATTTTATTTTAAACTCTGAACAGTTCTATAATAATGATTTATTGCAAACATTTTTGTATATTCATAAAGATTATCAAATGTCATATTTTTTTTCAAAAAAACATGAACTAAAATTAAAAAATCATGAACAATTTTAGAAAATAATGAAAAAAAACTGAAAATCACGAATCAGAATTCATGGAATATCATGAAGAAAATTTAAAAATCATAAAACAGTTTTAATAGTTATGAGCCAAAATCCAAAAATTCATGAGCCAAAATTAGAAAATCATGAAGAAAATTTCAAAAATCATAAACCAATTTGGATAATCATGAACCAAAATTCTAAAATTCATAAACCAAAGTTAGAAAATCATGAAGAAAAATTCAAAAATCAAGAACCAATTTCAAAAACTATGAACCAAAATTCAGAAAAACATAACTTTTTCACGAACTAGTGATTTTTTAGAAAAATAATGATTTTTAAAAACATAAACAAAAAATAAAAATTAAATAAAAAAGAAAACCGAAAAAGAAAGAGAAAAAGGAAAACAGAAAAAAAGTAAAAGTAAAACAAAAAAGCCTTGCGCCCCCTGTGCGGTTGGCGCCTGCACCGCCAGCGGGCGACTTATAGTATTTCCGAATTATAGCCATCAAACATACTGACACGGTTTAGTTTCAAGCCCAGCAAAAGTTTCATCTTGGGTTAGGCCTGGTGTGTATTAATTTCCAATTCACCTGTTGCAATCGCGAAATCCTATAGGTTGGCATATGTGGCTTAGACATATGTCGCCCGCCTTTTCATTGATGGGCCGGTGCATTTATTTTCTGCATTTGCTGTTTCTCCATGTTGCGTGTGAGCCAAGCTGGTTCCTCCCGTTTTTAGGATGTTTACTTATTAGTACACAAATTGATAAGCCCGTGCTCTAAGGAGCCAAAGTTAGACACAATCTGATTGATCCACCCAAGTCGACAAGCTAATTGGTGAAAAGGGCTATTTTAGCATGAATTGTCTAACGGCACACAAAACTTTTGGATACAAAATATCGCTGTAACTTGAGTCAAGTTGGGCCCGCCTTATCAGTTTTCCCATTATTTAATTGTTATTAGGATTGACATGTAGACTGCATCATTGGCGCCCACATCCACCATTTCCCATTCTTCTTCTCGACACCACTCTCCTCCCCAAATTGGAGCTCGATGTTGCTCTGGAGGCAGCCATGGCACGAAGCAGGGAAGAGAATTCATGGACAGAGATGATATGTCAACAGGGTGAACCTGCTCGGCCCTGCTCTCCTCCTCCTAAATATATATGAGTTCGCTGTCGATGTGGTCGCATCACAGACCACAACGCCTTCATGTTCTCATCCACATGACGCATGTATGGCGTTTGACACAATGCCAACAAGGTTAATACTCCTTCTTGTGAATGAGGCAGAATGACATATATAAATGTGTTGCTTATTCGATATTCCTTTGAAATTTCTAGCTCTATGTAGAACAAAAAGAGAGAACCTAAATGGAATTGATGATGACAAGAGTGGTTTGTACTATACATGGCATCACCAAGGTCTTGTAGATGAGGCATTGTACAAACATGGTGGAGTTCACTAACCATTCCACCTATTCTAGAAACAAATCCATGAGCATCTTAATGCAAATA
The DNA here is from genome assembly GCA_910589765.1 of Avena atlantica. Classification (NCBI taxonomy): domain Eukaryota; kingdom Viridiplantae; phylum Streptophyta; class Magnoliopsida; order Poales; family Poaceae; genus Avena; species Avena atlantica. The sequence continues at coordinate 434,547,485 of OU342733.1, read as the reverse complement.
CAAGAGGAGAAAGCTAGATTCATCTCATCAATCATGAATAGGTGGCACATTCTTGTTATGCCTTCTAATGCATAACAATAACACTATTTATCATGTAAGACTAGGTGGTATTTATCATGTATGACTACGTGGTATCACTAGCTATGGTTTGTATAAGGATGCTATCGGTTTATATGCACTATGCATTTTATATTATGTATTGTTACACATTTATGTGTGGAATTGTAACAATTGTTTGGAATTCTATTTTTAGAGACACTTCATTTTCATTGGGTAACTGAATATATAATTTTCAGAAAAATAAATAAACATAATTTGGTTTATATACATATTCACACATAAGATACATCATGTCATTGTCTCACAATGATGCATAACCGAATAAGCACAACTTAGTCTTACACATAGCCACAATATAGTGATCATAAAAGTTAGGCTTTAACTAAAGATAGCTAGTTCCTCCAATCTGTAAATAAAGAAATAGTTGGAGCCGGTGGAATCGCGGGAATGAACCACATTGGTGCCACATCATGTTCAGCATATCTAACCTCCATGTACCCCACTTCTGAGCCAATGAAAGGCCCCCACTGACTTGCATGTGTTTCTAATAAGGACTTGGCTAAGGGTTAAGATGATATGCGCATTGATACCCTTGATCCAGATTACAGATGTAGTATAGCTTGTCTTTCCCCGAGAAGACGTAGGTATATCAAACCTTGGGAAGAACTCGCTATGGTGTAAGATTATGTCAAGAAGACCACAAAAACTCGTAGTATCTTTGTTTATTGGACCTTCCACGTTTACTCTTTGTGGTTTGTATCAATGGATGGAGATATATATATATACCAAGCCTAAGAATTCACCTGTAGGTATACACATATTAGGGATAGAGATAATGTTAATAGTCTCGTTCATGGGTTGTGATTTATATCGATAAAGAATGCGGGTGGTACGTCTGTAGCTACTATAGTAATTGCCAGCCACATCTGCTATAGATTTTTTTCCAACCGCGGTACCACCGCCACGCGGGGTTACACAACTATTAAGTAAAACAGACAAAAACTTTATAATCAATGACTGATAACCCCCAATAGTTCCTCTCAATATGGAAATAGGGTATCGATCCACAAGAGAAAGAAGGAAAAGCTATTTATTCTCTGCAACTAAAGTGTCACAAGTTTTAGTTATATATGCACTAAACAAGTTAAAGGAGCAAAGAGGTTGATTTAATATAAAGAAGTAAAGTCAACAAAATAGTAAATATAAAAGTGTCCCAATCCTTTCCAATGCAAGAGGACAAGACAAAGGTTTTCTATTATAGGAATGGACTTGGGTTCATGGGTTCACTCAATCCTCTCTCTCCATCTATGGTGGTGATCATGTTATAGATACTAAAATTACACATAATTTCCATGCTTTAATGCTAACTTCTATTATGGCTTCATGTCCTAAAACACATAGTTGAAAGAAATACCCATTTGTGTTGTTGTGTCACCCTCGTAAGGCTAGCGTGTGGTTATTATCACTCCACCATGTCATAGTTCTCCCTTTTTACACCCAGATAAGGATGTTTATGTTTGGATGCATTGTTGTCACTCAATACATATTCACTTGGCTACCCCTTACCTACATACATCATACTCCTTAATGGTAAAACACTTGAAACACTAGTGGAATAATTTATTTGTTGTGCGCATTACCACATCTCTCGATTCCACCTACACTTGGTGTTTTCAAGCACCTCATGGAATGGGTAAACAAGGCATTATGAGTAGACCATTACATGTATCATAAAAGTATATCCAGAATGTCACAAACCATAAAATACCAACATAATGGTAGATACATAACAAGTATCATCTCATGCCACAATATCCACCGTAGGAACTACATAGATAGATCCATGATCATGAAAGGCACCAATATGGACTTGAACAATGAACATACATAGAGAGATTGGATCAAGTTACTGCCACAAACCCATAGTCCAGGGGTGGAATAATCCCCTCTCATAGTGGAGAGCGATGAGGAGTCATTGGTGAAGGAGGAGAGGCTACCGTAGGCAATTCCGGTAGTGGTCCCCCCCTCCAATCTTCCTCAGGCAGTGGCCTGAAGACTCCCTATTTTATGGTTTTCGATCTCTGCCTCCATATGTTCTAATATCGCGTCGAGAAACCTTTTTATAGAAGGTTTTAGGTTAAGATGAAGAGGATGGTGGTGGAATCGGCTGCATCCGAGCAACAGTGCGTGGCTAGGTAAGTACCCGCACCATGGGCCCCCATTTGCAGCTTGTTAAGCCCCTAGTGACATCCATTGTCCTCCTAAATTCACCTCTATATGTCAAGTTAGCTATAGGTTGTGCTGTATCAATGATTTCTATGGAAGGTGGTAAGATTATATATTGAGTAGTTATGGACCTAGGACCTTTGAAAATTTTGAATCATGCTCTCTGACCTTGCCCTTTTTGGAGTCTCGTAGCTTCTGTAAATTCAAAAATACTAATAGAAGGTATTTCCTGCTAGACAGAGTTAGAACTATAGAGAGGGGAATGTTCACAAAATCCCCAAAATCATTAATATCATGGGTAATAGCTACTAATATGATGCAATTACATGGGAATATGTGTCAATAAACTATACAGTTCATGTATGCATTTTACGTGCATCAATATCACCAAGCTTAACCTATACCCATCCTCGAGCATTGAGGTGATAAAACTACACATGGACTTTAGAGTTTGTTGACATGTTGAATATCATAAATCATGATTAGCGCTACACAAAGTTAAATGGTTCATTCTTTAAGGAATATCAACAAGAAAATGAGCTATGAAGTGATATCACTTATGTACTTCATATATGCTTAACAATATATTAACTTGCATAAAACAAATCAAATAACTATGGACCATTAAGCATATAAAGTGCAAAATAAAATCCTATATTGGTCTTAGAATCATCCTTTCACTTCTTATTTCTTCATTCCTAGACACTTTACTAATAAAAAGTAAGCGAGGATTAAAAATTTACTTATGCGATTTCTCTTTTCGTGCCCCTGGTTCATTAGTTGTAAGCGAGGATTAACCATTTACTGCATTTCTTATGCATATGTAACTAAATATTTTGTACTCTCTTAGGCAACATATGATGATGACGATGTTGAGACTGTTCCATTTCCAAAAAGTATGGTGGGGAGCAACTAGTAACTAGTAAGTTCAATTACAAACATCAAAACTGACTTGGTAGTGCTTTTTTGGTCTATTTAGTTGCTGGAACATTTTGTACAACATCAAAACTAAAGCAAACCTGAGTATTTATTGTTCGTTTGGTCACTTTAGTTGCTAGATTGTTTTGTACAGCATCAAAACTTAAGAAAAACTGACTTGATAGTGCTTTTTTGGTCTATTTAGTTGCTGGAACATTTTGTACAACATCAAAAGTGAAGGAAAAATGACTAGCTAGTGTTTACTTGATCACTTTAGTTGCTAGAATGTTTTGTACATCATAAAAAATGCAGCAAAACTGAGTTGGTAGTGCTTTTTTATCTCTCTAGTTGCTAGAATATCTCTATTACAACATCAAAACTGAAGAAAAACTAATTTTCTTTTGTTTGTGTGGTGAAGATTCAACATGATGGTTTACAAAGTGACAGGCAATGGCAAGTTAGCAATGATGTGCGGGGAAGGTGAACGAATGATGATGGAGTGGTGGTTCTTTTGTGGTTTAATTTCATGTTAAGACTAGTTATTTGATTGAGCTACATCTCATGTTCTACTTGTCCTATTAGTATATGTAATATGTTGAACTAAGTGCATGTGTTTGAGATGTATGGCACTCTATTGAACTAAATGCATGCATTCAGTGTGGTTGAACTTGTGGTACATGCTCTTGTTGTCTTTATTCATGCTTTTTGATACTTGTTTGCATGTATTCTTGATGAATTGTTGTTTATAATTGTGAAATATTACAACTTTTAGCAAAGGCCATGGCGAATTTTTTATTACATCGAGCCTTCAAGCCGGCTCGCAAGATTCGTCGAGCGGGATTCTCGATCCGCGAGCCTTGGTCAGAAGGTTTAGGCTTGGCTTTTCCGACCTTCGAGCCGAGTCGAGCCCGAGCCGAGCCCGAGCCGAGCCGAGCCTCGAGCTTCAAGTCCACCCCTAGATGTCACTGGGTTTTGCATGTAGAAGTTGATCACCACTCGTCTCACCTATTTACCTGTATCGATCCTTGGTGTCTCTGGTACCTGACAAGTCCTTAGATAGAGGAAATAGACAAGAATACAAATGACAAATCTAACATTCAATCACAATACAACATCCCATGAAATTAGAAGATGCACATAATATCGAGAGGCTTTACCTCAACCCGCAGCCCATGAGGGCTACTCACAAATGATTCTTAGACATTGTATATAAATTCTTAAGACAAATAGAAAATAGTCTTACAATTTTCTCCCAAAGCTTAAGCTCCCACGACGGCGGAGGCAGGGCAACGATCGGTGTTGTAGAGTGCTCCTCGCCGAGAGCGAGAAAAGATCGTTCGATCGGATGGGGCAAAGAGGGCAGCCAGCGGTGGACCAACCGCGGCTTGACCCCGCCACCATCACTACGATCATACGTGCCACTAGCGCACCCACCCTATTATCCACCGTCCCCAGAGCACGTCCCCTCCATCCATGCATATGCTCACTCTGCGGAAGCAGGTTCCTCGCGATGCCGCCCGCCGTCCCCACCTACTCCAACAAGGATGAGTGGAGCACACCTGAGGAGTACTCTCCCTCCACTGAAGAATCAGAGGGGGACAAGGTGGTGGACCGTGAATTCATGTACAACAATGATGTAGAGAGATTTGCGCTAGAGAAGGTGTTGTGCTGATCAGAGCGTGTCTTCACCGCAGAGCGGAAGCGCGAGAAGGACACTGAGGCGGCCATCATTGCGGTGGAGGGGTATAAGGCTAAGGAGGAGGTCACTGATACGTCGGAAATGTATCTATAATTTTTGATGTTCCATGCTTGTTTAGTATCAACTTGGTTATGTTTTGTCTACACTTTGAGGTATTTTTATATCTTTTCTGGAACTAACCTATTCACAAGATGCCACAGTGCCGGTTTCCTGTTTTCTTCTGTTTTTGGTTCCAGAAAGGCAGAAAATCAATATTCTCGGAATTGAACGGGACAAAAGCCAAAGTTATTATTTTCCCGGAGCAACACGGAACCACGAAGCAGAGCCAGAGGGGGCCACAGGGTGGCCGCACTCCCCTAGGGTCGGGCAATCCCTGGAGGCGCCTGGAGGGGGTGTGGGCCCCCTGGACCGCCACTGACCTTGATTCATGCGCCTATAAGAGCCTCCCGATGAGAAAACCCTAAAGAATCCAGAAGAAATCCACGAAAACCTTTGTAGCACCGCTGCCACCAAAGGGGAGATTTGGGGGACAGAAAGTCTCTATTCCGGCACCCTGCCGGGACGGGGAAGTGCCCCGGAGCCATCTCCATCGATCTCCATCGCCATCTTCATCACTGTTGCTAATTCCCATGATGAGGAGGGAGCAGTTCTTCCTCGAGGCTAAGGGCTCTACAAGTAGCTATGTGTCCATCTCTCTCTATATGCATGATCTTGTAGTCATGAGATTTGTAATCAAGTAGATCTACCTTGCTACTCAAGTGCTTCATTAGATCTCTGCTCTCCCCATGTGTGTGAAAGTGACAGCGTACACGCCATGGTGGCACTTAGGTTTGAGTCTACATAAATACTCTTTGTGCTTTAATAGATCTATGCTTTTCCCCCACGTGTGTGAAAGTGACAGCGTGGATACCGTGTGTAGCACTTTGGCTAGATTGAATATTTGTTCTGATTTATATTTGGAGTTGGATGTCTCTATGAAATTGTGGTGTTTGTTAGAACCATCTAGCGCTCAAGGTGACAGTGTGGGGTTATCTAGATTGGGGAAATCCCTACCGTGGATTAGAGTGTCCAACCGGAGAGTAGTTAAGAGTAGTATCATGAAGAGAGGATATTTATATGAGAGAGTGTTCACTAGTGAAAGTATGATCCCTAGGCCTTGTTTCTAAACATTGAAACACCGTTTGTTATTAGATCTGTTGCAAGTTGCTTGCTTCCTTCAGTTTGCCTTTAGTTTGTTCCTCCACGCCATCAGCTACTTTCTGGCACTGTTACCCCATGTCAACAACAAGTCAGAAGCTATTTTCTAGCACCGTTACCACTTGTATTTTACTATCTCTTCGCCGAACTAGTGCACCTATACACCTGACAAGTGTATTAGGTGTGTTGGGGACACAAGAGACTTCTTGTATCTTGATTGCAGGGTTACTTGAGAGGGAATACCTTAGACCACTTCCTCCCTAAGTTTGATAAACCTTGGGTAATCCACTTAAGGGGAACTTGTTGCTGTTCTACAAACCTCTGCACTTGGAGGCCCAACAACTGTCTACAAGAATAGAAGTGCGTAGACATCAAGCTCTTTTATGGCGCCATTGTCGGGGAGGTTTTGGACTTTTACCTTTCCTCCATGTCAAGCTCCATCAAAGTCTTTTCTGGCGCCGTTGCCGGGGAGGTAAGGTAAAAGGTACTCACATCCGTCGGTGTGAGTGCTCGAAGTTATTTCCTTTAGATTCTGCAATTTTGTCTTTTGTTTCTTGTTTTCACTAGTTAGGCTTAATGGAAAACAACAACAAAATTAGAGAGCTTTATAGTATTTATCTTGAGTTAGGACATGAAGTGTTTGAAGAGAAAATTAAAAAACCTATGGAACTTTATTTGCATGCTAATAGCAATGTTATTAGTATGAATTCTTTGGACACCATTATTGCTAATGCTATGGAAAAGTCGAAGCTTGGGGAAGCTAGTTTTGATGAAAATGATCTTTTTAGTCCCCTAAGCACGGGGGAGAAAAATTACTTTGATGATACCAAACCTCCAATATATGATGATTACAATGATGAGTATGATATTTTCAGTCCACCTACTATTGAGGAGAAAATTTATTGTGATTTACATGCCTCCTATATTTTATGATTATGGTGATGAGAATGATAGTGATAGCTATTTTGTTGAATTTGCTCCCACTACAATTAATAAGAAAGACTGCTTATGTCGAGAGTAATAATTATTTTATGCATGTGGCTCATGATAAGAATGTTTTATGTGATAGCTATATTGTCAATTTTATTCATGATGCTACTGAAAGTTATTATGAGAGAGGGAAACATGGTTTTATGTATCTCAAAAATATTAAGTTTTCCCTCTTTATGTTGATAATCTTGAAGTTGCACTTGTTTTTCTTTCCTATGCTTGGTGCTTTGTGCTTTCATGACTTGTTTATTTACAAGATTCCTATGCATAGGAAGTGGGTTAGACTTAAATATTTTCTTAATTTTCTTCTTGATGCTCTCTTTTACTTCAAATCGTATTTGTTATGTGAGCATCTTCTCAAACTATCAAGCCTAACTTAAAGGTGTTAAAGAAAAGTACTTGTTGGGAGATAACCCAAGAGTTTTCTTGAGTCTTGGAAGTTATTACTTCAGTAATGAGCTCTCCTTATCCTTTTTGTTTGCTTTTTTCCCCAAGAATAACCTCTAATGAGAGGGAAGTAAGATTTGGGGAGTTGCTGTCCCGAAACAGATTTCTGTCCTCCACCATAAAAATTCGTGAGGAGTCTCTGTAAATTGGATTGAGCTGAAAATTTACGAATAAATCCCCCAGTATGTTAGATAACTTTAGTTAGTTCAACACGTTTTGATTTGAGCAACAGAATATGTTCGAAAAAATCGGTTTCTACTTGTTGGTCTGTTTTGACATATTTCTGTCATTATTTGCATTAGCTTCTTATTGATTCCTTTTTTAGTCTCTTTAGGTGAATTGAGATTTTTGAAGGAGTTACTACAGTAGCTTGTGTTTTTAGTGAAAATCCTTGCTGTTCTAAAGCTTTTCCAGAGGTCTAGTATCTTTTGAATAAGCTAATGTTGCTAATGAAGATTGTGTGAAGTTTTGTATGAAGGAAAATATGCAGGTGTAGAGAAAGAATGATGTAATAAGATGAAGAATGGACAAAAGCTCAAGCTTGGGGATGCCACCCCATGTCACCCCAAGAAATATTCAAGAGGTATAAGCGTCAAAACTTGGGGATGCCCAAGGCATCCCCTTCTTCATCAATAAAAATCTTAGGTCTTTCTAGACACTTTGTTTTTATTGCTTCATGCACTGTTGTGTTGTTCTTAGAGCGTCTTAGTTTTTGTTTTTGGTTTTAGTTTGCTTGAGTAAGTTGGTTGGTTACACCACACTTCTTTTGGAGAGAGACACACTCTGTTTTCATTGCCTAGAACACTCTAGTTTTCATTTTTATTGTTTTGTGAGTGTTTACTTTTGCTAGCACTGCATTCAGCCTTAGTTTTCTTGTGCTTTTAGCTTAGAACTTTTTTGTTCTTCTTTGTGGATCTGTGAGACAAGCTCACTAATCTTTATTGATTATTATCTTTGTGAGTTGTTTCAAATAAGTTGTTTGGTGTTGGAAAAGAGTAGAAAGTTTCATACTTATAGTGGTACAAAAGGGAGCTTGTTTTTACTGTGGCTTAGACTTTATCATGTCATGCTAGATGTTGTTTTGACCTTATGCTTAGTGATTATTACTGTAGCATGTCTTGTTCCAAACAATTGGGATTGCTTAGTGTGCCTTAAAGAAATTATGCGTTGTTTTAGCATGCAAAAGCATAGTATTGTGGTATTCTCCTTTGATGCTTTGTTTGGGTTGACTTGGCACATGCTCACACCATGTTAATACTATGAACAAGTCACCATAGCCTCTATGATCATTTAGTACTTGACTTGTAGTACCACCCTATGCTTTGATTAGTAATGCTTTGTTGCTCTGCATGATTATGGCCATTATTGCTCTCTTAGTTGGTTGCTCCCAGTGTTTTGCTAGCCTCCACTTGTATGAGTAAGCTCTACTCATGCTTCCAACTCCCAATAAACCAAGTTATTCCAAAGTGTCCACTATAAACTCCTATGCATGGTGTGTTACACCATTCCAAGTATATTCTTGTTTTTAGCTATCTTCCAATTAAAAACTATTTTGTTATGTGAAAACTTAGTGATTAAATCCCTCACGAACTTGATGGCACACTTTATATTCTTTGCCCCTAATAAACTTAAACCATTGTGACAACTTTGTTGTATATGCTTGCACTTATACGTTAGAATTAGCAGAACCGTGCTGTCACGGGGAACGCTTTCAACATTGCACTTGTACTTTGTACTTAGTTGATATCATGTTCTTTTGTCTATGGATGTCACCGGTGTGAAATAAAGAGGGAACTTGTAAGTCCATGGAGTTTGTATTCTGTGTTAGAGAAATGACTGGACCGCTAGCCTAAGCCATGCCTAATCATGGTGGAAACTTGTGGCATCACCATAGTGAGCTATCTATGAAGCATCCTCAATAAAAATCTATGCATATGGTAAATAAAAAGATTACTGAGATGCTCATTGTATGCTTGCCTTGTCATTTTGGTTATGGGAAAGCTCTTGTACCATGTGCAAGGGGTACCCCGTTGGAGGTTCTCAATGATATGCAAATACTTACAGTGACAAGAACTTACCTGGACCCAAAGTTGAGTATGCATGAGGTGTGGCCCTCGTATTCAAGGGACTTGAGATTGCCAACTTATACTTCGTCAAGCATATACTCCATCTTTGCCACTTTAACCTTAACCACTTCAAGATGCTTATGATAGGGGAAATGAGGGCTGAAAGCTAACAAGTACCATAATTTTTGGAAGCTCTTTTTGAAACTTGTAATCCCTGCTTCCTTTACAAAAATAGGTCTTTCTTCCACCATTATTGAGTCTCCACCTTCTACCTTTAGGCACCATTAAGAGAGCATAGTTGTCATTCTGTGTCCAGTGTTCCAAAGCTTATTAATTGATGCATATTGTGATATTACTTGTTCTTCTGCTATTTGTTTGTAGTCACCCTTGTGAACTTTGAAGGTGTCCTATGCATCTATTTGCTACTCTATGAGGGACAAGCTGAATGCCACTATGCCATGTTTTTTGTATGTGAAACAAACAAACATTTTTCAATGCATATTATTCATGATATTTGTTTGTATCCTTTCATGTTGCATGCATAGTTACTTTGTCTTATTATTAGAACTCCATCTTTCATGCACATGTTTAGAGTCTTTGATCCCAGCTTTCAATGCTTGCAAATGGTTTGATCTTCATTGTGAAGGTGCATGTAACCTCAAAAATTATTCTTTTATCACTTACCTACTCGAGGATGAGCAGGAGTTAAGCTTGGGGATGCTTGATACGTCGGAAACGTATCTATAATTCTTGATGTTCCATGCTTGTTTAGTATCAACTTGGTTATGTTTTGTCTACACTTTGAGGTATATTTATATCTTTTCTGGAACTAACCTATTCACAATATGCCACGGTGCCAGTTGCCTGTTTTCTTTTGTTTTTGGTTCCAGAAAGGCTGAAAATCAATATTCTCGGAATTGGACGGGACAAAAGCCATAGTTATTATTTTCCCAGAGCAACACGGAACCACGAAGCGGAGCCGGAGGGGGGCCACAGGGTGGCCGCACCCTCCTAGGCGCGGGCAAGCCCTGGAGGCACCTGGAGGGGGTGTGGGCCCCCTGGACCCCCACCGACCTTGATTATTGCGCCTATAAGAGCCTACCGATGAGAAAACCCTAAAGAATCCAGAAGAAATCCACGAAAACCTCTGTAGTGTCGCTGCCACCGAAGGGGAGATTCTGGGGATAGAAAGTCTCTGTTCTGGCACCCTGTCGGGACAGCGAAGTGCCCCCGGAGCCATCTCCATCGATCTCCATCGCCATCTTCATCACCGTTGTTGATTCCCATGATGAGGAGGGAGTAGTTCTTCCTCGAGGCTAAGGGATCTACCGATAGCTATGTGTTCATCTCTCTATATATGTATGATCTTATGGTCATGAGCTTTATAATCAAGTAGATCTACCTTGCTACTCAAGTGCTTCATTAGATCTCTGCTATCCCCATCTGTGTGAAAGTGACAGCGTGCACGCCATGGTGGCACTTAGGTTTGAGTCTACATAAATACTCTTTGTGCTTTAATAGATCTATGCTTTTCCCCGCGTGTGTGAAAGTGACGGCATGCATACCGTGTGTGGAACTTTGGCTAGATTGAATATTTTTTATGAGTTATATTTGGAGTTGGATGTCTCTATGAAATTGTGGTGTTTGTTGGAACCATCTAGCGCTCAAGGTGACAGTGTGGGGTTATCTAGATTGGGGAAGTCCCTGCCGTGGATTAGAGTGTCCAACCGGAGAGTAGTTAAGAGTAGTATCATGAAGAGAGGATATTTATATGAGAGAGTGTTCACTAGTGAAAGTATGATACCTAGGCCTTGTTTCTAAACATTGAAACACCATTTTCTACTAGATCTATTGCATGTTGATTGCTTCCTTCAGTTTGCCTTTAGTCTGTTCCTCCATGACATCAGCTATTTTATGGCACCGTTACCCCCACGTCAACAACAAGTCAGAAGCTATTTTCTGGCACCGTTACCACTTGTATTTTACTATCTCTTCGCCGAACTAGTGCACCTATACACCTGAAAAGTGTATTAGGTGTGTTGGGGACACAAGAGACTTCTTGTATCTTGATTGCAGGGTTGCTTGAGAGGGAATACCTTTGACCACATCCTCCCTGAGTTCGATAAACCTTGGGTAATCCACTTAAGGAAAACTTGCTGCTGTTCTACAAACCTCTACACTTGGAGGCCCAACAACTGTCTACAAGAATAGAAGTGCGTAGACATCACTCAATGACCTCGACAATGACTAAGCACCTCGCTGCGAGAAGAGGCCCTGATGCTACCGCGCTTAGGAGCTCCGGCGAGGCCACCCAGAGCTTGATTTTGCAATTAGGGTAGCGGCAGTGTTGCCCTATGTAATAGGCTAGTTTAATTTCAGTTTTAGTATTTTGATTTGGTTCAATATGTATAATTATGTATGAACACTAGTTCGTCAAAAAATTTCGTGAGTGCAAAATTTTAGATAATACAATTTCAAGTAGTGTTTCTATTCTTTACGAACGAATCGTGAACTGTAAAACACAAATACATTCCTCTCTACTAATGTTCTACGCGTTGCATAAGTAGGGTATCCGCTAGAGTTGCTCTAAGAGCAACTCTAACCGATCCCCTTTAATTGGTTAGAGGACTTTATTTTAGCCGCTAATGGCTGGGTACGCACCGAACCAATCCCCTTTCGGCCATTAGAGGAGAATTTTTTTGGTCCGGCCCCTAAAAACTCCCCCATGGCTCTCATATTTCCTCGGCGCCAACCTCACGGACTAAAACTCTCCTTCCCGCTAAGAACCCGACCCTCCCGCCTAATTCCACCGCCAGTCGTCGGCAGCCCCACATTTCTCCCCTCCCTCAGCCGAAATGGCACCGGAGTTCCATCCCGCATGCCCGCTGAAGCTTTCTGCCGGTGAAACCGCGCCAGATTCGACCCCGGCAACGCCTCCGATGCCGCGGAAGTGGTTGGGCAACACCGCCATGGTGAGGTCAGCGGGAATGGCTACCAAGGACACCGGGAAGGCGTCAACAACGGTCAAGCTACCCCTTGCGCCGGTGCTGAGTGCCCCGCATCCCGGAAGACAATGGCGCCGGTGTAGGGTTCGCAACATAGAAAACAAAAAAAAAACCTATGATGGGAAAAACTATGTACCAAGATCTATCTACTAGATACAAGCAACGGGTGGATATACATCCATAGAGTACATACCCTCGAAGACCGAATAGTGTTAAAGAGGTTATACTCGTGGATGATGTAGTCGAACGCTTGCCGATCTCAAGATCGAGAAGAAGTCCATCCGGTCCAGCAGGTCCAGCAGCGCAAAGGAGTGGTGCATCCGTGATCGCACACACGTCCGGGTACCCCGAAAACCTCCACGCCCTCGCTCCAGCAAAGCAGCGGAAGCAACAAATCCTTCTAGAAAAAGCCACCAGGAACATGTATCTCGCTGATCCGAGACCATGGGGGAATTCTAAAGGGGGGAGAGAGATCCTTCGCGAGGAGGTGTACTTTGAGAGGAGGAGAGGGGGGCCTTTTATAGGGAGAGGGGGAACCCCAAGGGGCATGGCGCCCAGCCATGGTGGATGCACCCACCTCTTCCACATTCATGTGGGTGGAGCTCCCACTCAAAATGAAAAGCCTCCACTCCCATAAAAGAGCCTCCACTCAAAATTCCACTCACATGTATTAAATTTCCACCAAATTTAATGCAAGCTCTCATTTAAATAAAACTCTTTTATTTATTTATTAAGAATTTTTTTAATTACTTTAATTAACAAACATTCACATAAAACCCCTTGCTAGTATTCAATTTCACATGCAGAACCAGTTTCACCAATTTCAATCAAAACAGTTTTGGTGTCTAGTGAAATAAATTCCTGCGCTTTCTTTTCTTCTTTCTCTGGCGTATTATTTGCTCCAAATGGTGTTAGTATCCCTTAAGTGTGTCACCCTACAGTTCACGAATAATGTAGACATGATCAAGACCCCTCTCCGATTAATAATCAGTAGTGGGACCTGGAGATCCGTACTGACTCCCACATATTCAACGATGACTTCTTTGATCGTGTGAACCTTATACGCATGTAACTCAATCCCTTTGTCTCATGATATATTACATTTCTGAGATTCGATCATCGGTATCTCCATACCTAGTTTGATCTTGTTACCGACATGTACTCTTTTCTCTTTCCCGTGATATAACATTCTAGTGATCAAATCACTTGCTTGCAAGCTAACTAATGTGATATCACCGAGAGGGCCCAGAGTATATCTCTCCGTAATCGGGATGGATAAATTCCACTCTTGATCCATGAGCCTCAACATAACACTTTCGTAGCACTGAACCCATCTTTATAGTCACCCTGTTACGGTGTGACGTTTGATGTTAACAATATACTCTTCCGGTGTTAGTGATTAACATGATCGCATGGTCTAAGGACTAAGATTACTTCGTATGATGTTATAGTAATATAAACACAATGACCTTGATCATAATGCTATACTTCGGATGAATGTTCATCACATCATTCCAACAATGTTGTGACCTCATTATTAACAACATCCAATGTCCATCATCAGGAAACCTTTGATCATCTTGTTAATCATCGAGCTAGTTTATGAGAGAGGCATAACTAGGAACTTTCCATTTCTTTATTAAACACACATGTATTAACATTTCCCTATTAATACAATTATAGGATGCAAAATAAACATTTATCATAAATAAGGAATACGATAATAACCACTTTATTATTGTCTCTCGGGCATATTCCCTTCAGTCTCCCACTTGCACTAGAGACAATAATCTAGTTTAAAAACTTTGCGTATTGAACACCTATGGCTTTCTGGTGTTCCATATACGCGATTGCAAGTGGTTAACATAATCTCCGGATCTGAAGCTTTCAGGTCCGTGTGTATTTGCATGTCTTTGCGTCTTCACGCATTACTCATTCTCCAATGAGATGGCATTGTATAAATTTGGTCTTTTGGTGAGACCTTTAGTTCCTTGGGGTTAAAACATGTCGATACTATTGTCGTACAATATATCTTTACTGTTAGCCCGTTGCGAACCACACCTTAGCTTGATAACAAACTAATTGACACAAATGCCCTCCTTTGCTGCTACTATAGCAGTCATATACTTAGCCTTTTGTTGTAGTATCCGTCACAATGTCTTAACTTTGGAATTCATCCAAATCCTTCATGGAAACTTCTTTCCATTTCATTGTGCCACCCATTGTTTAAATTGAGATAAACTTAATTTGTATCTTGTGACAAAACTAGTATCAATGTAACTCTTTACAATGAACTATTTGTAATTATTTGTCACCTCTACACAAATATATTCTTAGTTCTTCCAAAAGATCATAAGAATATCCTCACTATCGTCCAATGATCATTTTATGATTCATTCTGGTATATGCTCATAACACTTAGAGCATAGGACATATCTAGATGTGTACATATCATGGTATGATTGATCAAAACATTCTTGTGATTTCACTCATCAAGTGTCAAAGCACTTCAATCTTGTTTCACTTATCAAGTGTCAATACACTTGAATCTTGATTCAATTCTTTTCCATGCGACAAGAACCTTTTTCTCGTCGTTTTCATATTCAACTTCTTCAATATCTCATATATGTACGTTTGGCACAACCATATTAGCGTCATAGTCTATCCATATAGACATTCATGCTTAATATTCGGGTTTTTCCTAAGTCTTTCATCTAAATGAAATTCTTAACTTTTATCAATAAAAGATACATCATTTCTAAACAACAAGATGTCATCCACATAATGTATTATAAATATGTCTCATCGCTCCCACTTAATTTCTTGCAAATGCAGGCATCTTCATCGTCTCTAGATGAAAAATCCTTTAACAGTTTCATCACGATGAAGATTCCAACTCCACGATGCTTACTTCAACCATTGAAGTTTGCACGCCCTTTTAGCATCCTTTGAATTAACAAAACCCTTTGGATCATGTCATGCACACATCCTAGGTAACCATTTGTTTAAAAGAAATTTGTTTTGTTTATTAATCTACCATATACCAAATTATATGTAGTGGTTGCTATTTTATTCCGTCCAGACTAAATATCGCTATGAAAGATCAAAGCTTGTCATAGTCAACTCCTTGAACATTGTCATAAAAACTTTACCGACATGTCGACTATTTCATAGATGTGAAACATCCATGTCTGTTTCTTTGTAGACCCAAATACGACTAATAGGTTTTTACACCTTTCCGGAGGGTCTTCCAAGTTCAAAAACTTGATTTTTCGTGTATGGAACTATCACGGATTTTATGGCTTTAAGCTATTTGACGGAGTCAGGACTCATCATCGCTTTCTTTGCATGTAGTCGGTTCATCATTGTCAAACAACAATGATTTACTCTCAAATCTCAGCATTTGATTGTTTATCCGACCTACATGGTTCAATAGGAACTTAGAACTCTCTGACCGCAACCTTTGAGGCACATGATCCATGAGCATTGTGGCTGCCTCCAGAACATTTTCCGGTGCTGCGTAACTTAGCACATATAGCTAAGGTTTGTTAACCTTATCAAAGTTCTAATGTCCTCCCACTTAACTTTTTCAAAAAATTCCTTTTTCAAGAAACTTCACGTATCAAGCGACAAACCCTTTTGTCCTCGGTGTTATGGAGGAATGCGGTGACCCAACATGCCACTGCATAATGTAGTACACTATAGTCGTTGATATAACACCAATGAAACACCGTTCACTAGTATTACATCCCTCGGAGTGGCACAACAGAAACACAGCAGGTCCAAGACATTGACTCTTTACATAAGATCCAAAGAACACTCTAGGTTAAAGAGAGAGAAAGAAACTTCTCACAAAGAAGAATCAGAAATAAACAACTCAAAAAATATCATACTATTAAGACTAGTATCTTAACTAATGGTCTGGCATTGCTTCTATTGTAATACACTACAGAAATAGGTTCTATGGCTGGAGGTTAAATTCCTATCTAATCAGTAACTTCGTCTTCACTTGAGTTGATGTATATGTTGACTTTCTTGACTTCATTGAAGAACTTTAGCTTCTGGTGATGATTCCTGGAGCATATCGTGATGTAGACGTTGTATGTACAGGCTTCAGAATCTAGCAAGGGTTAAGAAGATACGTTGAGTACGAGCGTACTCAGGAAGTTCACTAGAAAAGGAGTGTTTGATGCACTATATCTACAGCCACAGACCATAGGTTGTAGCCAATGCAAGTTTTTATAAACATTTCTTCAAAGGTTGCTTTTATTCTGAAAAACTATGCCTGTCAGCCTTCACGGGTTTACTAGAACTTTCATGGAGTTCCTTTCCCGCCGCGTTCGCAGATCCTTCCTAGAACAAGGAGTAAAAAGTTACAGTTCTTACACTCTGCAGAAGTGCGTTACTTTACCCATGAGAGATCTTAAGCTTTGTTGCACGACCGGGAGTATGTTCCCGTTCAAACTTCCATGGTTTGACGCCCAACCTAAGATCCAAGCCAATCACTGCCCTCTCCACGACCCCATAAGTCTGCACGATCCTTCGGGGCCGGCTCACCTCCGTTAAGCCCCCTTTCGGGCAGGCTAAAACCCTGATGAGTTCCCTAAGACTCTATGACCTGGTGATGCCCTGGCAAGTACCATATTAAATGGACTATACCACTAAACATCATTCATAGATAATCTAGACACCAAAAGTGTGGGGCGTAAGGGAGCCCACCCATATGTTGGATCCGTACAAGGAATCACAACGTCACGTTAAGGTCGTCTTGCCTCCATATGAGAGGAAAAGGATATAGTTGACTTCTCCGTCCCATTCCAAATCTCATGGTCAACATGTAATATACGGCGCAAGAATCACTGGCGACATTGGTTGTTAAGTCCTAGAGGATATATTCCTGAGTGAAAGGGTAATTGCCCATATGTGTGGTTTTGGTGATTAATGACAATCCCTATGGACTAATGTTTTCATTGATTTTTATATGAAGGAATATTCCATAGGTCATGCTTATAGTCCATGTGTTGGATTCAAGTATGGATGCCATGAAGATAAAGATATACCCTGACCTTGAGTATTGGCATCAAAATCATCGATTTGAAGAGAAGAATATGATATGATCAAGATCTTGAGAGTGTGATCTCAATAGAATAATTCAAGATATGGCTCTAAGTCGGTGTCATGATAGCCTCATTAGTTGATCTATGGTTTACTAAGATTTAGAGCATGTAATCAAATGAAGAGTTCCTTATGTACCTCAAGATATTAAGATGGAGCACGAGAAGATACTTGGTTGACCAATACAAAGAGTGAAGAGTGATTTCAAGTTGGTCAACACATGAAGCATAAAGAATGTACCACATGGTATTGTGGTATTGTAAGCCTAGTCAATTATGCATCATGAACTAACCCATTATATATTTGCCTTTGCGTTTTCTATATGGGACAGGTAGCTTTCCATGGGCATGCTTAAAAAATTAATATATTATATAGCCCATGATAGGATGACATCAAGTGGTGATCGTCATCAAGGTTGAGAAGGGCAAGTTCAAGATAAGCATCTCGAGAAGATCATTTGCTTGAAGCTTGCAGTCCATATTGGTGATAATGGACATGTGAAGACATGTATTAATGAAGTTATCCCATAGTGGTGTATGGGGAGCAAATTAGGAGTCTTCACGAAGCAACAATGATCAAGTGTTGCATTCCGGCTTGGGTGGAGCTTGAAGCATTGTCATAAATATCAAGCGGCATGCGCAAGGCAAAGGTATGGCCTTGCTAGGTTTTCCTTTTACCGGTCTCAAGGTGGTTGTTGGGAGACCGGGTTATAGGATAGATAGCCGCACTATCAAGAGGGGCTCTCGGTTGTCTAACTTGATCACATCGTCATAGGGAGCTCAATCATTTGCATACTTTGCATCTTCCTATTTTGTTGCTTCTTGGTGTTTCTCCATTTGAGGTTCTTGATATTGTTGCTAGCTCTTCAACAAGCCCAAGTTCATCGAAAACGGAATTTATATGCATCTTCTATGGCGTTTTCTAGTTTGAATGTTTTATCGGTTCGTATTTAGGGAGGCTTCTTACCTTTCTTCATTTTGTTCTATCCTCCTTTGTCGGGCTATGATGTTTCTCTGTACAATCTTGTAGAGCTTTTTGTCCTCGTCAAAACAAGCCCAAGATCATCGAAATCGGAGTCCGGATGCAAAAGTTATTGCGTTTTCCGTGAAGTCAGTTTCATCTCGGTTGTGGATCCGGTTCAACCGACTCCCAGACCGGGTGGTCCGGTGCCAGCACCGTAAAACCGAGATTCAACCGGGTTTCAACCGAGATTCAACCGGGATTTTCGGTTTTGCTATACCGAGTCTATCCGAGACTGTGTACTAACCCTTATCCCGGTTGAGATCCAGTTTTCCGGTCCAGAAACCGAACCATCCGGTTCTGGAGCCGGTCCAACTGAACTTTCAACCGGATTCGCACAGTTTTCTCCCAACGGCCATATTTTCTTTCCAATATATAAGGGGGTTCTTCCCCCAACGGTTTAGAGTGGTCTTGACCATGAAATGGACCTCCATTGTTGAACCTCTTGAGCTTTTTTCCTCCCCCTTCCCTCCTATGATTCTTGCATCTTTTTGAGGGCTTTGGAAGAGGAGATCTAGATCTACAATCCCCACCAACCAATTCCTCCTCTAAGTGAGGGGAACCCATTGGATCTAGATCTTGGAGTCATTTGTTGACTTCCACCATTGTTCTTCCTCTCTAATTCCTCCCTAGCACTTGTTGCTTTGGTGGTATTTGAGAGTGAAGGATTTGAGCGCCCTTGGTGTTCTTGCTTTGCATTCTTGCATAAGTGTTGAGCTCTCCATTACGATTTGTTCGAGTGAGAGACCGTGAGCTTGTTACTCTTGGAGGGTGACCTCCTAGTTGATTTGGCGGTTGGTGCCGCGGTGTTCTCTTCATGGAGGATTGTGAAGAGACCCGGCTTCTCCTTCGTGGAGCTTTCCATCTCCGGAGTGGAGGAAAAGCTAGCCATAAGGAAAGGGCCTATTCCTTCGTGGGATAGACTCGGAGAAGAAGGTGAGCCTTTGTGGCGTGTGAGGAATCCTTCGTGGAACCTCACACCTCTCCAACGTGACGTAGCCCCCTTCCCAAAGGTGGTGAACACGGGAATACATCTTCGTCTCCACGTGCCTCGGTTATCTCTATATCCGAGCTTACTTTACTTGTGATAATCATCGAGATTGAAGTACTTATATCTTGCTTATCACTTGTGGTATATTTATCTTGTGCTATCTTGCTTAGCTTAATTTGTTGTTGGTGCACTTAGTTGAGCCTAGTGTATTTAGGTTTTGTGCTTGTAAAATAAACGTTAGTTTAATTCCGCATTCTATCAAGCCAAAACTGTAATAGTTTTGAAATTGCCTATTCACCCCCCTTTAGGCGACATATCTATCCTTTCAATTGGTATCAGAGCAAGGTCTCTCCTTGTTTAGGCTTCACCGCCTAGAGTGTAAAGATGTCGGCTAGTAGTATAGTGCACAATGACACAATTATCTTTGATGGCACATATTATGCTTTGTGGAGAAATTGCTTGCTTTATAATCTTTGGACCTTGTGTCCAAATTTTGAGCGATTTCTAGATGTAGGTTTTTATCCTACTATGGATCCTCAAAATCTATCTTTAGAGGATGAGAAAAATTACATCTCGAAGCTCAAGTATCTAATGAGATTATTTTCTCCTTGATTCCCACAGTTAATTTGTTCTTAATGATTGTAAAGCGCAAGTCATCTCATGAGATGTGGACCAAGCTTAAAGAAATATTTGGTGGGTCCATTTCTCATAGGTTTAGTGGTATCTCCAAGGAGCTCTCTTCTCCCTCACATCATGAAGAGCTCCAAGTTGCTTCCACCTCCGGCCGCAATGAGATTTCAATTCTTTCCACTTCACTTACATGTGACAAGTCACAAGGTAATGGCATGGTGAGTAGAAAAATCATATGTGATGATGGTAGTGTTTCTCTTTACACCAATGATTCTTGTTCTATAAATGATAATGGTGTAGTGAGCTTGGACTTAAGCACTTCTTGCAACAATGATGCTATATCCCCTTGTGTTGTTAGTCCTTGTATATCATCTAGAAATTATTTGAGTACTAGTGTAAATGATATGCTTGATTTGCCTTGTTCCCATGAACAAAATGCTTCTATTTCCTCTAGTTGTTTATCTAACAATGTAGAGGAAATAAAATATTCTATGGAGCAAGACATGATCATGAATGAAGATTCAAGAATATCCTCATCTTCATCCTCCCATGCTCACATGTGCCTTATGGCAAGAGGATCAAAGGTAACTCCTACTTTGGATCCCAATATATCTTGTAAAGATAATAGCAATGATAATGATGATAGTGATGATGACATTGATGAGGATACTAGTGATCTCTTGCTTGAGTTGAATTTTTTGTGTACCTCTCTTCGTGGTAATAATAAGGCCGTTACTTGTCTCAAACACGTTATGGACACCATAACTAAACAAACGGGAACCATAGAGGAGTTGGATTTCCAACTTGATGATGGGAGTCGGAGATTCAATCTCCTTAAGCAAGAGCTTGCCGAGGAGAAGCACACTGATTGTCTCCTCACACAAAAACTTGAATCTTATGAGCTTGAAAAGGCAAAATTCCATTAATGATGCTTGTGATACTAACTCTACTTATTGTGAAGCATCTACCCTAAAGGAGAACGTTGAGCTAAGGGCTCAACTTGAGTTGCTAACTAGCAAGTATAGGAAATTGGAAGAAAGTCATGAAAATCTCTCGGGCTCTCACAATGATCTTCTAATCTCCCATGATGGGATAAAGTTAGCTCGTGAGGCAAGTATTACCAAGGTAACATATTGTGAGCCTCTTTTGGACATTAGCACAACTTCTACTCAAAATGCTATTTTGCCATGTGCTAGTCCTAGTGATCCTTCTAGGCATACTAGTGATAAACCTTGTGTTGTATTACTTGCTTTGCCTTGTTGCTCTAACAATGAAGCTTCTACTTCCTCTAGTACCTATATTTCTACTAACCATGTAGAGGAAATCAAAGAGCTCAAGGCCCAGGTCACTTCTTTGAAGAAATACTTGGAAAAGAGTCATGAAGGGAAATCCACACTCGATAATATTTTGAGTGTCAAAAAATCCTCAAATGATAAAACTGGACTTGGATTCAACTCCAATAAAAATAACAAGTCCAAGAGCAACAAGAAGAAGGGCCAAGACCAAGTCAAGAATTTGGCCAAGATTACTTCCTTCAAGTGCAAGGTTGAAGGACATCATGTAAGACCTTGTCCATTGAAGAAAAAGCACTTGAGTGAGAAGCAACAAGGGAAGCGGCCACAAGTTCAAGGTCAAGCCCAAGTTGAAGTTAGGCCACTTCCAAAGAAGAATCAAGATAATGCTCCCCAAGCCAAGAAATCAATGAAGAAGAGAAAGGGGAGCACTTGTTGCTACATATGTCGTGTGAAGGGGCACTTTTCTTATTCATGTTCAAACGGTACCTTATCTAACCCTATCATGATTGTTGATGATTATTCTCTTAGGAAGGATAAGGATGGTAATGTGTTTGCCAAGTTTGTTGGAACTCAAAGTGGTGTCAAGAAAAGAACCATTTGGGTTGCCAAGCCTATTGTGACTAACCTCTTAGGACCCATCTTGGTTGGGGACCAACTAGCTCAAACTTGATCAATAGGTGTTTATGGAGGGAATTGGAGACTTGGCTAACTCATGAAGAATTAAGGGATCTTCATATGTTATATTTGATCAAGACAAGTCCTAAGGATTATTATTTCTCTATCTTATATCCAATGTGCTTCTTTGCGTTAATTTGTACTTAACTCTTTTATATTGTAAGTTACTTGCCCCTTTACATGTTTTGGTTTTGTACCAAGTATGTGTTTGTATTTGGTGTGCATCATGCTTGATTATTTTGTGTATTCAAGTATTTCTAGGTGTTTGGCACATCATTTACTCGTGTGTTTTATTTTGAGCCTCTAATGCATCTTGATGATATCTTATTTGGCTCTTTTAGAGTGATTAATGGAACATACCATTTTGTGGGAGTGACATGCCTCGCGCATCTCTGAAACCTTAAAATATGTGTACATGAGTACTACCACTTAGTATTGATATTGCAAGCTTATCTAGTCACTATGTGGTGTATCATACTCATGAGAAATTCAAATTCTAAAAGTACATTAATTCTCTCTAGTTGAGGTTGCTTTGCCTATTATTAAGAAAAAATGAATATCACATTATGGGGGAGTAATATGCTTCTTTTGCATATCACAATCCTAGGAAATTTGAACATATGAGGTAGTGCCACTTAGAGTTGATATTGTTTATTATCTTGTTTCTAGGTGGTGGCATGTTGGCTCAAACAAGGTCCTATTTTTGTTAGAAGATTTTATTGCTCGTCTTTTGGTCTTTGTTTGAGTAAGAAATTCTTGGTGCGGTCTTTCTCAAATACATATCTCTATATCTTATTTGGGATACCATTTGCTTCAAGTTATTCTAATCATTGCTTTGCATGATTTGTGACTAGTTGAAGCTATCAAGAATCTTTATCTTTGAATAGTGCTTAATATTTTTATTTCTATCCTATGCTTTTTATTGTGAAGATTTATCTTTAATATTCGTGCAATATACCACCGGAAATCTATTTCAATACACTCATTGTCTTTGACAATTGATATACTTGTGTGTGGTAGAATTTGTGGATCATCTTCACTTTGGAGTTAACCTCTTATTGCCTTATTTTATTTCCAAAACTTTGGTGTGGCTCCCATTGTCTTCCTTGGCTTTTGAACATCTCTTTGATGATGTTTTTGATTATTATCAAATGTGTTTTAGTGGAAGACAAACCTTTTCTTCTCGGAACCTTGTGCCATTGTTAAAAGTGTTAAGGTTTTGGTTTATTTGTTGAAACCTTGCTCTTTTTGAAGTTTGTTATCTCATTCTTTATTCTCTATTTTATTTTCTTGAATGATATACATATTTGAGCATTTGTGTTTTTATTTCATCTTTCATGCTTAATAGTTTTTGCTCGGTTCATTTGTTGAACAAATCTTGTGTTGATTTGATTCTTTCATATAGTTTGGACATTTTTGGTGATTTGTCCAAAGTATATCTTCGTTGTATCTTGAAAGTATTGCGCATGCATGTTTACTAAATGTATATCTTATATCATGTTTTGCTTTATTTGATACAATATATAGGGTATACTCCAGCAAATCCTTAAACGGCTAAGATATGCATGAAATTCAAATTTCATCTCTAAATATGCACATATTTTTATGGAGTGTATCCTATGTGTTGTGGTTATTCTAACCACTTTCGACCCAATAAGCTTGGGGACCAATATGTACTTGAATGTTGTTTTAGGTACATTGAAGATGCAATGGATGCTTGTCTCGTCTATAAGGAAAGTGTTGTCACCACATGATAATTGGATCCAAGCTAGGATGATCTAAAAATTATTATCTACTACATCATACCATTGCTATCTCGGTAACAAGTATCTTATTCATGCATACTATTCTTCCATCCAATCTCTTGTAGGTTGCATCTTGGCATGAATTTATTTGTTTGTAAATGTTTGATTCTTGCAATTATATTTGAAAGACTTTGTATCCTTATTGCTTATGTGAGTAATTTGAGATGATGCATATAATGGGGAGTATATAAAATCATGTTCATGATTCACCAATTCCAAATATGCCTTCTAGCAATTTATTGCATATCAACTCCTCAAGGTACTCTCATGTGTAATATTGTTGAAATTGCATTGAATCATTCCTTTTGATACTTGTTGACTTTCTCAAAGTATCCCAACTAGCATTAGTTCCCTTAGGGTTAGTTGTGATGGTTTTGAGAATTTTTTTTGTTTTTATTTGGTGAAGTTCATTGATATACCATAAGATAAAATAGATCCATGGGCTATATATGCACTTAAGCAAAATATCCTTTTTGGTATATCTTATGACTTCTGCTTGGATATCATGTATTCTTTTTATTAACCTCTTATGTGTGGATGTTTCTTTGTGGATTATTCTCATGTTTTTCCCTTAGAAACATATATACACGAGAGTGTCAATCTCTCGCCTTGATATGGTCGCTCTTTTCTGACCATCACTCTTATCCTCTTGATTTTTAATGGTTTTGGTAAGGTCTTGATTTATGAGTGCTTGGTTTACTTTTATTACATATTCACACTCTCATATCCCATATTTGGTTTCTTTTAGACTTAAGCTTGTCTTGACAAGTGTATTGGTTTATATCTAATCCTTGTATCTTGGTTGTGTTCTAAATAATATAGAGGGAGTGAGGATTCCATGTTTGTGCATATTGTATTCAAATGAAACAACTAATTTATGCACGAACCTTGGATAGCTTCCTTATTTCACTTAGAGCACTATTTGTCCATTTGATTATTTGGATCTTTTGATTGCTTGCTTCATCCGTTGAAGTTCCTTCACCTTATCCTTTTAGCAATCCTTGATCCTCAATATAGTTTGATTTTCTCCAAGTGTTCGTCATTGGATATGTGCATGTGATTTCACTCATATTACGAGTAATGCACACCTTGTGTAGGAACTCATACAATATTGTCCTTCTAACCTTGTTATCCATTTTGGCACTTGTTGTCAATGGGGGAGAAGTTTAGAGGGTTTTAAGGGAAATGGTTTTCTACTTAAGATTGGTTTGTTCTTAAGTGTTTGCCTTTCATGCATTTCATCTTTATTATGTTTTGCATGGTTGTATATATAGTGGAAACTCCCCCAAAGGTTATGCTTGACAATGTATGCAATTAAATTCAAGATCATCACACGTGCATATATTGTGGGGGAGTTTGCTCTATATATGTGGGTTCTACTCACATCTCCTGCATTAGTTGTAGTTTATGTGAGTAGAATCGATTTTATATGGGATAGTATCTTTGTGTTACTTAACCATATCAAATACAACCTCTTGTATAAAAATTATTCTTGGATAAGCTGCGTACTTGTTTCTAATATTCATTATATAAACCCTCTTGTTGTGATTGTCATCAATTACCAAAATGGGGGATATTGAAAGGGTAATTGCCCATATGTGTGGTTTTGGTGATTAATGACAATCCCTATGGACTAATGTTTTCATTGAGTTTTATATGAAGGAATATTCCATAGGTCATGCTTATAGTCCATGTGTTGGATTCAAGAATGGATGCCATGAAGATAAAGATATACCTTGACCTTGAGTATTGGCATCAAAATCATCGATTTGAAGAGAAGAATATGATATGATAAAGATCTTGAGAGTGTGATCTCAATAGAAGAATTCAAGATATGGCTCTAAGTCAGTGTCATGATAGCCTCATTAGTTGAGCTATGGTTTACTAAGATTTAGAGCATGTAATCAAATGAAGAGTTCCTTATGTACATCAAGATATTAAGATGGAGCACGAGAAGATACTTGGTTGACCAATACAAAGAGTGAAGAGTGATTTCAAGTTGGTCAACACATGAAGCATAAAGAATGTACCACATGGTATTGTGGTATGGTAAGCCTTGTCAATTATGCATCATGAACTAACCCATTATATATTTGCCTTTGCGTTTTCTATATGGGACAGGTAGATTTCCATGGGCATGCTTAAAAAATGAATATATTATATAGCCCATGAGAGGATGACATCAAGTGGTGATCGTCATCAAGGTTGAGAAGGGCAAGTTCAAGATAAGCATCTCGAGAAGATCATTTGCTTGAAGCTTGCAGTCCATATTGGTGATAATGGACATGTGAAGACATGTATTAATGAAGCTATCCCATAGTGGTGTATGGGGAGCAAATTAGGAGTCTTCACGAAGCAACAATGATCAAGTGTTGCATTCCGGCTTGGGTGGAGCTTGAAGCGTTGTCATCAAGATATAGCGGTATGCGCAAGGCAAAGGTATGGCCTTGCTAGGTTTTCCTTTTACCGGTCTCAATGTGGTTGTTGGGAGGCCGGGTTATAGGATAGATAGCCGCACTATCAAGAGGGGCTCTCGGTTGTCTAACTTGATCACATCGTCATAGGGAGCTCAATCGTTTGCATACTTTGCATCTTCCTATTTTTTTGCTTCTTGGTGTTTCTCCATTTGAGCTTCTTGATATTTTTGCTAGCTCTTCAACAAGCCCAAGTTCATCGAAAACGGAATTTGTATGCATCTTCTATGGCGTTTTCGAGTTTGAATGTTTTATCGGTTCGTATTTAGGGAGGCTTCTTACCTTTCTTCATTTGGTTCTATCCTCCTTTGTCGGGCTATGATGTTTCTCTGTACAATCTTGTAGAGATTCTTGTCCTCGTCAAAACAAGCCCAAGATCATCGAAATCGGAGTCCGGATGCAAAAGTTATTGCGTGTTCCGTGAAGTCAGTTTCATCCCGGTTATGGATCCGGTTCAACCGACTCCCAGACCGGGTGGTCCGGTGCCAGCACCGTAAAACCGAGATTCAACCGGGTTTCAACCGAGATTCAACCGGGATTTTCGGTTTTGCTATACCGAGTCTATCCGAGACTGTGTACTGACCCTTATCCCGGTTGAGATCTGGTTTTCCGGTCCAGGAACCGAACCATCCGGTTCTGGAGCCGGTCCAACCGAACTTTCAACCGGATTCGCACAGTTTTCTCCCAACGGCCATATTTGCTTTCCACTATAAAAAGGGGTTCTCCCCCAACGTTTTAGAGTGTTCTTGACCACAAAATTGACCTCCATTGTTGAACCTATTGAGCTTGCTTCCTCTCCCTTCCCTCCTATGATTCTTGCATCTTTTTGAGGGCTTTGGAAGAGGAGATCTAGATCTACAATCCCCACCAACCAATCCCTCCTCTAAGTGAGGGGAACCCATTGGATCTAGATCTTGGAGTCATTTGTTGACTTCCACCATTGTTCTTCCTCTCTAATTCCACCCTAGCACTTGTTGCTTTGGTGGTATTTGAGAGTGAAGGATTTGAGCACCCTTAGTGTTCTTGCTTTGCATTCGTGCATAAGTGTTGAGCTCTCCATTACGATTTGTTCGAGTGAGAGACCGTGAGATTGTTACTCTTGGAGGGTGACCTCCTAGTTGTCTTGGCGGTTGGTGCCGCGGTGTTCTCTTCGTGGAAGATTGTGAAGAGACCCGGGCTTATCCTTCGTGGAGCTTGTGAAGTGGTTGTGGAGCTTTCCATCTCCGGAGTGGAGGAAAATCTAGCCATAAGGAAAGGGCCTATTCCTTCGCGGGATAGACTCAGAGAAGAAGGTGAGCCTTTGTGGCGCGTGAGGAATCCTTCGTGGAACCTCACACCTCTCCAACGTGACGTAGCCCCCTTCCCAAAGGTGGTGAACACGGGAATACATCTTCGTCTCTGTGTGCCTCGGTTATCTCTATATCCGAGCTTACTTTCCTTGTGATAGCCATCGATCTTGAAGTACTTATGTCTTGCTTATCACTTGTGGTATATTTATCTTGTGCTATCTTGCTTAGCTTAATTTGTTGTTGGTGCACTTAGTTGAGCCTAGTGTATTTAGGTTCTGTGCTTGTAAAATAAACATTAGGTTAATTCCGCATTCTATCAAGTCAAAACCGTAATAGTTTTGAAATTGCCTATTCACCCCCTCTAGGCGACATCTCTATCCTTTCACTGAGCAGTGGTATTCCAACTGCCAGATTTAATAGATTAGCTGATCACCCTGGATCAGTAACCAATAGTTCATATTATTATCAAAAATAGTGTTTTCTGACCTTTTTGGAATGCAGGTGATGACAACACTTCATTTGCAAAATACTTTATAGAAAATAATCAAAGGACATGAGCAAGTGTGAACTTGCCTTTTGTTATTGCAAGATTATGCACTCACGGTCTTCAAGACAATATAAGATCCAATATCTGTAATTAGCATCATTGGTTTGGTAAGGACTAATGTTTAAAGAAGCAAGATGCTATTATGCATAATTAATGTAATGCAATTTGGTAAACTCAAATCCCGGGTATAACGTTGTTCTAGGGTTTGGATACTAGAAATGGTTTCTTTGGAATGTGTTGCCCTTTTAGATTAAGTTTCACACTTGTGCTTCTTATTAAGGCTTGTGAGTGTGTGTGAAACAACATGTAATTATAATATAATACAACAATAAGATACAAAATTGTGGAATGCTATTCAAAGACTACTTGTATAACAATTGCCTTACCTTCAAATCTTACTTTACAAGTATTGGCGTTTATAAGTAACTTAAGTGTTAACCATCCTAAGTATATAAGTAAAGTATAAAGCAATGTGATTGTGATTAGTTGCCATCTGTTGATTGAAGTGTCAAAAGGAATAACATTTGAAGAAAAGATTTCTTTTCTAAGGTCTAAACAATCTTTGTGGTTAATCAAATGTGGTCGATGTTGTTTGTGCTTGCTTGAATAGTTTGGACTTGATATTCTTTATGACTTAACTATAACAGACCTAATTTAACTATAAAACACATAATAAGGTCTTTAACATTATACTTAAAGTCTTGTGGACTAAAGTTAACTTTAAGAACACATATGGATTTAAGATGT
This sequence comes from Avena atlantica, assembly GCA_910589765.1. NCBI lineage: Eukaryota > Viridiplantae > Streptophyta > Magnoliopsida > Poales > Poaceae > Avena > Avena atlantica. Next base: position 434,518,289 of record OU342733.1, on the reverse strand, counting down.
AATGCTTATGATAATTGTACTTTTTTCACTTCCTAAGGTTTCTTTAAAGCTAACTAGGGATGGTACTACTTTTATTTGAGTAGTGGTTTTTCCCAATATTATAATGGAATAGAATCATTTACCTTTTTATATATGAGTAGTTACAATTTGTAAACAAGAAAATAATATTACTTAACTTCTTATGGATTCACTATAGTGTTTTGATCTGTTTATAAACTTGTGGTTGAAGTAATGGAAAATATTTAATTTATTTTTGAAGATTTTATATTGGATAAGGATCCATTTAGAAAACAATCTACACTTATGGTTGAAGGATAATTCAATAGAATTGCACTTAAAATGTGTCAAACCATTTTGACTTTATATTATCAATATTTAAGGCTAATACTATTTATTAGACTCAATTGGCTATTTTTTTAGATGTTAGCAAATTTTATTTACCCTTATATGAATTATTAACTAAGGAGTTAGGTTTAAATTTAAGTTGTTAAAGTGTTTTAAATTTTTATTTACCTAAAAAGTGGAATATTATATTTTTAACATGTAGATATTATTTTTGTGATCATTTTGGTATATTACATTTATTTTTGTGATTTATAAATAATAAGATATTATTTTTATAAGATTTACTACTTTATAAATACTTAATAAATAATAAATATTTAAATAAGTGAAATAATATTGCATGATTATAGTTTTGAATTATAGTTCTTATTTTTCCAAGATTTTTGGTATTTTATTTATATATTTAACATTTACCAATATTAAAATATGAATTTTCAAAGTTTTATTAATTATAAATTCTTTATTAAATAACAATTATTTAAATTGTTGGAATAATAATGATTTATAATGGTTTAATGTTATAGATTTTATTTTTCTGAAACTTTTCATATATAAAACATATTTTTCTGAATTATAAAACAAAAGTTATTAATTTAACAAGATTTAATGATTTCATTTAATTTCTGGAATATTTAGATTTGGATTTATAATATTTGATTTATTTCCTAAACAGACACTGAACTTTTATACGGCATACACATCTAGCCCTAGTCACTGACCTGTGGGCCAGTGGCCACGTCATCTGCCATGCGTGCAAAGACTAGGTCAAACCAACTGGCTGAGCAGTGGTGATGTGAGCATGGCATCATGCTTACGTCGACAATGGGGAACCTACAGGTGGTGCTCGAATCTGGCGACAGGACGCACGCGCGCTTGCGGGGCTAGGAGGTTTGGACGCGGAAGACTAAGCGATTCGAATGGTGGCCGCGCCGCCCTGAAATGGTCACTGGAGAAGGGTCGGCGGCGCTTGCAGGCGACCATGTAGGCAGAAATTCCAGAAGCAATTGAAGCATTGGGGCATATTGGAAGACTCGGTAACTCACCAGGAGCGCGACGGTGTAGTCGGCAATGCGATTTGTTGCCAGAATCGATGGGGACGGCGGCAAAACCCGTCGGAGAGGGAGGTGACGATTGGCTCGATTAGAGATTCTTCGGCTTGTATTTCGTGGGGCAATCGAACCAGACAATCAAGTGGATCTCAACGGTGGGATCGGCGGTTCAAGGGGAGCTCGGAAATGACGGCGACGAGCGGCTTCGGCAATGGGTAGAGAGGAAAATGGGGGGGAGAGAGAGAAGGATAAGGATTGCCGGTGCGACAGGTTCTTCTTATAGGCAATGAACAACGGCGGCTTGAATCTTGGCGGAGCGATCATCGCGACGACGACGGACGGCCGACGTGGTGCCGGGCAACTGCTTCGCCGGCGTTGCTTTCTAGGGAGAGGAAGAAGAAAGGAGGAAAAAGAATGAAGGGGTACGTGGCTGGCTTTGGGCCGACGTGGGCTGATGCGGAGCGAGCGGAGAGGTTTGGCTGTGGCTCGCGAGCGACGAATAGGGCGAAGAGGAAATGGGTCGTGGGCCAGATCTGATCTCCTTCTGTTTTTTCCTGGTTCTTTCCCTTTTCTATATTCTGTTTTGTTTTTAGATTTGAATTTGCACAATTGATTTGAGTTTTCTTTATAGAATTTATTTGCTGGATAATTGTAGTAATACTAAAATGTATTTAGTGTCATTTTGTGAATTTTTATAGTATAATGTTATTATTTCTTTATTATATATATATACCTTTCCTTTTACTATTTGTTAGGGCCTTTGTTATTAATTTCTTTATATAATAACCCATTGATTTATTATATGATATTTCTTTATTTAATGATAGAACTTAATTCTAGTTCAACTATAGTTTGGAGAGAAATATATATATGGTGATCCTTTTCTTATTATAAGATACATAAAGTTTGAGGGAATTAATATGATTAATATTATTCTTATGAATTTAGGAAATAGCAATGTATATATTTTATTATAACTAACATAGGAGTTAGGGTTTGAATTGTAAATACTTACCCTAGGGTTTAGAGTTCTTAATATACTTATATCTTTTTATTAATATGAATAAATATTAATGGTTAACACATATTGTCTTTATGTTTGTGATCATTATTGATATCGCCTTTTTAAGATAATAAGGTTATTTTCTAGAATGACTTATGAGGAAGAATTAATTAAGATAGTTCCTAAGCACATGTGATCATGATAGTTGGAAATGACAAATATGTGCTTAAGTGATTTGCTATAGGAAAATATTCCTATAAAGCTTTGTGTAAATAAGATGATAGATCAATCAGATGAAATGGATACTATGTTTGGTTAAAGATTTAGGGTTTAGTGTTCACCAAGAATTCCTATCTTCCATAATTCACAATCCTGGACTTCTAATTAAGGAATTCCTTTCCTAGATATACTACTTCTTCCTATCCATCATCATGTGTTAACATGATGAGCTTTACTGCACAAGAATATTATTATCCACCTTTTATTCTTCTAAATCCATTTATAAATCCAATGAGCTTGACATTAAAGCTCTCATAATCTTCTCATATCCATACTTGGTTATATCAACCACTCTACTGCTGATAACCTCCAATCCAACAAGTGGTTACATATAACTCCATTCATACTCTTCCTTAATCATCCACCACTAATATTACTCCAGTAGCTGTATATATCAAACTTTACTTCACCTCAAGTGTTTAGTATTTCACAAGAGGAAACTACTACTTCTATAATCCAATGTTGCTCTAGCATCATCTTAATCATACTATCTTGTCTCTACTTAACTCCAGTATCTAATACTCCAAACTCACATTATATTAATGTGACTTGTCATTGCTAACCTAGAATGACATATCTATAATAGGGTTCAATCATGTTCTATCATACATGATATAAGCATTCAATCTTGGTGACTAAAGCATGATCATTATAATCCTTTTATCATTTATGGTTTAGGTTTCCAGTTGGATAATCAAGGCTTTCATCCATACAACAATACAGTTGTATTATAATTATCTTCTAATTATCTCTATTGGACTAAGGGATATTATTCATTGACTATACCTACTTGATCCAATAGAATTACTCCTGGTAACTTTCTTCAGGATTCATCCTTATAATCTTCTTTATCACCATATAATTATAGGTTCCATATAACTCTTCTATCATTTCAGGAGTGAGTTAACTCCATCAATTATCACATTGATCTTATTCTCTTCCAACACTCTCATCCTATAATTGATATTTAAATCTAGCATTACCACCTACCTCTTCTTACTTCTTTCAATAAGGCTTTAAAGCGAATGCTATGATAAGGACAAGAGTTGCTAGATCAAGAATTGATAGGTTAAGAATTGGTGAATCAATAGTTGATTACTCAACATTGATGAACAACAGATATTAGAATAAGATTCAATAGAAATGATAAAGATTGATATGGATAAAAAGATACATGGTGAATGATCTTGACTTGATTTCCTTCCTACTTAATCTCACTAAAGGGTTAAGGTCAGGTATTACCATGATACTCATGGTATAAATAGATGAGATTAAGATAGATCAAGATTTAGTTGTTACATTCTTATTACTTAAGTTATATTTATAACTTGGTATTCATGGGTTGTGTAATGAATACTGGAATATGACTACTTAAGGATCAAATATAAATCATTAAATATTGTATTAGGGTTTAACTTTCATTATATTTGATCTACCCTTAGATCAAATATCCTTTACCCAAAACAAGGTTTAAACAAAGGTCATATTGAAATTTATCGCAGTCAACTTGATGATCTACTTCAATTCCATCAAGTTAAGAGAAGCTTCAATCACTTTGACAAGTTTTGTCCAAAAGCGTGAAAATTATCCGGATTTTCTATGCATGAATGCAATGCACACATCTGGGTTCAACTTATTTCTAAGCTCTAATGCTGGGATGTTACAAGGAATAACCAATGGTTATTCAAAATAACCTACAAATACATGCTCATCCGACTTTGGTTGTAAACATCTTACTTATGCTTAGCATACCAAAATTTAAGAAAGGACAACTTGGGTTTTACCCCAAACCATAACTTACATGGTGTCATTTCAACGAATCAAGATGTAGCTATTTTCAGTGTAAAATCGATAGTCTCTAAAGCTTTTAATCTTTTAAAACATAATGGCAGTTTTATAAATAACACCTTTGATCCAACCATGTCAAACAAGGTTTCATTACAAATCTCAAACACTCCATATTCCTATGGTGTTTCGGGATATGCAAATCTAGGTGTTTTGCTAAACTTGCAACTCAAATAAATCCCTTTATGATAAAATCATAAATCATTTATTTTCTTGTTACACTTGCAACTCAAATAAATCCCTTTATGATAAAATCATAAATTATTTATTTTCTTGTTACAATGATTTTCCACTTCATCTTGAAAGTCTTTGAACATTTTCAAATATTTCAAACTTCTTTCTCATTAAGTGAATATTCACTCAAATTTCCTAAGAAAGCATATGAAGTTGAAATCCATCGCTTACGACTACATATAATGGACTACATACATCGATATGTATAAATTCCAATAATTTTAGTCGTTCGTTCTTCTTTGGCCTTTGAACGAAGATTTAATTATCCCGAGGAAAGTCTCACAAGCGTCACTTGATGAAATCAAAGACTCCAAAAATCCATGAATATGGAGATTCTTCATGTTTTATTTCCAATATAATTTAAACGGCGATGTCCCTTCGTAAGTGATCTTTCAATCATTTTTCCTGCGACATTTTAGCATTAGTTTGTATGGATGTGATTTCTCCAACTAGATTTGTAAATCATCCATCTTATATGGAATATGGTAATTATTTGAACAATCTTTGTTCTCATAATACCTGATTTAAATAACGATTATTGAAACAAATCTTGAAGGAAAGCTTTGATGTCAACAAGAAATACAAACAACAACTTGTTTGTTTTCGATGATCATCATCACATATTCTCTTACTAGTTACTTAGGCCATTATGGTTCATGAATCGTGTCGTTCTGTATGAAATTTCATACCAACCAATTCGGTATCCAATACCCAAGAACCACATTGTTTAACAAGCAAAGAATACAACCATAACATGTATATCATCTATATACCTAAACTGGATATTTCCAGTCTTTTCTTTTCTTCCAAATATATTTTATAGATTCTCTTTCAGCATTTCCTTTTCCTTTTTGAAAGAATCTATCAACATCAATAGTGGCGCCATATACATGACACATAGTCCAAAACGTGTATATTCAAATACTAATACCTTTAGACTTGCACTTTGAAGTAGATCATAATCATCAAATGATTGGCATTCTTTCAAAATCCATTCTTTAGTAATATTTTAGTGTAGTAAACACTTTACATACATCTTCTATTCATCCTTATCATGACGACTTTCATGATCAAGCTAATGTAGCTTATAAAGGCGAATTGTCAGTATAACATTACTTTCCAAAACCCTTTTGGATGATTAGGATGTCTAGCATCTCCAACCTTTGCAAATTCTCATTCAATATGAGAACATATATTATACTCTATCATATTGCAACCAAAACATTGTTTCAGGTATCGTTATATCTGCCACACATGATGGTTTCTGAAATAATTTTTTCAGCTCCTAGATAAATTTGATATTAAAACAATCAAGAATCATGAAGGCAAACATGATACTTAAGATACTAACACTGAAATTGTTACTCTCAATTTAATACTAATTATTAAACTTTACGGAGTAAATAGAGTTTGCTGAAAGTTTGCAATAGGACTTTAAACTTTAGATTGACACCCAACACAATACGATACCCGTTTGTAAAGTAAATATCCAGAATTCTATAGTTCTATTATCTCAATTACAACTAAGCATAAGGTGGTGAACGAATGCCGATGACTACAACAAATTATGCAATTCACTTTGATTAAATTTATGATAAATTGAGTTCTACTAATCCAAATTAGAAATGAACTCCCACTCAAAAACGATATCCCTCGTGTCTTTTTGGTGATTACATGAACCAAATCCACTACGCCAAGTCTGATCATCATGTGAGTCGGCGTATCTTCAAAGGAGAGCATCAAATGGGCATCATATATTTCATATGACTCATGCTTAACCTTTCGGTCCGTGTTCCGAGGCCATGTATGTACATGTTAGGCTCGCCAAGTAAGAACCTTAGTATTCGCGTGTGTAACTGTCTTACACCCGAAATATGATCGTGGATCCAAGAACACCCGATCATCACGTGATGTCTTGGAGCGACGAAACATAATCGGTGCATACTTAAGGAAGAACACATTTTTATCTTGATATCTAAATGAGGGATCATCTTATTATGCTAATAAAACGCCAAACTAGCAATACAAGATGCAACAAACATCACATGTGAATAAGTGAAATGATATGGTTCTTGCACTTGATCTCCATCATGTGCATCATGGTATGATCGCCATCATACCTCTATGTGTAAGGCCAAGGTCTATGGAACTTACACGTTATGTGTGTTGTAAGAGTATCGACTTATACTTCTACTTACAACATCACCATATCATGACAATAGCCCATAAACAATCTAAACTAGACGCCTCTAATTTATCCATTGCAAGTTTTACGTAGCTTAGGGCTTTCGAAGATAAAACCGTTCTTACCTACGAACATGAACCACAACGAGGATAACCAAATTATTGACAACTCGTTGCAAATTAGATATTGACTATAGTAGGAGAGATAGACACCCGCTATCCACTTATGCAAAACTAGTTGCATGTCAAGCGTGGAACATGTCTCATGTGCGAGGACATGTAAAGTTTGTCCGGGCCGCTTCATCCCACTATGCCACAAATATTCAAAGTACAACTAAGAAGCAATAAAATGATCATCATCGCCCACATATACATATGTGTACTATCCGTGCAAAGCATCTACGCATAGATTCGGCTCTGATACCACTGTAGGGTTCGCAGCATAGAAAACAAAAAATTTCCTACGATGGGAACAACTATGTACCAAGATCTATCTACTAGATACAAGCAACGTGTAGATATACATCCATAGAATACATACCCTCAAAGACTGAATAGCGTTAACGAGGTTGTACTCGTGGATGATATAGTCGAACGCTTGCCGATCTCAAGATCGAGAAGAAATCTATCCGGTCCAGCAGGTCCAGCACCATCCAGTCCAGCACCGCAAAGCAGTGGTGCATCCGTGATCGCACACACGTCTAGGTACTCCGACAACCTCCGCACCTTCGCTCCAGCGAAGCAGCAAAAGCAACAAATCCTTTCAGAAAAATCCACCGGGAACATGTATCTCGCTGATCCGAGACCATGCGGGAATTCTAAAGGGGGGAGAGATCCTTCACGAGGAGGTGTACTTTGAGAGGAGGAGAGGGGGCCTTTTATAGGGAGAGGGGGCACCCCAAGGGGCATGCCGCACAGCCATAGTGGCTTCCCACACCTCTTCCATATTCATGTGTGTGGAGCTCCCACTCAAAATGAAAAGCCTCCACTCCCATAAAAGAGCCTCCACTCAAAAATCCACTCACATGCATTAAATTTCCACCAAATTTAATGCAAACTCTCGTTTAAATAAAACTCTTTTATTTATTTATTCAGAATTTTGTTAATTACTTTAATTAACAAAAATTCACATAAAACCCCTTGCTAGTATTCAATTTCACATGCAGAACAAGTTTCAGCAATTTCAAACAAAACAGTTTTGGTGTTTAGTGAAATAAATTCCCGCGCTTTCCTTTTTCTTTCTCTCGCATATTATTTGCTCCAAATGGTGTCGGTATCCCTTAAGTGTGTCACCCTACGGTTCGCGAATAATGTAGACATGATCGAGACCCCTCTCTGATCAATAATCAGCAGCGAGACCTAGAGATCCGTACTGACTCCAACATATTCAACAATGACTTCTATGATCGTGTGAACCTTATACGCATGTAACTCAATCCCTTTGTCTCGCGATATATTACATGTCTGAGATTCGATCATCGGTATCTCCATACCTAGTTTGATCTCGTTACCGACATGTACTCTATTCTCGTTCCTGTGATATAACATTCTAGTGATCAAATCACTTGCTTGCAAGCTAACTAATGTGATATCACCGAGAGGTCCCAGAGTATCTCTCTCTGTCATCGGGATGGACAAATTCCACTCTTGATCCATGAGCCTCAACATAACACTTTTGTAACACTAAACCCATCTTTATAGTCACCCTGTTACGATGTGACGTTTGATGTTATCAAGATACTCTTCCGGTGTTAGTGATTAACATGATCTCATGGTCTAAGGACTAAGATTACTTCGTATGATGTTATAGCAATATAAACACAATGACTTTGATCGTAATGATATATTTCGGATGAATGTTCATCACATCATTCCAACAATGTTGTGACCTCGTTATTAACAACATCCAATGTCCATGATCAGGAAACCTTTGATCATCTTGTTAATCAACGAGCTAGTTTATGAGAGAGGCATAACTAGGAACTTTCTATTTGTTTATTAAACACACATGTATTAACGTTTCCATATTAATACAATTATAGCATACAAAATAAACATTTATCATAAATAAGGAATACGATAATAACCACTTTATTATTGCCTCTCGGGCATATTCCCTTTAGCCGGTGCAAACGCTGTCACAGGCGGCGGCGGAGGAGAAGAAGAACAGGAAAGTCGCGGCAGCGGTGGGGTTGACTTCTACATGCAAGGCAAAACCGTCACCGGTGTCCTCATCACCCATGCCTTCTTCCTCTATGAGGGGAGCCGTAGCAGCTCGCCCCCAAAGGGCCGCTCACGAGGTGATCGACGAAATGACCGCGCCTCAACCGACTGCTACCGAGCTTGGGGTGGCCGATTTCTTGTCGTTGTTGGATAGTTATCACCATGTTAGGCTCGACAACCTCCACTTCGGTGATGGAGATTCATACAAAGGCATGGAGGAGACCCAAGTTGATGTTGATTACAACGAGACCCAAGATGAAGGCATCGAAGAAGAAGAGGGGATGGAATATGAAGAGGAAGTGGTGACCGAGGTGGAGCCGCCAAGAGGAAGAGGCAATGTCAAAGTAAAGCCTAGAGGCAAGAGGTCCGCCAACTATAGCAAAGACAAAGACATTGCATTGTGCCATGCTTGATTCAATGTGTCACTTGATGCAACGGTCGACACCGATCAATGCAAGGAGAAGTTTTGGGAAAGAATCAAAGATCACTACCACAAGTCGGTGAAGACTCCATCATACCGCAGCCAAGGCTCTCTTAGTCATCGTTGGGGAACCATTTTTGATCAATGCAACCGATGGGCCGACGCCCTAGAGTCGATGGCCAATGCACCACCGAGTGGAGTGTCGGTCACCCAACATGGCAAGTATCACCAAGACGTGTACAAGCTCCACAACAAGAGAGGTGGCCACAAACCCTTTAGTTTTTTTTCATTGCTACAAGGAGCTAGAGGGCAATGAGAAGTGGGTCCGAAGAAACTATGAGACCACACCGAAAAGGGCAAGGATACATTCGGCCGTTGATGTCGACGATGATGAGGGCGAAGATGATCTCAACAAAAGGTCGTACGGTGTGAAGATTGCAAAGGAGAGGAAGAAGAGGGGAGGTGCCGACGTCTACAAGGAAGATTTCAATGCCCTTGTCAAGATCAAGAAGGCATTGGCAGCCGAAACGTAAAGAGGACAAAGAGGATAGGTGGAAGGAGCTCAAAGTTCTAGAGGAAGAGAAGTGGCGGTCCAAGTTGGTGGTGGAGAAAAGAAGGATTACACTTGAAGAAGAAAGAATGTCAGAGAAGAAGAAGATAGAAGAGCAAATGCTTGCACTTGAGGTAGAGAAATTGGCCAAGGAGAGGGAGGATGCCGACCGCTCCATCATGTTCATGAATCCAACCACCTTGGATGAAAAAGCGAGAGCGTATTGGGAGATCGCCCGTGAGAAGATCTTGGCCCGAGAGAGTGGTGGTGGTGGTGGCGCCGGCGATGACTGAGATGGTGTTTGAGATGGCCAAGATGGCGGTGGCCGAGCCGGTGGTGGCCTCAACAACATAAACATGCTATGTTTTTTTTTTGGATCAAACTTGATCGATGTGATGTTTTTTGGATATTATTTATGCATGTTTGAACTTCGTATATTTAAAATCTTTCAAAAATGATGTTAAAATTTTTTAGTCGTCTATATTGGGGATCGAATCTGGCTAGAAAACTTACATTTTCTCTAGCCAAAAGTTCTCTAAATTAAATGGAATCGGTTAGAGTTGCTTTAAGGCGAGCTCGTAGCTTATTTGCGATCATATTTTTGTGGGCATCGGGGCACCGCTGCACCGGGCTCCCGAACCACTCACCTACCAAAAGTGTAATTGCCTCTTGCCTCGGAGGGCACGTTCTCGTGGTAAAATTCCCGAAAAAAAAAAGTTTCGACAAGTTTATGCACCGAACGACAGAAGTCCTCGATATGGAGACCTGCATACGTGTGCAGTAACATCTTGCATTGTTACAGCATGTAGACGCTGCACGCATGTCGTGATCAATTGTACAAGCTCGCTTCTCCTCGAGCTCCGCGCCTCCGCCGCACTGGTCCTGTTCTTCAAAGTAGTCCTCCCTGACGTTGCCGGCGAGCATGAGGCAGGCGAGCCAGAAGAGCGAGGCGTCGAGGTTGAGGAACGCCGCGCCGCCGAATAACCCCGTCTTGGCCGTCGGGCAGGCGTACCCGAGGTCGCGGTGCGCGTTCCGGACGTGGTGCACGGCCTCCGTCGTCGTCGCCCACACCGTCATCGCCACCCCGGCCACCGTAATGCCTCTTAAGAAAAAAGGAACGGGAAACAAATTACCGCATGATCCAGCGCAATGAATCACACCAGCCTACTACGCGCGCGGTTCTTGGTCGGCTAATTACATGGCGAGGTGGAAGAAGACGTGGAGCAGGGTGTAGCCGAAGAGGGCCGTCCTCGGGATGGGCCTGCCTTCGTACGGGAAGAAGACGGAGACAGCGCCGATGCCGGCGCAGCACGCGGCGGCGAGCGCCGAGAGGCCGCCCAGCGCCACCGTCGGGTCCGGCGGGAACCGGCAGACGACCACGCCCGCGCCTCTGGCTGACGTCCCGTACGGCGGCTGTGCGGACACGCGCGCGCAAACAAAAGAAGAATGTCAAGAGGAAATCTTCTTCTCGATTCTCATGCACGCCTTTCACGCACCGTGATGTTGTAGCCATGGAGCTAATTAGGAATACCTACCTTCTGGAGCTCGGCGACGATGGCGAGGACGAAGGAGAGCACGCCGAAGAACGCGGTGGCCGCGCCGAACTGCGTGCTCCGCCTCAGAGCCATGGCATCGATCGATTCCTTCCTACTGCTTAGTTAATTCTATCTTGCCAGCCCGTCCCAATTGGAGTACCTGAGAATCGAACCAGGTTTGCTGAGGCATGCATCATCTGGAGGCCACATTAGCGGCGACGCAAATTTGTGTTCTTGGGATGCCATTGCCACTGCCAATTGGTTTGCAGACCAAGATTAATCTAGCAATGTGCATTGTTGCTGTTGCAGATACCATGCAGATGGGAATGCTCGTGTAAAGATGGATGTGAAACAGCGTATGCCAATCGTAAAATCGAGATGGTCTGCTCCTTTAACTGTGGGCGGTATCCAACTGAGCGGGTCAAATTGCTGGGCACCATGGCCAACCGATAAATAGGCAACGTCGCCACGAGGTTCACAGGGAGGACCAGCTCCATACCCTTCACCGTTCCCCTTTTTGTGGTACTGTGTATTGCAGACAGATTCCAGACTATGTACATGTTGTACCATTGAAGGTGCCTGTATGGACTATGCACTATGGGAATAACAAGATAGGCCGACGGACTTTTTATATGTCGACGGCAAAATGTCGGGACCGTCGGCGTAGCTTGACGTGCTGGCGATCCAGTTTTACCGTCGACATAGAATAAATAGGCCGACGGCAGCCGTTGGCGTAAACGAAACCATCGGCGTAGCATACTAGGCTAACGGCAGAGCGGCGGCGTCAAGTCTACGCTGACGGCAAAGCCATTTTTCTTTTTTACCATATTAATCTTACAGAAATCATAACTAAATCATTTAAATTCAGAAAAATACATATAATATATCAAAATTTGCAGAAAAATAAGATCTATCTATATAAACTCAAATATTACATATTTTTAAAAAAAATATAAAAAATACAAATACTTTCGTATAACATATTTTTCATTTTCCGAGTGCAAAAAACGGTGTGTTTTATGAAGCAACCACCAAATGAAAGTTTCAAAGTGATACTACCCCATTTTTAAAAAATAGTAGACCATATTGAATGGACAATTTCCAAATCTAATATCTCAAACCTTTTCGTCCACCCCTTGTAAAAAAGACAAAATCCCGCTGAATTGATAGGAAATGAGTTAGATTTGAACCACAGGTACATGATATGATGCTCATGATTTTTTGCAAAAATCATTTTTAGGTTCATAATATGCTATTTCATCAGAGATCTAATGCAAGTTTAGTGAGGCTCAGCCCGAGCTAAGAATCTTCATGCCCCTCGATTTAGAAAGTTTGACGATAGTTTGAAACGAGCATAAAAAATTCAAAAATGATCGAAATAATGCAAAACCTTCGCATGGTGTCATATTATGTGACATAGTTGCATAGAAAAATATCAAACTTAGTATATTTATTGTGTCTCAAAAAAACCTTCACAAAATGACCTATCTCAACCGGGCGGGTCTGGGGCTAGGGCTGGCTTCCTCGGTTGAGCCGTCGGAGCACTGGTGTGCGTCTCTCCTGCGCGTGGCGTGCTGTACCTCAGACTGGCGGTGGTCCGGCAGGTCCGGATGGCCACGATGGGGATGGCGCTGCTACTTGGCAGCGGGGGTCTACGGTGGCGGCATACTCACTGGTGGACGGAGGAGTAGAAACTAGAGCGAGGATTGACGACCATGGTAACACCCTTGTTGCAGTGTGGCGGCAGGGCTTCACGAGCCCTTTTCGGTTTGGCCAGGTCATAGAGGTCCTGGTTTTTCCTTGCTGTTACATCCGGTCGACTATCGTCCTCTGGTGGTGGAGGTAGTTCCCTCTCCGTGTCATTGTACCGTCAACCCCCGCCAAAGTTGCTTCTTTTCGGTCGTACCAGCCTCACATCGTGGGTCACGGTGAGATGATGATGGTGACTGCAAGACCCTGGTGGCGTGTGCTGGTAGGCGGCTAGCTTGGTGGAGCAATTCGAGGCGTCCAGAGTGTGGGATTTTGAGGGGTCGGGAGAAATCCTCGTCGTCCAGATAGCGTCGGATGTATCTCTTCCCCACCTTCTGTAGCGTATCGGGGAAAACCCTAGGACCTGTCCAGGTAGCAGCGTCGTTGTCATCGCTTTCCTTCTTGGAGGTGTTGCTTGGTACGTGACACTTCGGAGCGCTAGGAGTGTGGTGGAAATTTTCCGGAGGGCACAGCGGTTGCGGGTCATCCTCGCTTTCGTCGAGCCACTGTTGTCAGCTTTGTTTTCTTTTTTTCTTTGTTGTTTCTTTGGGCATTGTCCTGTCTGGCCCAGCAACGGTCTCAAATGGTTGCTATATTAATATAGCTGGATGAAAGTCTATTTCGAGTAGTTACCTACACACGCGTGCATTGCTCACAAAAAAGAGAGCCACACGTCACTTTTTCTTTTTTACCAAACAAGCTCATCCCTCGTCGATTTTCATATAAAAAAGCGCCAACGTTTACAAAAGCGAAACAAAGAAAACCAAAAACAAAGAAAATATGTCACCTTACAACATCGGCATAACAGGCTAACTTGTTTACCCAAAACCACATGCATGAGAGCCCAAGTGATTCTTCTGATTTTTCTGTTCTCCCGTTACTCAGCACCGCCGCCCTCTCCACATGCATCCCAAACAAAGCTCACACCATGCCCTATCCCACGACCGGCTGATTGCCCCTCTACGGGCTTAGCAGACGTACAGTCAACGATGCTGAAGCCAGGAGTTCATGCGCATGATTTTGTCCCCGGATGGATGGCCACTACTAGAAAAACGCCTATTCATGGCGCACCTGAAAAGGTTCCGTGGCGCACTAGCAGTGCGCCACGGGCCTCGCGCTACGGCTATCTCGTAGCCGTGGCACACTGCATGGTGCGCCACGGTTATATCGAGATAGGCGTGGCGCACTACCAGGTGCGCCACGGGTAGGGGTACAGGTGCGTCACGGATGTTTTTTTCAAAAATAAAAAAAAATGCAAAAAACACCCTCGTTTTGAATTGCAAAAGCAATCGGGTCCGTGCATCGCCGCCGCAGTCGTGTCACCTCGTCGGAGCATGGCCGTGGCAGGGAGGTGCGGGAGGGGTCGTGGCCGCTCTAGTCCTCGCCGGCGTCGAGGTGGTAGGAATGGTGTGGTTGGAGAAAGGAAGGTAGGAAGAGTGGGAGGAAGGAAGAGATGGAGGAAGAGAGGGAGGAAGGAAGAGATGGAGGAAGAGAGGGAGGTAGGAAGAGAGGGAGAAAGGGAGGTCGGTGAGGAGAAGGATGCCGCCGTCTCCCGTTGTCACTGCGAGGAGGAGGAGAAGGAGGCCACCGTTGCACCGCCGTCGCTCGTTGTCACTGCGAGGAGGAGGAGAAGGAGGCCGATGTCGCCCTCTATTTTTTTTCTGCAGGAAAAAACGGTCTTTTGACCGTAACTTTTTACTCTTTTCGAATTTTTAAAATCTAAAAAATCGCTAAACGACATTGCGAGCGGATGCGAAATCTCGTTCTCGTCATTTTGGTATATTATACGATTTTTTTCGATATCGTATGCAAAAGTTACGGCCTTTTTACCGTGGCATGACTTTTTTTGCAGATAAAGTCGAAACTCATGTTTGTTAATTTTACTAGAAGCTATACCACATTACCTACCTAAATATGAAAGGATTTAATTTTTTGAAGTGTTTATCATTTTCTTTTATTTTTTGCAAAGCCTAAATAGACGATCCAGGGGGGGGGGGGGTGGAGTTGGTGCAGGATAGTTAGGCGTAGGGCACTAGGGCAAGGTGCCCTACTACTAAGTTTATACATCTGTGGCGCATATGCCATAGTGCGCCACGGATGTGTCTGGCCGTTTCACATCAGAGAGAGGCATGCGTTTAGGTGTAGCGCACCCCCTCCATGTGCGCCACGGTTGACACTAACAACCGTAGCGCACCTACCCTATGTGCGCTACAGATGTTTGGCGTGCGGCCAACAGGGCCTTGGCCCACACATATCTGTAGCGCACTATGGTCATGTGCGCCACGGTTGTTCTAGTTACTAGTAGGGCACTGCCCATAGGTGAGCCACGCATGTTTTAGCCGTGGGGCACTTCAACCATGTGAGCCACGGATGTGCTGATTACCTATAGCCATTTTCCTAGTAGTGGGCACCGCAACACCGAGTGGGGGCCGATGTATCGTGAGCCGCAAACCGGCGCCGAACTCGAGAAGGTAGCCCGACAAATGCGATAGGTGTGCCGTCATACCTATTTTGGGGTGCTGCCGCTGGAGTGGGGGCAAGGGGATCGATCCTTGTGAACGCGTTTGCGGCTTGACGTGGGAGGTGGAGCACATCCACCCCACCTCTGACACCAAGTCAAGCAATTTGAGCAAAAACACAAAAGGCAATATGATGCTCGAATTGAACATGACGCTGAAATGGGAGGAGCTCTAGAGTACCTACGAGGAGCTCGAAAAGTCTTTTCTCCATCGTTTCAAATAGTTACCGAGACTGAACTAGTTTTATATTTACTTTTTTTGTTTGAACTATGTTGTTTTTCTAGTATGTGTGTTGAACTATGTATGTCCCCACTATGGTTGTCATTTGTTCATGTTAAGAATTATGTTTGCTATGCTTCAATTTAGTATTTGAATGATGGAATATTTGTTTCATATTTTTTGTAATTTTATTTGACTTATGTAGATATTCATTTTGGAATCATTCGCAAAAAACATGCATAGGAGAAGTACAAGCGCCAAACTTGGCAATCCAATTTTAGGAATCTATTTTCAGGATGTCTCTTGAGGATGCTTTTAAAGTCGTTTAGACTTGCTACTCGGTTATATTAAGTTTCTACTTAAATTGTGATCACCAAGAACATTAATAGAAGTGTTGTAATTAAATCATGCACCAAATCTACAAAACAGACAGAAGAAAGGTTATATAACCAACCTATAAAGATAGCAGAGACCAATGTATATACCACTAAAACACGAACAAACTGTTTACTTCGGTGCCACTAACACACATGAAGATCATAAAAAGAAAGTTTAAACTAGTAACAAACCATGTTCTTGAACCAAAGTTTAGACCAACATACACTTCACCGTTCTCCTTTTCTGGTACACCGGAGAAATGGTTCAGACTGTGCTGCTCACCTGACCTAACCGCTTGAACACGTACTCGTGAATTAGGTCAGAGGAAAAAAATAAAAAGTTCCGTCGCCGGGACTTGAACCCGGGTCTCTCGGGTGAGAGCCGAGTATCCTAACCACCTAGACTACGACGGATTGCGCCTTATTGTCAAACTAAACTTTTAT
The DNA here is from genome assembly GCA_910589765.1 of Avena atlantica. Lineage (NCBI taxonomy): Eukaryota > Viridiplantae > Streptophyta > Magnoliopsida > Poales > Poaceae > Avena > Avena atlantica. The sequence goes on along the minus strand of OU342733.1, from coordinate 434,501,313 downwards.
CATTGTGAGAAATAGCACCATGAAACTAAAGCCATCAATTCAGGCTGGACTGGAGCATGGCATATCACATCCCTTGGCGAGAGACCAATCAAGTACATTGCCCTGGGCCTGATCAATGAACTTTAGGAGCAAGTGATCCCTTGGTACTACAAACCTGCGAACTCGAGAGAATGTATATTGCAACGCTAACTAACCCACTCAACCGACGTCGATCCTGCATAATGCTAGGCCTTTTGGCAAAGGCATCCACCGACCGCCCACCGTCGCTCACGTAACAGACTGTACAGTCACAGGCTCACAGCTGGGCATGGCAGTGCCGATTCCAGTGGAAGGCACGGCAGGGCAGGGCCATTGGCAGCACGGCCAGCCAGTGAGCCAGGTCACCCGCCCAGAGAAAGGAAAGCAGGAAGAAAAACCAGAGACACGGCGCCCCGCCCCTCCAGGCCGAGCGGCCAAGCTCGCGCGCTCAGGCTCAGCCGGCCGTGTCGCGCGCGGGCATGCAACACAGCGGGCTATAATTGGCACGTCCCCTCCCCGCAACACGCGCCATATTTCTCCCCTCTCCTCCCCCCCTTCCAAACTTACGCCCGCCCAGCATCATCCTCGCTCGCATTGGGCAGATTAAGCTACGGCCTGTGGAGCCTGCCCCTAGCTAGGCGCGGTCCGGTCCCGGTGCGGTGTGCGTTGTGTCGCCGCCGGTGGTGCGAGCGGTATGGCGTCGTCGTCGGCGGGGTACGTGGACGTGCCGCTCGGCAACGAGGCGGAGCAGCAGCAGCAGGCGCCGCCGTCGACGGGGCCGGTGATGAGGAAGCAGCCGTCGCGGCTGGCGTCCGGGATGAAGCGGCTGGCGTCGAGGGTGACGTCCATGCGGGTGCCGGACTCCGTCATGGGCCTCAAGCGCTCGCACTCCAGCGCGCAGCCGGCGCTCAAGGGCCTGCGCTTCCTCGACAAGACGTCGGCGGGCAAGGACGGCTGGAAGTCCGTCGAGAAGCGCTTCGACGAAATGAACGTCGACGGACGAGTCCAGCAGGAGAACTTCGCCAAATGCATCGGTACGTACGTACGACCGAACGAGTCATCCTTGTTGCCTCCTGCCTGCCTGTTCCCGCAATCAATCCATCTTGATGCTCTCTGCTAGTGGTAGCTTCACGGTTCGGTAAAGAATCTCCTGCATGTCGGTGGTGTCTTGTTTTCCCTTTTTTTTTTTCCTTTCATGAAAAAGAGCAGATTACAGTGGTGTTTCAATCGATCACAAAAGGGTGTCAGATCATGGTGTTATTATAGTGAGATATGAATATGATGCATTTTATTACTCCCTTCGTCCAGAAATAACTGATTTAATTCGTCTAGATTTGAATATATCTAAACGCATTTTAGTGCATAGATAATCTAAACAAACCCAAGTTAATTATTCCTGGACAGAGGGAGTATTTAACCAGCTACGTCGGTTGCTCAAGATTGTAATCGCTTAACTGAAGAATGGATAAGGCATTCGTGTACAGATCAACATGGATCATCCTGGTTATGCAAACTATCTACAAATTTAAAAGGTTAAACTTGACTAAACTGAACCCTCCATACGCTCCTTAATTAGCTTCTTTCACTCATTCACAAAAACAAACTAACCGAAGTGAAAAAAAAAAGGTCATAGGACATAGTTACGCCTGCAGACTGTAAAATTGGCATCAGAATATCGGTGTATCTATCTCTACAAATCTGCCTGCAAACAGTGAATCTTTAAGCCCAAAACGGTTCTGCTTCTTTATAGGTATGGCGGATTCCAAGGAATTCGCAGGCGAGGTGTTTGTGGCCATGGCCAGGAGAAGGAAGATTGATCCGGAACAAGGACTGACAAAAGAGCAGCTCAAGGAATTCTGGGAGGAGATGTCCGACAACAACTTCGACGCCCGGCTACGCATATTTTTTGACATGTAAAGCTCTGACCTTCCTTTCTCTTCAGTCGAAAAACCTTATGGCTGGCCTCTTGATGAGATTGTTTTGCAATCAGGTGTGACAAGAACGGTGATGGGAAGCTCACAGAAGATGAGGTCAAAGAGGTCGGTGGCGTACCATCTCTGAATCTGCCCGCCCTTCTCCACCAAAGCTTCTATAAATTTCACTTTCTTTCCCTTCCATATACAGATTATCGTGCTGAGCGCCTCAGCAAACAAGCTTGCCAAGCTGAAGAAACATGCCGCGACCTATGCCTCGCTGATCATGGAAGAGCTGGATCCTGATGGTCGCGGTTACATTGAGGTGCCAAGAAATGGAAATCTTCTCTTCTTTCTGATGCAACAACAACATACGCAAATATATCCTCATGTTATGTCCTGATGCAGATTTGGCAGCTGGAGAAGCTACTCCGTCAGATGGTGCTGGCCGAGGGGACACCAGATCAAATGGACCAGGCATCAACAAGCCTTGCAAAGACGATGGTTCCTTCCAGTCACCGGAGCCCAATGGAGAAGCGTATGACCCAGACTGTTGACTTCATCCATGAGAACTGGAAGAGGATATGGGTCCTCACCTTGTGGGTTATCGTCAACATTGGCCTCTTCATATTCAAGTTTGTGCAATACAGGAATCGGGCTGTCTTCGACGTGATGGGCTACTGTGTCTGCATCGCAAAGGGTGCCGCTGAGACGACCAAGCTGAACATGGCCCTTATACTGCTCCCGGTGTGCAGAAACACGCTGACATCACTCCGATCAACTGTCCTCAGCAGCGTTGTACCATTTGATGATAACATAAACTTCCACAAGGTACATATGGTGATGCGAGCCTCCGTGCCATTTCTAGGACTGCAGTCTGTGACACTGGAATCGTCATCTTCCCCGCACCCGCATCATACCCTCTGACCCCTTCTAACAATCACATATCCAGGTGATTGCGCTGGCAATTTCAATTGGAGCGGGTACTCATACCATTGCTCACCTGACCTGTGACTTCCCAAGATTGGTCTCATGCCCAAGTGACAAGTTCCAGGAGAAGCTGGGGCCCTTCTTCAACAATGTTCAACCAACATGGGGATCTCTGCTTGCAAGCACTCCGGGGTGGACTGGCATCCTCCTGATCCTCATAATGTCGTTCTCCTTCACACTGGCGACGCACTCCTTCAGGAGGAACGTCGTGAAGCTGCCGTCGCCGCTGCACCACCTGGCTGGTTTCAACGCCTTCTGGTATGCCCACCACCTGCTGGCGTTTGCATATATCCTCCTGGTGATGCACTCCTACTTCATATTCCTCACCAGGCAGTGGTACAAGAGAACGGTATATTTCCTGTATCTATTTGGCAAGAGTGGTTATTTTGTGAATTTAATGTATGTGCATAAAAATTGAAATTGCAATGTCGGATGTGTTTCCACAGGGATGGATGTACCTGGCAGTTCCTGTTCTTTTCTATGCCTCCGAGAGAGCTACCAGAAGAATACGCGAGAAGAATTATGGAGTGACCGTCATCAAGGTAAGCTATAAATTCTACATGAATACCACATACAAGTTTCTTCAGTATACGTTCTAAATTTCATGTGCCTCAATAGAACTGCTCATTAATGATCCAAAATGTGCTACGCAGGCAGCAATTTACCCAGGAAATGTGCTCTCTCTTTACATGAAGAAGCCAGCAAGTTTCAAATACAAAAGTGGGATGTACCTGTTTGTAAAATGCCCAGATGTTTCGCCCTTTGAATGGTACTGTCTCATCATACTCATTTTCCAATTCATGAATTTACCAAGGCTTTGGCTTCAAAATTCCTTCAAACGTTTACAGGCATCCCTTCTCCATCACTTCTGCACCTGGAGACGACTACTTGAGTGTACATATCCGAACATTAGGTGACTGGACAACAGAACTAAGGAACGTATTTGGGAAGGTCAGTAGAAAAGGAGAGGGGGAGGGGAGAAAAAATACAATTTGTTCAAGCTTAATAGGAGTTTACCAATGTACTACCTCTATACCGGTTTATTGGGCGAACACGGAGTTAAAGAAAAAAGTTTAACCATAAAATTGGTCAACAAAACAAGAATTATATGTCGCAAAAATTATACCATTGGATTCATATTTAAAATAACTTTCCAATGATATAGGTTTTGTGACATATGATTTATATTTCATTGATCAAATTTGTAGTCAAACATATTTCTTGAACTCCGTGTTAGCCTAATAAGGTATGGAGGGAGTATTTATATTAGTTAATTGATGAAAATATATAATAATTCATTTAGGCCTGTGAGGCAGAAGTTAGTTCCAAGAAGGCCACACTTTCAAGACTTGAAACCACAGTCATAGCAGAAGGTCAGGGAGAGGAAACGAGGTGAATGTGCCTTCAGTTTCTTTTAAGGAATTGCTTGAAAATATGTATATTGCTTTTGCACTAACCTTGGTGGCTTGGCTTTCTTCACTTAGGTTTCCCAAGGTCTTCATAGATGGCCCTTTTGGTGCACCAGCACAAAATTATAAGAAATATGACATTCTTTTGCTTATCGGGCTTGGAATTGGTGCAACTCCTTTCATCAGCATACTGAAGGATCTCCTGCACAACCTAAAGTCCAGTCAAGTAAACTTCTCTAACTGTTACTGGAAACTATTCCCATACCTGAGTACAAATGTAGGATTAATAAAATGAGTTGGATTCAACAGGAGATGCAAAGCATACCGGACGAGGAGTCAGGCGGCACCTTTAAGAGCAATGGGCCAAGCCGAGCTTACTTCTACTGGGTTACTAGGGAACAGGGATCCTTTGAATGGTTTAAAGGTGTCATGAATGAAGTTGCTGAATGCGATAGCGATGTACTACTCAACCCTAAATGCTTCAGTAAAGAGCAACTTCACATCCTCGCTGTCATTTCCATAAAAAGAAAGTAACTTAATCTCTCACTATACAGAATGCAATAGAGATGCACAACTACCTGACCAGTGTGTATGAGGAAGGCGATGCAAGGTCAGCTCTGATTGCCATGGTTCAATCACTCCAACACGCAAAAAATGGTGTGGATATCGTATCCGGCAGCAAGGTTTTCCCCCTTCTCACTTGCCCCTGTTAATCTGCGAATAAATTCAGATACGTCATAGTTGCTTCCTTTCCTGACCGCTATTTTTGCAGATCCGGACACACTTCGCAAGGCCAAACTGGAGAAAGGTGTACACAGATTTGGCCAATACCCACAAGAACGCTCGTATAGGTGAGTCCCGTCTGCTCAAAATTCAAGTGCTGGGTCATACTTTACAATACACATATACTAATTAAGACTACATCTGCAGGTGTTTTCTACTGTGGATCTCCAACGCTTACAAAACCACTCAGGGACCTTGCAATAGAGTTTAGCCAGACAACAACAACGCGGTTCCATTTCCACAAGGAGAACTTCTAAGGTCAGGCTAACAAGATATTTGGTAGCATCCTAGCATCGAGGGATAGCAGTTCTAGCTCTGCAAGTGTCATCCAGAGCTGGGGCGTATATTGGTGTACAAAGTGCAAGGAATTAAAAGTATGTGGCATTAGTTAGTGCCGCTGCCGTGCATAGATAGGAGGAGGAGGAAACTCAATGTATTCTTTCATCAGTGAGATTGCTTCTTAGAATAATTCAGAACTTGAACAGGCAATTGGCTCGGTTCAAAATTGATTGGATTAAGTCTGAAGTTGGCTCAACATTAAAGTGATTCATTTACTCATTTTTCTGAAACACAATGACCCTCCGGGTCGAGTGGGCTCGTTAGCTCGATAACAAAATTAGTTCTAAACCAAGTAAAATGATATGGAATCAAACTGCCTAAATTTTAAACGACGCTCCATGTCTTTGCTCAATATATCCATCCCTACCAAGAGGCAAGAATCCGTATTCACGGCTCTGAATTGCACCTTGCGTTGCACATTGTACTTACTACTCCCGATGGCACTTGTATGAGGAGTTCCTAGCTGTTTTATTAGCTTGCTAAAACGTCTTATATTTTGCAACAGAGGGAGTAGTTACTACATACACATGTATGGGGAATCTCTAGCTGCCGTCGGGTTAATTCTGGGCGCCGAGAGGCGCGAGCCCTATCGACGAGCAAATGCAACGGCGCGGAGAGGGCAGGATCCAGGATGGGCAGACAGGCAGTAATTAGTAAGAAGAAAGAAACCGCAGTCCAAAAATCTACAGGGGAGGAAGGAAGCTAGGAGGGTTCGGTAGTTGACCTCTGCTGCTAGCGGCGGCGGCGGCGACGGGATACCGGTAACGCCGGAAGGACACCGATGGGGACTTCGGCTTCGTCAGGGACATTTCGGCCCGTTAGGCCTTCCACGGTGTTGCCGGAGTCCAAAGCATCAAAAAGTTTGCCACGTCATCAGCGATGATCTGAAAAAAGTCTGTACACCGGTCTCACAACATGTACAAAGAGTCTAAAAAATTGCAGGACCCACACGTGAATAAAGACCTTACCCGAACCAACATGTAACCATTTTTTTATGTGATTTCTTGCCCACCAGGTTGTGTTGTCCGATGAAAAAAAATAGTATATTGAATGTATACAATGGGAACCGGAGCACGCTATGGAGGGCCTTAGATCCAAAAAGTAACATGCTTACCAGGCAAGACGACTGAAAGGCCAGTGAAGTTCTTTTTTTTTGGAACTACGATTGTGAAATGTGAAGTGCTAGAATCCCCTTGAAATTGACTCTTTGTTTTATGGCATCTTTGCTGGGCCAACCCATCCCGTTGTCTTAAACGGTTCGTTTGTATCCGTTTCGGGCCGCGATTGATATGGGAGGGGTCCGGCCTGTCTGGTCAGTCGTGACCTATTTGTCCGTGCTTGGCCAGCACTAGCCACGGCTGGTCAGGGATTCATATGTTTGCAAATTTTATCGCAAAATTAATTTTTAGAAATAAATAAACTAGATTTGATATTACATATAAATAGTTCTATGGTTTGACAGACAACAACTAAATTCAAATTACACAAAATAAATAAAGATTAAACATTAAGATTTCCTGCACGAGCTCATATATGCTCAATCAAATCCAGTTGAAGCTGTTCATGGGTTTGCCTGTGACGCAAATTTTCATGCACTTGCATGAAATCTTCCCAAAACGTTAGACCTGGCTCTGGCTCAACCAACTGACCCTGAAAGTCCCAGCCTTGGTCCAAGATGCCGTCATCACGCTCGTCCTGGACGATCATTTTATGCATGATGATACAAGAAGTCATCACATCCCACATCCTCTCTATGCTCCAGGTTCTAGAAGGGTACCGAACAATAGCCCATATTGACTGAAACACACCAAATGCTCGCTCTACATCCTTCCCAGCGGCCTCTTGCGCTTTCGCAAACCTCTTGCACTTCTCATCTCTAGGATTGCGGATTGTCTTTACAAAGGTGGCCCAGAAGGGGTAGATAACGTCAGCAAGATAGTAACCCATATCATATGGAATGCCATTGATCTGATAAGAAATCTATGGAGCATTGTCTTCTGCCAGCCTAGCAAACACTTGGGACCGCTGCAGCACATTGATGTCATTGTTTGATCCAGCCATGCAAAAAAAGGAGTGTCAAATCTAGAGATCTTGTGATGCAACAACCTCTAGTATGACGATGCACCCCTCTGCATGTCCTTTGAACTGCCCTTGCCAACCAAAGGGACAATTCTTCCACTGCTAATGCATGCAGTCGATGCTGCCAAGCATATCAGGAAACCCCCTTCTCTTGTTGATGGACAAAAAGCGGGCAGTGTCTTTGGTGTTTGGCTCTCCCAGGTAAACTTTGCCAAACACCGCAATAACCGCACTGCAAAACTGGTACATATCCTCATGTCATGTAGACTCGCTCATGCGCATGTAGTCGTCGAGGAGGTCACCGGGAACTCCATATGCAAGCTACCGAATGGCAACAGAACATTTTTGGTAAGAGGAGAAGCCAATCTTACCTGTGCAATCGTACTTGGCCTCGAAGTAGTTATCATACTCCATTACCCCATTGAGAATTTGTAAGAATAGCTCCATCGACATCCGATAGCGGAGACGGAATGTATTCTCTTTAAAAACTGGACCAGTTGGATGAAATTAGTCCTTGTAAAGGCGTATGTGGCCATCTTATCGGTCGCGCTCCTGTTAGGCTTCGCGCCGCTTGTACGAGCCACCTCTGCGCGGCGGCAGGAGGTAGTGGTCGTGCGCCATCTGTGCAGCTTCCAGCAGAATCTGGGTCTCACCGTCGGACTCCTTCTCAGACGATGACTCCACGAAATTCTTGTAGAAGAATGATATGCCCAATTTGCATCACCATTCTATATCATAATTTACCTCTATTCATTTATATTTGTATTATTATGAGGTATTACTTATAGCTTTTCATCTGTTTATGCATGTTGAATGATTCTTGGAGGATGGACTGCCGGAGTCTGGATTCTGATGGAAAAGAAGGCATTTCGGTGCAATTTCGCGAAGATCAGAAAAATACCAGAAAAATATGGAAACATATTATTTTACCAGAAGACGAAGGAAGCCAAAAGGAGGGACGAAGTGGGGCCTCAGGGGACCCACACCCCCTAGGCGTGGGCCCACCTGACTCCATGCCTAGGGCAGGTGTGGCCCACCTGCCCGGCCTTCGACTCTGCCCCTTCGCCTATATCTTCCCTTCGAAACCCTAAGGCTCAGGGAGCGACCATAGATAGATTTCCGCCGCCTCTGGGGGGCGGAAAACACCGAGAGAGAAAGATCTCTTCGGCAGATAGATTTCTGCCGGGGGAATTCCTTCCCGGAGAGGAGAGACCGTCGCCATCAACACCGTCATCAAGCTAGGCTTCATCGGGATCATCATCATCCACCCCATCATCTCCACCAGCACCATCACCACCACTCCGTCCCGCTGTAACAATTGTTTTGAATATTGCTTTAGTTCTTAGGGGAAACTTTCCCGGTGTTGATTACTATTGTAGTTGATGCTTATGAGTGGAACCATTAGATTATTGTTTATGTTCAGATTGTTATCCATTATCATATCATCTTTGATCTTGATCCATATGATGTCTTGTGAGTAGTTCGTTTAGTTCTTGGGAGAAGTCATGTTGTTAGTAGTGAATCTATGATGAGTTATTATTCAATGGTTTAGTATTTAAGTTGTGGTGATATTCTTCTAGTGGTGTCATGTGAACGTCGACTACATGATACTTCACCATTATGGGCCTAGGGGAATGCATTGTGTATTTGGCTACTAATCGCGGGGTTGCTGGAGTGATAGAAACCTGAACCCCCGTTAGGACACCTTTGCACAAGGGAGCGTAGGATCTCAGTGTTTAAGGTTGTGGTTAGATTTATATCTTAATTACTTTCCTATAGTTAAGAATGTTTGCAGGGGGTTTAATCACAAGTATGTATTAGTCCTAGGAACGGCGGTATGTTAGCACAGGTTCACCCACACAACACTTACAAACACCAGAGAAGAATACTCAACTATTTGAAGCGAAAGCACTTGACATAATTCCCATGTGTCCTCGAGAACGTTTGGTCCTTATAAGTATTTCCACCAGCTTGTCCTTTGATAAGAAAGGATTGGGCCACTTGCTTCGTTTGTTCATTACTTCTGTTACTTGCTATTTGTTTTGTTGCCTTGTCAGAAAACCACTAAAAATATGTTTGCTAAGTATTCATAGGGATTTCCTGCTCCATACCAATGTTCAGCACCTTCTTCTCCTTGTTGGGATCGACACTCCTATTTATCGAAAGTACTACGATACCCCCCCTATACTTGTGGGTCATCAAGACTATTTTCTGGCGCTGTTGCCGGGGGGTGAAGCGCTATTTAAGAGTGGAACTAGTAATGGAAACTTTCACTGTGAGTATTGATTTTGTCACTGCTTGTTACTTTGTTTCCAATATGGATAACCCACTTGGTTTTCTGTTTGGAAAAACTACTACCACTGCTAGGGTAGTAGATGAACCACCTCCTATTGAGATAGATCCTTTTAAAATACCTACAAGTATTGTTAATCGTGTTATGGATAATTATTATTTTGGGTATGGAACTGTCCATCCTGGTGATCACTTGATTTTTATCCATGAATTATGCGGGTTGTTTAAGTGTGCAGGTATCACGACTGAATAGGTGAATAATAAGTTACTCTCCATATTCGTGAAAGGGAGAGCTGAAGAATGGTATAAGCTGCTGAAGAATGGACAATCCATTGAATGGGAGGAGATGTCATTTCTCTTTTACTCTAAATTTTATCCTCCCAGTGAGATCCATAAGGATAGAAGTCTTATATATAACTTTTGGCCTCTTGATGGAGAGAGTATAGCTCAAGCTTGGGGGAGATTGAAGTTACTGATGCTTAAATGTCCTATGCATGAACTCCCTAACAATATTATTCTCGATAACTTTTATGCTAGGATTTCTCTTCATGATAAAGATTTACTAGATGCTTCTTGTGCTGGATCATTCACACGTATGAAGGAAGAAGCTAAATGGGATCTACTAGACCGTATTCAAGAGAACACTGAAGCTTGGGAGAATGACAAAGGAAGAAAGTCAGGTATAAACTATGATTACGAATGCATCAAATCTTTTATGGGAACTGATAGCTTCCGTGTTATTAGCAATGAGTTTGGTCTTGATCCTCAAGTTCTTGCGAAATGTTTTAATGTGTTTGCTTCTTATATTGAGATTCCCAAGAAAGAGTGGGACAAGTAATGTTGATCCATGTTCTTGCCAGTGTAGAGGTTTGTACTATTGATCCTATTTTGCCTAAACCTTATGTTGAGAAGATCCCTTTTTCCTCCAAGGTAAGGGAACACTCTATTATTGCTAATGTGGTTAGCAAAAGAGCAAAGAAAACTGTAGGGTCCGATGATCTTATTGATATCGAGACTGTGGTAGCTATTGTGAAAGACCTTGTCACTAGAAATATATAGGATGAGCATATTGTCTTTTGTGAAGACGCTACTAATATTGTTTCTCATCCTAAGATAGTTAGAAAAGCTAGTGTCCCTGTGCTTTCTGTTAAAATTGGTAGTCATAGCTATTATGGTTTATGTGATATTGGTGCTAGTTCTAGTGCTATTCCTTATGAGCTTTATAGGGAAATTATGCATGAGATTGGTCCTTGTGAGCTTGAGGACATTGACGTGGTTATTCACCTTGCTAATAGAGAGCAAGTTTGCCCCATTGGCATTGTAAGAGATGTGGAGGTCCTTTGTGGTAAGATTAAATATCCTGCTGATTTTCTAGTACTTGGTAAAGAAGCTAGTAAAACCTACTCTATTATCTTTGGTAGACTGTCAACACCCGGATTTTTAATCCCAGATGCCTGTTATGCCATACATCGCAATCCCAGGATTACCATTTTTGTGAGACATAACAGATTTGGATATCACAGTACATGTAACATCCCAGCATTTAGGACTAAACGAAGGGTAGATTTAGGATTTTTGTGCATCTGCATGCATGCATCTGAAAATCCGGGTAAATTTTTCGCCAAATTAAAAGACTAAAGTGATCAGAATTCTCACTCTGATGAATTAGGTTTAGTGTCATCAGTAGGGAGTGAGATGAATTTTGACATGACCTCTATTGTTTTCTGGAGTTATGAGGGAAATTCGACTTACAAATAATTATTCACAATAATATAATACAAAAGAAATATAAATATTATACTGTCCTTTATATAATAAACATAAGATACTTCTTATTCTCTTTTCTATTCAGTAACAACTAATCAAATAAAAGAAAAGAAGGAATATTACAATAATAATATTATTACATTGTTCCTTTACAAATATTTAAATGGAAATATAATAATACAATAAATAAATAAGTAATAAGAAAGAAGTTACAATATTTGGAAATTGTAGCAATATTTATGGTATATAGAGTATCACTCTGTTCTTACAAGTGTTTGAAAGAAAAGTGAATTACAAAAAGAATAAAGCAAATCCTAATCTAAATCTTGATCTCCATCTTCTTAGTGTTTTTGTTCCTGCAAGAGAAAAACACAAACAAAGAAATATAGATAAAAACAAAAAAAGAGTTAGTGTTAATAATATTGCTCTTAGTCTAACAGTGAGGTGCACTGTTCATTACATCATTGAGCATATAAAAATGGGGCAAGTTCACCAAAATATCATCTGCTCTTATCAGTAACTTTGCCTCAGAACCACATCATAGGCAATTTAGGGGCAAGTTTCACGAAGGGCAGGTAAAAGGCAAAGAGGTAAAATCCAAGGAAATCTCAAGCCTTTTACTTGATCTGATCCATCTGGGTGAGGAAAGCTCACACACAACTCACACACACATGCATGTTTATGTGTTGTCAACACAGGAGGCACTATGAGAGAGAGATAAGTACACAGCTGTAGCAGGGGGAGTACTCTGCTGAAATTACTTCACCATAACAAGAAACAACCAACACAACCAACACAAATCAACCACACAGGCCATCCTTACATTTCCATAGTTCATAAGTTTAACACCAAAACTCCATAGTGCACTACCACCACATCACTAGCACCCTGGTTGCTCAAGTAAGCCATCCAAGGACACCAGGAGGAGGCCAGGAGCATAAGGAGTAGATCAAGTGAGCAGGAAGAGGGAGAAGTCCAAGAGTGCAAGAGGAAGCAGGACAGACACTAGATCTAGCAATAGAACAGAATCACCACAACATCCACAACCAAGTCATCTATCTCCACTGCAAGCATCAGGTTGGCTACTAGAACCATGCTACTACCTGTTTTGGCCAAATTAAAGCAAGCATCAGTGGGGAAGAGGGAGAGAGCTCTCAGTATAGTGTAGAAATTCTACACTAGTTCATCCTAGAGCTGTTAAAAGCCAACAAATTATCTGTTCTTATCTCTCTAAGAGTTTGGCCTCAGCCTTGTGCATCATGGACCAAGGTCAAATAGTAGGGTGGTACATCTAGATCATCCAGATTAGAGGATATCATTTTTCCACACCTACTTGGCAAGTCTAGCAGACCCATTAGTGTAAAATCACTGTGTTCCATCCTAAAGGAGGCATCACAGTGGCATTTCACTATTGAATCTACACAGTACAAGAAATCATCACCACATAATCATTTTCCTAGTAAATATTCTAGGAATCAGATTCATAAATTTCTTCACTGTACAAATGACAGGAAGATCAATTATTTCTTAAGCTCCCAAGCAAAGCATCTTTCCTCCATTGCTTATCTTATGAATCTCATCAAATTTAGCCAAATCTATGACATCTGATCATGCTAGAGATGATCAGACTATTGTGTACACTCCAAGGAGGCATCACAATAGTAGGACCATTTTAGCAGAAGCCACCATTCATATTAACTAAATAACCACTCAGAAATTTCAGCTAAAAAAGATTAATCATTTTCCTAGTATTACACTAGGAATCATATTTTTGTTTTGCTACTTCATTTTTGAGTCTCAGCTCCATTAAGTAAATCATTCTCCTAGTCAACACATCCAGGAGTCATATATAATTCCACTGTCACAAGGACAATATTTAGGACAGAAGTAACTCATTATATTACATATACCACTATGCAAATTCAAATTGAATTCACCACTGTGACACATGGTTTGATAGCAGAATCTGCTATTTAACCAAACATAACCAGTATCAGAATTACAGGTCAAGGGAACACGTGCAAGCCAATTTACAATTCCAGCATCATTTCCCTTGTTGCTAGGGCCAGAAACCATTTAAGAATATCACTGTCCTATTGACAGGAGATCTACAACAACAAGTCATCCTTAGGTAGAAAGTTATCAATTGAAACCATTTCAATATTGGCCATCTTAAACCACAAGCACAACTTTAAATCATTCCCGGGTTTTTACCATTAGCAAAAGGAACTAGAGCATATCTATTAACATCATAGTTACCCAAATTTACTGTAATTTAAGCCAAATGGAATCCTTGGGATCTAAAATCAACTAGCAGCTAGCAATTCCAATATTTCCATATAGTCCTCCTTCATCAATGAATCTGGCAACAACAGTTTGCAGTATATAATTTATTCTTGCCCATGAATAATTACCAGTCCAATATCAGTAACCCCATAAAGATCATAACATGAACATCATTGAGCCACTGCTTGAACAACTTAGGACTTGATCTCTAGGAGGAACAGAGGAGGAAGGAAAATGAACATCTGGACATGTACCTAGCACCCGAGGCACAACCACTGTGGCGTGGCGAGGCAGGGCTCACGCGACTGTAGTAGTGCACACACGGGGAGGACTTCACCGTGAACCGGCATCATCACCACGATGCGGCAGCACGAGGAGCACCGTGGTGCTCAACCCGCACCGAGCTGCACATGTGGGTACATGCGCATAGAAGCGGCGGCGCCAGCCACCCATTCATCAGCAAAAACCTTAATCACACCACCACTTCGCCACTATCACCATCCATGAGTCACCGGAGCACACCGGAGATGAAGGCCGAAACCCTAGCCACGGGAGTGTAACGGGGGCGAGCGAAATAGGGTTGTATCACATATCGAATTGGATGGAAGAGAGTAGCAGAGGTGAGAACATCAAGGGCGACCGATGGCGGCAGCCCAGGAGGCCGGGGCTGGCCATAGTTGCACGGCGACGGCGGCAGCACTGCGTCGCCAGAGAGGAAGGAAGGAGAGGATCGAGCTCGCGTGCGTGTTTGGTGAGAGGAGGGTGAGAGTTGGGGTCTGGGATGAGGTTTGACCCAAGCCCAATTGGACCGGGTCGGATTAGGTTGGCCAGTGGGCCAGATTTAGTTGGTTTAGGAAGTGTTAAATAAATAGACACAAAAGAATAATAGAAATTATTAAATAACCTTTACCCATTTTAAGCTCTAGAAAAAAATGTAGAAAAATCTTAAAAATATATGTAATATATCAAAATCTTTATTAACATAATATCCACCTAAGAAAAATGTAAGCATATTTGTTTAAATTTAATAAAATGCAAATAAATATTAACACCCTTAAATATCTAAATGAAATTTAATAAATTTAGGAAAATTCCTAAAATAAATAAAAAAATCACTTTTATAAATAAAAATAAGTCTCTAATCTCACAAAAATACTAACTTAAAATTTTACTAATAAAATTTAAAACAAATATTTAAAAACATTAAATATTTAAGAAATTTCATAAAAAATTATAATAATAAAGATAATGTTTAAAAATAAATAAAATTAATTTTTAAAGAAATTAAGCAAGTATATTTACTAGAAAGGTACTAAGTATATTATTATAAAAAAATATTTTAAAGTTCTTATATCATATAACTTGAATTATCTAAGTTATTGAAATAAAATAATTGCTTTGTTAATTGTTTAATATTATTTCCTAAGTAATAAATGATCTTATTCAAAACAAAATCTTTTGAATCTACCTAGTCTAACCTTAAATATAAATTCATATAAAATTTAGGTGTAAACAATTAACTTTATAATATCCTTTTAAAATCCTTAACTAACTATAAGTCAAGGATTTACAAAGTTATTCTTTACAAATCATTAACAATTCATAAATAATCATATTTATCAAACTTGAAGTTCACTAAATAAATTATAATAAAATCCATCTATTTTTATTTATAAAGAAAAATCTCAAAGTATGGTCTATAAGTATTACACATGCTAAATTTAAATCTTTAAAACAAAGTTCCATAACCATAAGATTTCATCTTTAATTATGCTTATGAAAAAATCTAATTAATAATGCTACATATGCTATATCTCAAGTCCAATTATATTTTTATAGTTTACTTTGGTCTAAGATATCTTAAGCTAGATATATAATAACTCAAATCAATTAAACCTTATTACAACACCATAGCTTTAATCCTATTTATCTTCAAAGTTGAATAACTTAACATAAATAATATTTTCTTCAAATGTTATTCTTTTTGCCACTTCAAAAGAAACACTATACCATTTTTTTAAAGCCATCACAACTTAAAACATGAACTTAGTAATAATTACATAATATCATGGAACCTTAGAATTATATTATGATTGTACTTTACTCTTCATATCTATGTGTTTATCCTTCTTATGAAGTAAACTTAAACTAAATCAAATCTTAAATAAATCATTTAAATATATCGCTTTGGGAATAATTGAAGAATTACTTGGGGTTTTTCAGTATGCATCTCATTACTTATGCATAACAGCATATTGCTTCTTTAAACATTGTCCTTACCGGGCAATGATGATATTTTTGTAGAACCCGAGGTCTAGGGTCAAGTCGAGACATTCGACTACAATACTCCGTTATATCAAGGCAAGTTCACACTTTCTCATGTCCTTTGATTATTTTTTGTAAAGTATTTTGCAAATCCAGTGTTGTCATCACCTGCATTTCAAAAAGGTCGAAAACACTATTTTAAAAATTAAAGTGAACTATTGGTTACTGATCCCGGGTGATCAGCTAATCTATTAAATCTGGCAGTTTGAATACCATTGCATAAGAATGTATCATCTAGGACTTAACAACCAATGTTGCCAGTTATTCTCGCGCCGTATATTGCATTAACCATGAGATTTGGAATGGGACGAAGAAGTCAGCTGGATCGGCTCCCTTTCGCATGCATTGGACACTGTTCTGGGAATTTGTGACTTGCAGATCGTGGGTATAGCCGTTTTAGACTGGGAAAGGTCTACCGTGGATCTAGGCTCACAAAAGACAGATTACTAGTGTTAATGGTTGTTGTGTGTATCCAACTAAGGTATAGCCGTTTTATACGGGGAAAGGTCTACCTTGAGTTTGGGCATATAAAATTGCAGTGTATGCGGGGTCGCAGAGAAGGACAGTGATTGGCTTGGATCATCTACTGGGCCCCACACCATAGGAAGTGTGGACGGGAAAGATTCGCCCGGTTGTGCATCAAGGATTTGATCTCTCATGGGTAAAGTAACGCACCTCTGTAGAGTGTAAGAACTGTAACTTGTTACTCCCTGTTCCGGGAAGGAGCTGCGAACGCTGCAGGAAAGGAACTCCATGAAAGTTCTGGTAAACCTGTGAAGGCTGACGGACATAGCTTTTCAGAATAAAAGCAACCTTTCAAGAAATGTTTATTAAAACTTGCATTGCCTACGAACTATGGTCTGTGGCTGTAGATATAATGCATCAAACACTCCTTTTTAGTGAACTTGCTTAGTACGCTCGTACTCAGCGTATCTTCTTAACCCTTGCTAGATTCTAAAGACAATAACGGTCAGGAAGAGGAAATACTATATCCAATTGAAGACCAAGAAGAATTCCGCTATGAAGAACCAGAAGTATCCGGAAGCGTCGAAGGGAACAATTACGAAAACATCTATGGAATGGATACCGATGTATCTGAAGTGTAGATGTATAATATATAGTGACCTAGCCCAGTAGCATAGATCTCTGTTCCCTATTTATATTAAATCTCGTAAAAACCTTAAAGTTTAGTTTGCTTCTTTATCTTGCTCTCAGAATAATTATAGCTTAGCCCTGAGTCATCGGGATACCTATATGGACCTAGGAGGATCTCAAAGTCGTCTTGTAATTCTGGTTATAATAATGATAATGTATGATGTGGACCCGCTTTGTTTCTGTTGTACCACTATGAGGATGTGATATTTGTGGAATGGTACTCTGTGAGTGTTATGTTCACGACTATAGTATACTACAACATGCAGTGGTATGATGGGTCACCGCAGTACATCATCCATTACAAACCATACATAAGGTCTTACACAAATAAGGATCTCATGATCCAGTTCTCAATACAATTCAAGCAGCGGAATAACGTAATAATAACGATAGCGTAAGCGAAGCTCCATCTTCAGGGTCACATGCAATGCTGACGATGGGAGATGATCCTAGTTGTCGTAACCTTCCTGCGGTCCGTCATCCTAATAGTCCTCTTCATAGTCTGGCTGCGGTAATAGCCAGGGACAAAGCCATGAGTACTCTTTAAGTACTCGCAAACTAATACTAACAAGTTAATGGGGGGTTTTTGTAGTAGGATACTAAGCTCTAGGGTTGTTTTGCAAAAAGCCAGATTTACCTCTACTAAGTTCAGAAGCAAAGACAACTAGTTGAAAGTTTTATAACACCTAAGTGGGAACTTGAATTTCATATAACAACTCTGTTGTGGTCAAGTCAAAGTCACAAATCATTTCACAAGTTGTTTGGAAAACATCTGACGGGGGAACAATATGGCCACTCCAACTGTCCATAACCGCGGACGCGGCTATTCGAATAGTTTGACACTCTGCAGAGATTGTACACTTTCACCACAACATTCGATACATCCGTCAGGAACAATCCTGAATTCACCATACTCAGTATGCGGATAATCAATCCTAACCTTTCAATTACATTCCCTAGTATAGGCACCTCTCCTGTGAGTTTGGCCTCCCAACCATGACCAACTGTCATCTTGGGTACTGCACAGGTGGACAATCTTCACAAGGTAGCCTCAGCTCAGACCTTGGCCGCAAGGGAACCCATACTAAGGTATATAAATTTCCAGTCAAGCCCTACCCAATTTTCGGGTATTGCGGTTGTATGGTAAAATTGGAATGGTATCGCATCCAGACAACCATCAGTTTTATAAAGGGCTAAGGCTCATGCCTCAACATTTTCATCATCAAAATCATCTGGTGTTCAAGAACACATGTCAAAATATTTCAGTAGAATGACTCATCATTCGAAGGTTTTCATAACCATTTTCACCAAGTATTCCCATCTAAAGTTGATCAAGTTTTATGCTTAGCACTAGCATCTACAAGTGGGGGGTAAATACTAATGAGGTGTAATAAATAAGTGGGGATTAGCTAAGTTCAATCTCATGCCTTAGGATGACATCAAGATTATCTAACTTAGGCAAAATTTTATGCTCTTTATGCTACCTTCATTATCGTTCTAGAATCTACAAGTCACTATGTAAACTCTAAGAGAAATCTTTGAGTAAAGAAATTAAAATACTAAGCTTGCAAGTAAAAATAGGATAGTGTGTCAAGGGGGTATAATCACATATGCTTAAGGCATATAGTTGGTATAGTAACAAGCAAGTAGTAGCTTGCATAAGTAGGGTATCTTGCAAGTGTTAGCTTGCTAAGTTGCAAGGGTTAACTTGCCTTGTGCAGAGCAGTGGTTGAAGTTCTCCTCGTCTTCTTCCTCGTAGTATCCTCCTTCCTCCTCGTATCCTTGGTCGGTACTAGCGTCTATAAATAAATACGAGGTACACAATCACCAAACAATACTTAACTATTTTTAATCATCACACAAAAGTTCACGCTAGATGATCTAGCGTCATCACTATTATCACAAGGATTAAAGCACTTGTCTTATTTATTTTATTTGAGAAAAGTAATTTCTACTCATTGAAAAACTACTTAAGATTTAATATTCTCCAACTCAAACATGGGATCATGTTGACACATGTCATCACCACATATTTGAGTACATGGGAATGTGATTTAAAGTGGTGTCACAATTTAATAAGGTTTAACCTTTTTATTTTAATTAAATAAAGTGACTAGAAATGCCTGTGTGGCATTCTTTTATTACTTGAACATTATTTATGCAAGTAAACTCGTATGTTTTTATATATTCTAAAAGGTATGATCAAATGTGAGTTTTTAGAGTTGGAATCAACTCAAAAGCTCTTATGGTTGAATTTTGAAAAATGTTTGAATGCAGAAAAGCTTCTGCTTGTTATTTTTACCATGGTTGATCTGTAAATCCAAATGGTTTAAATCCAACGGGCTTGGATTAAGCATTTCAGTACCTTTCTAACAAAATTAGTTTCATGCTTAAACCATTTAGCGAATCGAGCTGGGTTGATTTTTGAATCTATGTAGAGAACTGTGTTTGAAATTAAATGAATAAAAATAAATTCGAATTGTTGGGTCATGTGGGAGGTTTTACTGGGCCGGCCCATGACACACAGTGCACGCGCGGGCTGGTTAAGTGGCTGTCCCCACGCGTCAGTGAGACAGGGAGGGGCGAAGCGATACGGGGCAACGTGGACAGTGGGATCTAGTTCTAATCGAAGGCTCTGGTTTATCGTCCACGTCGGGCAGCGTCGGCGAGACAGAACCCTAGCGCGGCAGGTGGGGGTCGTGGGAGGCTCACCGGGGCTTAGGCGAGGGTCGACGACGGGGGCGAATGACGAAGTCGATCCTCCTGGTACCGGCAGCTTCTCCTAGGGCGGCTCCAATCTATGGCTCCCTTCTTCTCCAGCAGAGGCGGGCTCCGGCCAAATTCCGACGATGCGCTGCTTGCCTTGCTCCTGGAGTAAGGTTGGGTGGTTCTGAGGGAGAGGGGAGTGAACTGGTGTGAAGAAAACGAGCGGTGGAGGCCTCTATTTATAGTTGCTGAAGGGGATCGACGGGCACGGTCTGAGCTCGTTGTGGTCGACGGCATAGAGTGCTACTGGCATGGGCGACGGTAGGGAGAGGTGCTGTGCTCCCTGGCGAAGCTCAATGACGTGGTGGCGAGGCGTGGGGCGGTGCTGATTGGTCGGAACACGTCGATGCTCTGGGAGGGTCCGACGACGATTTTAATGGTGCACATCGTGCGTGGTCTGCACGGCGGCGAACGGGCATGTCTGCGGGGTTGCTGGGGCGGTGGTGATCACCCACGCACGCGTCGAGGGCGGCGCGCGGTCTGTGGGTGCTGGTCTAGGGTGGCGCACTGGCACGCTCTCGGCCCGCACGCATAGAGGTTTGGCATGGTCTTGTCGTGTGGTCCAGGGGCTGGAAGTGCTCAGGGCTGGGACATGGAGTGGCGGTGGACGGTGGAGTGCCTGCTAGACATGCTTGCTAGGCTTGGTGTTGCTCCTAGCTTGCTGTCGACAATGGGGTGGCAAGGTGAGGCTCGGCATGCTTTCCATTAATGGCATGGTCTGGTTTACAGTGATCTAGAGGGGTTAAACAAGTTAGATGATCTACTAAGGGTGTAGAGTGAGCTAGATATGGAGCAAGTTCAGCCAAAATTACTACACACTATAGTGTTTGATGTTTGTTTGATTTGTATTGCAAGGTGTTTGATAAAATGGCCGCAAGAGATTCAAATTTGAATTTTGGATTCAAACTTGGTGGGTTTGCTAGGCACATACTAGGGAGTGTCTAGTTAGTTGGATTAGTCAAGGGGCACTGGTTTGGTTGGGTTTTTGAAAATGGGTGATCTTCACATATGATAAATATTCATTTTTGAAATGTGATTTGAATGAGGTTGCCAAATGTTTCTGTAATTTTGAAAGGTGGACTTTGATTCACTTTTACTTGTTCTAGCAAGGGGTGAAAAGAATTGGGAAAGTTTCTGTTTGAAATCTTGGACTTGAAACACTCAAAGTGACCTAGTGAGAAAGATTGGCAAAAAATGACCATTTGCTTTATTTGATTTGTTTTTTTATTTTATCTTGATTTTTTTCTGCATGGAAATGTTTTATATGATGTTATTTTCCTATTTAAACCATTTCTTTCTATTTAGGTTAATCACACAAGTTCATTCATGCATTTATTAAATCATCTCATTCACACATGCATTCATATGCTTTTAATTAATCAAAGTTTTTGTTAACCCTATTTTTAGTGATTAGAGTTTGATGATCATTGTTTTATATTTTTGGGATGTTACAAACCTTCCCCCTTAAACAAAATCTCATCCCGAGATTTGAAAAAGGAAGAAAAAGATTACCTAGGATTTAAAGAGATCGGGAAACTCCGTCCTGATGTGATCTTCGCGCTCCCAGGTAGCTTCTTCTTCAGTGTGGTTGCTCCAATGATTCTTGAGAAACTTGATGCTTCGGGTCCTGGTGGTTCTGAAAGCTTATTCCAAAATACGGATGGGTACTTCGGGGTAGGTCAGGTCATTGTTGATCTCTATGGTTCGGTGATCAATGTTCTTGAAAACTTCGGTCTTCTCTGGAACTTCAAGGCATTTGCGAAGTAACGATATATGGAACACATTGTGCACTGCTGACATTTCCTCTGGCAGCTCCAATTGATATGATACCTCTCCTCGATGATTCAGAATCTCCGATATATCTGGGGGCTAACTTTCCTTTGAGCTAAAACGTTGCATTCCCTTCAAAGGCGACACTTTGAGATACACAAAATCTCCGATATTGAAAGCGAGGTCTCAACGTCTCTTGTCGGCGTAACTCTTCTGTCTTGACTGGGCGGTCTTGAGGTTCTCATGAATCTTTTGAACTT
This sequence comes from Avena atlantica, assembly GCA_910589765.1. Taxonomy (NCBI): domain Eukaryota; kingdom Viridiplantae; phylum Streptophyta; class Magnoliopsida; order Poales; family Poaceae; genus Avena; species Avena atlantica. The sequence continues at coordinate 434,479,161 of OU342733.1, read as the reverse complement.
TCTCTTCTGCTTCTTGTAGGATGTCGGGGTCCGAAAATCCGACTCTCTCCTACTTCCGACCAATTCAAAGGGGTGCGACACTTCCTTCCATACATGAATTCAAATGGGGCCATTTGCAAACTAGCTTGGTAACTGTTGTTGTATGAAAATTCTGTGAAAGGCAGACAGTCTTCCCATTTAGATCCATACTCTAGCACACATGCTCTCAACATATCTTCGAGTATTTGATTTACTCGCTCCGTTTGTCCATCGGTCTGAGGGTGACACGCGGTGCTGAAATCTAGTAGGGTTCCTAAACCTTCTTGGACTTTCTTCCAGAATCTCGAGTTAAACTGGGTTCCTCGATCCGATACAATGTTCTTGGGGACTCCGTGCAAACTGACGATTCTAGCGATGTATAACTCCGCTAGCTTCGAACTCTGGTATGTGGTCTTGACTGGTAAGAAATGGGCGACTTTGGACAATCTGTCAACTATGACCCAGATAGAGTCATTTCCCCTACTAGAAGTAGGTAATCCGGTGATAAAGTCCATTCCAACTGAATCCCATTTCCATTCCGGAATCTATAATGGTTGCAATAGTCCTGCGGGTCTTTGATGTCCCGCCTTGACTCTCTAACATATATCACACTTGGCGATATAGCTTCCGACTTCTCTCTTCATCTTATGCCACCAAAATTGTTCCTTCAAATCTTGATACATCTTCGTTCCTCTGGGTGGATAGAATAAATAGTATCATGGGCCTTTTTCAAAATAACTTCTTTCAACTCCGAATCTGCTGGTACACAAAGGCGTCCTTTGTACCACAGAACTCCTTCTTCATCTTCGGTGAATCCGGGTACTTTGCGTGTACCGATGCGCCGTTTGATTCCGTCGATACCAGCATTTCCTTTCTGCGCCTCTTTGATCTGACTGATCAAAGTGGGTTGAAGTTCTATGCTAGCCAAAAATCCTTCACTTACTAATTCCATTCGGAAATCTTCCATCTCTTTGTGCAAACTTGGTTGCTCCTTCAAAATCATGGAGTTCAAGCAGCACGGCAATCTGCTAAGGGCATCTGCTACCACATAGGCTTTACCGGGGTGATAGTGAATGTCCAGATCATTATCCTTGATTAGCTCAAGCCATCTTCTCTGTCTCATATTCAGCTCCTTCTGAGTGAATATATACTTCAAGCTCTTGTGATCCGAATAAATCTCACAACGGTTTCCCATTAGGTAATGCCTCCATGTCTTCAGGGCTAGAACTACGGCTGCTAGTTCAAGGTCATGGGTTGGATAATTCTGTTCATGCTGTTTCAGTTGTCGGGATAGATAAGATATAACTTTGCCTTCTTGCATTAGCACACATCCGAGACCGATATTGGATGCGTCACAATACACATCAAAGGTCTTCGTGATATCCGGCATGATCAAGATTGGGGCTGAAATCAATCTTCTCTTGAGTTCTTGAAAACTCGCTTCACATTTGTCCGTCCATTCAAACTTCTTGTCCTTCATCAGCAATTGGGTCATGGGTCTGGCAATACTCGAGAATCCTTCTATGAACTTGCGGTAGTATCCCGCTAATCCGAGAAATGCACGAACTTGGGTTTGAGTGGTTGGGGCTTGCCAATCTTCGACATCCTTCACCTTCGCAGGGTCAACGGCAATTTCTCCGGCCGATACGATATGTCCGATCAATCCTACCTCCTGTAACCAGAATTCACATTTGCTAAACTTGGCATACAACTGATGCTCTCTAAGCGTTCCAAGAATGGTCCTTAGGTATAGCTCATGTTCTTCTTCTGATTTGGAAAAAATTAGAATGTCATCGATGAAAACAACGACAAACTTATCCAGGAAGTCCATAAAAATATTATTCATGAGCTTCATGAAATAAGCGGGGGCATTGGTTAATCCAAAAGACATGACTGTATACTCGTATAATCCATATCTGGTGGTGAAGGCAGTCTTTGGAATATCCTCTGCGCGAAATTGAGTTGATGATAGCCAGTTCTAAGATCAATCTTAGAAAACACTTTGGCACCCGTCAACTGGTCAAACAAATCTTCTATCTTCGGAAGTGGGTACTTGTTCTTGATGGTGACATCATTCAACTTCCGGTAATCTATACACAAACGGTTACCTCCATCTTTCTTGTCCACGAACAAAACAGGGGATCTCCAAGGTGACGCACTTGGTTGAATCAGTCCAATTTCCAGCATGGCATCCAGTTGCTTCTTAAGTTCTGCTAGTTCAGATGGGTTCATACTATATGGTCTCTGGGCTATGGGTCCGGTTCCAGGTATTAGTTCAATGATAAACTCGATATCCCGATATGGGGGCATACCGGGCAAAACATCTGGAAATACATCGGGGTATTCACAGACTATCCGAACTTGGTCAATGGTTGGTTGGGCTATACTCTTGTTGCACTTGAATTGACGAGGCAAGGTTTCAAATATATGCTCGACTGATATTCCGGCTGTACTGGTCATGGTTATGGATTTCTTGGCACAGTCAATTAATCCTTTGTGTTTAGACATCCAATCCATTCCTAGTACTACTTCCAAACCTTTAGTTTCGAGTACTATTAGATTAGCATAAAAATCTATGCCATGGATTCGGATAGGGACAACCTTGCAAATTTGCCTAGCTTTGGTAGTTGAACCAGGTATTTGAACAATCATAACATGCTTCAATTTGGTTGGTTGAATCTTACTAGTGCATGCAAATTCTTTAGTGACAAATGAGTGCGATGCTCTAGAATCAAACAACACTCTTGCAAGTACTGAGTTAACAGAAAACATACCCAGCACGACATCTGGCGCTTCTTGGGCTTCTTCAGCATGCATGAGAAAAAGACGGCGGTTGCGGTTGAGCGAGTTCCCTAGGGCAAACCTTCTTCCGGGATGAACACGACGCTGCTGCTGAGCTGGGGCATTTGCATTTGGGGCTGCGTCAATCTTCTTGGGGCACTCATTGGAATAGTGACCCTTGGTTCCACATTCATAACAAATCACTTGCGACTTGTCCTTTGCTGCAATAGGCACATCATTGCTTCCGGTCCTTGGGGTAGTGTTGGTGGCGGCATTGTTGTTGTTGAACTTGGGTGGTGCATGGTTGAAATTGCTACAGTTGCCGAGGTTTTTGTGGTTTCCTCCGGGCCTTGGGTTTCCACGGTTGGGATAGGTCGGGCGGTTCATCGGGGTTCTGTTGGTTCTCGGGGAAAATCCTGGAGATGGGTTGGGGCGATACTTTGGTGTATGGTGGGTTCCTGGTTGATGCATCATGCGACGCTTGCAGTTCTCATTAGCTTGGTTGATCTTTCCTTCCATCTGAATGGTAGAGTCAACTAAGGCATCAATGTCAGCAAAGGGGATATTGACTAACACCGTCTGCATCTCATCGTGCAGACCATTCAAGAATCTCTCTTTCTTCTTGGCTTCAGTGTCGATCTCATCCGGTGCATACTTAGATAATGAGAAGAATTTGTCACGGTATTCCACTACTGTCATCCTTCCTTGCTTCAGTTCTCTGAATTCATCTCTCATCCTCTTGATCAAACCCGATGGCACATGGGTTCTGCTGAACTTGACCTTGAATTCATCCCAGGTCATCACCTGACCTCCAGTCATTGCACGAACGCTGTTCCACCATGCCCTTGCATCTCCAGCTAGATAGTGGGTAGCAAACAATACTTTCTCGTTAGCTTCCACTCCTGCGACTTCCAGATTGTTCTCCATGGTTTGCAACCAATCATCTGCATCTAGGGGCTCTTCTGACTTAGTGAAAACAGGTGGATTGGTGTTCTGGAAATTCTTGAGCTTAGATCCATGGTTGTCCTGATTTCCATGTCCTTGATTGTTGTTGGCCATTTGAGCTATCTGTTGAAGGGTGGCTAAGTTGGCTTGACGATCGGCTCTTTCAGCTTCGTGGTCAGAAACCAACATTTCTAAGATCTGCAACATCGGGTTCGGGGCTGAACCGCTTCCTCCGCGAGGCATCTGAAGATTGAGATCGATCATGAGAAAAGAGGGACATTTCTAAGGTTCAGGGATTTTGAAAAGTTTTTGAAGTTTGACTCAGATTTTTCTAGCAACTTTCTTTTCATTCATTCATAGCACACAATACAAACACACACCACAACAAAAAAACAGATGGTTTTAAGAACCATTCTGTGAAGCTACGATATAGTGGGACCAACAACAACTCACTAACGCTAGTGCTCAAATGCTACTACTCCTTGGAGTCAGTGTCCTCATCATCCTCATCATCATCATCGATGAAGGCGAAGTCATCCTGATCGGTGAAGAAGTCCATGGCCTGATCCTCCAGAAAGTCATCATCATCACTGAGATAGGAGTAGGGTTCTCTACGAAGGTCTTCCCCTGCATTCTCCCTCTCCTCCAACTGCATGTCTCTCTCGTGGATGGTCTCCTCCAAATCCGTGATCCGGTGGCAAAGAGGGGCAATGATGCGCTCCTTATTGTCGAGCTGACGGCGACGAGACTTGCAATCCTTTATTAGCACGGCGAGGGTCTGATCCTTCTTCTTGGCGATGGCGTACTTGTGGTTGGCGTAGGAACGGGCATTGTCCAACTCCTTCTGACGGTCGTACATCATGAAGCTGAGGTGGTCCAATTGACTCTTCAGCTCGTGGTGATATGGGGCCTCCAGTGGCTATCCCATAACATCACGCATTGGGTAGAACTCAAAATGGGTACCCTTGATCTGATTGATACTCTTCCAACACAGACGGGCAAGAGCTTCCTGCATGGCCCTAGCAAGTCCATCGAGCCAGTTGTTCTCTCTTAAGGTGAACTGAATTCCCTCTGCAGTGGGAGGTTCAATCTTTCCTCGGAGACTTGCAACAACTAGCCACTGCAGATCTTCTCCTTCCTAATCATTGAGCTGAGCTCCAAAGAACTCGGGGTGTGGATGCTCCAGCATCTCCGACAGCTGGTCCAAGTCACGCTCAAAGATGAGGTCTCCTCCATTCCCCAACTGATAAAACTTGTTGTACTTCACGTCCATCTATAAGAATATAGGATGAGTAAGTTAGTAGAGTGATCAAGTGTGTCAAATATTATGTATTTTGCAAGAACTTTTGAGGAACATGAATTTTCATGAAAGAATCCAAGTGATAAGAATGGGAATAATATTTTTGTAAATACTCACTTCCTTTGGTTTCGAAACTAAGTTTTTGATTCAAATGTCCATTCTAACTAGGGTCTCCTATGGTCAGGTGGCTCTGATACCAACTTTTCAACACCCGGATTTTTAATCCCAGATGCCTGTTATGCCATACATCGCAATCCCAGGATTACCATTTTTGCGAGACAACGAATTTGGATATCATAGTACATCATCCATTACAAACCATACATAAGGTCTTACACAAATAAGGATCTCATGATCCAGTTCTCAATACAATTCAAGAAGCGGAATAACGTAATAATAATGATAGCGTAATCGAAGCTCCATCTTCAGGGTCACAGGCAATGAGATGATGGGAGATGATCCTAGTTGTCGTAACCTTCCTGCGGTCCGTCATCCTGATACTCCTCTTCATAGTCTGGCCACGGGAATAGCAAGGGACAAAGTGTAGGGTTCGCAGCATAGAAAACAAAAAAATCCTACGATGGGAACAACTATGTACCAAGATCTATCTACTAGATACAAACAACGGGCGGATGTATATCCGTAGAGAACATACCCTTGAAGGCCGGCAAAGCTTAACGAGTTAAACTCGTGGTTGATGTAGACGATCTCTTGCCGATCTCAAGATCGAGAGGAAGTCCTAGCGCCAGAAATCAGCAGCGCATCCGTGCTCGCACACACGTCCGAGGCACCGAGCAACCTCCGCCTCCTCGCTCCAGCGATGCAGCGGAAGCACAACTCTTTCTTGCCGAATAGCCACCGGGAACATGTATCTCGCTAGTCCGAGACCATGGGGGATAAATTCTAGAGGGGGAGAGAGATCCTTCACGAGGAGGTGTTAGTGAGAGAGAGGGAGAGGGGTGCCTTTTATAGGAGGGGGACCCCAAGGGGGTGGCCGGCGCATGGGGGCTGCCCCCTTGCCCTCCCCTCTTCATGTGGGTGGACACTCCACTCACAAAAACCTATTCATTTCCCTCCACTCAAAATCCCACTCAAACTTGCAATTAAATTTCCACCAAATTTAATGCAAACTCTCATTAAATAAAACTCTTTTTATTTATTCAGAATTTTGTCAATTACTTTAATGACAAAAATTCACATATAATCCCTTACTAGAATTCTATTTCACATGCAAAAACTCTTTCTGCAATTTCACCCGAAAACCTGTTTCGGTATCTAGTGAAATAAATTCCTATGCTTGTTATTCTTTCCGGCATGAAACTTTTGCTCCAATTGGATGTCGGTGTCTCTTAAGTGTGTCACCCTATGGTTCATGAATAATGCGGACATGATCGAGACCCCTCTCGGATCAATAATTAGAAGCGGGATCTGGAGACCCATACTGACTCCCACACATTCAACGATGACTTTCTTGTGATCGTCAGAACCTTTACGCTTAGTATCTTTATCCCTTTGTTTTGCGATATATTACATTAGATTCGATCATCAGTATCTCCATACCTAGTTTGATCTCGTTAGTGACATGCACTCTTTTCTCGTTCCCATGATATAACATTCTAGTGATCAAATTACTTGCTTGCAAGCTAACCAATGTGATATCACCGAGAGGGCCCAGAGTATATCTATCCGTCATCGGGATGAACAAATTCCACTCTCGATCCATGGGCCTCAACATAACACTTTATTAGTTCTGAACCCATCTTTATAATCACCCTGTTATGGTGTGACGTTTGATGTTATCAAGAAACTCTTCCGGTGTTAGTGATTGACATGATCTCATGGTCTAAGGATTAGGATCACTTCGTAAGTTGTTATAGCAATATAAAATCAATGACTTTAATCGTAATGTTATACTTCGGATGAATGTTCATCACACCATTACACTAATGTTGTGATCCCATTATTAACAACATCCAATGTCCATGATCAGGAAACCTTGATCATCTTGTTAATCAACGAGCTAGTTTATGAGAGAGGCATAACTAGGAACTTTCTTGTTTGTTTATTAAACACACATGTATTAATGTTTCTGTATTAATACAATTATAGAATGCAAAATAAACATCTATCATATACTTGGAATACACATAGTAAACACTTTATTATTGCCTCTCAGGGCATATTCCCTTCAGTCTCCCACTTGCACTAGAGACAATAATCTAGTTACATAGTGATGAATCTAACACCCATGGAGTTCTGGTGTTGATCATGTTTTTCTCTAGGGAGAGTTTTGTCAACGGATCTGCTACATTGAGATCCGTGTGTACTTTACAAATCTTTATATCTCCATCCTTGACATGCTCGCGGATGGAGTGAAACCGGCGCTTAATATGCTTGGAATTCTTGTGAGACCTTGGTTATTTGGCATTGGCAATGGCACCATTGTTATCACAATAGATCACCATTGGGTCCAACGCCCTTGCAACCACACCTAGTTCGGATATGAACTCCTTCATCCAAACCGCTTCCTGAGCCGCTTTCGAAGCAGCAACATATTCGGCCTCCGTTGTTGATCCCGCCGCCACAGGTTGTTTGGAACTCCTCCAACTAACCGCTCCGCCATTCATGAGAAATACGTATCCAGATTGAGACTTAGAGTCATCCGGGTCAGTGTCAAAGCTTGCGTCGACATAACACTTAGCGACGAGCTCTTCTTCACCTCCGTATACAAGAAACATATCCTTAGTTCTTCGTAAGTACTTAAGGATATTCTTGACCGCTATCCAGTGTTCCGAACCTGGATCCGATTGGTACCTACTAGTCAAACTAATAGCATGTGCCACATCCGGTATTGTACATAGCATGGCGTACATTATAGAGCCTATGGCTGAAGCATAGGGGACTTTTTCCATTATCTCTCTTTCTTCCGCCGTAGCCGGACTTTGAGTCTTACTCAATGTCTTGCCTTGCAACATAGGTAAGAACCCCTTCTTACTTCCGTCCATTTTAAACTTCTTTAAAATCTTATCAAGGTATGTACTTTGCGATAGCCCTATTAGGCGCCTAGATCTATCTCTATAGATCTTTATGCCTAATATGTATGACGCTTCACCTAGGTCCTTCATTGAAAATTTGCTGTTTAGATAACTTTTAACACTGTTTAAAAGATCTATATCATTTCCGATCAATAATATTTCATCCACATATAATATCAGAAATGTCACATTGCTCCCACTCACTTTCTTGTAAATACAAGCTTCTCCATAAGTTTGGAAAAATCCAAACTCTTTGATCAACTCATCAAAGCAGAGATTCCAACTTCGTGATGCTTGCTTCAATCCATAGATGGATCGCTGAAGTTTGCACACCTTGTTAGCATCCTTAGGATCGACAAAACCCTTTGGTTGTATCATATACAACTCTTCTTCAATATTACCATTGAGAAACGCGGTTTTGACATCCATCTACCATATCTCATAATCGAAATATGCAGCAATTGCTAACATAATTCTAACTGACTTTAGCATCGCTACGGGAGAGAATGTCTCATCATAGTCAAATCCTTGAATTTGTCGAAACCCCTTTGCGACAAGTCGAGCTTTATAGACGGTCACATTACCATCAGCATCAGTTTTCCTTTTGAAAATCCATTTGTTCTCCATGGCCTTTCGGTTGTGAGGTAATTCCACCAAGTTCCAAACTTGATTTTCATACATGGATTCCATCTCGGATTTCATGGCTTCTAACCATTTTTTGGAATCCGGGCTCATCATCGCTTCTTCATATGTCGCAGGGTCATCAATTTCATCAACCATGAAATTCATAACAGGGTTTCCATACAGCTCGGGAGCTGCACACGTCCTGCTAGACCTGCGAGGTTCGGTAGTACTCTCTTTCGGAGTTTCATGATCATTATCATTAGTTCCCTCTTCAATAGGTGAATCCAACTCCGGAATGACTTCCGGCGTTGCGCTACTCGCCATACTTTGAAGAGAAGGTTCAATAACCTCTTCGAGTTCTACCTTCCGACTACTCACACCTTTCGCGAGAAACTCTTTCTCTAGAAAGGATCCATTATTGGCAACAATAACCTTGCCCTTTGATCTGTGATAGAAGGAATACCCAATAGTTTCCTTAGGGTATCCTATGAAGACGCATTTTTCCGCTTTTGGTTCGAGTTTATCCGGTTGAAGTTTCTTCACATAAACATCGCATCCCCAAACTTTAAGAAATGACAGCTTAGGTTTGTTTCCAAACCACAATTCATACGGTGTCTTTTCAACGGATTTAGATGGTGCCCGATTTAAATTGAATGCAGCAGTTTCTGGTGCATAACCCCAAAATGACAACGGCAAGTCCGTCAGAAACATCATAGATCGAACCATATCCAATTAAGTACGATTACGATGTTCCAACACACCATTTCGCTGTGGTGTTTCGGCAGGTGTGAGTTGTGAAAGAATTCCACACTCTTTCATGTGGGTGCTAAACTCGTAACTTAGATACTCACCTCCACGGTCGGACCGTAGAAATTTGATCTTTCTATTATGATGATTTTCCACTTCATTCTGAAATTCTTTGAACTTTTCAAAGGTTTCAGACTTTTGTTTCATCAAGTAGATATAATCGTATCTACTCAAATCATCCGTGAAAGTAACAAAATAACGATATCCACCTCGCTCCGACACACTCATTGGACCACATACATCAGAATGTATGATTTCCAATAAATCTGTCGCCCGTTCCATTGAACCGGAAAACGACGTTCTAGTCATCTTGCCCATAAGGCATGGCTCACATGTATCAAATGATTCAAAATCAAGTGATTCCAAAAGTCCATCCGAATGGAGCTTCTTCATGCGTTTAACGCCAATATGACCTAGACGGCAGTGCCACATATATGCGGATATATCATCATTAAGTTTAATCCTTTTAACATCAACATTATGAATATGTGTAACATTATTATCGAGATCTAATAGAAATAAACCATTCATCATCGGTGCATGACCATAAAAGATTTCATTCATATAAATAGAACAACCATTGTTCTCGGATTTAAATGAATAACCACTTCGCATCAAACATGATCTAGATACAATGTTCATGCTCAGTGCAGGCACCAGATAACAATTATTCAAGTTTATAACTAATCCCGATGGCAAGTGGAGAGGTAGCGTTCCGACGGCGATCACATCAAAGCTTGATCCATTGTCGACACACATCTTGACCTCACCCCTTGCTAGCGGTCGCTTGTTCCGCAGCCCCTGATTCGAGTTACAAATATTAGCAACTAAACCGGTATCAAATACCCAGGTGCTACTGCAAGCACTAGTCAAGTACACATCAATAACATGTATATCATATATACCTTTGTTTTCCTTGTCGGCCTTCTTGTCTGCCAAATACTTGGGGCAGTTGCGCTTCCAGTGGCCAGTCCCCTTACAATAGTAGCACTCGGTATCAGACTTAGGGCCAACTCGGGGTTTCTTTTCAGGCACGGCAACCGGATTGCCGCCCTTACTTCCCTTCAGTTTTCCCTTCTTGTATTTCTTGAAACAAGTGTTCCTATTGATCATCAACACTTGATGTTCCTTTTTGATCTCCACTTCTGCAGTTTTAAGCATTGACAGAAGTTCGGGGAGAGACTTCTTCATGCCTTGCATATTATAGTTCATCACAAATCTCTTATAGCTAGGTGGCAGAGACTCCAGAACACGATGGATGCCTAAGTCAATGGGAATAGATATTCCCAAGGACACAAGCTTATCGGCGTGACCCGACATCTTGAGTACATGCTCACTAACGGAGCTGTGCTCTTCCATCATGCAGCTAAAGAACTTTTCTGAAGCATTGTAGCTCTCTACAGCAGCATGTGTGTCAAAAATAATTTTCAATTCACCCATTGTATCAAATGCATTGCCGTTTTCAAAATTCTTTCGAAGTTTTGGCTCTAGCCCATACAATATGCCGCTGTCGTGGGAATGGTCACGGCAGATGCTGCAATCGGCAGCGAGTAGTAGAACGAGGGGCAAGGGCGGCCAGCCATCTACGGTGCGAGATGAGGGCAAAGACACAAGGTTTTACCCAGGTTCGGCCCCTCGGAGGGAAAAGACCTACTCCTGCTAGATTGTAGTATGGAGGTGGTACAATGGGCGAACTCGGCGGCTAGGCGGCGAGTCGCTGGGGTGTATGATGGAACGTATCTCTACACGCCCCGCAGGGAGGTTTATATAGGCTCACCTCCCCTAGGGTTTACATATCTCAACTGAATCAGTTAAGGTTTCAGTATGCGTTTAACCTAATCCGACTGGGCCTATCTACTCGCCTGGGCCTTCAGCTTCCAGTCGCTTGGATCCTCGCCGGGCTTTGATCCAGTCGCCGTCCTGCAGGCCCACTCGCCAGGTCTTGGGCCAGTCGGAAACGTCCTGCTGGGTATACCCCAGTAGGCGCACCCCCATCAGTAGTCCTCGAGGCCGTCGTCGATTAGGCGTAGGTGGCTGCTGGCAGTCGGAGTATACGGCCGCTGTGTAGACATCCAGTCGAATCGTCGGCGGGCTCCTGTATAAAGGAAAAGACTAGTCATTCTGATCGCAGCTTTGGCGAGTCGAGTCGGCGAAACACTGTCGTAATGACCGGGTCGGCGAGCCGAGTGGCTGAATTTGGACCGTTAAACGTGGTCAAACTAGCCGTTGGGGTAATCCAACGGTAACTTTCGGCGTAATCACCGCGTAGTAACGGCTCCCTGATTTGGCGGGTAACAACCGCTATATAAGGTGAATGGCAGACGATCAGAGAACCACCTTCTCACCAATTCTTCCGACTGCGCGCACTTTCACCTCCCTTCGCATCGCGATCCAGCCGACCAGAAATCCTCCGACCCCCCACAAATCTTTCCGCCATGGCCCTCTCCACCGAACCTTGGGGTAGATCTAAGTGCACGAGGGCGCAACTGGCTTCCTTTGAGGAGGCCGGGATCCTGCGAGCCGGCTGCTGGCGCATCCCTGCGGCCGGAGAGGTGACCCCGAACCCGCGAGAGAGGGAATTCATCTGCTTCACCAGCCATCTTGAACGGGGGCTAGGGTTCCCCACGTCCCTGTTCTTCTGGCGCTTCTGCGCCTACTACGGGATCCAACCATCGGATCTGGGTACCCACAGTATCGAGCAGCTCGCCATCTTCGTGGCATTCTGCGAGTGCTACTTGGGCTGCCGGCCCTACTTCCCTCTATGGCAAGATCTGTTCCATGGATGGATCAGCCGCAAGGAGGCGGGCGGCCCAATGCTTGCCGCGGGCGGCCTAACCTTCCAGCTGAAGTCAAAGGCTTCATTTTTCGACTTGATGCTGCCCGCCAAGGCGGCGAGCGACTGGAAGAAGTCGTGGTTCTATGTTGCCCAGGCGACCCCGGAGGGCGAGACGGCGATCCCGCGGTACTCCGCCAACCGGTCCGAGCCGCGTCGTCTTCAAATCGGCAAGCTCCCCAACGACCAGCGGATGGTCGTTGACGAAATGCTCCAGACCATCCGTGGTTTGAAGAAGAAGGGCCTCCAGACGATCAACCTATACAACTGCTGGCTCGGGCGGCGGCTCGTCCCTCTGGCTCGACGCGACCACTATATGTACCAGTATACGGGCCGGGAAGACTCGACGAAGGCCTGCCTCACCGAGTGGAAGCTCGAGGACTACATCCCGACACTGAAGAAGATCACCCAGGCGGTGTACCTGGACGCACAAGCTGGGGTCGCCTCTTACACCGCAAAGCGTCCAGCCCCAACGGTAATCACCTCGCTTCATTCGCAGTCACAGTTTTTGCAGTCGCGGTAATTCTAATTTCATCTTGCATTCTTTGCAGATGTTCCAAGTGGTGGAAGGATGGCTCCCGCCTTCAGACGACGAGAATTTGAACTCGTCCGTCCAGGACATGGGCGGGTCGCCTCCCGCCAAAGGCGATTCCAGGAGCGATGATATCAATGACGACGATGAGTCCGAGGAGGAGGTCGCCCCGCTGGTTCGCAAGACCCGCGGGCAGCGACAGCGTGAGCTTGAGGCGAGTAAAAGCCTCGAGCATCACGATGACGACGAAGAACTTCCGGAGACCACCTCGCGCCGCCAGGCTACTCCGTCGAAGAAGAAGAAGAAAGAGAAGGAGGCAAAGGCCCCTCCTAAGAGGAAGACGAAGCCGACGAGGCCGGCCTCGCCGCCGCACTCGGCGAGCAGTTCTGACGCCCCCAGCCCGGCCAAGGACGAGGCGTCGCTGACGACAGCCGTGCTGGACACGACCACCATCGAGGTGCCACTGGCTTCAATGCCTCCGCCATTCGCCCCAGTCTCTGGGCTGGGGGATGCTCCGGCTGCAGCGGCTTCGCCTCGCAGGGAGGCTCCTGCCGAATATATCCCAGAGGCTCCGGTTGCGGCCTCAACGATGAAGAAGCCGTCCGTGTCTTGGGCACGCGACGTCCTGGAGATGGGGCTCAGTCGCCAACTGGGCCCTGAACTAGAGAAGCCGGCGGCCTCCGCACGGGGCTACGCTTTATTCCAGTCGCCAAGTGAGTACCCTCACCCTCCTTTGTCTTCCATAACCGCTTGAATTATCTTTGCTTACACGATTGATGTACAAGACCGGAGTGAAGAGGATGGGCCACCCGACCGTGGCTAAGGTGCCGTCCGTCGCCAGCGAGGAGGATCCTTCCCGTAAGAGGAAGGCGGACGAGGTCGTCGTCCCTACAGATGGCAGCAAGAAGGCCAAGGGTGATGACATCGTCACAATTTCTGACGACACGGCGGTCGCGCCAACGGAACCCGTAACAGAGGCGGCCGCACCCACGAAGGTGGGAGCTCCCTCATCTGGAACGGCCGAGCCGACCTCCTTTGGGGCGGGTGCCTCCATCGCGACTTTCCCGCGCTTCATGGCCAAAGCGGCCACGGCAAGTGGAACTTCACCCTCGAGCCGTGCACCTAGGGTCGCCGATGCGGAAGTCGACCAGCGTCGTGGGTACACGCCAGCCCTCCTCGCGTCCGTGGACGCGATACAACTTCATGGCATGCTTGGCGCAGCCATCCAGGTATGTCCAGTCCCCGAGGATCAGGTCGGTGTCTTGCAGTGGTCTGATCCTTTTGGCATATAATTTGTTATTTTGCGCGTCCAGTCCCCGAGTGCGTGCTCGCTGAATTTCAGCGGGTGGGCACTTAGGAAGGTTTTGATTTCCAGTCCCCGAGTGCACGCTTGCTGAATTTCAGCCTGTGGGCACTTAGGAAGTTTTTGATTGCCAGTCCCCGAGTGCGGACTCGCTGAATTTCAGCGGGTGGGCACTTAGGAAATTTTTGATTGCCAGTCCCCGAGTGCGCACTCGCTGAATTTCAGCGGGTGGGCACTTAGGAAATTTTTGATTGCCAGTCCCCGAGTGCGCACTCGCTGAATTTCAGCGAGTGGGCACTTAGGAAGTTTTTGATTGCCAGTCCCCGAGTGCGTACTCGCTAAATTTCAGCGGGTGGGCACTTAGGATGTTGCTTTAATTAACTGTTTGAACGACGTGCAGGGTCTGCAACGTGAATCAGCTGACCGATTGGCAGCGAAGCACCGCGTGGAGAAGGAACTGGCAGCCGTCCAAGAGGTGAATAGGGGGCTTCAGGCAGTTTCCGCGAAGGAGGAGGAAGCTCGCCAGGGACTTGTCCCCGCGGGTGAATTGGCGGCGGCGCAATCGGCTTTGAGCTCGGCTGAGAAGCGGGTCGTAGATCTCGAGCGCGAGCTACGGGAAGCGAAGGAAGAAGCGAGCTCGACTGACGGACGAGCCAAGGCCGCCATTACAGCCGCCGAAGAAGATCGTAAAGTGTCGGACACCCTTGTTGCTGGGCTTCAGGACGATCATACTGCGCTTCAACGCTTCATCACGGATCTTGCCCGCCCGCTGATTGGTAAGTGCACTTGCCTCTGCCAGTAGCTTGGGCTGTTTGTGATGTCCAACATACTCACTGTTGTCCTCTACTCGCAGGTCGCATCATTGATAGCGCGGAAGAGGCAAGCTCGTTCGACGCGCGGAAGTGTGTGGGCATGCTCGTTGACTCGGCGACATTGTCGGCAACGTGCATCCGAGCCTACCTCCAGGAGATATCACCCACGGAGGTGATTCCCAGCGACCTCGTCGAGGTGTGGAAGTACTTGGAGAAGGCGCCCTCGGTTGTTGAATTCATGACGCGGTCGGCGTTTCGACGTGGAGCAGCAACGACGCTGAGCCTTGGACTTGCTCACTTCCCAGAGGACTTCGACCTCGACGACGTGACGAGCGGCTACCCTTCGTCGACTGGCGCGGTGGAGCTTTCCGAGGTGCTGAAGTTGACGGACCACGCCGCGGTGTACTCGGAGCGTGTCTAGGCAATGGGCGACCTCCTTCCGTACCAGGAGACGGTCGTCGCGCCTAACGACCCCGAGCCTCCGCACCGGGATTTCAAGGTCGAGCAGCCTTTCCGCGCGGCGATGGCGGGTGAGCTGACGACGTACCCGTCAAACCCATACACGCCATTCATTCGTAGTCGTCGGGGTGCTGGCGAGTCGTCGTCGAAGCCTGCAGAATAGGGTAGTTTGCCCTGAGGCGTTAGTAGCAAGTCTGCCGTATGGGCATATTTTGTAATGTGAGACAATGCGACATGCTATTGAATGAGACATCGTGTCTGTGTTGGAATTTGTCATGTGTTTTGTGATTGTGATTTGAACGAGTCCCCGAGCGCGTCCGCCCTTTTGTGGGGTTTACCTCGTGTATGATACGTTTGTTGTTTTTGAATGTTTTGTTATTGTGGTCTACTCGCCCGGACTCGAAGAGCCAGTCGCAGGGCGACTCCCTTGAACGCTCTGTACTTCACCGTTTTCCCTTGCGCGAACGGGGTCGGGTGGCCGAGTCCCCGAGCGTGGTACTTGGTTGTTCTAGGCGCGACTTGAGGGTGGTTGAGTACTTGGCGCGTTAGTTTGGGCGCATCACTCCTGCCTGGCCTATTGGGTCAGTCGCGTGGCGAGTCCTGGGCATGCTCTCCTACTTGGCGTTTTCCCGAGCCGCTCGCGATGAACTGGTCGTCAGTCCCCGAGCGTGGTACTTAGCCGTCGAGTCGCTATGTCGAGGATGCGGAGGACCGTGGTCGCTGTAAGAAGCGAAGGCAGTTGTCTTGGCTCGTAAAGCCAGTCGGGCTAGGCGACTCCAATGGGGCTCCGGGTAGGCATTTTTCATGGACGATGCAAGACCTGAGGTTACTCAGTGCTCTTGCACCGCACTACTTAGCCGTGCCGATCGCTGCACCAAAGGTTAGTTGGATGCTGTTATTACGAGTGCGAGTGGCACAAGACATGGAGAGTAGGCGCAATTTGCAGTAACCGATTCTTTTTATTTCATAGCGACTGGAGAGTACATATGTGGGGTTCTAGGGGTAGAACTTCCGTAGGAGGTTTACATTCCATGGTCGCTTGACGTCGAGTTCGCCGTCCCCGCGGACGTCGATGAGGTAGTAGGCGTCGTTGCCAAGTACTCGCCCGATGGCGAATGGTCCCTCCCACGGAGGGGAGAGCTTGTGCATGCCCTTCTTGTCCTGGATGAGGCGCAACACCAGGTCACCTTCCTAGAAGCTGCGAGTTTTCACCCGCCGGCTGTGGTAGCGACGGAATCCTTGCTGGTAGATGGCGGTGCGTGACCGAGCGAGGTCACGTGCCTCGTCGAGCTGATCGACTCCGTCTTGGCGGGTGAGTTCATTGCAGCCTCCGTGTAGTGGACGACCCGTGGCGAGTCGTGCTCGAGATCGGTGGGCATGACTGCCTCGGCGCCGTATACCATGAAGAAGGGGGTGAATCCTGTCGACCTGTTGACCGAGGTGCGGATGCTCCAGATGACGGAGGGCAGCTCCTCGACCCAGCACCCGGCGGTGCGCTCGAGTGGTACTTGGAGTCGCGGCTTCAGGCCGTGGAGGATGCTTTGATTGGCACGTTCCGCCTGGCCGTTGGATTCCTGGTGGGAAACCGACGCGAGGTCGAGCCAGATGTGGTGCTCTTTGCAGAATTCGGCCATGGCTCCTTTGGCGAAGTTGGTGCTGTTGTCCGTGATGATGCTGTTTGGGAACCCGTAGCGATATATGAGCTCGCGTAGGAATTTAGTGGCGGTCTTCCCGTCGCATTTCCGGACTGGCTTGGCCTCCACCCACTTTGTGAATTTGTCGACCGCGACCAGGAGGTGGGTGTAGCCGGAGGGATCCTTTTTGAAGGGGCCTACCATGTCCATGCCCCACACGGAGAATGGCCAGGTGATGGGGATTGTTTTGAGCGCTGAGCTCGGCACGTGCGTCTGGTTGGCGTACTTCTGGCACTCGGCGCACCGCTGGACAATGTCGACACGGCGTGTGCGGTGGGCCAGTAAAAGCCATGCCGCATAGCCTTGGAGACCAGAGAGCGGGCGTTGGCATGGTGGCCGCAGTCACCGGAGTGGATATCGTGGAGGATCTTGCGTCCTTCGGCGGGTTGGACGCAGCGTTGGAACACGCCGGTGACGCTGCGCTTGTGGAGCTCGCCGTCGATGATGGTGTAGGACTTGCATCGGCGGGCGATCATCCGAGCGTCCGTCTCGTCTGCCGGCAAGGTGCCGGCCTCCAGGTAGGCGATGTAGGGCTTGGTCCAGTCGTCTGGCTCGGTGACGAGTGCGACCAGGGCTGCCTCCGGCTGTAACGGGACTCCGATGTCGATCTCCCTCAGGGGAGAGACTGATGGCTTGGTTATTGTGTCGAGGAAGACGCCGGCGTGTGGTGCGAGTCGAGCCGACCCAATGCGAGAGAGGGCGTCGGCCTCCTCGTTCTTCCGCCTATCGATCCACTCGACGGAGTAGCCTGTGAAGTGTCCGCCCAACTTGTCCACTGCTTGGCGGTATGCCGCCATGGTGGGGGAGACGGCGTCGCAGGTGCCAGCGACTTGCCCCGCGACGAGGTCGGAATCTCCGTAGCAGCGTAGACGGTTGACATTCATCTCCTTGGCAGCTCGCATGCCGTGGAGTAAGGCCTCGTACTCGGCCATGTTGTTGGTGCAGGGTGTGAAGTCGAGGCAGAGGATGTAGCGGAGCTTGTCACCCTTCAGTGAAGTTAGCACGATCCCCGCGCCTGCGCCGTCCGCGTTCTTGGAGCCGTCGAAGTGCAGGCTCCAGTAATGGAGGTATGGCAGCTTCTCTGGCTGCTGGGCCTCTTCCTAGTCGGCGATGAAGTCCGCTAGGGCCTGCGAATTGATCGATTTTCGTGGCTCATATTTGATGCTGTGGACGCCGATCTCGGCGGCCCACTTGGCGACCCGCCCGGTCGCCTCGCGGTTGCGGATGATGTCTTGCAGTGGTGCTGAGGAGACGACCGTGATCGGGTGCTCCTGGAAGTAGTGCGACAGGCGCCGCTGAGCTCTGAAGACCGCGTATACCAGTTTTTGGTACTGGGGGTACCGCTGGCGCGACTCGGTATGGACCTCGCTGATGTAGTACACCGGTCGCTATACTGGGTGCTCCTTTCCTTCCTCCGGTCGCTCGACGACCATCACGGCGCTGACGACGCGCTCGGAAGCCGCGACGTAAACCAGCATGGGTTCTTTGTCGGCGGGGGCGGCGAGTAGCGGTGCGGCGAGTAGCACCTTTTTGAGGTCGCGGAGCGCGTCATACGCCTCCTTGTCCCACTGGAAGGTGGGGTTCTTGCGCATCAGGCGGTATAGGGGCATCGCCTTTTCGCCCAGGCGGGGGATGAAGCGACTGAGGGCCGCTACTCGCCTGGCCAGTTTCTGGACGTCGCGCAGGCACTCGGGTTTGCCGAGCCGGGCGATCGTGTCGATTTTCGTGGGGTTCGCCTCGATCCACCGTTTGGAGGCGACGTACCCCAATAGTTGTCCTGCTGGTACACCGAAGGTGCATTTTCCTGGGTTAAGCTTTATCTTGTATTTTCGCAGGTTGGCGAATGTTTCCGCCAGGTCGGCGAGTAGGTCACCCTGGCGAGCGGACTTTACGACCACGTCGTCGATGTATACGTGGATGTTGCGGCCAATTTGGCTCGCGAGGCACTCTTGCATGCACCGCTGGTAGGTCGCACCGGCGTTCTTGAGACCGAAGGTCATGGCGGTGTAGCAGAAGGCTCCGAATGGCGTGATGAACGCCGTCTTCTCCTTGTCCTCGACCGCCATTTTGATCTGATTGTACCCGGAATAAGCGTTGAGGAAACATAGCGACTCCAAGCCCGCGGTTGAATCGTTTATCTGGTCGATCCGCGGGAGGACGAACTGCTCCTTTGGGCAGGCGCTGTTCAAGTTTGTGTAGTCGATACACATCCTCCAGGTCCCGTTCTTCTTTTCGACCAGGACTGGGTTTGCCAGCCACTTGGAGTATTTGATTGGCCGGATGAAACCTGCAGCGAGTAGACGCTGCACCTCCTCGGCGATTGCTCAGCGGCGCTCTTCATTGAAGGGCCGCAGCGACTGTTTGACGGGTCGCACTTTGGGGTCAGCGTTTAGCTTGTGCTCAGCGAGCTCCCTAGGGACACCAGGCATGTCGGAGGGCTTCCATGTGAAGATGTCCCTGTTCTCACGGAGGAACTCGATGAGCGCGCCTTCCTATGCTGGGCTCATGCCCGTCCCGATCGTCACCGTCTGGCTGGAGTCGCCTGGGACCAGCTCGACGATGCGGGTGTGCGTCGTCGCCTCGAAGGTTGAGGTGTTTGCGCCCTCCGAGTTGGGATTCTTGAGTATGGTGGGGTCGTCGTTGTTGACCCCGCTCGCTTACTTGGCGAGCTCATCGGCGTGGTTGGTCTCCGCCGCGATGACGGCGTCAGCGAGCTCGGCTCCTTTGGCCTCGCACTCGGCGGACATGTCGGGGTCGCCGTTGATGGTGATGATGCCGCACGGCCCGGGGAGCTTCATTGCATTGTACGCATAGTGGGGCGCTGCCATGAACTTGGCGAATGCCTGGCGCCCCAAGACGCAATGGTAGGGGCTGTCGAAGGGCACGAGCTCGAAGATGATCCGCTCGGTGCGGAAGTTTGCTGGTGTGCCGAAGGTGACTGGCAGCGTGACCTTACCGATCGGGTACGCCTTCCGACCGGGGACGATGCCATGGAACATGGTGTGGGTTATTTCGATCATCGACTGCGGGAGCTGCAGCCGCCTGAAGGTGTCCAGGTACAGGATGTTGATGGAGCTGCCTTCGTCCATCAATGTCTTGGGGAGCCAGTAGTCTCCGAACTTAGGCTTGACCACCAGGGCGACTCGACCTGGGGACTCGATGCGAGGCGAGTGGTCTTGGCGGCTCCAGGTGATGGGCTGCTCCGACCAGTTGAGGAACTGGGGAACGTCTACCTGGGCCACCGCGTTGACGGCGACGGCGCGGGCGATGACCTTCTTCTCGCGCTTCGTGTTGAAGCCCGTGAAGGTATGGAGCGAGCCGTCCACTTTGCCGAATTTTCCGCCGTTTGGCGGGTCGTTGTCGGGGTCCTCCCGTGCTCGCCGTGCCTTCTCGATCTCCCTGAGGGTGTGGCAGTCGGCGGTTGTGTGCGTTGCGGGCTTCCCTTCCCTGCTATGAAACGCACACGGTTGGTTGAGGAGGGCCGCGGGGTCGAACCTTGGCTTGGCCTTGTAGTTGCCGCCGTCGCGGCGTTGTCCTCCGTCGCGGCGGAAGCTCTTGGGATCGCGTTGGGCGTGCCCGGCGTTGGCGACGAAGTCGACTCGCCCGTTGCTGCGGCGCTTGCCGGTGAGGCGAGTGTTGCTGTAGCGTAGGTCGGACCGTCGTCCGCTGTCATTGCCGCTCGTGCGGCGTTGTCCTCCTGACTCGTCGTCAGTTTCCTGGTTTGGATCTTGCTCCGTGTACTGTTTGGCTATCTCGAGGAGGTCCGAGATGTTGTCGAGTGTGCGTGAGTGCCGCTTGAGATTGGCGACCAGGGGCTCGTAGCGGCACGAGGTCTTGAAGCAGTGGATCGCGGTGTCCGGGTCAATACCGACCGCGTTGTACCAGAGTTCTTGCCACCGTTGGACCCAGTTGCGGGTCGACTCGCGGGGTCCCTGGATGCATCACTCCAGGTCCTCGATGGTGGTGGTGCGGGTGTAGGAGCACTCGAAGTGCCCGACGAAGGCGTTGCACATCTCCTCCCAGGAATCGATACTGTCCTGGGGGAGGGTGTTGATCCACTGCCTGCACGTCCCCTCCATCATCAGGGGGAGGTAACAGGCGGCTAGCAGGTCGGTGTGGCCTGCGATCCCCATCGCCATGAGGTATGTATCGAGCCAAACGGCGGGGTCATACGAGGGGTCGTACTTTTCTATCTCCTTCGGCGCCTTGAAGTTTGGCGAGTACTTCTCGCCTCGGATCATTGGTCCGAAGCACTTGGGGCCGAGTCGACTGAGCGACCCCATGGGCTCGCCGTCGTGGCGATTGGTTAGGGTGTGTCACAGGTCGTCGCGCTGGCGTGCGCGCCAGCTTTGGTTGTTGATGATGTGGGTGCGGGCGTCGATGGGTTGCCCGTTGGCGGCGACGAAGTTCGTCGCTGGCCTAGGGTCGTTGGTGGAGAGTGTCGCGTTCGCGGGTCGATGTTGGAGCTGCAGCGGCTCCGGTGGCGGGCAGTTGAGGGTGTTTGCCGCCATTGGGCGAACGCTTGAGGCCGCTCTGCTTCCCGAAGAACGCGAGTATACTCGACCCTGCGAGTCGGCGCCCATGTTTTGCTGCTCGACGGCCTTTGCGAGCAGGGCCCTGACGTACTGGATCTGTAGGGCGCCGTCGCCCGTGGCCGTGATGTTGCCGGCTGCTGCTCGACCTGCCACGAGGTTGTCCATCGGGGTGGAGAATAGTGGGAGACCGTTTGCGTCTCGCTCCCGTGAGGAGACTACTATCCGCGGCTGGTCCCTGGGAGGTGTGCGGTTGGGTGGAGGTGGGGCGCCCATCGCCGTCGACCCTGGAGGGGGTCGGGCGCTTCCTCCTGGTGGCGCGTTCTCGCAGATCGCGTGCTCGGCCACGCCGGCCGGGTCGTTTTCATCGTCGAAGTTCAGGGCACGCCCCTGAACGGTGGGGTTCAGGCGCGACCTGATCCGCTGCTGGTGGTAGCGTGATAGTTCCTGCGCCGTCACCTGCTCGAGGCGAAATTTTTCGCGCTCGGCTTGTTCCGTGCGCACCGCCTCCGCCAGCTTCAGGCGGAGTTCCTCGACCTCCGTTGCTGTGGCGTTAGGAGGGATTGGGGTGGAGAATGGGTCCTCCGGCGGTTCAGTGCCGGTCACCATGTAGGTCGCGGCATGGCGACCGGTTCCGTCGCGGAGGTCGGCGGAGTTCTCCGATCCGGAGTCGAATTCGAAGATCCCGAGGATGGAGGGGTCCTCGAAGTCTCCCACGTTGGAGACCTGGGTGATGGATCCCGCGGGTGAAGCCGTGGTGATGGCCCCGGCGAGTGACGCCGGGGTCGCCGAGTCGGCGTCGTCGTTGAGGGCCGCGTCTTCTGCGGCCGCTGAGTTTTTGGCCATGTCGCTGTGGGCCGAATTATACTCGGAGGCGAGGCGATGGATCGTGCGGATCTGGCTCTCGGAGAGCCGATCACGTGGCGGCGACTCGCGGATGCGGGCCGAATCCTCCGAGACGATGACGTCGGTGAGGCCGACGAAGAGGCTGATCGTGCCGATAGGCAGGATCACGCTGTGCGTGACCGGTCGCGCCGCCGGGACGTAGCTGCTCGGCAAGATCTGGAGCATCTCGCCGATCGCTATCATGCGGCCGGTGGCGACCGTCTCGTTGATGGGCAGATTAGATCTCGCCGCAGAACACCGGCTAGACCGACCAGGCCCCACGGTGGGCGCCACTATCGTGGGAATGGTCACGGCAGATGCTGCAATCGGCAGCGAGTAGTAGAACGAGGGGCAAGGGCGGCCAGCCATCTGCGGTGCGAGATGAGGGCAAAGACACAGGGTTTTACCCAGGTTCGGCCCCCCGGAGGGAAAAGACCTACTCCTGCTAGATTGTATTATGGAGGTGGTACAATGGGCGAACTCGGCGGCTAGGCGGCGAGTCGCTGGGGTGTATGATGGAACGTATCTCTACACGCCCCGCAGGGAGGTTTATATAGGCTCACCTCCCCTAGGGTTTACATATCTCAACCGAATCAGTTAAGGTTTCAGTACGCGTTTAACCTAATCCGACTGGGCCTATCTACTCGCCTGGGCCTTCAGCTTCCAGTCGCTTGGATCCTCGCCGCAATGAACTAAGTTGTGGTCCTCCTGGCGAGTCTGATAGACATTTTTCTCCTCGTCAGGGGCATCCTCAAAAGGTGGGGGGCCTAGCGGCGCTTCTAGCACATATTGCTTTTGTGCAGCAGAGAGGAGAATCCTCAAATTCATGGCCTATTCGGTAAAGTTGCTACCATTCGTTGCAAGTTTCTCTTTCTCCATGAACACATTGAAATTAAAAGTAGGTGGTGCCATCTACAACAGAATTTGTAAAGTTTAGACTAAGTTTACGATAGATTGAGTTCAACTAATCCACATTATGAATGAACTCCCACTCAAAAACGACACCCCTCGTGCCTTTTTGGTGATTACATGAACCAAATCCACTACACCAAGTCCGATCATCACGTGAGTTGGTGTAGCTTCAAAGGCGAGCATTAAATGGGCATCATATCTACTATATGACTAACCTTTCAGTCTGTGTTCTGAGGCCATGTCTGTACATGCTAGGCTCACCAAGTAAGAACCTTAGTATTCGCGTGTGTAACTGTCTTACACCCGAAATATGGTAGTGGATCCAAGAACACCCGATCATCACGTGATGTCTTGGAGCGACGAAAACATAATCGGTGCATACTAAAGGAAGAACACATTCTTATCTTGATATTTAAATGAGGGATCATCTTATTATGCTAATAAAACACCAAGCAAGCAATATAAGATGCTATCAAACATCACATGTTTATTAGTGGAATGATATGGTTCCCGCATATGATCTCTATCATGTGCATCGTGGTATGATCACTATCATACCATTATGTGTAAGGCCAAGGTCTATGGAACTTACACGTTATGTGTGTTGTAAGAGTATCATCTCATACTTATACTTACAACATCACCATATCATAACACTAGCCCAGCAACAATCTAAACTAGACGCCTCTATTTATCCATTGCAAGTTTTACGTGGCTTAGGGCTTTCGAAGATAGAACCGTTCTTACCTACGAACATAAACCACAATGAGGATAACTAAATTGTTGACAACTCGTTGCAAAATATATATTGACTATAGTAGGAGAGACAGACACCCGCTAGCCGCTTATGCAAACTAGTTGCATATCAAGCGTGGAACAGGTCTCATGTGCGAGGACATGTAAAGTTTGTCTCGGCCGCTTCATCCCACTATGCCACCAATATCCAAAATTACAACTAAGGAGCAACAACATGATCATCATCGCCCACATACTCATATGTGTACTACCCGTTTAAAGCATCTACGCATAGATCTGGCTTTGATACCACTGTAGGGTTCGCAGCTTAGAAAACAAAAAATTTCCTACGATGGGAACAACTATGTACCAAGATATATCTACTAGATACAAACAACGGGCGGATGTATATCCGTAGAGAACATGCCCTTGAAGACCGACAAATCTTAATGAGTTAAACTCGTGGTTGATGTAGACGATCTCTTGCCAATCTCAAGATCGAGAGGAAGTCCTAGCGCCGCAAATCAGCAGCGCATCCGTGCTCACACACACGTCCGAGGAACCGAGCAACCTCCGCCTCCTCGCTCCAGCGATGCAGCGGAAGCACAACTCTTTTTTGCCGAATAGCCACCGGGAACATGTATCTCGCTAGTCCGAGACCATGGGGGATAAATTCTAGAGGGGGAGAGAGATCCTTCACGAGGAGGTGTGAGTGAGAGAGAGGGAGAGGGGTGCCTTTTATAGGAGGGGGGACCCCAAGGGGGTGGCCAGCGCATGGGGGCTGCCCCCTTTCCCTCCCCTCTTCATGTGGGTGGACCCTCCACTCACAAAAACCTCTTCATTTCCCTCCACTCAAAATCCCACTCAAACTTGCAATGAAATTTCCACCAAATTTAATGCAAACTCTCATTAAATAAAACTCTTTTTATTTATTCAGAATTTTGTCAATTACTTTAATGACAAACATTCACATATAACCCCTTGCTAGAATTCTATTTCACATGCAAAAGCACTTTCTGCAATTTCACCCGAAAACTTGTTTCGGTATCTAGTGAAATAAATTCATGTGCTTGTTATTATTTCTGGCATGAAACTTTTGATCCAATTGGATGTCGGTGTCTCTTAAGTGTGTCACCCTACATTTCGTGAATAATGCGGACATGATCGAGACCCCTGTAGGATCAATAATCAGAAGCGGGATCTCGAGACCCATACTGACTCCCACACATTCAACGATGACTTTCTTGTGATCGTCGTGACCTTTACGCTTAGTATCTTTATCCCTTTGTTTCGTGATATATTACATGTCCGAGATTCGATCATCAGTATCTCCATACCTAGTTTGATCTCGTTACTGACATGCACTCTTTTCTTGTTCCCGTGTTATAACATTCTAGTGATCAAATCACTTGCTTGCAAGCTAACCAATGTGATATCACCGAGAGGGCCTAGAGTATATCTATCTTTCATCAAGATAAACAAATTCCACTCTCGATCCATGGGCCTCAACATAACACTTTATTAGTTCTGAACCCTTCTTTATAATCACCCTGTTACGGTGTGACGTTTGATGTTATCAAGAAACTCTTCCGGTGTTAGTGATTGACATGATATCATGGTCTAAGGATTAGGATCACTTCGTAAGTTGTTATAGCAATATAAACTCAATGACTTTGATCGTAATGCTATACTTCGGATGAATGTTCATCACACCATTACACTAATGTTGTGATCCCATTATTAACAACATCCAATGTTCATGATCGGGAAACCTTGATCATCTTGTTAATCAAAGAGCTAGTTTATGAGAGAGGCATAACTAGGAACTTTATTGTTTGTTTATTAAACACACATGTATTAATGTTTCCATATTAATACAATTATAGCATGCAAAATAAACATCTATAATATACTTGGAATACACATAATAAACACTTTATTATTGCCTCTCAGGGCATATTCCCTTCACAAAGCCATGAGTACTCTTTAAGTACTCGCAAACTAATACTAACAAGTTAAGGGGTTTTTTGTAATAGTATACTAAGCTCTAGGGTTGTTTTGCAAAAAGCCAGATTTACCTCTACTAAGTTCAGAAGCAAAGACAACTATATGAAAGTTTTATAACACCTAAGTGGGAACTTGAGTTTCATATAACAACTCTGTTGTGGTCAAGTCAAAGTCACAAATCATTTCACAAGTTGTTTGGAAAACATATGACGGGGGAACAGTATGGCCACTCCAACTGTCCATAACCGCGGACGTGGCTATTCGAATAGTTTGACACTCTGCAGATATTGTACACTTTCACCACAACATTCGATACATCTGTCAGGAACAATCCTGAATTCACCATACTCAGTATGCGGATAATAAATCCTAACCTTTCAATTACATTCCCAAGTATAGGCACCTCTCCTGTGAGTTTGGCCTCCCAACCATGACCAACTGTCATCTTGGGTACTGCACAGGTGGACAATCTTCACAAGGTAGCCTCAGCTCAGACCTTGGCCGCAAGGGAACCCATACTAAGGTATATAAATTTCCAGTCAAGCCCTACCCAATTTTCGGGTATTGTGGTTATACGGTAAAATTGGAATGGTATCGCATCCAAACAACCATCAGTTTTATAAAGGGATAAGGCTCATGCCTCAACATTTTCATCATCAAAATCATCTGGTGTTCAAGAACACATGTCAAAACATTTCAGTAGAATGACTCGTCATTCTAAGGTTTTCATAACCATTTTCACCAAGTATTCCCATCTAAAGTTGATCAAGTTTTATGCTTAGCACTAGCATCTACAAGTGGGTGTAAATACTAATGAGGTGTAATAAATAAGTGGGGATTATCTAAGTTCAATCTCATGCCTTAGGATGACATCAAGATTATCTAACTTAGGCCAAATTTTATGCTCTTTATGCTACCTTCAGTTATCTTTCTAGAATCTACAAGTCACTATGTAAACTCTAAGAGAAAGCTTTGAGTAAAGAAATTAAAATACTAAGCTTGCAAGTAAAACTAGGATAGTGTGTCAAGGGGGTATAATCACATATGCTTAAGGCATATAGTTGGTATAGTAACAAGCAAGTAGTATCTTGCATAAGTAGGGTATCTTGAAAGTGTTAGATTGCATAATTGCAAGTATAAGCTTGCTAAGTTGCAAGGGTTAGCTTGCCTTGTGTAGAGCAGTGGTTGAAGTTCTCCTCGGCTTCTTCCTCGTAGTATCCTCCTTCCTCCTTGTATCCTTGGTCGGTACTAGCGTCTATAAATAAATACGAGGTACACAATCACCAAACAATACTTAACTATTTTTAATCATCACACAAAATTTCACACTAGATGATCTAGCATCATCACTATTATCACAAGGATTAAAGCACTTGTCTTATTTATTTTATTTGAGAAAAAGTAATTTCTACTCATTGAAAAACTACTTAAGATTTAATATTCTCCAACTCCAACATGGGATCATGTTGACACATGTCATCACCACATATTTCAGTACATGGGAATGTGATTTAAAGTGGTGTCACAATTTAATAAGGTTTAACCTTTTTATTTTAATTAAATAAAGTGACTAGAAATGCCTATGTGGCATTCTTTTATTACTTGAACATTATTTTTGTAAGTAAACTCATATGTTTTTATATATTCTAAAAGGTATGATCAAAATGTGATTTTTGAGAGTTGGAATCAACTCAAAAGCTCTTATGGTTGAATTTTTAAAAATGTTTGAATGCATAAAAGCTTCTGCCTTGTTATTTTTACCATGGTTGATCTGTAAATCCAAATGGTTTAAATCCAACGGGTTTGGATTAAGCATTTCAGTACCTTTCTAAAAAAAATAGTTTCATGCATTTTGGTTCAGTGAATCGAGCTCGGTTGATTTTTGAATCTATGTACAGAACTATGTTTGAAATTAAGTGAATAAAACTAAATTTGAATTGTTGGGTCGCGCGGGAGGTTTTACTAGGCCGGCCCACTACGCACAGCGCACGCGCGGGCTGGTTAAGTGGCTGTCCCCACGCGTCAGTGAGACGGGGAGGGGCGAAGCGGTACGGGGCAATGTGGACTATGGGATCTAGTTCTAATTGAACGGCTCTGGTTCATCGTCCACGTCGGGCAGCGCTGGCGAGACAGAACCCTAGCACGACAGGTGAGTGTCATGGGAGGCTCACCGGGGCTCAGGCGAGGGTCGACGACGGGGGCGAATGACGAAGTCGATGACGGTGATCCTCCTGGTACCGGCAGCTTTTCCTGGGGCGGCTCCAATCGATGGCTCCCTTCTTCTCCAGCGGCGGCGGGCTCCGACCAAATTCTGACGATGCGCTGCTCGCCTTTCTCCAGGAGTGAGGTGGGGTGGTTCTGAGGGAGAAGGGAGTGAACTGGTGTGAAGAAAACGAGCGGTAGAGGCCTCTATTTATAGTGGCTGAAGGGGACCGATGGGAGCGAGCTGATCTCGTCGTGGTCAACGATATAGAGTGCTACTGGCATGGTCGACGGTAGGGGGCAGTGATGTGCTCCCTGGCGAAGCTCAACGACGTGGTGGAGAGGCGTGGGGCGATGCTGATTGGTCAGAACACGTCGATGCTCTGCGAGGGCCCGACGACGATTTTAATGGCGCACAACGTGCATGGTCCGCGCGGCAGCGAACGGGCATGTCTACGGGGTTGCTGGGGCGGTGGTGATCACGCACGCACGCGTCGAGGGTGGCGCGCGGTCTGTGGGTGTTGGTCGAGGTTGGCGCACTGGCGCGCTCTCGACCCGCACGCAGAGAGGTTTGGCATGGTCTTGTCGTGTGGTCCAGGGTCTGGCAGTGCTCGGGGATAGGACAGGGAGTGGCGGTGGACAGTGGAGTGCCTGCTAGACATGCTTGCTAGGCTTGGTGTTGCTCCTAGATTGTTGTCGACAATGGGGTGGCAAGGTGAGACTCGGCATGCTTGCCGTTAATGGCATGGTCTGGTTTACAGTGAGCTAGAGGGGTTAAACAAGTTAGATGATCTACTGAGGGTGTAGAGTGAGCTAGATAGGGAACAAGTTAGGCCAAAATTACTACACACTATAGTGTTTGATGTTTGTTTGATTTGTATCTGCAAGGTGTTTGATAAAATGGCCGCAAGAGATTCAAATTTGAATTTTGGATTCAAACTTGGTGGGTTTGCTATGCACATACTAGGGAGTGTCTAGTTAGTTGGATTAGTCAAGGGGCACTGGTTTGGTTGGGTTTTGAAAATGGGTGATCTTCACATATGATAAAGATTCAATTTTGAAATGTGATTTGAATGAGGTTGCCAAATGTTTCTGTAAGTTTGAAAGGTGGGCTTTGATTCACTTTTACTTGTTCTAGCAAGGGGTGAAAAGAATTGGGAAAGTTTCTGTTTGAAATCTTGGACTAGAAACACTCAAAGTGACCTAGTGAGCAAGATTGGCAAAAAATGACCATTTGCTTTATTTGATTTGTTTTTTTATTTTCTATTGATTTGTTTCTGCATGGAAATGTTTTATATGATATTATTTTCCTCTTTAAACCATTTCTTGCTATTTAGGTTAATCACACAAGTTCATTCATGCAGTTATCAAATCATCTCATTCACATGTGCATTCATATGATTTTAATTAATCAAAGTTTTTGTTAACCCTAATTTTAGTGATTAGAGTTTGATGATCATTGTTTTATATTTTTGGGATGTTACATAGACCCTTTTTGAACACTTGTGGGGCTATCATAGATTGTAGGAAGGAAAAAGTTTTTACTAAGTTTGCTGGAAAGTCTTATGAGTTTAATTTCTCCAAATTTGCCAAAACTCCATATGAAAATTAACTGCCTGATGAGGATTTCAGGGTTGAACAACTTTCTGCTATCTCTCTTGCTTCTAACAATGCCTTGCAGAAGTTCATGAAAGATCATGAAAGTGATGCCTTCATGAAGGAAATAAATGAGATTGATGAAGATTTCCTTCGTCATCCTGAGTTACTCAAGCATAATTTACTTATGGAAGATTTGGGTACCATACTACCACCTAAAGGGGACCCTGTTTTCGAATTAAAACCTTTACCTAATGATATTAAATATGCTTATCTTGATGACAAGAAAATACATCCTGTTATTATTAGTTCTAAACTTTCAGGAAAGGAAGAAGAAAGGTTATTGGAGATACTGAAGAAACACCGAGGAGCTATGGGCTATACTCTTGATGATTTAAAGGGGATTTCTCCTACTATATGTCAGCATGCAATTAATAAAGAGCCTGCTGCAAAACCAGTTGTTGAGCAACAACGTCGTCTAAATCCTAAGAAGAAGGATGTGGTAAGAAATGAGGTATTAAAACTCCTTGATGCTGGTATTATTTATCCTATTGCTGATATTAAATGGGTTAGCCATGTTCATTGTGTTCCCAGGAAAGGGGAATAGCTGTTGTGCCTAATGAGGATAATGAGCTTATACCCCAAAGAGTAGTAGTTGGGTATAGAATGTGCATTGATTTTAGAAAGATTTCTAAAGTTACTAAGAAAGATCATTATCCTTTGCCCTTTATTGATCAAATGCTTGAGAGGTTATCCAAAAAGACTCACTTTTGCTTTCTTGATGGTTATTCTAGGTTTTCTCAAATTGCTGTGAAAGCACAGGACCAAGAGAAAACTACTTTCACTTGTCCCTATGGTACTTATGCTTATAGTCGTATGCCTTTTGTTTTATGTAATGCTCCTGCTACCTTTCAGAGATGTATGTCTGCTATCTTTCATGGTTTTTGTGAAGAAATTGTGGAGGTTTTCATGGACGATTTTTCCGTCTATGGAACTTCTTTTGATAACTGTTTGCACAACCTTGATAAAGTTTTGCAGAGATGTGAGGAAACCAACCTTGTTCTTAACTGGGAGAAATGCCATTTCATGGTTAATGAAGGGATTGTTCTTGGACACAAGATCTCTGAAAGAGGTATTGAAGTTGACAAAGCCAAAATTGAAGCAATTGAGAAGATGCCTTGTCCTAGAGATATCAAAGGTATTCGTAGTATACTTGGTCATGCTGGTTTCTATAGGAGGTTTATTAAAGATTTCTCCAAAATTTCAAAGCCCCTTACTAATCTTCTTCAAAAATATGTACCTTTTGTTTTTAATGAAGATTGTAAGGAAGCTTTTGAAACTTTGAAGAAAGCTTTAACAACTGCTCCTATAGTCCAACCACTTGATTAGAGTTTACCTTTTGAAATTATGTGTGATGCTAGTGATTTTGCTGTGGGTGCTGTCCTGGGACAACATGTTGACAAGAAGTTAAATGTCATTCATTATGCTAGCAAGACTCTGGATGTTGCTCAAAAGAATTATGCTACTACTGAAAAGGAGTTCTTAGCTGTAATCTTTGCTTGTGATAATTTTAGACCTTATATTGTTGATTCCAAGGTTACTATTCATACTAATCATGTGGCTATTAAATACCTTATGACGAAGAAGGACGCTAAGCCTAGGCTTATAAGGTGGGTGTTGCTTTTGCAAGAGTTTGATCTGCATATTTTGGATAGGAAAGGTGTTGATAATCCTATTGCTGATAATTTATCTCGTTTGGAGA
Source organism: Avena atlantica (assembly GCA_910589765.1). Taxonomy (NCBI): domain Eukaryota; kingdom Viridiplantae; phylum Streptophyta; class Magnoliopsida; order Poales; family Poaceae; genus Avena; species Avena atlantica. The sequence goes on along the minus strand of OU342733.1, from coordinate 434,447,387 downwards.
ACATTTCTTTTGACCCTTTGCCTGTTAATGATAGTTTTCCAAATGAGCAGTTAGCTGCAATAAGGTAAGTCCACATGAGAGTCCTTGGTATGCTGATTATGCTAACTTTATTGTTTCCAAATATTTTCCTCCAACCTTTATAGCCCAGCAAAGAAGGAAATTCTTTTATGATCTAAGGCATTACTTTTGGGATGACCCACACTTATATAAAGAAGGAGTAGATGGTATTATGCGAAGATGTGTTATAGAATTTGAACAACAAGAGATATTGAGAAAATGTCATGGTAGTGCTTATGGAGGACGTCATGCTGGGGATAGGACTGCACAAAAGGTTTTACAATCTAGATTTTACTGGCCTACCCTTTTTAAAGATGCAAGAAAGTTTTGATTGTTGGGGATTTGACTTTATGGGGCATTTTCCTCGTTCAAAATGGTATACACATATTCTTCTTGTTGTTGACTATGTTACAAAGTGGGTAGAAGCTATACCTACAAATGGTGTTGATGGTAAGACCTCTCTGAAAATGCTCAAAGATGTCATTTTCCCTAGGTTCGGTGTGCCTAGATATCTCATGACTGATGGAGGCTCTCATTTTATTCATGGGGTTTTTAGAAAAACTCTCGCTAAGTATGATGTAAACCACAGAATAGGTTCAGCTTATCACCCCCAAACTAGTGGGCAAGTAGAACTTTCCAATAGGGAAATCAAATCTATCTTGCAGAAGACTGTCAATAGATCTAGGAAAAATTGGGCTAAAAAGTTGAATGACGCTTTGTGGGCTTATAGAACTGCTTATAAAAATCCTATCGGGATGTCTCCTTACAAAATGGTCTATGGGAAAGCTTGTCACTTGCCTTTAGAATTAGAACACAAAGCTTATTGGGCAGTGAAAGAGTTGAATAGAGACTTTAGACTTGCTGGTGAGAAAAGACTGCTCGATTTAAGTAATCTAGATGAGTGGAGAGGTGAAGCTTACAAAAATGCTAGGCTCTTTAAGGAAAAAGTAAAAAGATGGCATGATAGGAGAATTCTCAAAAGGGAGTTCCATGTTGGTGATAAAGTTCTTTTGTATAGGTCTCGTCTTAGGTTTTTTGCAGGGAAACTACTCTCCAAATGGGAAGGACCTTTTGTTATCAAGGAAGTGTACCGTTCAGGTGCCATAAAAATTTCTTCTCTAAAGGATGACACAACACAGGTGGTGAATGGTCAAAGACTAAAACATTATATTTCTGGAGATTCTTATAACGAAGATGTTGATGTTATTCAAATGAAAACTCTAGAAGAATTTATCAGAAGCCAAACACCAGAAACTGCAGAGTTCGTCCTTGAATAAGTAAAAGTGATGAAAATAGAAGGTTCGTGAAACCCCAATCTTTTTATATTTTTGATGTTTTTAGTACATAAGGGAAGTTACAAGACGAAACTGAGGAGGAAACGGAGCCCGGGGTGGACAAACCACCCCAGGCGCGGGCCCAGCCTTTTCGCTTCTGAGGGGGGTGTTCCCCCCTCGAACTCCGTCTCCGCCTCGTTTTCGTGTCAAAAACTTCCTTATGCATTGAATCTTCGTAATATATAACCCCCCGGGTTCCCCGAGGTTCTCGCATCGTGTTCTCGTCGTGTTTTCATTTCGATCTATTTCTGTCAGGAAAATTCTTAGACTTGGAGCCTCAATGTCTTCCTCTGGATCACCCATAGAGGATTCGTCTGCGGATGTCCTCAACCCATACATGTATGAGTTGAGGATTCATCCCAAAGAGTTGATCCTCAAAGAGGGGAAGGTACAGATGAAAGAAGTTCAAGTCCCTAAAGGGGAAGGTGGTCTAGAAGACAGGATGGAAGCGTTGGAACTAGAAGTTTTCAGGTACAAGAAGATGGCAGAACACGAAGTGGATGTTATTCACAAGATAAGTTCAGAACTCATCACCAAGCAGGAGGGAGAAGTTGCTGAGCTTCGAGAAGAGATCTTCTCACTCCGTCACACCACCAATCAAGTGCATGCACAACTCTATGACATATAGAATCAAAATTGTGAGTATGAGGCTAGATTTGATCGCATAAGCTCTGCTGCTAGTTTCAAGATTGCAGAGACAAGGACATCCTTTTTGGATGGGGAAACATTGCCTTGGAAGTTTTATGATGACAAGACAACACCACCACCATCGAAGGAGTAATTCGTCATCAGGTTTGGCATCCCCTTGGCTTGTTCCAAGCTTGGGGGAGTGTCACGGTATCACCACCATTACCTTTTATCTTTTACCTTTTTAGTGGATCCATATCTGTGGTTGAGGGGTTATCTTATAGTTTGGTTTGCATGTGTAAGTATCTCTCCTTTAGTTGATTATCTATGTATCCCTTGGTGTGAGTGCCTCTATTTAATATTAATGAGAAGTGTCATCTTTTACTTTTTGCACTTCTTATTTTAGTTTGCAATCTCTATTATATGATGGATCTTGTTGATCAGTATTGGCACCACTTTGGGATCATCAAGTGGATATAAATTGGTTTTGGTAAACCAAGTTCTGGTTAGTGAATTTAGTTTGAAAGAAAAAGAAAGAAAGAAAAAAGCTTACAGGTATTTGGTATCATTTGTTTTCTTTCTTGTTGGCTCATAAGCTTAGTATTCTCTATTTAAGATTCTTTTGTGTCTTCAAGGAAGATTGCATGTTTGGCTTTATTACTCGTATGTTTGCTTGTTTATTTCAACTCTCTTGCTTGCTACCCAGCCTTGCTAGCCAAAAACCTATTTTGAGATCCTTTGAACCAAAACTTTTGCCACTTGTGTCCACCATATCTACCTAGTAGCTTTTGCTATTCCAAGCAAATTCTCAAGCTTCATCTACCTTACAAATTAAAATGTATTTTTTATGTGAAAACTAGTTAGTAAAGCTCTCACGAACTTGATGGCACACCTTATTTACTTGACCCTAATAGACTTGAACCATTGTGAACATCTAAGTTGTATATGCTTGCATCTATACGTTGGAATTAGCAGAACCGTGCTGTCACGGGGAACGTTTTCAACATTGCACTTGTACTCTGTACATAGTTGATATCGTGCTATTTTGTCTATGGATGTCAACGGTGTGAAATAAAGACGGAACTTGTAAGTCCATGGAGTTTGTATTATGTGTTAGAGAAACGCCTGGGCCCCTAGCCTAAGCCATGCTTAATCATGGTGGAAACTTGCAGCATCACCATAGTGAGTCATCTATGAAGCATCATCAATAAAAAGCTATACACATAGTAAATAAAAAGATCACTGAGATGCTCATTGTCTGCTTGCCTTGTCATTTTGGTTATGGGAAAGCTCATGTACCATGTGCAAGGGGTACCCCGTTGGCGGTTCTCAATGATATGCAAATACTTACAATGACAAGAACTTACCTGGGCCCAAAGTTGAGTACACATGATGAGTGGCCCTCATATTCAAGGGATGAGATTGCCAACTTATATTTCGTCAAGCATATGCTCCATCTTTGTTAACTTTAACCTTAATCATCTCAAGATGCTTATGATAGGGGCAATGAGGGATCAAAGCTAGTAAGTAACATAATCTTTTGGAAGATCTTTATGACTTGTAATCCCTGCTGCCCTCTAAGAAGGGACCTTTCTCCCAGTTACCAGTTTGAGTCAGTAAACCTACTTCCTCTCTTTCTCCAGCAAGCTTTTGAGTTGTTGTGTTTGAAGCATTCGTATGGTGATTTATTCAATCATGTTCTTTATCTTCCTTGTTTGCACAAAACTCTTATCTATTGAGTATTACTTTGAAAGCCTTCACTTGTGAAAAACCTTTTTGATCAAAGAATGCTCCTATCTTGAAACTTCTACAAAAAGCCTTTTGTGAAACTATTTGCCAGGTGTTCTCTGACCAAGAACAAGTTTGCCAATTCCAATTATGATTTATCTTTATGCGTCTCTATTGTTTCCGCTGTACTTGGTTGCAAGCTAAGTTATATAATGGTGAATTAATTTCTTCTATGAGTTGTGCAATGGTAAGTGTGATGCTTCTTGTTCGTATTATTTTACCGACAGTTCACTCCATAAACCTGTGGACATGTTTACTGAGCTCAGTATTTGCTTGGGGACAAGCAAAGTCTAAGCTTGGGGGAAATTATATGCCCAATTTGCATCACCATTCTATATCATAATTTACCTCTATTCATTGATATTTGTCTTATTATGAGGTATTACTTATGGATTTTCATCTGTTTATGCATGTTGGATGATTCTTGGAGGATGGACTGTCGGAGTATAGATTCTGATGGAAAATAAGGCGTTCTGGTGCAATTTCGCGAAGATTAGAAAATACCAAAAAAATATGGAAACATATTATTTTACCAGAAGACGAAGGAAGCCAGAAGGAGGGACAAAGTGGGCCCTCAGGGGGCCCACCTAACCCCGATCCTAGGGCAGGTGTGGCCCACCTGCCCGGCCTCCGACTCTGCCCCTTCGCCCGTATCTTACCTTTGAAACCCTAAGGCTCAGGGAGCGACCACAGATAGATTTCCGCCGCCTCTGGGGGGGCAGAAAACACCGAGAGAGAAAGATCTCTTCGGCAGACAGAAGATTTCTGCTGGGGGAATTCCTTCTCGGAGAGGGGAGACCGTCGCCATCAACACCGTCATCAATCTAGGCTTCATCGGGATCATCATCATCATCCACCCCATCATCTCCACCGGCACCATCACCACCACTCCGTCCCGCTATAACAATTGTGTTGAATATTGCTTTAGTTCTTAGGGGAAACTTTCCCGGTGTTGATTACTATTGTAGTTGATGCTTGTGAGTGGAACCATTGGATTATTGTTTATGTTTAGATTGTTATCCATTATCATATCATCTTTGATCTTGATCCATATGATGTCTTGTGATTAGTTCGTTTAGTTCTTGAGGACATGGGAGAAGTCATGTTGTTAGTAGTGAATCTGTGATGAGTTATTATTCAATGGTTTAGTATTCAAGTTGTGGTGATATTCTTCTAGTGGTGTCATGTGACCGTCGACTACATGATACTTCACCATTTATGGGCTTAGGGGAATGCATTGTGTATTTGGCTACTAATCGCGGGGTTGCCAGAGTGACAGAAATCTGAACCCCCGTTAGGACACCTTTGCAGAAGAGAGCGTAGGATCTCAGATTTTAAGGCTGTGGTTAGATTTATATCTTAATTACTTTCCTGTAGTTAAGAATGTTTGCAGGGGGTTTAATCACAAATATGTATTAGTCCTAGGAAGAGAGGTATGTTAGCACAAGTTCACCCACACAACACTTACAAATACCAGAGAAGAGTACTCAGCTATTTGAAGTGAAAGCACTTGACAGAATTCACATGTGTCCTCGAGAATGTTTGGTCCTTATAAGTATTTCCACCGGCTTGTTCTTTGCTAAGAAAGGATTGGGCCACTTGCTCTGTTTTTTCGTTACTTCTGTTACTTGCTCTTTGTTTTGTTGCCTTGTGAGAAAACCACTAAAAATCCGTTTGCTAAGTATTCATAGGGATTTCCTGCTCCATACCACTATTCAGCACCTTCTGCTCCTTGTTGGGATCGACACTCCTATTTATCGAAAGTACTACGATACACCCCCTATACTTGTGGGTCATCAAAGAACTCCATTGCCCTTCTTCGGCTGCTGCCCATCTGCAAAGTATGCGGCCGTTAATGGTGATGCCAACTACCGCAGCGGGCCGGATAACCCAGAAAGTATCGGCGAACGTACGTCAAGCAAATAATCGAGCAGGTTGTGCGCCCCGCAGAGGGTGTCGCGCGTCCAGTCCACGGGAGGAGGCCGAGGGTGGAGGGATTGCCTGCGGCACGTCTAGACAACTCCGGCAACACGCGTGTTGGGGATATTCTAAATGGGTATCACCATTGCATGTCTCTAATCCAGCTAACCCGGGTGGCCCACCATTGGTAGCAAGGCCTATGGCCTCTTGGGCGGCCCAGTTAGACGAATCCATAAGGAAGGCCCATGCCTGATAAAGGAAGGCTACGAAGGAGTCACCAGCGTACGGAGCCTTAGAGTGCAAGACACGCTAGGCTAGTTGTGTACCGTGTAGGACTCTGTAACCTGTCCGGCTAGGACTTTGCCTATACTCTAGGATCTGGCGACTATATAAGCCGGACCAGCGGGAGTCTTTAGGGAATCGATCAACTCATACCTCGCACAATGAACCAATCCCTATAACTCGGCGTATTGCCATTATAGTGATTTATAGTAGGAGTAGGATTCCGCCACCGTCGTGGGATCTGAACCTGGGTAAGCTGTGTTACCTCGTACCCGCCAACCTCCCGCCTTACCCCACGTCTCTAAACACGCTCTGTGAGGACCCCTCCATGGTGTACTCGTCGGCAATACCACGATAGTTGGCGCCCACCGTGGGGTAAGAGGTGCTTTAGGCTCTACAACAGGCGAGGTCCAAGCTCTTCGCGGGAATCGGCGAAACCGTAGCCACCGGTCGTATTCTCTTCTCCGGCAACGTTCCGATCGTCCCTCCCGACGAGTTCTAGATATTGGCGAAGACGAACCCCACCCGCTGCTTGATTGTACCAATCAGGGACATCCACCTCTTCATCGGTGAAACCGACTCGGGCACTAGTTCCCTGGGAGTCAGAGGATCGTCAAGGCCCGCATGGACCGCCTACGGGCAGGATACGTTCGCGGAAGGATCGAAGTCAGATCTCTCTTTGGATTTTGCCTACCTAGATCAGAAAAATTCAAGGCCCACCCAAACCGCCCCTGTGCAGGATATAACGATGGAAGACCGCTGCAAGTCCGCCGGCTTCGCCCGTGCATCTGGAAAGCAGAGATCCAAGTTTGTCAGCGTGGTGACTATCTTCGATCTGGCGCGTTGCGTCTAGAGAGAGGGTGAAAACCCCCCGCGATTACCTAGCCAGGTGGCTCCGTATACGGGCCGATCTAGAACATTACCCCAATGATGATGCTATTTATCACTTTGTGGAAGGGCTGGACCGCGATACACTTCTCTGGCATAGGCTAAGGCGGCTATAGGCCTTGGGACACCTCACTTTCGAAGGCATAGTTCACACCGTCAATAACTTCGTGGCCGCTGATGCAGAAGCTCAAGCAGCGCTCGCGGTTGCACCCGGCACCCCGCCGCATCAGCCACTGCCACCATCGCCTACAGTCAATGTTCCTGCAGCCTCAGCTTCTTCTTCCATCGTCGAGGAAGCCCCGGACCCTCCGACTCCGTTTTGGACGCACTCTATGCCGAAATCAATGTGGACTCGGAGGATATGGATATCAACCCAGAGAAACGCGACTCTTCTATGCAGGAGATGGAGGAGGACATCAAGCGCGAGGAGCAGGCCGACAAGGCCATCACATCCCGAGAGGTGTTCGACGCCATTGGGAGCGTTATGGAGGAAGATTAACCCGGACAAGCTCCGCCTAAAGTAGTGGAAAAGGGGAAGGGACCACCTGTTGCTGCCGATAATGATCGCGCAAAGGCCATGCCCCCTCCGCCTAACCCAGCGCAGCAGCCATAGGAACTCAATGTCGGTCCGAGTAACCTCAACACCGCAAACCCGCCGCCTCCGACATCTACGTCTGTGGCCGCCCAAATAACTCCAGCTGATAGAGTGATGTATGACAATTTGCTCGCCGAGCCCATGACTATGCCTCATATACGAAACATAGTCCAACTTGACGAGAAGCGCCAGCAGCTACTGGAGGAAGCGCGGGCCATCGTGGAGCAAGGCGCAAAGTTAGATCAAGATCTGGCCAAGGCGCATAATTCAATCGAGAAAGCTAGAGCCATGGAGGCCGAGTACAAGACTCTGCTCAAGCAGCAGAAGGCTAAGAAAGCTCTGGCTCGTGTCATCAACGATCCTGGTGTACGGCGAAACCTAGGATGGGCTCCCCCGAAGCCGCCACAAGCCAAGCCATACATTGACAGCAAGGACAGGCAGGTCATGCCCACTCCTATTCTCAACTTAGCCGTCTCCAAGACCCTTCTGGAGCAGGATAGATCACCCACATCTGTGGAACATGTCTATGATCTTCTAGCGAAGGCGATCAAACAGCAGGAAAAGGCCACCTCCTAGAGGCTTGAGTCTGACCCAACATATTGCCAGTCTAGCAATCCTAAGCCGCCAAGGGAGCGATCTCCTTATGATGTCGGGTCCAAGACGGGTTCCTCAGAGCAAAGATGGAGGGATGCACGCAACAGGAAGGATGCTATCCTCATATCCTCCGACCACGGAGGCAAGGCTCATCCTCGTCGCCCATCTCTCCCGCCCCGATCTCCCCGACATCACGAAGACCCAAAGGCTCATCATCGTACGAGCATGCCTCCGCCAAGGCAGGGCAGCATCGTCATTCATGACAACGCGGAGCAGCCCCGCCACGATGGAGAGCGCAACGAAGGACACAAGAGCAGGTCACGCCATGACCCTCTACGTCCGACAGGCAACCGCGACAAGCGTGAGGCGTCGCAGGAGGGTAACAACAAGAAGTCTAACCCACCGCCACCTACGCTTCCGTCGCCACCTAGCAGCCACCATGGCATAGGGGGACCGCGTCGTTCACGCAGCCCACCCCCTGGTGGCAAGAAGAAAAGAGCAAGCCCGGAGCCATACGATGCGGTGGCGCTCGATATCGTGGGGGCATCGGCGGCAGCGAGCGGTGGCGGCAGCAAAGATTGTGTCTGCTCGAGACGCGGGATATGGAGTGGGAGGGTTTGGGGGAGGAGAGTGTCTGGTGTGCCACTGGCAAGGGGGCTTGGGCGAATTATTGAGAGGATACCCGCGCTACCCGCGTGCGTCCGGGCCAACACAACCGTTGTCCTGATTAGATGCACGGATGGGTCGAGTTAGACGCGTTTGTCTAGATGGGTAGGGCCGCTGGGGCGCCGCGCACGCCCCGCGTATCCGCGCGGACAAGTTTGAACACTCTCGTATGGGATGCGTCGGTCTGGTGGAGATGCCCTTTGGTACCCTTGGAATTGAACTGCCAGGACATTTTTAGTCCTTTATTTTTGTTGTCCAAACCACATAGACCATACATACAATGATACAATATCATAGGAAAAACATTGACAGTTCCAAACTAAGTTAGTTAGTTGTGAAAGCTTAGTAAAATGCACATTAAAGCATCAGATTGCATGTGCCATAGACTAAGACACTTACATACACACCCGACGTCCACACCTGGTTGCACACACAAATAATTTTTTGCACTATAAGGCCTTCTTTGATTTATAGGATTCTTAAAGGAAAAATGTAGGATTCATTTCTCTATAGCCGTGTTTGTTTCCAGGAATGCATCGAAGAAAATTTGAAGGAACTATTCCTTTGCAACCAGATTCCTTGGCAAAACATAGGAACGAAAGAATCTAGTATGAGCTTTTTTTCATTCCTTTTTTTTAGAGAACTTTAGAGATTTATTGATCACAAATCATAATATTATTACAAAGAGTCTCACGGATGCAATCCGGAGAAATACCCTGCCACACAACACAGCCTAAAGATTCACTTAACTTAGCTACAGTATGAGCAGCAACATTACCCCGATGAACATGCCTGACGAAGCATGAGAAAAGGAGGCCACCAGTTTGCTAATATCATGGATCAAAGGGCCACATATATAGCGATCATCCTCCGCAGCATTCACCCGATTCACAACTGAAATGCAACATGAGTGAACGATGATCTTATCAAAACCTTCATCCCTGGCTAGGAGAAACGCGTCTCATAGACAACGCCTCAGCGATCTCCGGTGATGTGACCTCCTCCTGAAACTTGATGCAAGAAGCCAAGCACGTACCTGTGTGGTCACGGATCACAACACCAGTTCCCATCCGACGAGATGCCGAGAAAATCTCTGTGTCAACATTCACCAGTGTCGTACCAACCGGCAGCGGAGACCATCTGAGCACTGGCGTTTTCGTCTCACGGCTGTGGTTACTATTCGGCGCGTATAGATGCATAGCGATCATCTGGATATAAGCTAGAGCTTTCTTAGCAACTGATCTAGGATGCATAAGAGGGTCGCCATCCCAAACTTTATTCCTCGCATCCCAGATATGCCACATCGTGACCACCATGGCTGACACCTCCATATCAAAACATCTCTCTAGAAAGTCTAGCATCCAAACTCTCATACTCCCTCCGTTTAGAAATATAAGATGTTTTATGTTTGTGAAGAAGATGTATCTAGACACCTTTTAGTGTATAGGTTCAAATGAATCTAAACACTAAAAGACGTCTAGATACATCTCATTCACAAACCTAAAACATCTTATATTTTTAAACGGAGGGAGTAGATGTGAAGCTCTCCCTCCAAAGTCCTATCTGGTGAACAACACGCACTTCTTCCTAGACTTTTCGAGCACTGACAGAACAGTAAAAAATGTTTGATTGTTTCATATCGTCCATAGAAAAAATAGCTTGAGCATGCTGGTATGTGCCGTTTCTGGAGCTGGTGTCCACAAGGTAAGCAGTCATGTGCAAAACACCATAGATTAACCTCCATCTTGCCTGGCGCTTTAATTGCCCACAGTTTCTTCCATTGTTTAGAATTATCTTCTGTACCCGAAGATAGACCAGACCCCCTGGTGCTACGTTGCTCATTGAAGAGGCAGGTCCTTGCCAGATTGTACCCCGATTTGACATTATAGAAGCCGAAGCGTGTATAAGGCCAAGATGCAAAATCCTCCCCACCATGCCGGTTAATAGGAGTCTGCAACACCCGTTCTGCAACCTCTTCATCAAAGATGGTTCTCACCAGATCCGCATCCCAAGTATTAGTATCCTCCAGAATCAAAGAACTAACCAATTGATCATCAAGCAGGGGCGCAACAGGCTTTAACATTGTAGGAGCAACACCCGGTATCCAATTATCAGACGCAAATTTCATCGAGTTGCCATCACCAATACCCCAACGGACACCAGTTTTCAGCAGCTCACGTCCAAACAAAATGCTCCGCCAAGTATATGATGCAGATCGTGGAGACAACGCTTCCCAGAAGGAACAGTTTGGGTGGTACGGTCCTTTAGGGCCCGAGCACAGAGAGATAAAGGGTCAGTAAGTAAACACCAACCCTGACGGCCAAGCATTGCCTGATTGAACAACTCCATGTCACGGAAGCCCATCCCACCCAAAGCTTTAGAAGTAGTAAGCCATTGCTAGAACCTCCAATGCATTTTATTCTTCCCATCTTCTGTACCCCGCCAATGGTTTGAGATAGATTTCCTCATATCCTCACATGAAGATTTAGGAAACTGAAAACAGCTCATAACAAAGGCGGGAATGGCCTAAATAACTGATTTGAGAAAAACCTCTTTCACATCCCTAGACATAGGTCTATCCGAACAACCATTAATTCCTTTTCCATTCCTTTGAGAGGAACGAGGCAATAAAAGGTTAATACCACTGCAACATGGCCAGTCAACGCCATCTAATAATGTTACTTTGCTTGTTATTCATGTTAATCAAGTTGCTTACCATAGCATGGTGAATCCTCTACTTTTCCTTTCCTACATCTCAAAGGACCATGAAAGGAAACATTCCTATACACTCAGTTTTCCACATGCATTCCTATCCAGTTCCTATTCCTGTGTTTTTGGTTCCTACGAATCAAAGAAGTCCTAAGCATGTATTTTTTGTTTTTCTTGCCTGCATATGTGGCAAGGAAATAAGCAAGTGACCCAAGTTTAACCTTTGCCTAAGCAATATAAAATTGATTTTGAAAAAGAGAGGAAACTCGATAACACCCCCCCCCCACACACACACACACACCAACCCTCGTGTCACCCTCCTATGGCGACACGGGGGAACCACAACCACCGCGACCATTAGGCCTCTGCCTCCTCCCTCTCCGGAGTTGCCACTGCCGGAGAGGGGCAAGCAAAGCTGTGCAGCCCCCAAGGAAGGTGGTGGTGGGGTGTCGCTCTCTGGCAGCTCTGCTCGGGTGCCTAGGAAAGCAGGAGCTTCCAGGTGGTGTGATGTGGCGCCGGGGCTTCGAGCGAGAGAGGCGGGGTTGCATGTGGCATCAAGCACCGAGGCTTAAGCTACGTTTGACCATGGACCCGGTCCATGGCAGGGTGCCGTTGATCACGTTGCTGACGTCCTTCTCTCTGCGCCCTTCACGTTCTCCATACACCAGAGAGGGGTGGTCACCCCTTGGTGGTAATGGTTGTCAGACACTTCTTTCTTATGGAAGGGGAGGATGCCTTCCTTGCACAAAGGAGGCAAGCCTAGATAGTTGTGCCAGCTGTGGTCACCCTTATCTTTGTCCTCATCTCGCGCGTGGTCCCGCGCGGCATCCTGGACTTAGGCGCTAGGGTACTGGCGCGCTTCGCACGGATCCCTCGCCAGGGAGGCCTCGCTGAGGGTTCCCTTTCCTTGTGAAGGGCTTCAGGAGGTGTTGCTTTGTGGGGAGCCTCACGAAGGGTGTGCCCCTTGAGGCTCCACGAGGGTCGCTCCTCATGAAGCACCACGCCCCGCAAGGGATCCTTCATGTGGTACTATAGCTGCCCTGCAGTCAAGGCTGGGTAGCAAATGGGCTGTGGTACCCTGATTTTCACGGGCCCAACATTAGCATTATGTGGACGACGGGCTCCTCGCTTGTGCGGTTTTTTCTTATAAACCATACAATGTATAGTTTAAATGGGTTTTGAGGGTCCTTTTTTCTTATAAACTTGATCAACTCTGTTCTATTTAATTTGTTTGCCTTGTTCCTCAAAAATAAAAGATTTTGACCTTGAACATTATCTATTATTTTAGTCTTTAGCGACGATTCCTAACCTCTATCTAAGAGATTGCTTGATTCGCACGACTCGCAAAACACAAGATAGGAAAAACACTTTATTAAAGTGGCATGTCCTCTTGAATCTTATAGTTATATAAAATTACATGATTTTGGGTCGAGTGCTTGATACACAAGAGAAACAAAAGAATTTTAGCAAGAGATAGAAGTGGATGTATATAATTTATTTAAAGGATGGCAACTTATCAAACAACCAACAACATAGGAATAATTCCCAAGGATCTAAATCACAAAAAGATTGTAGAGATCCTTGCAATGTACCTCATCAAAATACAGCAACGTCATAAACATCAGCACATACATACATACATATTACAAAATGGAAAGGAGAAAATTATATCCAGGATAATGCTGCAGTGACCTACACATATAGAAATCGGAATAATAAGATAAATATTCTTCTTTAATAACAAATGGTAACACATTTGAGTAATAATTCATCATACACACATATCCAATGAATGAACCAACGTAGTGGTAGTGTTTTTGGCAGCTCTACTCAGCTTACACGCATGTGAAGGAAACATAGCGTGGTACAAATTAAGCACATGTACTCGAATACAAAAATAAGCACACTAAACACATATAGAATTCGAAATTAACAGCATCGTTATCATCAACAGACGAGCTCCCTCAGTCTTTAGTATAGGGATCATAATGTGTAGTTGACGTCGATGAAGGTGAGGATCTGGTGGACGGCGCCGACGATGTCCTCCGCCGTGAATCTTGGCTCGCCGGCGATCTGCAAGAAGCGGCAGCATTCGCCGGTCCCGTGGTCAGATTCCTACATACGCATGCAAAATCGATGGTCGGCGTTTAAGTGTTAACTGGTAAGGGTGCACGCACCTTGACGTTGAAGGAGTAGAGGACAGTTTGCTCGATGGTGGTGATGTTGGTGTGGAGGATGGACATGTGCATCTCCTCCAGCACGGCGATGGTCTTGATCAGCTGCTCGGGCCGGCGGCGAGACAGGATTTTGATCACCGCGTCCTCGCCCAGCACGCGCACCTCGATGTCCGCCAGGCTCGACTTGTTCTCCGCCACCTCCTCCCTGAGCCCGCCGCCGCACGTGTCGAGGTCCACCATCACCTTGCCAGCGGCGCCGCCGTCGCTGGGCACCGCCGCGGGGAACGGGAGGCTCGGGGAGACGTAGAACGGCGCAGCCTCGTGCCCTTGCGGTGGCGGCTCGCTCATGGAGTTCGCCGGCACCGCCACGGCGGACCCGTCGGCGACCGGCCGTGGCGTGTCGCCGTACAGCCGCCGCCGCTTCTGTGACTCGAGGCACTGGATCAGCTGCTCTAGCTCACGGATGAACTCTATGGCGCCGCCTATGATGGATGCTTGGTCTCCCTGCACAGAACGTGACAGTATGTTAGTTACGACGTGTTTGTCAGTGGCATATATATTGTGTAGATTAATTAGGCATGTAGCAGTGTTTCGTTCAGAGACAAACCCTTTGGACGTAGGATCCTGGCATGAGGGACCTAAGGACCCTGAGGTAATCGTTCATCTGGCGCCGCCGGTTGCGCTCGACGGCGATGTGCGTCATCCGCTGGCTCTCCACCTCTTCGCTGGTTTTGGTCGACCGAGGCCGCTTCCGCCGCCCGCTCTTGGCCGCCTGCTCCCCGCCAGCCTTCTGCACCCTTCCGCCCCCGTCGGACTGCTGCACCAGCGTCGTGCTCTCTGAGACGCCACCACCGTGATCCTGGTCGTGCGCGCCTCCTGACCCGTCCGCGGTCTTGCTGCCGCCGTCCTGCTCTGCCGCGTGGTGGATGGTTGCGCCTCCGCGGGGATCAGAGTCCCCGGCAGAGAGCTCATGGGACTGGAACCTGAAGAAGTAGCTGTCATCGTCGTCGTCGTCGTCACGGGCGCCGTCGTGGTGGTGGTCGGCGGAAGGCTGGTTGAGCGCCAGCCTGGGGCCAAAGTCAGCGAACTGCAGCACGTCGGAGAAGCTGAGCTTATCCAGGGACACCTGGCCGTGCGGCGCTCCCGGGGGAGGAGGCGGCGGCGGCGTCTGGCCCAGCATGTAGTCCACCATCTCGGCCCCCGTGGCGCTGCCGCTGATCGGCTCCCCCTGCGCCGCCCCGTCCAGGTGAGCATAGCTATCCAGCTCGTGGCTTCCCTGCTGCGAGCGATCATGGCAAACAACGACACCAGAACTTGATTAATCATCACATGATTATACAAACACTCCTGAAATCGACCATATGTATGCATGCTACGATAAATCTGCATGCTGCATGCATGAATGATCGATGCATACGTGCCTGTTTTTCCATGGCGATCGAGCGAGCAGGATAAACGACTCACGGCCGACGCATGCGCTGCTGCGATCACACGCCGTTCATGCGCACGCACCAATTACACGAGAAGGACTCGATCACTCACACGCCGTCCAGCATGCATGGACGCACGGCGTGGTTAGCGTCGACGCAGGAAGAGCCTCTCTCGCAGTGACAGAACAAGTAGTAGAGGGAAGAAGATGGAGAAGGATCGGTGGGTTAAATTTTGTGGCTGTTGAGAGGAGCCTCTCTCGATCGATCGGATGCATTAATTGGAAAGGGAGGAAGATGAATTCACCGCGCCATGCACCTCCAGAGGGATGGAACGGGAGGCTCCCGCGGCCGGCCGGTGAGTTATTTTTCTCACATGCGACACGCCCCTGCCTCTGCTTTTCTCTTCTTTTGCTAGCTTCTCCGTCTTCTCCTCTACTTTATGTGATCTTTTTCGTTGCATCGACATGTGACGATGGATGACAGGCCCAGCCCAGCTAAGCCAAGGGGGATTGCGCTGCGCTAGGGCTGGCAGATCGCCATGGGCTATCACCAGCTTTGTATCGCTTAGTTCCCTGAAAAAATAGTACCCCCTTCTGACCTATAATAAGCTTCCTAAATCAGCGACAATTATTATATAACACGAGCTTTGTATCGCTAGTAATTAAGCCTCTATTCAGTTAAAAATATATATATTAAACCCCTATTCAGGAGGACGTTCAACCTTCTCCTCACCCAGCAACATTTTTTTCTACTATTGCAGCATCCTTGCAGCATTTAATCTCGTGATAGGGTTAAACTATACAAAAAAAAGCATTGCAACATACCAAAACACCTAGGCTAGCAAAAATACAAGTATGCAACAAATTCCAATTGGTCGGAACAAACACCCAACATCAGTTCCGCAAAAAAAAAACACCCAACATCGGAGCAAATCCCAGAAATAAAGGTCAACACACATATGCAACACAAGAGGACACCATTTGTAGTTGCTCACAAAAACATTTGATGCATTGAAGCAAGATATGTAGCAGACACCCAGAATCGTTGTGCCATCTCTCTCTCTCATGTGAGTTTGCAGTATCGAAAAATATGAAAAAACTAACCTTGTGATGAGCACCAACCTCGTCGTCTTCGTCTAGCCAGCGGTCAATCTAGCTCACCCAAGCCCTGTCGAAAACAGATATAGTCAGTATGGACTAACCATGTACGTCCCATCAATCTTCCCCAAACTATGGGCTTTGATTTTGAGAATAACTCAAGATTTACGGACCACGTCCATGGCGGCTGACCTCCATTTGCATCCCATGCCATAAAGAGCATTAAAAATACGAGCGACAATGACAGGGGCGAATCTCTCCACGAGTTATTGTCGTCGTCGTCTTTGTCTTCTATAGAGAAGCTCCTTTGCGTCGTTCCCGATGCCACCCATCCGTGCAAGATGACCGTCGCGCGCCAAGATTAGCGCCACCACCCCCGACGTCCATATGAGCTCGAGCGCCATCGTGGACAAACCCTAGCATGTTGTTCCACTCTCTCCTCCTTTCCGATATGGATGAAAAACCCTAGCTTAGGTTTCACTGCGTGTTATTTTCACCTCGTCTCCCTCGCCAAGCCACGCAAGCAGGGGAACTTCCAATCGGTCGAATCCATCCCTCCTACCCGCCACCAATCGCCAACCCCTCGTCGTTGACTCTCAGTTCTCCTTGCCTCGTCGTCAACCCCTACGCGCTCCTAGTGAGCTCCTCGTTTGCGTGGGCCACTCTACTTTCCCCCATGCGTGTTGTATCATCGTCGCCACGAGCACCTGCAAGCGCCACTGCGGGAGCTTGTCGCCAGACATGCTCTAGTGAACAAGAAGGGGTGGTGCCCCTACCTACATGTTCCTCGTGTCTTTCTCGTTCTAACGCCCCCAGGCGCACATGCTAGGGTGCTCTAGATCATTGTCGATGACCACCACCCGATGGTGGACGTCATGCTGACGTGGCGGTGATGTCACCTCGTGCCGGTGTCACTATAACATAATGTTTTGCCGGCGTCACCCTAACGTCATAATGACATTTATTTTCTATTTTACTTCAATCAAATGACGAGTGGGTTCGCCTTGTTAGACTTTTAGTAATTTTAGAAAATGATTAAAAAGGAAGAAATTTTTGAAATTTGGAAAATCATAACTAATTAATTGTAAATCATAAAAACATGCATAATATATCAAAATGATCATGAAAATAAGATACCATAACCCTAGTTTATTTAGAAGAACGATACCTCCTAAGTACTCATGGGTTTGATAAAAATGCCAATTGTAGGGCATTCCAAACCCATTTAATCGATGTTGCACCTAGGGTTAATACAAGATCCTTAATCCAACATATCCTTCATGGTGTATGAGGGTTTCATTATGCCATATTTTGAATGTTCTTTTATTTACTGGTGTTGGTTCTTCACGATAGGAACTGAGACCGAGCCCGAAGTCAATGCCATCGAAGATCAGTACATGTCTACTGAAGGACAAGGAAAGCATAGCCCCATCATTATGAACCTACAATTTCAAAGTATTTTCATTCTTGTTATGTTGCACACGATTTTTGATGTGGTATTTTGTCGACAGAGAGAGTATCCCATCTACTGCATGGTTCCTTCTTTGTAGACTATAATACATGATCCACTACTCCTAGCATAACTCAAGTTTGGCTTATGAGCGATTGATAGAGCTATTACATCAGTCATGTTTAGCCATGCTTATTTTCTTAGTATAATCCATCTGTATGATGAATTAGGAAGGCAAATGAACTTAATATGATTGGATAACGTGGTATGATCAGATATGTAAGGTGAACATGCTAAGGCTTGTATAGGAGGTCATGTTGGGTTGTAGTTTTTGTAGTCCTATGCTTTTCGCCCCTAGGATCTTAGTTGTTGTCTCTTGAACCAAGGCTGAGTGTACATACACATGGGGCCTAGAAAACCCTAGGCTCGCTAACTTACCTAGTAGATTTCATGACTCAACTAGTTTGGGAATTCCATTTGGTATATGCATTTTGTATGGTTTAAAGATGGTTGCATAGCATAGAAGGTAAGGCACGACTAGGAAGAAGAAAGGCACGACCTTCGTAATCTTGGTGCCTGTTCACATCCCTAGAGACCGGCTTCAGGACTTGACCCATTATAGTGGCATCTCCTTAGGGAGTGACTCATGGTCTGAGCAAAAGCAAGATAAAGGTCATGGTCAATCACCCTCTACCGGTACACCCTTGCATGGAGTGCTAATGTTAACTAACATTAAGATTCGGTTGTACGTATGGGTAAAGTTTCCCATGTAGGGTTAAATATTTTAGAAAAGCCGTGTCAACGATTGTAGATGACTTAAGAACAAACGTCACGATCATATAAAACTATAACCTAATCCTAAAATTTGGCAACTAAAGAGTATTTAGGATTGCTTCCTCGGGGTTGTTTGAGGGGATACTTCTAGTTGATAGGTTCAATTGATAATGATGATATTGGTGGATATTGATACGTCGGAAATCGTATCTAAATTTTTTGATGCTCCATGCTTGTTTAGTATCAATTTTGCTTTGCTTTGTCTACACTTTGAGGTGCTTTTTACATGTTTTCTGGTACTAACCTATTAACAAATTGCCACAGTGACAGTTACCTATTTTCTGTTGTTTTTGGTTTCACAAAAGTTAGTAAAGAAATATTCTCGGAATTGGACAGGACAAACGTCAAAGTCAATTACTTTCCGTGGGAAACAAGAAGTCCAAAGGGGAGACGGAGAAGCGGGCCAGGGCAGCCAGACCCCCCTAGGCGCGGCCAGTGGTGGGCCCGCGCCTAGGCAGGGTGTGGGGCCCCTGGCCACTGCCTCGGCCTCCCCCTTCGCCTATAAGAAGCCTCTGATGCAGAAATCCTAAGCACCCGATAAAATATCCATGAAACCGTCTGTAGCCGCCGCCATCATCATCCCTAGATCGGGGGGGTCTGAAGTTCTTCCCGGCACCCTGCCGGAGGGGAGATCATCCCGGAGGCCTTCTGTAGCACCCCGGGTAAATCCACTACTAGAAAATCGCCGTGTTTTTGTTTTGTGCATCATCATAACATCATCATGCATGCCTTGTCATAAAAGTATAATACAATATCATATTTTGTCTTTTTTATAATACTCCCCTTCTTTATTTCAAAATACAAACCCCAGATCTATCTGGATATTTTATTTGTCTAAAAACTAATTACAAACATCTTTTAAATATTAAATAAAAAGTTTATATTATTTTGGGAGGCAGCCATCCAGGCCCAAAAGCCCAGCCGACCACCTCCAACCAAACCCTAATCCTAACCCTAGCCAATCCCTAGAATCCCACCTACCCTATTTCCCACCCCAGCCGCCGCCGCTAGGCAGCACACACACATACACGACACAATGACGCACACCACCACGCCTGGTCAACCACCCACCCTGCCTGCACCCTGGCTCCACCTCCCTTCCCCACTCGCCGCTCCTCTCCCACCATCTCTCCTTCCCCACCCCGCGACAATAGTGCCACGTCCACCCACACATGGGAACACGCTCGCAAACCACCCCGGGCCTCGATCCCCACGAACCATCCCGCAATCCCCGCTCACCCCTGTCCCACCCCGCATCTCCTGACCCCGTCGCCGCCCCCTCTCACGATCTTCCTCACCCCGACCGCGTCCTCTCCCCACCTACCTCGCCTCTCTCTGCTACTCGCCCTGCCGTCGCCTCTCAGGAACCCCAGGCACTCGCCTCCGCTGCCAGGAGCCCCGGCCGCCATCGCCGGTTGGCCCCCCTGTCACCAAGATCTTCCTCGCCGCAACACCTGGCTGCCCCCTCGGCAGGCAACATGCCTCTCCTCCCCGACTTCGTGTCAGCCTCTCCACCGGATGTCGTCGAGTTCGCCAAAACCATCTCCCCCGTCCCTGCTGTCGCCTCCCCCCGGCGAGCTCTGCCTCCCTCGTGTCCTCGCCCACGCCCGGCCGCCGACCTCTCCCGCTCGTGCCTCCTCCCTGGAGCTCCATCCACCGCCGTCGGTGACCTCGCCCTCACCAACTCGGGCATGCGCCTCGCGTCCCTCTGCCAGTAGCGACCCCGCGCGCCCTCGATCCACTGCGGCTCCTCTCTCTAGCCGCCTCAAGGCCGTCGACTGCCGTCTCCTATGGTCACCGCTCGCTGGAGACCGTCGCCGGCCTCCTCCCGAGTGCCGCCAGCGACCACCACCTTTTCCTCTGCAGGCTCGCCTCCCCACGCCCTTGCGAGCTCCCTGCCGTGCAGCCAGCGTGGCCAGCATCCTAGGAAGCTTTGTGCTACACCCCCTGTGACCCGCGGGTGGAGGCCACAGGGACATCCCTATAGTATGCAGGTAGTCTCTGTTCTGCGGCCAAGCACTGTTCTTTGTCCTGCGTGTAATGGTCCGTTCCTCTCAAGCATCTACCATGGTAACCCCATCGCGATGTCGCCAAGATATTCTAAGGTTAGAATGACGCCAAGTTCTACCCTGACAAGTTGCACAAGACCCCTAAACCCGAAGGTCGATCTTCGTCATGGACCCGGCGAGTTCTCCTACACGGACCGAAGACCGATCCGCCGAACCCCGATTCCTCGGAATGACAAGATCTTCTCCTCGGAGACTGAAGACCCGAACCACGGATCCGAAGCCCCGAACATGAACCCCGTCGAACCCCCGACCCTCGGGACCCCAAGATCGTCGATCCGTCATGTGTGACCCTCTTTTCCGTGACCCATATTTTATAAATGATATTACTTGTTGCATTTAATTGTTCATGTCACATACATATTGTGTGGTTTGGGTGCCTTATGTCGATTCACCTAAATTAAATATGGAGACCATATGCTGGCTTTTCTAGTCTAATATAGACTCCATTTAAATTTGTACAGCGAACCGGTGACATATTTTTGCCTTGATAAGACAACATTTAAATGGCGGGGTATCTAAACAACATGAACTTAATAATTGTCGGGACCCCGGTTCCGCTTAATATGGCCAATTGCATCGCATGCTTTCCATGTAATACATCATACATGCATCATGCCCGATCTTCTGCCGTAGTATTAAATATTGCATCCGGTGTTTCTGCTAGTGCTTTGCTTCTTCACGGATTAGGCCGATGAGTTGATGCGAGTGTCGACCTGATCCCCGGTGAACCTTCGGCAATGTTTTTCAGGCGAGCATTCTCCCCCTTTCTACCTATCTTACTTTTATAGTCATTATTTCCTCCTGTTGATCTATTGCTATCTGTGTTGCGATGCTCTAGTTTCCGTACAAGAGATATCCCTTGCAGCCATTATTTTGCCTTGGACACCTCCTAATACCCGTTGTTTGGTAGACCGTCGGTCTTGCGAGTCGTAGTTGTTTGCTCAGGTGCTGCTTCGTGTCGTCGATGTTCCACCGTTGTTGGGTGGTTGGCTCATGCTTAATGGTGGATATGATCATGGATTTAATTACTGTTTAATAACTAAAATTGAAAATAGGTAAATGCAGAGGCACCGGTGGGTAATAGACAATATTTGGTTTTTAACCGCTCACTGGTGTCCCATAGGACCCCGAGTTCTTGACACCTGTTCCGAGCTCGAGCGCGCTAACCACAGGTGGGGTGTGTGGGCACCCCCATCGATTAGTACCTGATTTCAAAGTATTGTACCGGGGGCCACAAACTAGTTTGGGCTTTATTACTATCCTGTACTTATGGCATGTTTTACTACTTTATTTACTATTGCGCGCGGAGCGCCTGTACTTTTTTGAATCGCGGCACGATTTCGCGGTATCGACAAGCCTAGTCACACTTTCGGGTTCCCAGTCGTTTACAGCCGTTCTCGCAAACCCTGGGTCCATCTCGGAGTCCGACCGACTTTGTTACGGGTAGCTTAGTGGGGTGGCCCCCCATGTGCTTGCTTTGGGTCTAGGAAAAGTCGTGTCCGAAACCCCGTCGACATACCGTTAAGTGTATGTTTTGTGATCTTGTACCTACCTGATCTGACAACAAGGGTGTAGGTGCGTGTGGAAACTTTGGTGCACCCCTTCAGGGTTAAATCTTTTCGAGAAGCCGTGTCCGCGGTTATGGACGACTTGGAGCACAGTTCTCGATCATAGACAACTATAACTAAAGTTTACTGTTATAATTTGACTTATATCCAATATGACTAGTAATCAGCTTCACTACAACATAATGGCTAAATAAAAGTACCAACAACTGCTGGGTTTGGGATATCTCATGCTAATTGTATCTGACTAGTAAGTGTTGTAACTACAACGGAATGGTTAACTAAAAGTGCCCACTGCTTATTATATCAGGATGACTATCTATACCTGACTAGTAATTGCTGCAACGATAACTGAATAAATAAAACTGCCAACTGTGTGAGTTTCTCGGTTGACTTCCTCGTTTGGTCTCGAGGGGGTTATACCAGGATGGTTATGTTTGGTGGTAGTATCAGGTTGGTTCCGAATAAGTCTTTCTTATCCATCTCTGATAGCCGACAGTTATATCGAGTCTCTATAGGTTGTTTAGTGCATGCTGCGCTGCCGCTTCAGTCCACCATACCTATGTAGGCGAGGACCGCCGAATTCTAGTCTCGCTGTGTACTGGCCTTAGTACTGACCGCTCTCTTTTTCCTTTTGCCCTTTGTCGGCACCTCTTTTGCTTAAGCAGGTTTTGAGATCGACGTCGTTAGCAGGGTTACCCTTCCGGCTTGGCCTGGGCAGGGTTATGGACGCCATTGGTTATTCTTTAGGGCTCTTAGCCCCATTTGCATCTTGTCCATAGTCGGACGATGTATCATTTCCAAGTTGATTTGGATCTTTGTATTGTGTATCTGTATTCTTGACTCATGGAGTCGTTGTTGTATATATCTGTTCTGTGGGTTCCATCGTGGACTATTGTGTAATGGTATTACTTCGTTTTCCACCCGCACGAAAGTGCCTGGTGGGCACCTTTGAATCGTTTCTATGCGGGTTTGACGGGAATCGCTGAAACTTGCATAGGGCCGATTCCGAGGGTGTTACACCTTCTCTCCGGTATGATGCGTGAGTAGTTCCACCTTGGACTATGGGTCCATGTAGTACCTAGATGGTTGTATCTCCTCATTTGTGCTTTCATGTATAGATCTTGTGAGCTCCGTTCATGATCAAGATCTAATCTATTTGTAATCATGCATGTTGTGTTTGCGGGGATCCGATGGATATTGAGATTATTATGTTGGTTTGATTAATGGTTTTGTCTTGATGATTCTATCATGTCTGTGTTGTTTGCGATCTTGCACGCTCTCTGTTGTTAGTAGCTATCTTGGCCAAGTAGTTGCTAGTGAGGGAAGACTTGCTGCTATGCTCATCACACCTTGCTCTTGGGGTTTCCAACGAAGTCCTCTCTGTCAGACAACAAGTTTTCTGGCTCGGTTGCTAGGGAACAAAGAAGAAGAGACTCCCACATCGATGAGGGCTATCAATAAGTTTTCTGGCGCCGTTGTCAGGGAGGCTAAGGACGCCTTCACAAGGGGAGTCCTCCACTTCCTTTATCTTTACTTTTTTTTAGTTTGATTTGTTTCTTTTGCTTGGTTTTGTTTGCCTCTTTTCAAAAAACCCAAAAAAAAATAGTCTAGTTTGGTTTGCTTGCTTTATTCAAAAACACACAAAAAATTACTTCTTGCTCTAGCTGCTGCTGCTGTTTTTTGGCTTGCCCACCTTTGACAAAATGAACTCTGCTGAGAACACCAAGTTGTATGACTTCACTAGCACCAACAACAATGATTTCCTTAGCACACCTATTGCTCCACCTGCTCCTGATGCTACCTTTTATGAAATTAAGCCTGCTTTGTTAAATCTTGTGATGAGAGAGCAATTTTCTTGTGTTGGTTCTAATGATCCTGCTGGCCATCTCAATAGCTTTGTTGAACTTTGTGAGATGCAAAAGTATAAGGATGTAGATGGAGATATTATTAAGCTCAAGCTTTTTCCCTTCTCCTTGAGAGGAAAAGCTAAATAATGGTTTCTATCCTTGCCTAAATATAGTATTGATTCTTGGACTAAGTGCAAAGATACTTCTATTGGAAAATACTATCCTCCTACTAAGATTATATCTATGAGAAGTGACATTATGAAATTTAAACAACTTGATAGTGAACATGTTGCTCCATCTTGGGAAAGAATGAAGTCTTTGGTTAAGAATTGCCCCACTCATGGACTCACTGCTTGGATGATTATCTAGACTTTTTATGCAGGTTTGAACTTCTCCTCAAGAAATCTGTTGGATTCAGCTGCTGGAGCCTGGAGGTACCTTCATGGGCCTCACTTTGGGTGCTGCAACAAGGCTCCTTGATAATATGATGGTTAACTATTCTGAATGGCATGTTGAGAGAGCTCCACACGGTAAGAAGGTAAATTCTGTTGAGGAAACTTTCTCTTTGAGTGATAAGATTGCTGTCATTATGGCCATGCTTGTTAATGGGAAAGCTCCTTTAGATCCTAATAGTGTTCCCTTAGCCTATTTGGTTGCTCAAGAAGAGCAAGTTGATGTGAACTTCATTAGAAACAACAATTTCAACAACAATGCCTATAGGAATAATTTTGGTAGCAACAACAACTATAGGCCTTATCCTCCTAATAATGGCAATTCCTATAGAAGCTCTTACAATAATACTAGAAGTGCCCCCTCTAAACTTGAAGTCATGCTTAAGGACTTTATTAGTAAACAAACCACTTTAAATAAGACTATAGAGGAAAAGCTTTTAACTGTTGAGAAAAATATATCCTCTTTGTCTGAAGCTCAGTCCTCCTTGATTAATAAAATGGCTGCTAAACCTGAAACTATGTAAAATACCTTTGCTACTGCTCATGCCATACAAGTTACTATTGATGAAAATTTTAGGCTGTTAGCTCAACTTCATGCTAGGTGGGAAAGGGAAGCTGAAATTGATAGAAACAATAGTGTGTGCACCATCACCAACTAACCACGAGTAGTCCCTATTCCTCCTCCTACTATGCCTAAGCCTATTGAGCCTACTTCTAGTGATGCTAAGTTTGACTTTGATATTGATGGTTGCAATATTTCTAAAGTGATTATGTTCCTACAAAAGCTTGCTAGAAGTCCTGATGCTAGTGATATGCATGTTGCTTTCACCAAACACATTATAGATGCTCTTGTTAAGATTAAGGAAGAGAAGCTAAAACACAAAGCTTCTATTCCTAGGAAAGTAGAAGATAGTTGGGAACCCATTATTAATATACAAGTGAATGACTTTGATCTCAAAGCTTAATGTAATCTTGGTTCTAGTGTCTCTATTATGCCTAGGAAGATTTATGAAATGCTAGATTTGCCATTGTTGGAAGATTGTTATTTGGATGTCCCACTCAATGATAATGCTAAGAAGAAACTCATGGGGAGTATTAATGATGTTCTTATTATGGTTAAAAATTCTTATTTCCCTATTGATTTCTATGTTTTGGATGTTGAATACAATGCTTCTTGTCCTATTACTTTGGAAGGACCTTTTCTTAGAACAATTGGTGCCATTATTGATATGAAAGAAGGCACCATTAAATATCATTTTCCATTCAAGAAAGGTATTGAACACTTCCCTATGAGGAGAGATAAGTTGCTTTTTGCTCCTCCTTTGAAAGCGAGGTTTGATGTTAATGCTTCTTCATTTGAAAATACTTTATTCTTCTTGCTTCTTGTGCCTAACTTAAAGGCATTAAAGAAAAGTACTTGTTGGGAGATAAACCAAGAGTTTCCTTGAGTCTTGGAAGTTATTACTTCAGTAATGACCTCTACTTATTCTTTTTGTTTGCTTTTTGTGCCAAGAATGACCTCTAATGAGAGGGAAGTAAGATTTGGGGAGTTGCTGTCCCGAAACAGATTTCCATCCTCCACCAAAAACATTCGTGAGGAGTCTCTGTAACTCGGATGGAGCTCAAAATTTAGAATTTGCTTCTTATTGATTCCTTTTGGGTTCTTTTTAGGAAATTGAGCTTTTTGAAGGAGTTACTACAGTAGCTTGTGTTTTTGCTGAAAAGCCTTGCTTTTCCAAGCTTTGCCAGGGGTCTAATATCTTTTGAACACACTAATGTTGCTAATGAAGATTGTGTGAAGTTTTGTATGAAGAAAAAAATTTAGGTGTAGAGAGAGAATGATGCAATGATATGAAGAATTGACAAAAGCTCAAGCTTGGTATGTTACCATGGTGTCACCCCAAGAAATATCCAAGAGGTACAAGCGTCAAAGCTTGGGGATGCCCAAGACATCCCCTTCTTCATCAATAAAAAGCTCAGGTCTGTCTAGACACTTCGTTTTTATTGTTTCATGCATAGTTGTGTTGTTCTTGGAGCGTCTTAGTTTTTGTTTGCTTTTCTTAGGTTGTTTAGTTTGCTTGAATAAAGTAGTTTGGACCCCCGTTCTCGCTGTGTTGTTTTGCAAATAAGTTGCTTGGTGTTGGAAAGGAGTAGTAAGCTCTTACTTGAAGTGCAAGAGGAGCTTGCATTGACTGTGACTTAGACTTTAGCATGACATGCTAGGTGTTGTTTTGACCTTATGCTTAGTGATTATTGCTGTAGCATGTCTTGTTCCAAACAATTGGAATTGCTTAGTGTGCCTTGAAGAAATTATGCGTTATTTTAGCATGCAAAAAGCATAGTATTGTGGTATTCTCCTTTAATGCTTTGTTTGGGTTGATTTGGTACATTCTCACACCATGTTATGACTATGACAAGTCACCATTAGCCTCTATGATCATTTATTCCTTGACTTGTAGTACCACTCTATGCTTTAATTAGTAATGCTTTGTTGCACTGCATGATTATGGTCATTATTGCTCTCTTAGTTGGTTGCTCCCAGTCTTTTGCTAGCCTCCACTTGTATGACTAAGTTCTACTCATGCTTCCAACTCCCAAGAAACCAAGTTTTTCCAAAGTGTCCACTATAAACTCCTATGCATGGTGTGTTACACCGTTCCAAGTATATTCTTGTTTTCAGCTACCTTCCAATTAAAAACTATTTTGTTATGTGAAAACTTAGTGATTAAAGCCCTCACGAACTTGATGGCACACTTTATATTCTTTGCCCCTAATAAACTTGAACCATTGTGTCATCTATGTTGTATATGCTTGCACTTATACGTTGGAATTAGCAGAACCGTGCTGTCATGGGGAATATTTTCAACATTGCACTTGTACTTTGTACTCAGTTGATATCATGTTCTTTTGTCTATGGATGTCACCGGTGTGAAATAAAGAGGTAACTTGTAAGTCCATGGAGTCTGTATCCTGTGTTAGAGAAACGCCTGGGCAGCTAGCCTAAGCCATGCCTAATCATGGTGGAAACTTGCAGCATCACCATAGTGACATCTATGAAGAATTCTACTTATAAAAAAGAGACACATTAAGAAAAGAGGAAAGAGAGAAAAAAGCACCATATTCCCATGGTACATAAGAAGATTGTTGAGATGCTCATTGTCTAGTTGCCTTGTCATTTTGGTTATGGGATAGCTCCTGTACCATGTACAAGGGGTACCCCGTTGGCGGTTCTCAATGATATGCAAATACTTACAATGACAAGAACTTATAGGTGACTAAAGTTGAGTAGCATGAGGTGTGGCCCTCGTATTCAAGGGACTTGAGATTGCCAACTTATACTTCATAAAGCATATACTCCATATTTGTTCACTTTAACCTTAATCACTTCAAGATGCTTATGATAGGGGCAATGAGGGCTGAAAGCTAACAAGTACCATAATTTTTGGAAGCTCTTTTTGAAACTTGAAATCACTGCTTCCTTTACAAATAGGATTTTCTTCCACCATTACTTGAGTCTCCACCTTCTACCTTTAGGCACCATTAAGAGAGCATAGTTGTCATCCTGCGTACAGTGTTCCAAAGCTTATTGATTGATGCATATTGTGATATTACTTGTTCTTGTGCTATTTGTTTCTAGTCACCCTTGTGAACTTTGAAGGTGTCCTATGCATCTATATTGCTACTCTATGAGGGACAAGCTGATTGCCACTATGCTATGTTTTCTGTATGTGAAACAAACAAACGTTTTTCAATGCATGTTATTCATGATCTTTGCTTGTAGCTTGTCATGTTGCATGCATAGTTACTATGTCCTATTGTTAGAACTCCATCTTTCATGCACATGTTTAGAGTTCTTTGATCCCAGCTTTCAATGCTTGCAAATGGTTGGATCTTTATTGTGAGGGTGCATGTCACCTCAAAAATTATTCTTTTATCACTTACCTACTCGAGGACGAGCAGGAGTTAAGCTTGGGGATGCTTGATACGTCGGAAACGTATCTATAATTTTTTATGCTCCATGCTTGTTTAGTATCTACTTTGCTTTGCTTTGTCTACACTTTGAGGTGCTTTTTACATGTTTTATGGTACTAACATATTAACAAGTTGCCACAGTGCCAGTTGCCTGTTTTCTGCTGTTTTTGGTTTCAGAAAAGTTAGTAAAGAAATATTCTCGGAACTGGATGGGACAAACGTCAAAGTAAATTACTTTCCGTGGGGAACAAGAAGTCCAGAGGGGAGACGGAGAAGCGGGCCAGGGCAGCCAGACCCCCCTAGGCGCGGCCAGGGGTGGGCCCTCGCCTAGGCAGGGTGTGGGGCCCCTGGCCACCGCCTCGGCCTCCCCCTTCGCCTATAAGAAGCCCTCGATGCAGAAACCCTAAGCACCCGATAAAATCTCCACGAAACGTCTGTAGCCGCCGCCACCATCGTCCCTAGATCGGGAGGGAGGATCTGAAGTTCTTCCCGGCACCCTGCCGGAGGGGAGATCATCCCGGAGGCCTTCTCTCCGGTATGATGCGTGAGTAGTTCCACCTTGGACTATGGGTCCATATAGTACCTAGATGGTTGTATCTCCTCCTTTGTGCTTTCATGTATAGATCTTGTGAGCTCCGTTCATGATTAAGATCTAATCTATTTGTAATCATGCATGTTGTGTTTGAGGGGATCCGATGGATATTGAGATTATTCTGTTGGTTTGATTAATGGTTTTGTCTTGATGATTCTATCATGTCTGTGTTGTTTGCGATCTTGCACGCTCTCTGTTGTTAGTAGCTATCTTGGCCAAGTAGTTGCTAGTGACTCCAAGAGGGAGTATTTATGCTTGATAGTGGGTTCATGCCTCTAGTTTCCAAGGGAAGTGACAATAATCTATTCGGTTATAGATGTGTTGTTGCTACTAGAGAGAAAACAACGGTCTCTTGTTCATGGAACATGTGGACTGTTTACCTTACACACTTTGCTTAAAGCAGTTGTCTGTTGCTTGCAACTTAATACTGGAAGGGGTTCAGATGATAACCTGAAGGTGGACTTCTAGTCATAGACGCAGTTGGATGGCGGTCTATGTATATTGTTGTATTGCCCAATAGAATCTCATAGGATCTTTATGACTAGTAATTGCATTGTTATGCCTTGCTTAGTTCCTGTCAATTGCCCTGCTGTAATTTGTTTACCCTCCATGCCATGTTGTTTATCTAAGGAGAGCACCTTTAGTGAACTATGGACCCCGGTCCAATCTTTACCATTGATACATCGTCAACTGTTACTTATTTACTTGCTCCAAACCATTACCTTCCACACCATATGTTTAATCCTTTGTTACAGCAAACCGGTGAGCTTGACAACCTCACTGATTCGTTGGGGCAAAGTCTTGAGTTTGTATTGTGCAGGTCTCCACGTTGCTAGCAATACATGTGTGAGGTTTCCTTCCTCCTTCTGGTTCGATAACCTCGGTTTCTTACTGAGGGAAGACTTACTGCTATGCTCATCACACCTTGCTCTTGGGGTTTCCAACGAAGTCCTCTCTGTCAGACAACAAGTTTTCTGGCTCTGTTGCCAGGGAACAAAGAAGAAGAGACTCCCACGTCGACGAGGGCTATCAGATATCAAAATATGATCAATAAGAGCTAGTAGTGTCGTATGTTCTCTTATCCCTTTTTGCAGAGTTTCTTTACACAAAGTATCCACAAAGAGACTTTCAAACCTAACCATATAGCTACTAGGTTAACTAAGTCTTGCAGAGTACATAATGTACCAAACCTTGTTTCCGTGATGTTTTTCTACAAATGAAGTTTCTCCAAACGCTGGTGGTTTCTATGTTGATATCGACGAGTATTTTGGGGTTCCCAAGGAGAAGCCTAGGATCTATGGAAGGGATGTCACTTATGTTCCTGGACTCTTAGGCCCTTTGTTAACTTTATTGTGTAGATCAACATACTTTTCTTTCGTTCCCTGTTGTAGTGTTGGGTCTGTGACCTATGGTTTAATATTTACTATCTTCACTCTGTTAAGAGTTGAGTTAATAATGTTTTCAGTTGTTGAGTCACCGTGATGTTACCAATCTTCCTCTATATGCTCTCGGGGGCTAGGTTAGACTTATGTCAGACAGTGTTCCGGGATTTGTCTAGCTATGATCTCGAGGGTGTGACAAAAAAATATTGTAATTTTGACTCTCATTTGAAAAGATATTATACTTTTAATATTTGAGTCTACAAAAAGGCTGAAAAAACAAGTTTGTCTCTTCTAGGGCTCTCCCTAGAGAGTAAAAAGTGGTGCGTCTAGAAGCATTTGTTGGAGGAGTCTTCGTAGCACATCACTTACCACTTAGGAGGGACTCAAAGAGTGATTTCTATAGAAAGGGTGTAGCTTTATCCAATATCACATAGAAATCCAAAAAAAAATCCACTCAATACCTCCAACAAGAGTAATCCACAATAGAGTGACAAGTGGACCATTGGGAACCACACTCGGCAGATGAATCCTTAGTGTGTGCCACTTGATGTACGAGGAGGCACTCAGTAAAGGGACATCATTTCAAAATTTCATTGACATTATACTGAAATGAATTTCATTTAAATTTGTTTCGAATCAGTCTCAAAATTTCAAGAGAAATACAGTTCTGAAGCGACGGATTTTAGTTAAATTTTGACCCCAAGTAGCATCATTCCAAGAGGATAAGCGGATGCATAAGAATATAGTGTAAAAATCACATAAGACCAGACCTGCACAATGTTGATTAACTCGTCGGCTTTAAAGTGTCGGAGTAGTCACTCACCCTAAGGTGAAAACAGAGTTGCTCTCAAGTCTATTGTCAGTGCCTTTAGAATTCAGCACATCGGTAAATAAGCTGACTCCATACTCTACATTTGCGACGAATTGGCAGAATCTAAAGTAGCAATTGCCATATGTGTGCATGCAATGCTGTTGATCGACTCTTTGGACATCCCAGCCAGTCGTCCAAGCAAAAGCTACCAAGCTGCATGCACTCAGTGCTAAGTGTGATTCATCGCAAACGTGTGTTTGGTAGGCTGCATGTCTTTCTCGGCCCTCTGGCAGTACTGACGAACTGCCACACTTATACAAGCTCTGAGCCATCTTCCGCGGCTTGTTTGATAACCTGCATGGAATATTTTTGCACAAGGACAACAACAAATGCCTCTTTGGTTGCCTGCGTTGGATTTGACTCTTACACTAATATGCGCACCTAAATAGTCATTACCAACTTGTGTTCTTCGTTTGCGGACTGCTCCCGCTGTTGGTGCGAGACTTGCAGCGCCCCACCGGCGGGCAGGGGAGGAGGAGAAGGGCACCTACTATGGCTGCGTCGACGATAGAGGGCAGCAGGGAACCTGCTGCGGCTACGCCTAGGACAGAGGAGGAAAACTGCTATGGCTGCGCTGGCGATGGAGGGCTGCACCACTATAGTGTCAATCAAGAACTGCTCGATGGCTGGCTGGACCAGGAACAGTGGCGGGCCCAGAAATTTCAGTATGGGTATTTAAAATAATAATAATAATTTATTATTGTACAAAAAAAAATTAAACAAGAATTAGATATGAACAACTGTTTAAATCGTACGTCATATGTATTTGAGAAATTGTCTCAATGGAATTTCTGCTTGAGGAATATATGAACATATGGGGATTGAACCTTGTACCACATGATCCAACAGTTCCTTCTAAACCAATTGAGCTACTACATACTAAATGTAGTTACTGAATAGTTTACTTACATTATATTTTCCATAGAGCATTTATATACTTGTAGATTTTTCAAAATATTTGGGTATTCACTTGAATACCTTTGAATTGAAGTGGGCCCGCCCCTGACCAGGAACCACTCGATCTTGATCGTCATGTCGAGGTCCTTGCCTGCAGGGACCAGGAACTCGAGCTAGAACATGACAGACTACAATGCCGCAACAAAGGGGAGCTCCGCACGGTCGCATCCACGATCGATGACGACGACCGTGGCGTTCCTCTACCTCCACGTTTCTTTATCTCCAGGCCCCTCCTATTGAGTAGGCCTTCTTTCTCAACCTCATCTTCAACTCCATCGTCAACCTCAACTCATCTTCAACCTCACATACAAGAACCTGTTCAAAATGGGAGGAAAAACAACTTTATCTTCAACCTTGAGAAGCCGCATATGGATTCCTCTATCTCCAGGACCCGTCCATTGAGTAGGCCTTCTTCCTCAACCTTATCTTTAACTCCATCTTCAACCTTTATGTACTCCATCGGCTTCTTTGCAGCAATATATGTCGGGTGCTTTGCACCCATTCAATGTTCAAAAAAAATGGGAGGAAAAAACAACTTCATCTTTAACCTTGAGAAGCCACGTATGGATTCCTTTACCTTTATCAAAACAAAAAACTTGTAATTAGGAGAGTTGTGGAAATATCAAGATTAGGCTATTCCTTAAAGGAAACTTCGAACGGTTGATTCTGTGCGACAAATCTGAAGAAATACACCCAAAAAGCTCCAACTTTGCCCATAAATAGGAGAAGATACGGACACGAATCTCGAAGCCGATGGTCAGAATGGAACCCTGTCGTCAATGCACATCTTTTTCATGTAGAGCTCGATTCAGATTTGAATCTTATACGTGGTAATCACGAGATGTCAGATTGAGGTTGCTTAGAGAGGAGAGAGAAAAGGGACGAGAAAATAGCCGCTAGTTGTGGACATGCCGGCTGAAAATGCTAGATTCTAGTGTTGTAGTCGAGACTGGTTGTGGGCTGCTTTTAAAATCATAATGTCCACAACACAGGGTTCATGCAAGCAACCAATGGGGGTGTTTTTGGCCGAACTCAGACTGTGTCGGAGGACTCAAACGCGCGCTGAACGACGCACGCTGGCTCTCGATAAATCACACGCCGCACATGTGCATGGTGCCAGATTTTGAGCGATCGAGCTCGTTTGCTGACCCCACCTCAATGTCAGCGGATTGATTGTTGCACGAGTGTGCAAGCACGATGCAGTATGAGATGATGAAGGAGAAAGGAGATCGGGCAATGCAATCCCCTGTAGGTTGGATCCCGGCATTATCTTTGCCCTTTATTTCTTAAAGACTTGTGCTACCATTTTTACAGAATAATCCTTCCACCTCACTTCTTAAGTCCTTTTGCTGTTTTGCTTATTAGTCCTCATTTTTTCATGTTTTATACATTTTTGGTATTGTCCTCAAGGAAAGAACGTGATTCACAGATACATCTTTGTTTAATTTAATTAGCCAGTTTTAATTAGCCAATCTAATTAATATAATTTAATTAACAATTTCTTACATAATTATTTTTCAATAATATTCAACAATGTTTTATAGAATTTTTTTAAGAATTTTTCTAGAAATATTTGTACAAGTTCCATATTTTTTCCAAGATAATTTTCTTAAGATACATGGACAACACCGAAACTTAAATGAATCTTCACTAGATCTTTTTTGAAACTACTAACAACAATTAAATTTGATTATTATTTTTTTAAGATACATGGGAAACACCGAAACTCAAATAAATCTTCACTAGATCTTTTTCACACAAGATTTTCATATAATTTTTTCAACACAAGATTCATAACAGATTCACACAAGATTCTTGTGGGAGGACAAACTTTCTGCAAACCAAATATGCCAGGAAATATGATGTTACTAGCGCCAGCCCGACCATATATTTTCTGAAAATAATCATACATGATTCATATAATTTTTCTAAAGATTATCAATGTTGCATGTATGTTTCGATCAAAAATTCGACACCCGTATCTTCAAAGATCAAAAAAAAATAGTAGATAATTCACTCATCATGGACAATACGATTTTCTCCCTGTCGCATTCTGTAACTGTCAAATTCACGTACGATTCAAAACCGTTTAAGAAATAACACGATTTAATAGAGGATTAGTACTAAAGAACATGTTTCTAAATCAATGCGTAAAGGTATATGCAAAATATGTAAATTTCACAGGATATTTATACAGTGCAGATCTAAATATAAATCCATAGAAGACTCACTCATGATTCAGATCGAAAACTAGTTTTGGAATTTTTTTCATACCCTTTTCAACATCTCGGATTGAACCAAAACACATGAACATCTCGGATTTAATCAATATCTAAAAGATTCATCATAGATTCATGGATGGAAAATACATAGATTCATTTGAGATTTACTCGAAGAACCGAAACAGTGTTGAAACTATACAAATTCATGCAAAATTGTTTGCACTAAAAATGAAAGATCCAGACAAATTTCGTAGGCAACAAGTTTGCACTAAACTTGAAAGATCCACAAGATTCATAAGAGAGAAACAACAAAGAAACCTGCGGATCTGGATCAAGAAACTACAAAAATGACAATTTTTCATATAGATCGACAAGATCCAGACATGTATAAACACATATTTAAAACAAGATCCAGCACTGGATACGATTTTGGTCGCGTAGAGAATGGATCCCGGCGGCGCAACATGCATCAAGGCCCTCCATGACGCGTCTAACGACGCGGGCATGAGGACGCGGTCGCTCGGCCTGGACGCGGGTGACGTGCTGCACCATGAGGCACACGTCGACCAGAGGCTGGAGGGAGACGAGAAGGAGCTAGGGCGACATCGGATCGGTGGTGGGCGGCGGCGCTGGAAGCTTGGGGGAGCTCAGGTGGGGGTGGAGGAGAGGTGTGGGGCAACGGAGCTGGGGGAGATGAGGTGGGGGCGACGGAGGAGGCGCGGTGGAGGAGAGGTGGGGGCGACGAAGGTGGGGCGACGAGGTGAAGGAAGGTAGCGATCTATAGGAGGTGGGAGCGACGGAGCTGGGGGCGATGGGGGCGACGAGAGGATAGGGATAGGCTGCTCGGGTCGGGGGCAGGTGGGAGGGGGTGGGTGGGACGAGTGGGTTGATTTCAATATTGGAAAAGGTTTAAATTGCAAAATGTTTTGAGGCTTTGACTGGAAGACTTTTGGCCGAATCTCTAACTAACTTGTGGTTGTGATGGTGTTGGGGGCTCAACCTAGAAGGGGTAAATCCTCACTCAAGGTGATCGAACGTACCAGACTCTAATGGAGCTCTTCGGCCGGGCGGCCGGCGAGTTAAATATTTTCTCACGCGCCGCTCCCCACGCCTCTGCTTTTTTTTATTATTTCCTTCTCCTTCCCATTGCTAGGCTTACTTGTGGTAATGATTTTTCCAGGGCAGGATTTGTTAGGTTCAGTGCATTTTCTTCCAAATCAAGTCAATTTCAAGAAAAGTATGGAAAAGTCCTAGGGTTAGGCACCTTTTTTCAGTGAATTTTTGTTTCTTTCTTGCATTAATTCATTATGGGAGAATATTTGCTTCCTCAATGCTTTTGCCTTCGCGCTCCTATTAAAAGAGACACAAGAGGTTTTAGCACGGCACGTGAAGATGCGTGGGTTTCCGACGTTGTGCCCGTGATAGTTCATGCCAATGTTGAAGAGGTGACGGTGATTGATGACAGGGAGGGGCATGCATAATTCCATAGTGAAATTTCCTTAGCAGTGAACCAGTAAGGTTTAGGAAGGTTCCGTGGATGTTTGGATCAAGATTCAAAACATGAAATATCCAAAATGGTGGCCATCATTGGCACCCCTGTTGACTCGCTAACTCTCTTGCTGAACGGTGGCCGCGCGTCACAAGAACTTGGTCGGCAAAGCAAGTCCGTTCGCTCTTCCTCCTTGTGATGTGCTTGATTTGGGTCGAGAGGAATAACAGAATCCTCAAAAACAAATCCAAGTCAAAGGTCTTAGTCCAAGACGCCATTGTAGAGAGAGGAGGCAGAGAGGTTGAAATCAACAAATGGGGTTTTCGTGAGTATGCTTTCTTTCGAAGGCCTTTGAACTAAGTTTGTATGTTGTGGATATCTGTATTTGGTTCTTCCTCCTATCTATAAATAAAAGGCATGCATCTAGGAATGGACACAAAGCTCGAGGCTCACAACGGTCGTCTTGGAGATTGGACAAGCCAAGCCTAAACCCTGCTATTCGGACTATCGAGACTCGACAAGCCAGCTCAGTGAACCTCGTAAGCCGGCTCGAAAGATCGGTGTAATTAATAAAAATTACCATGAATTTTGCTCAAAATGTAACAATTCACAATTATAAACAATAGTTGATCATGAATACATCTATAAAACCATCACAATATCATACATCAACAAGTTCACAACCAGGGGCAGATCCGGGATTTGACCATTGTGGGGGCAAAAAATATTTGACCAAACAACACAAGAGATACAACACCACTATATATATCACAAAAATTATCTTCATGAGATGGTTCAGGGATTTATTAAGGAAGTTTATAGTTGTTGGTGATTTCCTTTTTATACTTAGGTATGAAATAAAAATATGTTAAATTCAGTTAATAAAGAAATTTGTCATTGTTGGTGGTGTTTTCTTGCTCATCCTATACATAGACTCAACAAGAAAGTATATATTATCAAACCGGACTAGCATGTTGTAATCAGAACACGCTTAATCCATGCATCCAAAAAAACTATCAAATACTATAGTGCAGTGGCTTCAGAATTGAGTGTTTGATAAAGTAATAATCAGATAAGGATACTTAAGGGGATCGGCGGCAAGATGGTCTCAATGATGCTACCACAGAACGATCTGGCTCGTCTCAGCTCGATTCCACCCCTATGTGATCCTTGCCCATTCCTGAACAAAAAATAGCCAAAATTTGATAACATACTCAACATTGCCTTATGTATAAAAATAACCTTATGAAAATGAAATCGGTGCTTTTTCCAGAAAATTACCCTTTTTGTGAAGCTGATTTTATTCTTTAAAAAATTAGGTAGATCTCCCGCTCTCTACGTTGGTTGATGCATGCCACCATCTTTATTATGGAGTTTGGAATTAGAAGTCTTACAAAAAATAAAAGTATGGATACAAAGTTCAACCAATGCAACAAAAATGCTTGATGCACACATATATGCAGGACTAATCATGTTGCTCGACCTTTAGCCATATTAGCTGAACATATTCGAAAGGTTGCACCAAACATCCATATATCATGGCGACTCCACCGGGTGTAGCAATGACCACGTATTGATCTAGCCGGTAGCCTTGTAAAAAATCTTCGAAAAAATGTGAAAATCTTGTCTTATATTAAAAACAATATTATTACAACAGTTTCATAAGGCCCAATGTAAAAGCACACACCCACATATATCTAAGTCTTAGTTGTGTAATGCATACTAACCCATCTAACTAGTTTATGTACATACACGTAGTATTAGTTGCAGGTGTTAAGTTAAACGTCAGATGAATTATTTTCCATGCAAGACAATCCATAGGACACGAGAGAAGAAATGTTGAATTGTTTCCTCCTCATCACAAAAGAAATACTTTTTTACATCCATTCCAAGATGAAGCAGATAGTTCAAATGGTTACCAAATCAGACATTTCCGTTCAAAATGTATGATTACTTTTTAGTTTGGACAAAGGTTTAAATACATAGATCGACTCAGGTCGATTATCGGTTAATTTTTACACGACACAATATTCCAAATGCATAATAAATCGTAGTGATGATCTTGCTTGAATATGTTTGGACCATACGGTCCATGATTTGAGGTTTTCATCATTCCACTGAAAGGTGGTTCTGATGTTATACTTTCTTGGCAAAAATGTCACAAGGAAGAACCAAGCAAAAATAATTTCATTCGGTGCAAGTTTTCCCATTCTATATGTCCAGAAATCCAGGTGGTTCCCAATGTGTATTCGACTCGTGATGTTGCATATATTTTGGCAGCTGGTTGAGAGTGATAAGTTCCATGGTTCATCATGATGCTTCCACTACTACAACAGATATTCCTTGAGGAGTGAGTGTTCTTAATAATCGAAAATTGATATAGAAGATAGTACTTCTGGATGGCATGTCATGCTTCAAGCAGATGAATGCATCCTAAGTACTTCGTTGGTTGCTACCTTTCAACGTTGTTATGTCTATAGTAAATGTTCCTCAGAGACGCCAGTTGTTGTGTCTTGAGTACTTGTCTTTGGGTGTTTCTAGCCATTCATTTTCTAGTAGAGTGTTCTTGAGGATTGCAAAGAATGCTTCAATCATGTGTATGAATATTGAGTATTTTAGTGATTGTTGTGAACAAATGTTGTTGCGGTTACCACAGATAGTACTTCATGATGCCAGGGAATGCTTCAAGCAAATGTATGCATTTTGAGTACTTCGTTAGTATGATCTACAATAGAGTCGTGGTTACAGCTGATAGTATTGAGGATATCAAGGAATGTGTGGGAATGTGTACGCATCCTAAGTACTTCAGTCATAAGACACGATGATATCATGGTTATAGCTATAGTATTTCAGGATGCAAATGATTGCTTAGGCATGTATATATGCATCCTAAATACTTCAGTCATAAGCCACAGCGAGGTAGGTCATTGATACGTTGAGTAGTATCTCAAGATTGGTTGGTTCAATAAGATATATGCATCTTCAATACTTCAAGTGAGTGTTGTCTTATGGTGACCTACTTGGACTGCCAAACATGCATCTTCAATACTTCAAGTGAGTGTTGTCTTATGGTGACCTACTTGGACTGCCAATCATGCCTGATATGTCCATGTATTTCTTGGCATATGTTGCTTCAGTCCTTTGGATGGTTTTATTCTCACGGTCCACCAACCATTCTAGAACTATGTGCTGGTAAACACCAAGGAAAAAATAGCGCGCTATTTAATTTAGCGTGACCTTTCTCCAGGCGATATAAAAGTTATAGCGTGCTAATACCGCATTATTTTACAAAATAGCGTTTTGTAAAAATTAAAAAATATAATAGGTATATCATGAATACCAAAGATTTCAGCATCTAATGATTTGGCCATAGTAACACTTGTACGTGCATAACCAATTCCGACGCTATCCAAGTTGGAGGAGAACCGGTAGGGCTGAAGCTAGGCGCATCGTCGTGTGCTGCGACAGGATGCAGCGGCTTGACCGATCACTTAAGTTTAACAATAAAAAATTTCATCATATGTTTGCTTACTACACACTTTCATCACATGCTCGCTTACTGCACACCCACCAACAAAAAGATAACGTGCTATACTTGAAATAGCGCTAACGCTATGATATTTTAGCGCGATATAGCAAGCTATTTAGAAAATAGTGCCATAGCGAGCAAAATCATGAAATAATAGCATGGACTCTCCAAATACGCTATAGTGCGTAAATAACGCAAAATAGCGTGCTATTTTTTCCATGACTAAATACTAGATAGAAAAGTTAGACCCTTAATTAGTGTTGTCTTCTATCACCCAAAATTCAATGAAAATAGCTAGATGCACTTTTTAAAATTGCTTTTGATATAGATATATATCCAACAAGGGAATAAAAACACATCGTTTTTGCAACACAACACTTTAATAGGCAGACAAATTAGGGTTGATGGTCACATGGATCTAATATTTCTAGCACGTGACTTGTTGCACTATGACATGAATACGATATTCATATGTTTACTTTCGGCCAAAATTTAAGGACAATTTGGCAGAGTTGCACAATTTACCACTGATCATTATTAGTTCTTCTTCCTACAAAATCTTATTACTTGCTACAACACATCCTACGACAATGGTAAGACGTTTTTTCTTCAACACTCTTTCTTGCAAGAACAAAGTATCATAATTTTTCTTCTTCTGACAATGATTCCACACTCCCCTTCGGTAAAGCCCTCCTTATGGCAGGCCTCAACACATTCATCCTGAACACATGGTGAAGTGGTATATGTACCACTTAGCTCTTTGCAAGTCATGGCCTCTGAACCTAGAAAACAACAATCAAAATATGTTGCATGAAAAATAAGATCTTACAATATTCTCAAGTGAAACAAGAAAGTACTTTAAGGCATGGAGTATAAATTATGCATATGACTATCAAACGTATGGACCATACATTGAGGAAGTGTATTATTCTTCATGTTATTTTTTTAGAAAATATTTACCAGTAAAAAAATAGAGTGGCACGAGAAGTAGCAAGCATGGCAGGATTGTCACATTAAGGGTTCGCATGTCTCAACTAATATATATTCAAGAAGGCAAGTAAGAGAGCACACAATAGATGCACGTCCAAATGGTTTATGCCATCTCTTATAGCCAAGGATAATGAGACCTGAAGAAAAATAAATGTCAAAGATATGAATGACTATCTCATGTCTTGAGGATATGTTTGACGCGGTGTTGATATTCTATCCCAAAGACGTTGATCTATCTGCATGATGCATTTATGAGTTCTGCCTTTTTCTTTCTTGTACAGTTAAAGCCAATTTTTAAGATTTTTTAATCATTTCATTTATCTATACCACTATATAATGTATGAATAACTTTAAACATTTACCGTTGGATAAAGATTGGCAAATCCCAACATTGATGACTATTGGATTTTCTTTTCTTCATATGTTAAATTAAGTCACATATAACATCTAGAAGATTCTATTGTTATCCTTTAGCATAATAGACACTATGCACAACCCTCAAAACATACTTTTTCATAATTCTAGAATCTTCTATGCTTATAATATCTCAACTTACTTTTCTTAATAAGACTATCCTTTTTTTACCTTGTTATTTTCTCTTGGTTCAAGACTACACCTTAAATAAAATTCATTTACGTTTTGCATATAAACCACTAGCTATTAATGTTATTGTGCATTGTCAATATGAGATACTTAATTAAACAGACACCTCCAGACAAAATGCATTTAACATATTTAGTTATGCTTTCTCTAGAGTATGGCACACTGTTTTTGATTTTTAACTAGCTAATAAATGTTGCTTTCTAAATGATATGAAGTGGTACAAGAACTAAATATAGACTCGCATGGATGTGGCTTAAAATTATAATTATATTTTTGAGCTTTACCAATTATAATTTCACATAGTGATGATATGTCATACTTCGTACTTATATTATCTAAGCTCTCACGTGCAAGACACGTGCAACTTACTAGTAAAACATAATAAAAAAAATAGTGAGATACCCACTGACATAGCTATGCATTCCAATCAAACTGTACGATTATATATAGGGAGAACATGGTGGTAACATAGGTTCCTGAGGTCTTAACGCGGAAGGCCATTGACGTTACAACAAGAGCACAAATTGGTATATCACGGTTGAAATATATTTTGTAATTTATGATTGTAATGTGAACCTACCTCTACTAGGTTTCATGAACTCTAAGTCTTTGTAGTCCTATATAAGCATCCCAAGGACTCACAATGTAATCATGCAATATCAATCGCTATTATAGTTTATCATGGTATGGGTTTCGGTCCTCTTCCTAGGGTTTAGCCCACCCACTGCTTCCGCTGCGTCACTGTTATCGCCACATTTTGGCCAAAGGAGGAGTTGGGCCGTAATCAAGATGGGCTTAGAAGATACGTATATGCAACGTGTTGTTGAATCGATCTTGTGCGTTGATTTGGGCTAAATTGCCCGTGTATCTTATATTGTAATAGGTTCCGTTTCGGTTTAGGTAAGAGATAGAGTTGTTAGAGTTATTCCAAAGATAGAAAGTCTCCGGACTATAAATATGTACCTAAGGTTATTGAGAAAAGGAGGACAATCACGTTCACAACAAACACAATCTCGGCGCATCGCCACCCCTTGTTTCTAGGGTTTCTTTCGGGTAAGCGTCATGCTGCCTAGATCGCATCTTGCGATCTAGGCAGTATCTGCTTATGCGTTATCTGGTATTACTCGTACTGAAGCCTTGTTGATGGCGAGTAATACTATTATCGTAGATTTGTTTGGGTTAGCATCAGTACTTTTCGCTATGATTGTTTAGTCATGCTACCTCTAGCTATCTCGCCGCCTTTGCACCTTTTCCCGGGTGTAAGGGTGGCATATTGCTTGATCTTTATTTAAGTCGATTTGATCTGTTATAGTTGTGCCTTGTTCTCCAAGGTTTAGTTTGATATCTACATGATCAGGCCTTGCAAACGGGTTGAACGATCCAGTAATATGTAAGATATGGTTTGCCGATCCGAGAGGAGTTGTTCCGGGAATTGACTTTACGTTGGTTTTTAGGCCTTCTCTAGGGTTAGTTTTCTATTATCTTTTGTATCTACCAGGCTCAATTACGTGTAGGACGTTCCAATTATGTAGTGAAAACGTTAAACTGTCGTAGATCGATTTAACTTGTATTGATGAAGCAAAACCCCATGTTATCGTAGATCTAATGCAGAACCATGGGATAATCGGCTCTAGGAGCCGATTCGCAGGGAAACCTGGGAGCCGGTTGCGGCTTGAATTGTACGTGTGTTTA
This sequence comes from Avena atlantica, assembly GCA_910589765.1. Taxonomy (NCBI): domain Eukaryota; kingdom Viridiplantae; phylum Streptophyta; class Magnoliopsida; order Poales; family Poaceae; genus Avena; species Avena atlantica. Next base: position 434,404,704 of record OU342733.1, on the reverse strand, counting down.
TTTGCCATGCAGGAAACCACTCGAAGCAACCCATCACCTTCCTGACCAGGTATAGGTCAGGTGGCACGCCCTCGAACCAAGCCAGGACGTGTGCCGGAGTTTTGCGGGCCGTTGCCCGAGGGACCAGGGCCCACCAGCAGTTCTGGGAGCCTCCCGGCTCTTCGTGTTGCTCGTCGCTGCTCGCCGGTGGGTTTTGACAGGCAACACATTCTGGCACGCCCGGTGGGACATTCAACAGCATCTGCATCAACATCCGACGCTGAGATGGGGGACAGACCAGTCACGTACGACGAGCTGCCTGAGGAGCATAAGGCGAAGTATGATGACATCAAAGCTCTCTTCGAAGCCGATCTCATCGGCTCTTTTGAGAGGACTCGTAAGCATGGCATCAGGTGGAAAGGGTTCTCACCCGAGGGTGCTCTTGACGAGGTGGATCTGTCTGTTCCTTCAGAGGAGCGCACCAGAGCTCTGCGACAGGAAGTCAACTACATGGTGGCTCATTCTCTTCACCGCCATTCTGAGAGCCTGGTGAACGCTTTCGAGCGGATTGCAGTTCGCGTAGTTCAGGAGATCATGAAACATCAGTACTCTCCGTCGGGGCCTACTCTGGGGACTCACCAGGGAGAAAGACCGCTCCAGGCCAGGCCACCGCTGCCATTCACACTTGCAGCTCCGGAGCCACCAGGGGCAGCGGCGTACGTCGTCTACAAGGTCGGAGGCGACCCAGGCGATTGCCAGTTCCTGTTTGAGCCACCTAAAAAAATCCCACATGGATATGTGTGCACCTACGTGCCGGACTGCAATAACCTGACACGCACCAACCAGATTGCGACCGCAGGGATTTCTGCTGCAGGAGTTCCTGGAGCAGGGGTTTCAGGAGTAGGCGTTTCTGGAGCAGCGATGTCTGGGATGGACGCCGACAAACAGGCGTGGCTAGCCAAGTATGCCACTGGAACGAGTCATGAGAATCTAGCCCCTGCAGCCCAAACAGTGGAGCAAATCCGTACCATCTTGAGAGACCAGTTCGGCTTCGTGCCGAAGAGAAGGATAATCGGCTATTCAAAGCCGTACCCCAACGAGTTTGACCTGATTCCGCTGCCACCCAAGTATCGGCTCCCTGAGTTGTCAAGGTTTAGCGGGTCAGAAGGGTCGAGCTCGATCGAGCACGTGAGCCGATACCTGGCACAGTTAGGCATGATTTCAGCATCGGATCAGTTGCGCGTAAGGTTCTTTGCGCAATCTCTGACAGGACCAGCTTTTGGGTGGTACACCTCGCTGCCACCTGATTCGATCCAGACCTGGAAGCAACTGGAAGAGCAGTTCCACATTCAGTATCATTCAGAGGCTACCGAGGCTGGCATTGCAGACCTGGCACAGGTGCGGCAAAAGCGGGGAGAAACTGTAGCCGAGTACATCCAGCGCTTCAGGACTGTCAAGAACCGATGTTACTCAGCTCGTTTAACTGAAAAAGAAGCAGTCGAGCTGGCAGTGTTGGGTCTCTCAGCACCTATCAAGGATCTGGCTTTCCAAGTAGAGTACAACTCATTGGCGCACATGGCCCAGAAGCTGACGATGTATGAACAGCGCCACCCTGAGTTGTACCAAGACAAGTTCAAACGTCTGATAGGCCTGGTCGATACAGAAGAAGAAGATCCTACGCAAGACCAGGAGGTGGCCGTGGCTGAATGGGCTCGGGGGGCAGATCCTGTATCCTGCAAATGGGTGAAACAGCAAGGGCCTGCAAAAGGGTTCGACTTCGATGTGAGCAAAGCTGAGCAGATATTCGATTTACTGCTGAAAGAGAAGCAGCTGAAGTTACCCGAAGGCCACAAAATCCCTACGGCTCAAGAGATGAACGGAAGACCATACTGCAAGTGGCATCACTCGTTCACCCACACCACCAATGACTGCAAAGAGCTACGTCGCCAGATCCAAACGGCGATAGAGCAGGACCGTCTGATCCTGGGGCAATTCGCCATGAAAGTAGACACCAACCCGTTTCCCGGCGTCAACATGGTAGAACACAGCCACTCCACGAGGCGCCAGTTGGATTTCTCGTTCGATGTCAACATGGCAGGGCCTGTGTACCACCATGGCACGTACAAGGAGGAAGGCGGTCGCTCTCGGGGCAAAGAAAGAGAGGAGGTTGGTCCACGCGACCAGCCCAGCTACGATGACAGGCGGTATTTAACTGAGGAACAGGTGAGGAGCGTGCGATATCAGAAGCCACAATCCACGCATCTCCTTAACAAGTATGAGCGTCAGTATGACCGACGTCGCCGGCGCGATGGAGACGATGAAGGATATGAGCACCTCGCTAGGGGACCGTCAAAAGAAAAGGAAGGCGCAGACAAACATTGGGATTGTCCTTTCTTCAAGTATTGCTGGGATGCGGGAATGAGCCGACTGCCTACAATCGATAACTGCCCGGAATGTGGACAGCAGAAGGAGGACACGGGGCCAGTGTCAGTGTTCAAGAGTCTAGGGCCTCTCCCACCTCAGAGCCGATACAGGGAGTCCGCTCGAGCAAAAGATCTCGAGGAGCCAATGGATGACAAAGAAAAAGACAGATATCACCGTCCAAGGTGGTGTCCCGACAGACTCAGACACACCCAAAAGCGTAGAGTGCAGCGGCTGCGTAACTTGGAGGAAGCCGAAGCGCAGTATCTCCACGCTTTAAAGAAAGCACGGCCCGATCTGGCCGTTAAGATTCGGCAGACCTTGGAAACGGAAGATCGCCCGAAAAGGAAAGAGTGGCGCCCCAAACCGTTAAAAGCCGATGCAAAGACATCGGCTGGCACAAACATGGTATTCATACTTCCGTCAGAGTTCTGCGCGCCAAGAACCAACGAGCTACCAGTGGCACAGTTTGACTGCGGCCCACGGCCGGTTATCTTTGAGAAGCCACGTGAGAAGGGCTACAAACATCTGAAAGCCCTGTACCTACGAGGTTACATCAATGGGCAGCCTGTTAGCAAGATGTTGGTGGACACCGGAGCGGCAGTCAATATAATGCCATACTCCATGCTACGGTGTTTGGGACGCTCCACTACAGATCTGATCAAAACCAACGTCACGTTAAGCGACTTCAACGGCCAAACTTCAGAAACGCAAGGCGTACTGAACGTGGATCTGACCGTGGGCAGAAAAACCATCCCTACGTCATTCTTCGTCGTGGACAGCAAAAGCACCTACGCTGTCTTGCTAGGGAGAGATTGGATTCATGCTAACTGCTGCATTCCATCCACGATGCACCAGTGCCTAATACAGTGGGATGGAGATGAGGTGGAGGTCATTCATGCAGATGATTCTATCGAGATCTCCATAGCTGGCATGAACATCTGGGAAGCAGAAGACCAAGAGCCGATCTCTGGAATCAGTCTAGACGGCTGTGAGCGCATTGAAGCTACAAAAAACGGGGTGAGGCTGGTCTTATCCACTGGCCTGACAGAGTAGCAAAGTCCACGATCGTACGTGGTACGGCCGATCCCTGCGATCGGCCACAAAAAACAAAAAGCAGCAATCTTACGACAAGAAGATCATGTAGTCGAAGCAGGGAGATTCCCTGCCATTGTAAAACACAAATAAGGTGTAAACCGTCCTTGACTATTGCAATCAAAAAGGGGGCCGATTCAGGCGATCGGCCCAAATTATTTTTGTTATCCTCACCTACTGTTTGCCCTGTGTTTAGCATCGATTTAACAGGTGACGGAAAGCTAGGGTATGGGTTTACATCCGCTGATGAACTAGAGGAAATCGACATCGGTCCTAGGGATAAGCCACGACCAACATTTATCAGCAAGAAGTTAGATCCGAGTCTGCGGGGTCCGATGATAGCTCTGTTGAAAGAATATCCAGACTGCTTCGCCTGGGACTATACAGAGATGCCTGGATTAGACAGGAGCATCATTGAGCATCGACTCCCGCTTAAAAAAGGATTTTGGCCATTCCAGCAGCGAGCACGACAGATGAAGGCCGAAATTTTGGAAGAAGTCAAGAAAGAGGTCGAGAAAATGTTGACAGCCAAGTTAATCAGGCCATGCAGGTATGCTGAGTGGATTTCTAGTATCGTACCTGTAGAGAAAAAGGATGGCCGCTGGCGTGTTGCCATAGATTTTCGGGATCTCAATAGAGCTACTCCAAAGGATGAGTATCCGATGCCGGTTGCAGAGACATTAATCAACGCAGCTGCTGGTCATAAAGTCTTGAGCTTCATGGATGGCAATGCCGGTTACAACCAAATTTTTATGGCTCCGGAAGATATACATAAGACTGCATTCAGAGTCCCAGGCTCGGTGGGGTTGTTGGAATACGTGGTCATGACGTTTGGACTAAAGAATGCCGGCGCCACGTACCAAAGAGCCATGAATTACATTTTCCATGATCTGATCGGCAAGCTGGTGGAAATTTATATCGATGACGTAGTGGTCAAGTCTGCCTCGGTAGAAGGACACTTGGGCGATCTGCAGCGCGTCCTAGACCGAACAAGAAAATTCGGCCTACGAATGAATCCAAAGAAGTGTGCCTTCGGTGTAACGGCCGGTCAGTTCTTGGGTTTTGTAACACCCTCAGAATCGACCCTATGCAAGTTTTAGCGAAAACCCGCCAAACCCGCATAGAAACGATTCAAAGGTGCCCACCAGGCACTTTCGTGCGGGTGGAAAACGAAGTAATAACATTACACAACAGTCCTCGATGGGACCCACAGAACAGATATATATAACAGCGACTCCATGAGTCAAGAATACAGATATAATATACAAAGACCCAAATCACCTTGAAAACGATAGAGCGTCCAGCTACGGACAAGATGCAAATGGGGCTAAGATCCCTGAAGAATAACCAATGGCGTCCATAACCCTGCCCAGGGCAAGCCGGAAGGGTAACCCTGCTAACGACGTCGATCTCAAAACCTGCTTCAACAAAAGGGGTGCCGACAGAGGGCAAAGGAAAAAGAGGAGCGTCAGTACTGAGGCCAGTACACAGCGAGACTAGAATTCGGTGGTCCTCGCCTACAAAGGTATGGTGGACTGAAGCGGCAGCGGCAGCATGCACTAAACAACCTGTAGAGACTCGATACTACTGGAGGCTATCAGAGAGGGGTAAGGAAGACCTATTCGGATCCAACCTGATACTATCATCAAACAAACCCATCCTGGCGTTTCCCCCTCGAGACCAAACGAGGAAGTCAACCGAGGGACTCACACAGTTGACAGTTTTACTTATTCAGTTATAGTTGCGGCACTTTACTAGTTAGGTTTAGATAATCATCCTGATAAAGTAAGCAGTGGGTACTTTTAGTTAACCATTCCGTTATAGTTGCAACACTTACTAATCAGATACAGATAGCATGAGATTACCCAAAACCCAACAGTTGTTGATACTTTTATTCAGCCATTCCGTTGTAGTTGCAATACTTACTAGTCAGGTACAATGGTCGCAAGCGACACTCCAAACAAGCAATTGTGGGCAGTATTAATTAGCCATTCCATTATAGTGAAGCTGATTACTAGTCATGATAAAGTCAAATTTATAGCAATAAACTTTAGTTATGCTTGTCTATGGTCGAGATACTGTGCTCCAAGTCGTCCATAACCGCGGACACGGCTTTCAGAAAGTTTTAACCCGGCCGGGGTGCACAAATAGCAACACACACACGATCAACCTCGGAAAAACCAAATCAAAACCCAACGAGGTCTTCACGACAGAGCAATCACAAGATTCAGAAATATTTCAGGGGGCCACCCCATTGAGTAGACCCGCAACGAAGTAAGCAAGCTCCGAGACGGACTCAAGTTTTGCGTCAATGGCTGTAAACGACTGGGAACCCGAAAGTGTGACTGGGCTTGTCGATACCGCGAAAACACTCCGCTTACCTAAACAGTACAGTGTGCTCCTCGCACAATCGTAAATAAAGCAATAGCATGGCATAAGTATAGGATCGTAAATAAAACCTCAAACTAGTTTGTGGCCCCAAGAAATAAGACGGAATCAAGCTCTGGCTAAGGGGGGCCCATAATTCCCCATATGTGGATAGCGCGATAAATCAAGGAACAGGTATCAAGTACTCGGGGTCCTACGGGACACAAGTGGGCGGTCGGAAACCAAATATTATCTATCACCCACCGATGCCTCTGCTTACTTCAATTTTAGTTGTTAAACAGGAATTAAAGTGAACGATAAGTAAAACTATGATCATCTCCAACAGCAACATGCGGCAATACATCAGCAACTGTGGCACTGGGCGACACGCAACAGCATTTGAGCAAGCGACTACGACGCGCAAGTCCGACTATCTACAAAACAACAGGTAATAGGAGGTGGCCATGGCAATATAGGGCTGCAAGGGATATCACGGGTACGAAAACTAGAGCAACGCAACATAGATAGCAATAGATCAACAGGAGGGAATAAATACTATAAAAGTAAGATAGGTAGAAAGGGGGAGATGCTCGCCTGAAAAGCATTGTCGAAGGTTCATCCGAAGATCGGGGCGAAGCTCACATCAACTCATCGGCCTTATCCGCGAAGAAGCAAAACACTAGAAAGAACACCGGATGCAATATTTAATACAACGACAGAAGATCGGCATGATGCATGTATGATGGATGGCATGGCAAAAGTGCGATGCAATTAGGTCATATTAAGTGGAACCGGGGTCCCGATATTTAATTAGGTGGTTCATGTTATTTAACTACCCCGCAACTTAAATGTTGTATTAACATGGCCAAAATATATCACCGGTTCGCTACATCAATTTAAATGAGGCCAATATGAGACTAGATTTGCCCGCATATGGACCCCATATTTAATTATTAGGTGAATCGGCATAAGGCCCCCAAACCACACAAATATGCATGCAAGTATGACAAGTAATATGCGACAAGTTGTATTGTATTATAAAATAGGGTTTCGAGAAGGGGTTCACACATTAGGGGGGTCTCGACGAACTTGGGGTTCCGGGGTTCGGGGTTCGGTCTCAGGGTCCAGGGTTCGACGGGTCGGTCTCGGCGGGAACGTTCTCGAACAACGGGGCAGATCTTCGCGTTCTGGAAAGCCGGACTTGGGTCGGTGTCGGGGGCGCATCGGACTCTCTCTGGTCGATGTCATTCTCGTCGTTGCGAAGGTCTTGCCGGGTCCGTGCCATCGAGTCGGTCTTGGCATCTGGCTGAAGTACTTGGCGTATCCGAGATGAAGCGCTTATCGTTCCAGGTGGCGGTCTTGGCGTCCGAGCGACGGTCTTGTCGCATCCGCGGTCTTCGGACTCCGTGAACGGGGCGTCGATTCCGCGTCTGTGAAGGAGATCTTGTCGACATCCACGGCACAGCATCGAACCGGTGTAGATCTTATCGATGAGACGGCCTTGGCATCTTAACCTCGTGCGGGATATAGTCCTTGCTCCGGCCTTGGTCAGCAAACCTTTTCACTGTATCACCATGTCTTCTCACTGGTGCGGCCCGTTGTTTGCACAGAGGCAGAGGACGCGGGCACCTGTGCCACGCGGGACGAGAGCAAGGTGGAGGGCACCGCCTGCAGGGACCGAGCCCGCTCAGCGACTAGCGGCCAAGGGAGGTACCCGGCGAGGCGGAGCAGAGGCCGCGTCGAGGAGGCGACGCACGACGGCGGAGGGACGCCGGGGACGGACGGACGCGGAGGGTCGCCGGGCGGCAGGGCAGAGGACGCGGTGAGGCAGAGCCGGAGAAGGCAACCTCGGGTCTGCACGGGCGGAGACGGCTGGCGACGGAGGAGGAGGCGGCCGGGCGGCGAGCTCGCGCTCAGGGCGGCGGCGAGGAGGAGGCTCGGGGCGAGGCGGAGGGCCGGAGGCAGAGGCACAAGGGGGTTGCCGGGGAGGGTCTGGCGACGGAGGGGGCACGGAGGGGAACGAGCGGGAGGAGAGGAGGGAGCGGCGGCGCGGCGTCCTTGGCGCGGAGCTCGGGGCGGGGCGGACGCAGCGGAGGGGTGGGGAACGCGGTCGCCGGCGAGGAGGGTGAGGGGCAAGCGGCGGTGTATGCGGGGCAGGGGAGGACCGGAGGGGCGCGGGCGGCCGGAGAGGTGGGGGAGGCGCTCGCGGGGGGGACGCTCAGGGAAGGGGGTTGGTCGGAGAGGGCCTGGCGGCGCGGCGAGCGCTCGGGCGCGGGGTGGGTGCTGCGCGCGGCGGGGGAGGAGGTTGGAGAGGAGGGAGGCGGTTGGTGGGGGAAGAGGAACAGGGGCAACAGGTGGGGCTCGGTGGGGACAGGTGGGCGCGGGTGTGTGGCCGGGGTGGGACCCAGGGTGGCTGCGGCAGGGGGTTGTGGTGTGTGTGAAGCAGGCGTGTGTGGGGTGAGCTGGCTCGGGTGAGAGAGGTGGAGAGAGACTGGCCAGGTGGCAGGCTGTGATTGGGTAGGGGAAGGGAAGAGGGTGAGGTGGCAGCCTGTGATAGGTGGGGGTGAGGTGGAGGGGGTGTGTGGGTAGATAGGTTGGTAGCTGTAGGATTATGGGTGGGCCGATTGTTTGTACTGGGGGTGGTCGTTCGGGTCGATTCGGCCCGTTCGACTGCCCCACTAAAAATAATGCAACATTTTATTTATTTAAACGGACCGTTTGCAAAACATATTTAGTCAAAACAAAATATTCCGGCGACCCGGGTTTGCGTTTGAATAGAGACGGGGCGTTTAGAAAACAAGACCCGGTTTTTCCGAAAATAGTTTTGTACAAGCACATGCAAGATGATGACGATGCTCAAATGCAATGTGGCATGATGACATGATCATGCGGTCATGATGATGCAATGCACAAAACAACGCGATTTTCTAGTAGTGGTTTTTGCGGGATGCCACAGGTTTCTTGGTCCATGAACGCGGAATTGAGATCGGCCTGAAAAGTCAAGAGGCAGTGCGAACAATGAAGCCACCTACCACGAAGAAAGAACTGCAGTCTCTCATCGGCAAGATCAACTTCGTCAGAAGATTCATCTCCAATCTGTCAGGAAGAATAGAGCCGTTCATGGGACTGGTGAAGATTAAATCTGACGAGGAATTCAGCTGGGGGGCAGAACAACAACGAGCCTTCGACGAGATCAAAGAATATCTGACGAAGCCGCCAGTATTGGTTCCGCCCCAGCCGGATAGGCCATTCTACATTTACTTATCAGTAGCTGACACGTCCATCGCCTCAGTGGTGGTGCAAGTTTATGATGGGCTAGAGCGAGTTGTATTTTACATCAGCAGAAGGATGCTGGATGCAGAGACAAGGTATCCTGAGATCGACAAGTTGTGCCTCTGCCTGTTTTTCACCTGCACCAAGCTGCGCCACATTTTGCTATCAGCGGAGATTGTCATCATATGCAAATCAGATGTCATAAAGCACATGCTGTCAGCTCCGATGTTGAAAGGCCGACTAGGCAAATGGATGTTTGCATTATCGGAGTTTGACATCCGGTATCAACCCGCGAAAGCAGTTAAGGGACAGGCATTGGCCGACCTTATCGCTGAAAGGATCAACACTAATATAGCAGCACTGTCTATACGAGCGTGGGCTATGTTTTTCGATGGATCGGTTTGTGACGATGGGTGCGGCATCGGCATGCTACTCGTGTCGCCCCGGGGGGCAACATTTTCCTTCTCCATCAGGTTATCTGCCCCTCGCACCAACAACGTCGCTGAGTATGAGGCGATACGCAAGGGAATGGAGTTGCTCATCGAAGCTGGAGCAGAAGCAGTGGAAATTTTTGGAGACTCCAAGTTGGTGATTTCTCAACTCACGGAGGAATACAAGTGTGAGAGCGAGTCGCTCTTCCCATTATGGCTGCAATGCCGTGAGCTGATGGCACAGTTCCGGTACATAAACTTCACCTGGATCCCGCGATCGCAGAATACCGAGGCGAATGATCTTGCACAAATGGCTTCAGGCTACAAGGACATAGCAGAGGGAGCCGATGTTCAGGTACAATTCCTGGACGCAGACGACTGGAGAGCCGATATCTTCAATTACTTGAAGGATTCGGCTCGGGGGGCACCTAAATGGATAAGGTACAAGGCCATGAAGTATGTGCTCATTGGGGACGACATGTTTTACAGGACTCTGGAGGGGTTATTGCTCAAATGTCTGGGGACAGCCGAGGCCAATCGGCTCCTACACGAGGTACACGAAGGCGCCTGTGGAACTCACCAATCGGCTCACAAGATGAAATGGTTGATTAGGCGATCAGGGTTTTATTGGCCCACCATGCTTGAGGACTGTTTCAAGTACTACAAAGGATGTCAAGCATGTCAGAAATTTGGAAAAATTTAGATGGTACCCGCGTCAGCAATGAATCCCATCATCAAGCCTTGGCCATTCCGAGGTTGGGGCATGGATATGATTGGCAAGATCAATCCTCCGTCAAGCAAAGGCCACATGTGGATTTTGGCCATTACGGATTATTTCACTAAATGGGTGGAAGCCGTCCCTATGAAGTCAGTGAGCTCGAAGGATGTTGTCGATTTTGTGAAAGAACACGTCATTCATAGGTTCGGGATTCCCCAGACTATCACGACCGATGGAGGTTCGGTCTTCATTTCTCACGAGTTCAGAAAGTTCTGTGAGGACACAGGGATTAAGCTGATTCGATCATCTCCATACTATGCTCAAGCAAATGGGCAAGCTGAAGCGTCCAACCAGAGCCTTATCAAGCTGATCAAGAGGAAAGTCGATGAGCACCCTAGGCGTTGGCACGAGGTTTTGTCAGAGGCTTTATGGGCTTATCGCATGTCATGCCATGGAGCGATAAAAACCTCGCCATACCATCTAGTCTATGGACAAGAAGCCGTATTGCCCTGGGAAATTACGGCTGGATCGAGACGTGTCACTTTTCAGAACGATCTAACAACCGAAGAATATGCGGCCCTGATGAGTGACAGTGTTGAGGATTTAACTGAGCTCAGGCTGTGGTCGCTTGAGAAAATCAAAGAGAACAAGGCCAAGGTAGCTCGTGCATATAACAAGAAAGTGAGACCAAAGGAGTTCCACGTCGGCGATCTGGTATGGGAAGCTGTGTTGCCATTAGGGACTAAGGATGCCGCATACGGTAAATGGTCTCCAAATTGGCACGGGCCATACAGGGTCGATCAGGTTTTAAGAGGGAACGCGTACATGCTTGAGGAGCTGGACAACGTAAAATTCCCAGTGGCTGTCAACGGCCAACATCTCAAGAAATATTTCCCAAGCATGTGGGATGATGGACAGTGAAATGTGGGGGCCGATACATGAAATCGGCCAATAATAATAAAAAAAAAAAAATAGTTCCCAAAGCATGTGGGATGATGGACAGTGAGATATGGGGGCCGATACGTGAAATCGGCCAATAAACAAAATATACAGCCGATGCACAGCCATCGACTCTAGAGGTTCAAACTGTTACAAGCAGGTGCCAGTTTACATGAACGAGCTACCTAAAGAAGGCCTCGAAGGCATGGAGGGCGTCAGCACGGACACGATCCACCTCGGCGATCTCGGCTTCGTCATCTTCGTCCTTGCCCGTCACTAGCTGCTTGTTCAGGGCACGTATTTCTGCCAGATCGGTCTTCAGTTGAGCTTTGAGGCTTTCTGCTTCGTCTTGGGAGCGGGCGATGGATGCTTCCTTGTCACGAATGAGCTGTTTAGTCGCCCGGACCTTCTCTTTAAGATCTTCCAGCTCCCTTTTTAAGGATGCGAGCTCGGCGGTACTAACAGAGGTGTCAGTTTTGGCATCCAGAGACGCCTTTTTCTCGTTGAGCTGCTGACATCTGTCTGCAATATTGGCCTTCAGCGGAAGTTGGGCGCGGCGCAGATTAATCCTTTCCCGAGCTAACTTCACCCTTGACCCGTAGAAAGACAGAGTTACAACGGGCCAAAGCTTCACCTGCAATGCTACTGGGAGTTGGTCCTTGATTTCGGCAAGAACGCTCTTCACCTCCTCAGAACCCTCGATCAACTCCTCGATCGGGGAGGACAGCAAGGCTTTAAGACGCTGGAATTGAGGTAGAACAGCCCTGGCTTGTGGTTCATCATTGGCGACAGAGGGAGTTGGCTCGATGGATTCAGGGTCGAACGTCAACAAGCCTGAGATGTCACAACCCTGGCAGCCCGAAAGAGCGTCAGTGTGCGTCCAACATGGAAGGATGAGCCGAAAGAAGCTAACGTACCTCTCCTAAGACCGAGGGGATAGCAGATGACGAGGCAATCGGCTTGTGTGTGGTTGCTGGGGGCTTTGCCAAAGTGGTAGCTGTTTCATCTGCACCTTCGGGGATTGCTAGGTCTGGTTTGGCTAAAGGCATCAGCACGGCCCCGGCCTTCCCACTAGAAGCATCGGTCGTCTGCATGAAAGGTGCTTAGCCGTTGCGGATGGTGATGAATCGACAGATGAAGAAACAAGTAGTAAGAGCATGAAGGGTGATGACTTGCGAAACCTCTTGGCTCGACGAAGAAGTTTGCAGTCCCTTGCGAGCCCGCTTGGGACTCACAGGTGGCCTCGCCTCGACTGATGCTCGGGGGGCAGCAGGTTCAGGAACTGGCCTTTTCCTGGGAGCCGATGGTGGCACATCTGGCTGGTTTGGTGTGACAGTCCTCTCAGAGTCTGTTGGGCTCGATTCTCCTTGATCGGGTTGTGTGTCCTCGTGGGAGGTGTCTTCGACGGAAGCCTGCAAGAGAAGGAAAGCTATTAGACACGAGCATGTCTGCAAGAATGAAAGAATGAGAGAGATCAACCAAGGCATGGATCAGCGTACATGCGAGCTTTCTGGAGAAGGGCTCCGGCGCCTCAAAGTCTTCCTGGCAGCTACCTTCTTCACCACCGTTCTTGTTTTAGTTGGAACTTGAGGGGCCGCTGACCTTGAAGTTACTTGCTTCTTAGAAGCCGATTGTGGTGATATCGGCTGGTTCTGCATCACGACCTTTTTCAAAGGTGGCGAGTTTTTGCAGAAAAGGACCACTAGAGCTGGTGGGAAGAACTCGAAGGGGGAGCCATCACTGTGCGTAGGTTCAGGGCCATCTTGTTGCTGCAAAGAGAAAGAGTGGGTTAGTAGAAGAGTCATTTGTGAGCTGCATCAAGAAAATTTACAAGTAGTGGTACCTGTTCCACGGGGATGTCATAATCAGCATCGAGATGTTTCAGCAACGGTCCCAGAGCTCTCCTGAAGGCGTGAGTCTTCCACATCGACCACCAGTCTTCAAAGCCATCGGTTGATGAGGCGAAGGTGAGGTCGTTAGGAATTGGGATGGTCAGAGCGTCAAAGAAGGAATAACACCTTTGGCTGGTGAGAGGATCGGGCAGGTCGGCTCTGCTCTCTGTAAGATGGTGGAGAAAGAAATGGGGAGGTACTTGTCCAAGGCCAAATTTCCGAGCCACTACGACCGGCTGGTAGAATTCATACCCAGGCTTGATTATTCTGTTGGATGTACTCATGCCAACTGGAAGGAAACAGGGACGGATCACAGTGGAAAAGAGTTGCCGAGTGCTGGTGTCATCGGCAAAATTGTCTAGCCTGAAGGAGATTGGATTTTCGAAATGTTCCGATTCTTCCATGTAAGGAAAAAAGATAGTATTGTCCAGGCCTTGAAAGAAAATGCTGAACCATTTAGATGCCTCCTGAGGGGTCAGTTTACTACCTGGCAGTCTATACAAAGCTTGGCCATAGCTGGTGCATCGGATCTGCTTCCCTTTTACATCTGGAAAGGTGCAACTCGCCAAAAGGGGGAAGTTTGGGACGTGGTTTTGAAAATACAGCTGAGCCCATAGCTGAATGAACCACCAAGGACCACCTGTTTTGACTGCTATGCCGGAGAACAGCTTGACAGACATCAACTGGAGATATCGATAGACCTCTCCAAGGAACAGTTTGCCGATGCCAAGTTGAGTGCCTTTGGACAGTTCGTGGGCTAAGGAGAGATAATTCTTGGTTGGAGCAAGGGAAGGGCCACAGAATATGAAATGTTCTAGCCAGAAGTTGAGAAAGGCTGTGTGTTCTTTCTCTGTGACAGGACCCTTTGTTTTCATATAGCGTTGGAGGTAGGCACCCCAGTTCGTGCAGTCTGTTTTAGAAGACAGTTTGTAGGGGACTTTGGTCAGTTTAAAAGCAGAGGGGCTGGGTGATGTAACATCCAGACCAGTAATCATCACCACGTCTAATAGAGTTGGTGACATAGGGCCATGACCGAACATGAAGCAGTTCAGAGCGTCAGACCAGAAGTAGCCGATGGTTTTTAGAAGATTCTCATGTTTCTCAAGAGGAGACAATGACAAATGCAAGGCATCGGCTATTCCCGTGGTTTCCCATTGGGATTGGTAAGCTCTAGCTACCCTGCTGAACCAAGAGACCCAATGTTCAGGAGGATTAGGCCAGGCTCGCAAGCAGTCGGCCCAAGAGTTTAAATCTAGGTCTTGGCTTACGAAGGGGATTCTGTTTGCTTCGCAAGAAATCAGATGGGCAGGACTAGATTCTGTACGAGGGCCAAGACAGAGAGAATTTGGGAGAGAAGGATGCGGCAGCAGAATGTCTGAAACCTAGAAAATTTAATGGTGGAATAAGGCATTAATTCAGGTGTTCGCCATTAATTCTAGCATCGCGTTCAGACTGCGAGGAGTAGGCATACCTTCAGACCGGAGACCTCTGGGTTGGTGTTGGACGATTCCGCCATCTAGTTTGCCGGCGGAGATGGATCTATGCAGTTGGGGATCGAGGGTTCTTGTCGACTGTGAGCTCGATCTGGTCGGTGGGCAATTGGAGATCTGGGTCGCCCCTTTTTGAAGAGGGTCGCAGGTTACCGTTTGAAACTGGAAAGTGGCCGCTCAGATTTGTTTAAATACGCGACCAAAATTGACCTTGTTAACGTTTTTTGAAAGCCGATGCTTTACCATCGGCTCTTTGAGATTTGACTTGTTTGACTGTATGAGCGCAGTGTGGTAAAAGCCGATACAGTACTATCGGCTTCTGGAGCATCGACCTATTTTGACTATCGGCGAAATTGGGTCGGAAAAGCAATCTTCGAGTTGGAAAAGCAATCTTCGTTAATTCAAAAGACGATTATTTACAGTGGAGCTGATTGCTTACAAAAGGAAATCTACTACTACTACTAGTTCCTAATCTAGAGGCCGAGGTCGTCGCCGTTGTCTTCGCCGTCGTCTTGTTCGCTGTCATCAGCGCTGCTGCCGGCGTCGTCTTCGCTGCTGCTGCTGAAGATGCCAGCGGGGGCCTCCTCGTCCTCGTCGTCGTCTTCGGTGTCCTCGCTGGACCCGGCGCGGAAGCGCTTCACCGGTGGATACTCATCGGAGGAGGTGTCCTCCTCCGACTCCTCCTCCTCGTCGGAGGATTCGACGCCGTCCCAGGACCAGGCGTCGTCGCTGCTCTTCGCCTCCAGTTCCCCGTCGACGAGGAACTGCAGGCCCTCCTCGCCGTCAGTCAGGGACGCGTCGTCCTCCGACCAAGCGGCGAAATCCCAATCCCTCTCGTCCCACCATTGTGGGGCGAGAGTCTCGTACGCCGCCGTGGGCGGGTGCTCCGGCGTCGGCCCCCGGTCGCTAATGGTGTTGGAAGACTAGGAGGAACGGGCGGAAGAAGAGGAGGCCATGGCGGAGGAAGAGGGTTTTTTCCGGCGGAGGAAGAGGGTTTTTTGGCTGCTGGAGGAAGATGGGGCTGCAAACTGCTCAGATGAATTTAAATAAGGGGAATAGTGGGAGGTGGTTCAATGCTATAGTGGTTTCCCAGAATGTGCTGCCGAAATTGTCAAATCATGCACTGCGGAGAAGTGGAGAAGACAGGGCATCATGATGAGGGGGTGGCGTGACGATTCTGTTCTGCAACGCATTCTGGCAACGCGTAACCCGATACAGGAAAAAAAAGAGGAGAAGGAAAAAAACAGAGTGGTTTTGGAATTATTATTGCCAAAACCAGGGGGGCATGTGTTATCGCCACATTTTGGCCAAAGGAGGAGTTGGGCCGTAATCAAGATGGGCTTAGAAGATACGTATATGCAACGTGTTGTTGAATCGGCCTTGTGCGTTGATTTGGGCTAAATTGCCCGTGTATCTTATATTGTAATAGGTTCCGTTTCGGTTTAGGTAAGAGATAGAGTTGTTAGAGTTATTCCAAAGATAGAAAGTCTCCGGACTATAAATATGTACCTAAGGTTATTGAGAAAAGGAGGACAATCACGTTCACAACAAACACAATCTCGGCGCATCGCCACCCCTTGTTTCTAGGGTTTCTTTCGGGTAAGCGTCATGCTGCCTAGATCGCATCTTGCGATCTAGGCAGTATCTGCTTATGCGTTATCTGGTATTACTCGTACTGAAGCCTTGTTGATGGCGAGTAATACTATTATCGTAGATTTGTTTGGGTTAGCATCAGTACTTTTCGCTATGATTGTTTAGTCATGCTACCTCTAGCTATCTCGCCGCCTTTGCACCTTTTCCCGGGTGTAAGGGTGGCATCTTGCTTGATCTTTATTTAAGTCGATTTGATCTGTTATAGTTGTGCCTTGTTCTCCAAGGTTTAGTTTGATATCTACATGATCAGGCCTTGCAAACGGGTTGAACGATCCAGTAATATGTAAGATATGGTTTGCCGATCCGAGAGGAGTTGTTCCGGGAATTGACTTTACGTTGGTTTTTAGGCCTTCTCTAGGGTTAGTTTTCTATTATCTTTTGTATCTACCAGGCTCAATTACGTGTAGGACGTTCCAATTATGTAGTGAAAATGTTAAACTGTCGTAGATCGATTTAACTTGTATTGATGAAGCAAAACCCCATGTTATCGTAGATCTAATGCAGAACCATGGGATAATCGGCTCTAGGAGCCGATTCGCAGGGAAACCTGGGAGCCGGTTGCGGCTTGAATTTTACGTGTGTTTATTTGCCATGCAGGAGACCACTCGAAGCAACCCATCACCTTCCTGACCAGGTATAGGTCAGGTGGCACGCCCTCGAACCAAGCCAGGACGTGTGCCGGAGTTTTGCGGGCCGTTGCCCGAGGGACCAGGGCCCACCAGCAGTTCTGGGAGCCTCCCGGCTCTTCGTGTTGCTCGTCGCTGCTCGCCGGTGGGTTTTGACAGGCAACAGTCACCCCTGAGCAGATTGATCTCCACCTGCAGCCGCACAACTAGTTGATTAGATCCAATAGTCGTCAACGTTTCTCACCGGACACTTGATCGATGTTTCTTTTTCTTTCCCATATCATAGATTGAATTATGTAGGCCAGCTCCACATGTCGTCATCACACGCCTCTACTCTAACCTCGTCGTCGACTCTATTTGGCAGCTCCTCATCAACGATCATGCCAGGTATACTATGTGTGGAGCCCTAAGGACGTCTTCATGCGTTATCGCCAGTTTCTCAGTCCATACGCTATCAACATGTCAGATCGTCTTTGCTAACATCAACCAGGAGATACATTCCCTATTATGCGCCTCGTCATCAACATAGTGTTGCACCTGCATTGCCCATGGTCATTATCACCGACAAGAATCTACACCAATACTTCTCTACACGTACTGCATCATCGCAGCCAACATTGCTCCTGGCCTTCGTCAATACCAACAGGTTCTTCTTCACCCCCACCAGTGCCACCGTGCTCCTGCATGAGGATGGATAAAATGGGTTTGAACCCCAACAACTACTACCGCTATGGTTCAATCTCTATCGACAACCACCTCACCATCTTCGTCTACCATGACCTCGCCGCTAGAGTTGTAGTGTAACTTTTATTTTGCATGCACTATCGTGCTCAGTTTTCTTCTTGCAACCACTTTGTATACTCCAGGGCATATGGCGGCACAATGACCGTACACGGCAGCTTTCTTTGGATCACATGGTTCGTAATGGTCCATGGGTTCACACGTTCGGTATTGTAAACACTGACATGTGCCTTCATCCCCGGATAGATCTTGAGTTTAGCAAGCTCGGCATGCGTGTCACCTACCTCGACTACCCTGACTCCAGCTTCATCTACCTAGAGTTTACTAACTGCAACCGCCTTATACTATTTTACTATGGTGACTTCCCCCGGGCTCAAGGACGACATCGACCATATCGACTTCATAAACGGTGACTACATCTCGTGCGCCACCATCAACCATGACTACTGCACCCTCGCTACCGGCTACATCTACATTGGTATCCACCGCCATCCTCCCCGATCCACGCATTTGGCTCGGCTTATGCTCCAGACTGATCATACTCAATTCTCATGGTATTCATGTCACGACCAATACGATGGCGTGGGGTGTTAGAGTATATCACAATTGGGCTATATATGGTAGTTTAGGATTGTAATCTGAACCTACCTCTGTTGGGCTTCTTTGAATCCAAGTCTTTTACTCCTGTATAAACAGCCCAATGGCTCACAATGTAATCATGCAATATCAAACAATATTATCGTTTATCAATATCTTCACGGAGATACCATATAAACATTTTTATTTATAGTGGTACCTTTATTGTACGGAAACCAAACTTGTCCATGCCAAAACCGAACAATCTTGCTCATGGGGTTGGGAAGCTTTAAAATCAGGCAACTCACTGTATGGTGCTTGTTGCATTTTTTCATAACGGGAATATATTGATTTCTAAAAGATACCAATTACACCTAGTCTCTTCACTAACAAGATGTCGAATGACATCAAGGATGCATACAACAAAGAAAATAATAATAAAATAAGAGAAACATAAAAGCAAAGACCCCATCACAATGATGAAACATACACAACAACATCGCTCTAACCAACACCGAATACAACACCCGGACTATAAAATGATGCTCCAAAAGCAACGCCTTCGGGAAGGAAACAATGCACATGTTGTTGCCGCCGGATCGAAGATCTTGAGGTTTCACCCTAGAGAAAGTCCGAGTTACCAAAACAATGCCTTCAGTATGACCATCGTCAGGTACAACTAGTGAAGGCTAGACCTTGGGTTTTCACCCTAAAAACGCGAATCGGTACTCAAGGAGCATAACCAAAAATACAATCCACATGTGCTGCCACACCCTCTTGCCAAGGACACTTCTTCAAGTCATCAAACACCTGACACACAGGAAGAGCATGTGCAGCATAGTCGTCACCACAGTACACGATACTACCATAACTTCAAAATCTCCAATCACAACCACCATGACTTTCTCCACCTTTGTCAATGTCATGAAAATCTATTCTTAGACATGATCCATGGCACTGATGGGAAATCAAAGCTTCGTGCCACACCCTCATGAAGCAATACTTGCTGAAAATAAGGGTGTGCATGACAGGATCAGTTCCGATATAGATATACAGTGGCACCATATGCGAATCATTAGAGATCTCTGATAGAAAGACCGGAAGACGTCGGCTACCAGATCAAGGAGGATGGCATCAAGCAGATTGGTGACTTAGTGCAGGAAGATCAGCAAGGCCAAACCACCTTTATTGACCAAGCCGACAGCCCCCACGCCACCAGCCGACTCACAGTTGGGCAAGTCGACACCAGCCAGGGCCACAACCATGGCGGCCAATCACGACACTGCCACACTCCTGGGAGACATGGCCACCACCGACAAGCCCATCATCGGCGGAACCACCATGGTGTCAGTCCTTCATCATAACCAGGTGCCTCCACGCCGCCTAGCACCATGGTACCAGACCCACGGGTCTGCCTAGGCCCAGAAGGCATGAGGCAGACCTGGATACGACGGCCGCAGCCATGGGCGCACCACCACCAGGCGGAGGGAGCTCCACCTCCACCGCTAGAAGACCGCCACACCATTGCCGTTGCCGATACTCGATTTCGTCACCGCCTCCCCCACCGCCCAGGGAGAATAGCCCCGCCGCCGCCGTCAACGCGCGAGATTTTGCCGATCGGTGACTCCTAGCGGCGGCGAGGGGAGGAGGATCGGTGGGGAGAGGCAGTAGCTGACGGCCCGGTTGCCCCATGTCGCCTAGGGTTAGGGCTACGCGGGGGAGGGAAAAAATAAAATTTATTCACATATTGTGCTGTCACGAGGACGAGGGGTGGGGAGGGGGTCCTCATTGCATGTGTCAGCACGACTATCGTGAACAAACTAGCATGATTCAAATATTGCTCACTGGCCATGGCAACCCCTTTTGTGCTGTCACCGTGCACGTCATCTTGCACATTACTAGCTGTGAAGTATTATTGCCATGTGGTCTCCCCACTTCACATTGGATTCTCGGGCACTTTTTTGACTTAATTCATAGAGATACAATTCCCTTCACCCTGATTAAGCTTTGAATAGACCAATGAAATGACCAATGGAGATCCCTCAATCGGTTAAATAAACAACATAATCCAGAGTGATTTCATTTCTTTAGTTATAATTGGTGAAGCGTTTATAAGTGGGCACCTTCTCATTTTTTAACCAGGGTCAACATTAGCATCCAGGGGCACTTTTGTTCATGCCAAGTGTTCTTCCCTCCCAAATCTCCTTGTGGTCGATTCTCCCGAAGAGCCATCATTTTGGTACTTCTCTCAATTGCTTTCTGAGAATCACGATGAGATGTGAATGAAACACCTCACATGATTCTTGTATGCTCCCTCCACTTGGCAAAAGCTATTTATTGGTTAATTTGAGACGTCTGTTGCGTGTTGACCATTATGTGTTTTTCTTCTCAAAAAACTGATAGGTGCACTGCATTCCCACTGAGAAAAAAAATGCAGAAATCACAGACTATGTACATTGGATTGTTTCTGGGAAGCAAAACAAAGCCCCTAGAATCCGTATAGTAGTTAGTACTTAACTGCAAGCATTTTTCATGGTCAAATTCACAGTTGAATGCCATTTTTCGCACTACGCGTTAGTACTAGTACTAGTACTAGTATGCTAGCTATCTAGGTTTGCAATCATAGTGAAAAATTAACAAAGTTATCAGTGTTGGTGCTTGGGATTAACGGCCGACAGAGAATCGGGCAGCCCTCTATGGGAGATTGGGAGGGGAGGGACAGTCAAAGCGTCTCCCCTTGAATCTCCCTCTGCAATTCAACGCACGCATAGGCTTTTGGCTGAAGGTAGAAATTCCAAAGACGCACAGATACGAGATACACTTATTTTAATTAGCTCTCCACTAACTCTCCTGATTGCTCTAAAATAAGAGAGGTACATCGCTGCTCTTATTTTAATCGATTTTCCTAATGCCTACATATACTAGACAAAAAACTACTCCATACATCCTAAAAAGGATATTGCACGTGTTTCAGTGTATAGATGCATGCTATCTAATTAAATCTGTAACATCCTTTTCGGAACGAAGAGATTATAATATTTAGATTTAAAATTGCTTTTTTATGAAGTATTTGCTTCGGCAAAAAAAATCTGCCATATTGCAGCTTCTTGACACTTTTGATCTGACTTGACATATCAACTTAGTAACATATGATGCATTTTGCGATATGTTTAGTCGACTCAAATTTTTTATGTTTAACTCAATAGAGCTAGCCTTCTTACATAATCGATCCCGAAATCAAGTGTCACCCACGTGCTACCACATGGCCGACCTCTCATTCGCGCTCCTTCCCTCATTGTCGTCAGGCTAGCATCAACAGTGGGGCCTTCCTTTATGGTGGCCTTGCCGGGGATGCTAGGGGTGTATGGTGTGCGCAACAGCCCATTGGAGTCTCGGGCTTAGAGCATCTCCACCGGTAGCCTCCAAAGGTTGTTCGACCAGTTTTTTTTTAAATGTTTCCATTATTAAAGTATAGGTCGGTTAGGGTTAGACCCGTATTCGGCCTCCCTCCCTCTTTGAGTTGTAGTCTATCTCTATTAGTTCTTGGAGGCTAAGTCTTGTAATGTATATAAACAGTCCTTCGAGACCTCAATCAATACAACTATTATTCTCTTAATATCCCAAAATATCATGGTATCAGACGCCTAGGTTTTCCGCACCTGGCATGGCACCGCCGCCAGTGCCTCCGCTCCTGCCGACTCAGCCCCTCTTCTCCATGGCCAAGTTCCGCGCCGCTGGTGCCCCTCCTTCTTCTTCTTCCTCCATAACTACCCAAATAAACCCTCCCCAAATACCAATGATCTCCCTAGCCAACACCATTGCCAACGTCTCCCCCTTCATCCCGATATCGTTAGATCTCGGCGCCCACAACTACTACCATTGGCGCCACCTCTTCACCATCCACCTCGGTTGTTAGGGCCTCCGCCACCACATAGATCCATCCTATCCTCCGCAGCCCGCCAATCCTCGCTAGGTGAAAAAATATGATCTCTCCATCATCTAGTGGATTTACACAGCATCTCTACGGATCTCTTCAATGCGGTCTCCTCCAACGACGCCACCGCCGCCGAGCTCTGGGCCTCTCTTCAACAGCCGTTCCAGGACAACTTCGATGCACGCATCAACGCGCTCAACACCGAGCTACGCACCACAACTCAAGGCGATGCCCCAGTCACTGTCTTCTGCTAGCGGATCAAGGCCATTGGCGATGAACTTCGTGAACTCGGCGATCACGTCGAGGACCGCACCCTCATCAATGTCCTTCTCGTCGGCCTCGGTGATCAGTTCGAGAAGCAGCAGTCCTTCATCCCCATGCTCAAGCCCTATCCTACCTTCAAGGAGGTCCGCTCCCTCCTCCAGCAAGAAGAAAAGAACCAGGATCGTAAGGCGCAACGGGCGATGCGGGTGTTTCACGCTGCCGCCCCCTCTGCTGTGGCAGCGATTCACGCCCATGGGCTGTCCCGGCAGCCTTTCGTGCCTTCACCTCCTGCCACGACTGCTGCGGCTCCCCAACCGCCCCCAGGCTAGCGTATGAGCCCCAACTACAGGGGCAAGAATCCGATCTACCAGCCTCCTCAACCTTGCCCTGTAGGCCCTGCACCTGCTCTGCCATCAACCGCTCTGTCGCCCCAGCTCCAGCACCGTGGCCTCCTCAGCACGACCCCTGGACTACCCTTGTGAAGGCTTGGTCAATTCCTTGGTCGGCCCCTTCGTCGTACGGCGCCCCTCCTGCTTACACGGGCACGTGGAGCCCCGGTCTTTGTCCACCACCGGCTCCCCCGGCCTTCTCAGATCCCGACCACTGGCTCACGTCTACACCGCCACCGCTATACCACCTCCCGGCGTATGAGGACTCATGCCAAACTACTACAACATGCAGGCTCCGTACGCGTAGAACTAGCTACAACCTCTCCCCTACGTCAACATGCAAGCTCCTGGCCCCTTTGCTCCTCCACAGCAGTCGGTCTGGGATCAAGTCGCCTTCATCATCGCCATGAACAATTTTATCCTATAAAACGAAGGTACGGATTGGATTTTCGATTCTGGTGCATCCTCTCATATGTCTTCAAATATGAATTTGCTGTCAGCTTGTTTTCCCTCTACCTTCTCCACAATAATTCTTGCACTGGTCATTCTTACATACCTTCCCCTTATGCCAACTTTATTCTTCGCAATATTCTTGTTGTCCCTTCCTTAATCAAGAATCTGATTTTTGTTCGATAATTCTGCATTGATAATAAAGGTATCATGGCTTTTGGACCCTTTGTTTTGTCGATGAAGGATCTGAAAATGGGGGAGGTTCTCGCTCAGTAAAATATCACGGGCGATCTTTATCCACTTCATGGCACGCCCACATCCACCCCGGCCCCCATGCCATGCTTGCATCAGTTGACCTATGGCATCATGGTCTAGGCCATCCCAATAAAAACACTATGTCATCTATGCTTCAAGATTTTTGTATCCCTAGTTCTACTACTCTTCATGATCCCTCTCTCTGTAATGCCTATCAATGTGGCAAACATGTTAGATTACCCTTTGGAACCTCTGTAGGGGTTCGTAGCATGGAAAACAAAAAATTTCTACCGCATGCACACAAACAAGCCAAGATCTACCTACTAGATTGTAGCAACGAGTCAATAGAAGCACTCACCCTTGAAGATTCTAAAGCGGTTAACGAGAGCAGATTCTCGTGGGTGATGTAGTCGTACACTTGCCGATCTCAAGATCGCGTAGACGGTCCTTCCGGCGCTGCGTTCCGGCAGCGCTTTCGCAGTCGGTCACACATTCGGTACTCGATAAAGACCTTCCTCTCCCTTGTTCCAGCAGGCAGCAGAGGTTGTAGTTCTCCCCTCGCGATTCCGGCAGCACGACGGCGTGGTGTCGGAAGTAGAGGAAAAATCCCGCAGGGCTTCGCCTAAGCCGGTGCGAGTTATGGTGGATTAGGGTTTTCCGGAGATCTATGGATTAGATGACCGAGAGGAGGAGGACGTGTCGGCGGCGGCTAGGGCGGCGACGACGAACCGACGGCGGCGCGAGGTGGCGGCGCGAGGCGGCGGCTCGAGTGCGGGAAGAGGGGCTAGGGCTTGTGTGCTTTGGGGCAGCCCTCCCCTTCTATTTATGAGAGGGGGCAGCCTTGGGAGGGGTGGGTTTGAATCCAAACCCAAACCCAAGTTCGATTGAGAGAAGGACTTGTTTCTTCTCCCACTAGGAAACCATTGTTCCAGTTTGACTTTTCAAACTCCCGTTTGACTTTCAATTTAGAGCTTTAATTCTCTCTTACAAATGCACACACCACGTGACCTAGGATATGATCCAATCATTCCACTTACCCATGAAACATTCATGGACCATTCTCCTTCCGGATCGGTGAACCTTCTAGACCCTTCTAGAACCTCTCCAATGAAAACATCGGAAACTTTCCTGAACTCCGAAATAGGACTTTCCTTATATGAATCTTATTCTCCGGACCATTTTGGATCTCCTCGTGATATCCCAGATCCCATCCGAGACTCCGAACAACATTCGGTATCCCTACTAACATTCCATATCTACTAAACAACATCGAATCCTTAAGTGTGTCTCCCTACGGTTCGTGAATTATGCGGACATGACCGAGACACTTCTCTGATCAATAACCAATAGAGGAATCTGGAAATTCATATGGCCCCCACATATTTCTACGATTACTTTGCGATCGAATGAACCACTTACATACGATACCAATTTCCCTTTGTCTCACGATAGTTTACTTATCCGAGGTTTTGATCGTCGGTATCTCTGCATACCTAGTTCAACCTTGTTACTGATAAGTACTCTTTTATCGTTTCCGTGATATGTGATCCCTTGTGAGCCAGTCACATGCTTGCAAGCTAATTGGATGACATTCCACCGAAAGGGCCCAGAGTATATCTATCCGTCATATGGATGGACAAATCACACTCTTGATCCATGTGCCTCAACCCATACTTTCCGAACACTCAATGCCACCTTTATAGACACCCAGTTACGGTGTGGTGTTTGATGTCATCAAAGCATCCTTCCGGTGATGGTGATTAACATGATCTCATGGTCGAAGGAATTAGGTTACTATGTATCAGAAAGCTTATAGCAAACGAACTATTGAAATGACTTGATCTTAATGCTAAGCTTATCTATAGGACTATGCCCATAATACCATTCTCCTAATGATATGATCCTTGTTATTAATAACATCTCAATGTTCATGATCGAGAAACCACGATCATCTATTAATCAACAAGCTAGTATTATAAAGAGGCTTTACCATGGACTCTAATTTAGTTTACAAATCACACAAGTATTAATGTTTCCGGTTAATACTATTATAGCATGAATGTAAACATTTATCATAAACACAAAGATATAATAATAACCACTTTTATTATTGCCTCTAGGGCATATCTCTAACAATCTCCCACTTGCACTAGAGTCAACTAATCAAGATTACATGGTAATATACCGAACATCCATGGCGGTTTGGTGCTGGTCATATTTTGCCCTCGGGAGAGGTTTAGTCAACAGATCCGCCACATTCAGATATGTGTGTACTTTGCAAATCTTTATGTCACCATCTTGGACATGCTCTCGAATAGCATGGAAACGTAGCTTGATGTGCTTCAGCTTCTTGTGTGACCTTGGTTCTTGCGCATTGGCTATGGCGCCTATGTTATCATAGTAGATATACATTGGGTCCAGCGCACTTGGAACCACACCGAGCTCTGTAATGAACTCCTTCATCCATATCGCCTCTTGTGAAGCCTCTGAAGCAGCTATGTATTCTGATTCAGTTGAAGATCTCGCCACAACTCTTTGCTTTGCACTCCTCCAGCTAACTGCTGCACCATTCAAAGTAAATACGTATCCAGATTGAGATTTAGAATCATCTGGATTGGTGTTCCAACTAGCATCGGTGTAACCATTAACAACGAGCTGTTCATCACCTCCATAAGAAAGAACCATATCCTTAGTTCTTCTCAAGTACTTAAGGATGTTTTTGACTGCTGTCCAATGATCCACTCCTGGATCACTTTGATATCTGCTAGTCAAACTAACAACATATGCAATGTCGGGTCTAGTACATAGCATGACATACATTAGAGATCCTATGGCTGAGGCATAGGGAGTCTTACTCATCCTTTCTCTATCTTCTGTCGTTGCAGGACTTTGAGTTTTACTCAAGGTCGTATTGGACAACATGGGAAAGAACCCTTTCTTGCTATCTTCCATTCCAAACCTCTTTAGAACTTTGTCCAGATATGTACTTTGTGACAATGATATTAGGCGTCTCTATCTATCTCTATAAATCTTTATGCCTAATATGTAAGCTGCTTCGCCAAGATCGTTCATTGAAAAACTATTATTCAAATAATCCTTGACACTATTAAGAAGGTCTACATCATTCCCAATCAACAATATGTCATCTACATATAGTATTAAGAATGCTACATAGCTCCCACTCACTTTCTTGTAAATACAAGCTTCTCCATAAGTTTGTATAAAACCAAAACTTTTGATTACCTTATCAAAATGTTGATTCCAACTTCGGGATGCTTGCTTCAATCCATATATGGACCGTTGAAGTTTGCATACATTGTTAGCATCTTTAGGATCGACAAAACCTTTGGGTTGCATCATATACAACTCTTCATCAATGTCTCCATTGAGGAAACTCCTTGAATTTGTCGAAACCCTTTTGCGACAAGTCGAGCTTTATAGACAGTAACATTACCATCAGCATCTGTTTTCTTCTTGAAAATCCATTTGTTCTCGACAGCCTTCCGGCCATCCGGTAAGTCCACCAAAGTCCATACTTGGTTTTCATACATGGATCCAATCTCGAATTTCATGGCTTATTGCCATTTATTGGAATCTGGGCTCATCATCGTTTCGTCATAAGTTGCAGGGTCATCGGTGTTGTCCACCAACATGACACTCATAACGGGATCATACCAATCAGGAGTGGTACGAGTTCTCGTCGACTTGCGAGGTTCTGTAGCAACTTCAACCGAAGTTTCATGATCAATATCATTAGCTTCCTCTCTTATTGGTGTAGGCGCCACAGGAACTGTTGGAGATATGCCCAAGAGGCAATAATAAAGTGGTTATTATCATATCTTCATACTTATGATAAATGTTTACATACCATGCTATAATTGTATTAACCGGAAACATTAATACTTGTGTGATTTGTAAACATAAAAGAGTCCCTAGTAAAGCCTCTTGTTAAACTAGCTTGTTGGTTAATATGTGATCATGGTTTCCTGATCATGAACATAGAGATGTTATAAACAACAGGGTCATATCATTAGGAGAATGATATGATGGACATACTCCTATAGTTAAGCGTAGCATAAAGATCAAGTCATTTAATATAGTTCATTTGCTATAAGCTTTCTGATACATAGTAACCTAATTCCTTCGACCATGAGATCATGTTAATCACCATCACCGGAAGGATGCTTTGATGACATCAAACACCACACCGTAACTGGGTGGCTATAAAGGTGGCATTGAGTGTTCGGAAAGTATGGGTTGAGGCTCATGGATCAAGAGTGGGATTTGTCCATCCATATGACGGATAGATATACTCTGGGCCCTCTTGGTGGAATTTCATCCAATTAGCTTGCAAGCATGTGACTGGCTCACAAGGGATCACATATCACGGGAACGAGAAAAGAGTACTTATCGGTAACGAGGTTGAACTAGGTATGCAGAGATACCGACGATCAAAACCTCGGATAAGTAAACTATCGTGAGACAAAGGGAAATTGGTATCATATGTAAGTGGTTCATTCGATCGCAAAGTAATCGTAGAAATATGTGGGAGCCATATGAATTTCCAGATTCCTCTATTGGTTATTGATCGGATAAGTGTCTCGGTCATGTCTGCATAATTCACGAACCGTAGGGAGACACACTTAAGGATTCGATGTTGTTGAGTAGTTCTGGAATGATGAGAAAGAGACCGAATGTTGTTCGGAGTCTCGAATGGGATCGGGGATATCACGAGGAGATCCGGAATGGTCCGGAGAATAAGATTCATATAAGGAAAGTCCTGTTTCGGAGTTGGAGAATGATTCCGGTGTTTTCATCGGGAATGTTCTAGAAGGGTCCGGAAAGTCGGGCACTCCGGAGGGGAAGGGTACATGAATGTGTCATAACAAGTTTGAATGGTTGCATCATGTACTAGATATCATGGCTGGGCAAAATAAAGGGATAAATCAAATCCTAGTTTGAAAAGTCAAACGCCAATTTGAAAAGTCAAACGGCAGTTTTGCTTGGTGGAGGGAGAGTAGGAAACCTACTTGGGGAGGAAGTCCCACTCCCTCCACCCGCCGGCCAAGGAGGAGGAGTTGGAGGAGGACTCCCTCCTCCTAGCCGCCTCCCTCCCACCTATAAAAGAAGGGGCAGGGGTGCCCCCTCAACCTACACCTCAAACCCTAGCTTTGGCGTCTCCACCTCCAAGTGCAGCCGCCGCCTAGGGTTTCCTCTCCAACTCGGCGAGTTGGGGCTCTCCCCAATCCCTAGCCGCCGGCCAAGCTCTCTCCTTGGTGACTCTAAACCCTAGATCGCCAAGGCCTCTCTCATAGTCCACCATACTCGCTCCGGCTTAAGGCGAAGCCCTGCGAGATCTCCCCTCTACTTCCGGTACCACGCCATCGTGCTGCCGGAATCGCGAGGAGAGTGCTACAAACTCCGCTGCCTGCTAGAACAAGGGAGAGGAAGGTCTTCATCGAGTACCGAATGTGTGACCGACTGCGGAAGCGCTTCTGGAACGCAGCGCCGAAAGGATCGTCTACGCGATCTTGAGATCGGAAGTGTACGACTACATCACCCACGAGAATCTGCTCTCGTTAACCGCTTTGGATCTTTGAGGGTTAGTATTCTATCGACTCGTTGCTACAATCTAGTAGATAGATCTTGGCTTGATCATAGATTAGATCTTGATTGTGTGTTCATGCGGTAGAAATTTTTTGTTTTCCATGCTACGAACCCCTATAGTGGTATCAGAGCCGTGTCTATATGTAGATCTGTTGCACGAGTAGAACACAATGGTCATTGTGGGCGTTGATGTTTTTATTGTCGATTGCTTCTTGTGTACTGTGCATCTTGCGGGAAGGTGGGATGAAGCTGCTCGGGCTAACCTTACATGATATCGTTCATGAGACTTGCTCCAAACTTGACATGCAACTTGTATTGCATAAGTGGCTTTGCGGGTGCCTGTTTCTCCCAACATAGTTAAGATTCAATTTACAACGGGTGATTGACAATACTATTATCAATGTTGTGGTTCTTGTTCGTAAGTTAGAACGACACTTATTGAAAGCCCCAAACCACGTAAAACATGCAAAAAAAATTAGAGGCGTCTAACTTTGTTTTGCAGGGGTGTGCTGTGATGTGATATGGCCATGATTGTGATTATATTTGATGTATGCAATGTTCCTTATTGTAAGTTGGCAACCGGCAGGAGCCATATGGTTGTCTTTAAATTCTGTTAAGACCCGCATGTCTATTCAAAGTAGTTGTAATAGTTGAAGCTGGTGGACGACAACCATGGAGCGGCGTCATTGACCTTGATGCAATGCCGGTGATGATAGAGATCATGTTCGTGCTTGAAGATGGAGATCGGAAGCACAAAGAAGAAAGGCCATATCATATCACATATTATGAATTGCATGTGATGTTAATCCTTTTATGCATCTTGTATTGCTTAGTTCATGACGGTAGCATTATAAGATGATCCCTCAAGCACACAATTTCAAGTTTTAAAGTGTTCATCCTTAGTAAGCACCGTTGCTAAAGCTCGTTGTTTCGAAGCACCACGTGATGATCGGGTGTGTTAGATTCTGCGAGTGTATACAACGTGAGCAAGCCAGATTTGCTCATGCGGAAGCTAAGGTTTGATCTTGACGAGCCTAGCATGTACAGACATGGTCTCGGAAAAAGGATCACCGAAAGGTAAAGCATGAGTCATACAGTAGATATGATGAACATGTTGATTGTTCGCCATTGAAGCTACATCAACTCTCGTGATGATCGGTTTTGATGTGGTGGATTTGGTTCGTGTGATCACTAAAACAATGTGAGGGATATTGTTTTGAGTGGGAGTTCAACAGCAATTTGATTAAAAGTTGAACACTATTTATCATAAATTAAATCAAAGTGAATTTGCATAGTTGTTGTAGTCATTGGCATCCGTTTACCACCTTGCGCTTAGTTATAATTGAGATGATAGAACTATAGAATTCTGGTTAGTTACTTTACGAACTGGTATCGTATTGTTTTGAAGTGTTAATCTAAAGTTTAAAAGTCCTATTGCAAACTTTCAGTAAGTTCCGGTTACTCCATGAAGTTTAATAATTGGTATTAAATCAAGAGTGACAATTCCAAGTATTAGTGTATGAGTATCATGTTTGTCTCCATGATTCTTGATATTCAAAGGATTGTCTTAATATCAAGGTTATCTAGGATCTGAAAGAGTTGTTTCAGAAATCATGATGTGTGGAAGATATTGTGATATCTGAAACGAAGTTTTGGTTGTAACATGATAGAGTATAATATGGCTAAAGTCATGTTCTCATATTTGATGAGAATTTGCAAAAGGTAGGAGACGCTGGTCGTCTTAATTCTCCAAAAGGTTTTGAAGAGCAACATTATACTCGCGATTCACCATTATAAGCTAAAAGTAGCTTGATCATGGATAATTCCATGATAAGGGTGAATATTTGATGTAGGAAAATGTTTACTACATCAAAAGATTACTAAAGAAAGGAATTTGAAAGAACACCAAACATTTGATGATGGTGATCTACTTCAAAGTGTAAGTCCAAAGACATTGGTATTTAACTATACATGCTTTGGACTATGTGTCATGTATATGGCCCCACTATTGATGTTGATAGATTCTTTCAAACAGAAAAGGAAATACTGAAAGAGAATCTCATAAATATATGGCAGAAAAGAAAAGACTAGAATTGTTCAGCTTAAGTATATAGATGATATACATGTTATGGCTATATTCTTTGCTTATTAAACAATGTGGTTCTTAAGTATTTGATACTGAATTTGTTGGTGTGAATCGTCATACGAAACAACACAATTCATGAACTACAATGGCCTAAGTAACTAGCAAAAGAATATGTGATGATGTTCATCGAGAACAAATAAAGGGTTATTGTGCTGCTTGTTAAACATCAAAGCCTGCCTTCAAGATTTGTTTTATCAGGTATTATGAGAACAAAAGGGTTGTTCAAATAATTGCCGTAATCCATAAAATATGGATGATTTACAAATCTCGTTGGAGAAATCACATCCATAAAACTAGTGCTAAAAATGTCGAAAGACAAATTGATTGAAAGATCACTTAGGAAGTGACATCGCCGTTTAAATTATAATGAAAAGAAAACATGAAGAAACTCCATGTGGATGGAATTTTGGAGTCTTTTGATTTTGATCAAATGACGCTTGTGAAACTTTCCTAGAGATAATTAAAAATTCGTTCATAGGCCAAAAGGGAACGAATGACTAGCTTATTGGAACTTGTACATATTGTTGTACGAAGTCCATTATGTGTAGTCAAGAGCGATGGATTTCAACTTCATATGCTTTCTCCAAAAATTTGAGTGAATATATGAATATTTACTTAATAAGGATGAAGTATGAAACATTTGAAAAGTTCAAAGACTTTCAAGATGAAGTGCAAAATCATTGTAACAAGAATATAAATAGTTTATGATAAGATCATAAAGAAAGATATTTGAGTTACAAGTTTAGCATAATACCTAAGATTTAAGGAATCGTTCCATGGGTTTGCATGTCTCGAAACACCATAAGAGTATGGAGCGTTCGAGATATGTAATTAAACCTTGTTTGACATGGTAAGATCAAAGATGTAATTCATAAAACTGCCATTATATTTTAAAGATTAAAAGCTTTAGAGACTACCGTTTTTCCACTGAAAAGAGCTCCATCATAATCTGTTGAATTAACACCATATAAAGTTATGGTTTGGGATAAAACCCAAGTTGTCCTTTCTTAAACATTGGTATGCTATGCATAAGAAAGATGTTTGCAACCAAAATCGGATGAACATATCTTTGTATGTTATTTTCGTTGAGTATTCCTCCAGAACACCAAAGACAAAAATGTTTGTCGCTTAGAACGTCAAATTTCTTTGAGAAAGAAATTTCCCGTGAAAAGTTAAGTGGGAGGACAATAGAACTTTGATAAGGTTAAAAGAACCTTAGCTATATGTGCAAAGTTGAGCAGCACCGAAAAGTGTTCCGAAGGCAGCAACAATGCTCATGGCTCACGTGCCTCAAAGGTTGTGGTCATGGAGATCTAAGTTCCTATTGAAAAAAGTAGGTCAGGTAAACAATCAAATACCAAGATTTGAGGGTTGAATCATTATTTGACAATAATGAACCGACTACATGCAAAGAAGCGATGATGGGCCCTGACTCCGTAAAATGGCTTGAAGCCATAAAATCCGTGATAGTTCCATACACGAGAAATCAAGCTTTGAACTTGAAGGACCCTCGAGAAAGGTGTAAGACCTTACAGTCGTGTTTGGATCTATAAAGAAATAGACATGGATGTTTCACATATATGAAATAGTCGACATGTTGGGAAAGAGTTCACAACAATGTTGAAAGGTTGACTATGACAAGATCTGATCTTTCATAGCGATATTTAGTCTAGACGGATTAATGTAGCAACCACTACATATAATTTTGTTATGTGGTAGTTGAATAAGCAAAACAAGTTCTTCTAATAGAATTGTTACCTAGGACATGTGCATAACACGGTCCATAGGGTTTTGTTAATTCAAAGGATGCTAAAAGCATATGCAAACTTCAGTGGTTGAAGTAAGCATTGCGGAGTTGGAATCTTCACTATGATGAAACTGTTAAAAGAGTTTAAATTCATCAGAGACGATGAAGATGCTTGCATTTGCAAGAAATTAAGTGGGAGCGCTAAGACATGTTTCTAATACATTATGTGGAAGACATATTGTTGATTGGAAATGATGTATCCTTTTATTAACACAAGATAAGAATTTCATCTAGATGAAAGACTTAGGCGGAACCCGAATATTTGGCATCAATGTCTATAAGGATAAATTGTGACGCCAATCTGGTTATGCCAGAAGTACATAGATGAGATATTGAATGAGTTCAATATAGAAACTACAAGAAAGGTTCTTGTCGCACAGAAAGGATTGAATGAGTTCAATGTTGATGATATATTCAAGTGTATTGACACTTGGTAAGTGAAACAAAGATTCAAGTATAGGTTGATACTTGATGTATAAAATCACAAAGAGTATTTTATCAATCATGCTGTGATGTGTACAAATCCAGATATGTCATATGCTCTAAATGTTATGAGCGTATACCAGAATGATTCATAAGATAATCATTGGACGATAGTAAAGATATTCTTATGATCTTGTAAAAGAACTAAGAATATATTATTTTGTAGAAGTGACAAATAGATGGTTAGTTCATTATAAATGAATTACATTGATACTAGTTTTGTCACGAAGTACAAATTAAGTTTATCTCAATCTAAACTAAGGGTGGCACAATATAATGGAAAGTAAGTTCCATAATGAATTTGGATGAGTTCCAAAGTTAATACATTATGACAGATACTACAACAAAAGGCTAAGTATACGACTGCTATTATAGCAGCAAAAGAGGGCATTTGTGTCAAGTAGTTTGTTATCAAACTAGGTGTAGTTCACAGCAGGGATAATACTATGAAGATATATTGTATGACAATATTATCAACATGTTTTAACCCCAAAGAACTAAAGGTCACACCAAAGGACAAAATTTGTACAGAGCCATCTCATTAAAGAATGAGTGATGCGTAGAGACGCAAAGACATGCAATTACACACGGACCTGGAAGTGTCAGATCCGGAGATCAGCTGACCACTAGCAATCGTGTACATACGACACCAGAAAGCCATAGGTGTTGAATACACAAAGGTTTGAAACTAGATTATTGACTCTAGTGCAAGTGGGAGACTGTTGGAGATATGTCCAAGAGGCAATAATAAAGTGGTTATTATCATATCTTCATACTTATGATAAATGTTTACATACCATGCTATAATTGTATTAACCGGAAACATTAATACTTGTGTGATTTGTAAACATAAAAGAGTCCCTAGTAAAGCCTCTTGTTAAACTAGCTTGTTGGTTAATATGTGATCATGGTTTCCTGATCATGAACATAGAGATGTTATTAACAATAGCGTCATATCATTAGGAGAATGATATGATGGACATACTCCTATAGTTAAGCGTAGCATAAAGATCAAGTCATTTAATATAGTTCATTTGCTATAAGCTTTCTGATACATAGTAACCTAATTCCTTCCACCATGAGATCATGTTAATCACCATCACCGGGAGGATGCTTTGATGACATCAAACACTACACCGTAACTGGGTGGCTATAAAGGTGGCATTGAGTGTTCGGAAAGTATGGGTTGAGGCTCATGGATCAAGAGTGGGATTTGTCCATCCATATGACGGATAGATATACTCTGGGCCCTCTCGGTGGAATGTCATCCAATTAGCTTGCAAGCATGTGACTGACTCACAAGGGATCACATATCACGGGAACGAGAAAAGAGTACTTATCGGTAACGAGGTTGAACTAGGTATGCAGAGATACCGACGATCAAAACCTCGGATAAGTAAACTATCGTGAGACAAAGGGAAATTGGTATCGTGTGTAAGTGGTTCATTCGATCGCAAAGTAATCGTAGAAATATGTGGGAGCCATATTAATTTCCAGATTCCTCTATTGGTTATTGATCGGAGAAGTGTCTCGGTCATGTCCGCATAATTCACGAACCGTAGGGAGACACACTTAAGGATTCGATGTTGTTGAGTAGTTATGGAATGATGAGAAAGAGACCGAATGTTGTTCGGAGTCTCGGATGGGATCCAGGATATCACGAGGAGATCCGGAATGGTCCGAAGAATAAGATTCATATAAGGAAAGTCATGTTTCCGAGTTGGAGAATGATTCCGGTGTTTTCATCGGGAATGTTCTAGAAGGGTCTGAAAGGTCGGGCACTCCGGAGGGGAAGGGTACATGAATGTGTCATAACAAGTTTGAATGGTTGCATCATGTACTAGATATCATGGCTGGGAAAAATAAAGGGATAAATCAAATCCTAGTTTGAGAAGTCAAACGCCAATTTGAAAAGTCAAACGGCAGTTTTGCTTGGTGGAGGGAGAGTAGGAAACCTACTTGGGGAGGAAGTCCCACTCCCTCCACCCGTCGGCCAAGGAGGAGGAGTTGGAGGAGGACTCCCTCCTCCTAGCCGCCTCCCTCCCACCTATAAAAGAAGGGGCAGGGGTGCCCCCTCAACCTACACCTCAAACCCTAGCTTTGGCGCCTCCACCTCCAAGTGCAGCCGCCGCCTAGGGTTTCCTCTCCAACTCGGCGAGTTGGGGCTCTCCCCAAGCCCTAGCCGCCGGCCAAGCTCTCTCCTTGTTGACTCTAAACCCTAGATCGCCAAGGACTCTCTCATAGTCCACCATACTCGCTCCGGCTTAAGGCGAAGCCCTGCGAGATCTCCCCTCTACTTCCGGTACCACGCCGTCGTGCTGCCGGAATCGCGAGGAGAGTGCTACAAACTCCGCTGCCTGCTAGAACAAGGGAGAGGAAGGTCTTCATCGAGTACCGAACGTGTGACCGACTGCGGAAGCGCTGCCGGAACGCGGCGCCGGAAGGATCGTCTACGCGATCTTGAGATCGGAAGTGTACGACTACATCACCCACGAGAATCTGCTCTCGTTAACCGCTTTGGATCTTCGAGGGTTAGTATTCTGTCGACTCGTTGCTACAATCTAGTAGATAGATCTTGGCTTGATCATAGATTAGATCTTGATTGTGTGTTCATGCGATAGAAATTTTTTGTTTTCCATGCTACTCGCAAGTTCGAGAGAAGGTTCAACAACCTCGTCGAGTTCTACTTTCCTTCCAGTCACTTCTTTCATGAGAAACTCCTTCTCTAGAAAGGATCCATTCTTGGCAACAAAGATTTTGCCTTCGGATCTATGATAGAAGGTATACCCAATAGTTTCCTTCGGGTATCTTATGAAGACACATTTTTCCGCTTTGGGTTCAAGCTTGTCTGGCTGTAACTTCTTTACATAAGCTTCGCAACCCCAAACTTTAAGGAACGACAATTTAGGTTTGTTCCCAAACCACAATTCATACGATGTCGTTTCAACGGATTTAGATGGTGCCCTAATTAAAGTGAATGCGGCTGTTTCTAATGCATAACCCCAAAACGATAGCGGTAAATCTGTAAGTGACATCATAGAACGAACCATATCTAAGAGAGTTCGATTACGATGTTCGGACACACCATTACTTTGTGGTGTTACTAGCGGTGTCAATTGTGAAAGTATTCCGCATTTCTTCAAATGCTCGCCAAACTCGTAACTTAGATATTCACCTCCACGATTAGATCGTAGAAATTTAATCTTCTTATTACGTTGATTCTTTACCTCACTTTGAAATTCCTTAAACTTCTCTAAAGTTTCGGACTTATGTTTCATGAAATAGATATACCCATATCTACTCAAGTCATCCGTGAAGGTAAGAACATAACGATAACCACCGCGCGATGCTACACTCATTAGGCCACACACATCGGTATGTATGACTTCCGTAGCTCGCTCCATCATACCAGAAAATGGAGTCTTAGTCATTTTACCCATCAGACATGCTTTGCATCTTTCAAGTGATTCGAAATCAAGTGTTTCAAGAAGTCCATCGGAATGGAGTTTCTTCATACGTTTCACTCCAATATGACCAAGACGACAGTACCACCTATAGGTTGAGTTATCGCTCAATTTCAAACGTTTAGCTTCAATGTTATTAATGTGTGTATTACCACAATCGAGATTCAATAAGAATAGACCATCTATCAAAGGTGCATGTGCATAAAACATATTACTCGTATAAATCGAACAACCATTATTCTCGGACTTAAACAAGTAACTGTCTCGCAATAAACATGATCCGGATATAATGTTCATGCTCAACGCAGGCACCAAATAACAATTATTTAAGTATAAAACTAATCCCGATAGTAGATGAAGAGGTAGTGTGCCGACCGCGATCACATCAACCTTTGATCCATTTCCAACACGCATCGTCACCTCGTTCTTCGCTAGCTTCCGTTTATTCTGCAGTACCTATTTCGAGTTACAAATATGAGCAACCGAACCAGTATCAAATACCCAGGCACTACTACGAGTACTATTGAGATACACATCAATAACATGTATATCGGATATACCTTTCTTCTTGATGTTGTCGTTTTTAAAAATCCGCCAAGTACTTTGGGAAATTCTGCTTCCAGTGACCTTCTCCCTTGCAGTAAGAGCACTCGGTATCAGGCTCAGGCCCAGCCTTGGTCTTCTTCGCCGGCGCAGTAACTTTCTTACCGCCCTTCTTGAAGTTTCCCTTTTTCTTAGACTTGCCTTGCTTCTTGAATTTGGTAGTCTTATTGACCAACAACACTTGGTGCTCTTTCTTGATCTCCACTTCTGCAGATTTCAACATGGAGAAGAGTTCTGGCAACGACTTGTCCATGTTTTGCATATTGTAGTTCATCACAAAGTTCTTGTAAATTGGTGGTAGTGATTGGAGGACACGGTGAATCCCCAAAGCATTAGGAATCACTATTACCAAGCTTTGAAGCTTGCTTGCGTGCCCAGACATCTTAAGAATGTGCTCACTGACGGAGCTGCCCTCTTCCATCTTGCAGTTGAAGAACTTTTCAGAAGCCTCATAACTCTCAACTGCCGCGTGAGCCTCAAATATCATTTTGAGTTCACGGACAATATCATGTGGGTCATGATTCTCAAACCTTTTCTGAAGCTCCGATTCCAAACCATACAAGATAGCACACTGAATTGTGGAGTACTGATTCTTCCAAGCGAGGAAAACATTCTTTACCTCATCGGTAGCATTAGCTGCAGGCGGGTCACCCAGCGGTGCATCCAGCACATAGGTCAAATTACCAGCATTGAGGACAATCCTCAAATTGCGGAACCAATCCACGAAGTTGCTTCCATTGTTTTTCAACTTTTCTTTATCTAGGAACGCATTAAAATTGATGGTAGGGGCCGTCATTGATCTACAACATATTTGCAATAGTTTAGACTAAGTTTATGACAAATTGAGTTCTAATTAATAGTTAAATTAATCTAGGTGAACTCCCACTCAAAACAATATCCCTCAAATTGTTTTAGTGATCACACGAACCAAATCCACCACATCAAAACCGATCATCACGAGAGTTGATGTAGTTTCAATGGCGAACAATCAACATGTTCATCATATCTACTATATGACTCATGCTTTACCTTTCGGTGATCCGTGTTACGAGACCATGTCTGTACATGCTAGGCTCGTCAAGATCAAACCTTAGCTTCCGCATGAGCAAATCTGGCTTGCTCACGTTGTATACACTTGCAGAATCTAACACACCTGATCATCACGTGGTGCTTCGAAACAACGAGCTTTAGCAACGGTGCTTACTAAGGATGAACACTTTAAAACTTGAAATTTTGTGCTTGAGGGATCATCTTATAATGCTATTGTCACAAACTAATCAATACAAGATGCATAAAAGGATTAACATCACATGCAATTCATAATATGTGATATGATATGGCCTTTCTTATTGTGCGTCCGATCTCCATCTTCAAGCACGAACATGATCTCCATCATCACTGGTATGGCGTCAAGGTCAATGGCGCCTCTTCATGGTTGTCGTCCACCAGCATCAACTATTACAACTACTTTGAATAGACACGCAGGTCTTAACGGAATTTAAAATATAACCATATGGCTCCTGCCGGTTGCCAACTTACAATAAGGAACATTGCATACATCATATATAATCACAATCATGGCCATATCACATCACAGCACAACCCTGCAAAACAAAGTTAGACGCCTCTAATTTTCTTTGCATATTTTACGTGGTTTGGGGCTTTCAATAATTGTCGTTCCAACTTACGAACAAGAACCACAACGTTGATGCTTGAACTATCAAGTGTCCATTGTAAATTGAATCTATACTATGATGGGAGAGACAGACACCCGCGAAGCCACTTATGCAATACAAGTTGCATGTTAAGCGTGGAGCAAGTCTCATGAACGATTTCATGTAAGGTTAGCCCGGGCCACTTCATCCCATCATACCGCAAGATGCAAAGTACACAAAAACAATTGATAATAAAAGCACCACCGCCCACAATGACCATTGTGTTTTACTCGTGCAACATATCTACATATAGACACGGCTCTGATACCACTGAAGGGGTTTCGTAGCATGGAAAACAAAAAAATTCTACCGCATGAACACAAACAAGCCAAGATCTATCTACTAGATTGTAGCAACGAGTCGATAGAAGCACTCACCCTTGAAGATTCCAAAGCGGATAACGAGAGCAGATTCTCGTGGGTGATGTAGTCGTACACTTGTTGATCTCAAGATCGCGTAGACGATCCTTCCGGCGCCGCGTTCCGGCAGCGCTTCCGCAGTCGGTCACACGTTCGGTACTCGATGAATACCTTCCTCTCCCTTGTTCCAACAGGCAGCGGAGGTTGTAGTTCTCCCCTCGCGATTTCGGCAGCACGACGGCGTGGTGGCGGAAGTAGAGGAAAGATCCCGCAAGGCTTCGCCTAAGCCGGTGCGAGTTATGGTGGATTAGGGTTTCCCGGATATCTAGGGATTAGATGACCGAGAGGAGGAGGAGGTGTCGGCGGCGGCTAGGGCGGCGACGACGAACCGGCGGCGGCGCGAGGCGGCGGCGGCGCGGCGGCGGCAGCTCGAGTGCGGGGAGAGGGGCTAGGGCTTGTGTGCTTTGGGGCAGCCCCCCCTCTATTTATGAGAGGGGGCAGCCTTGGGAGGGGTGGGTTTGAATCCAAACCCAAACCCAAGTTGGATTGAGAGAAGGACTTGTTTCTTCTCCCACTAGGAAACCATTGTTCTAGTTTGACTTTTCAAACTCCCGTTTGACTTTCAATTTAGAGCTTTAATTCTCTCTTACAAATGCACACACCACGTGACCTAGGATATGATCCAATCATTCCACTTACCCATGACACATTCATGGACCATTCTCCTTCCGGACCGGTGAACCTTCTAGACCCTTCTAGAACCTCTCCAATGAAAACATCGAAAACTTTCCCGAACTCCGAAATAAGACTTTCCTTATACGAATCTTATTCTCCGGACCATTCCGGACCTCCTCGTGATATCCCGGATCCCATCCGAGACTCTGAACAACATTCGGTATCCCTACTAACATTCCATATCTACTAAACAACATCGAATCCTTAAGTGTGTCTCCCTACGGTTCGTGAATTATGCGGACATGACCGAGACACTT
Organism: Avena atlantica; assembly: GCA_910589765.1. NCBI lineage: Eukaryota > Viridiplantae > Streptophyta > Magnoliopsida > Poales > Poaceae > Avena > Avena atlantica. The sequence continues at coordinate 434,364,035 of OU342733.1, read as the reverse complement.
CTCTGATCAATAACCAATAGAGGAATCTGGAAATTCATATGGCTCCCACATATTTCTACGATTACTTTGCGATCGAATGAACCACTTGCATACGATACCAATTTCCCTTTGTCTCACAATAGTTTACTTATCCGAGGTTTTGATCGTCGGTATCTCTGCATACCCAGTTCAACCTCGTTATCGAAGAGTACTCTTTTCTCGTTCCCGTGATATGTGATCCCTTGTGAGCCAGTCACGTGCTTGCAAGCTAATTGGATGACATTCCACCGAGAGGGCCCAGAGTATATCTATCTGTCATATGGATGGACAAATCCCACTCTTGATCCATGTGCCTCAACCCATACTTTCCGAACACTCAATGCCACCTTTGTAGCCACCCAGTTACGGTGTGGTGTTTGATATCATCAAAGCATCCTTCCGGTGATGGTGATTAACATGATCTCATGGTCGAAGGAATTAGGTTACTATGTATCAGAAAGCTTATAGCAAACGAACTATTGAAATGACTTGATCTTAATGCTACGCTTATCTATAGAAGTATGTCCATCATAGCATTCTCCTAATGATATGATCTTGTTATTAATAACATCTCAATGTTCATGATCGAGAAACCATGATCATCTATTAATCAACAAGCTAGTATTATAAAGAGACTTTACCAGGGACTCTAATTTAGTTTACAAATCACACAAGTATTAATGTTTCCGGTTAATACTATTATAGCATGAATGTAAACATTTATCATAAACACAAAGATATAATAATAACCACTTTTATTATTGCCTCTAGGGCATATCTCCAACAACCTCTACTACCATTAGCACTTTTCTTTTTGAGCTACTTCATTGTGATGTATGGACCTCTCCAATACCTAGTTTTTTTGGTTATAAATATTATCTTGTGACCTTGGATGATTATTCTCATTATATTTGGACTTTTCCTATTCGTGATAAATATTATGTGCATGTAATTTTTACCAATTTTCGACAATATGTTCTTACCCACTTTGGCTTGCCTATTAGATTTATTCAATGTGTTAATGGTCGTGAATTTGATAACACTCAAAACCGTAACTTCTTTCTCTCTCAAGGAATTCTTCTCCATTTTTTATGTACTTATACTTCTTCCCAAAACGGTAAAGCGGAACGTTCTCTTCGTTCCATTAACGACATTCTATGCACATTACTTTGCAAGCTTCTCTTCATTCTCACTTTTGGGCTGAAGCCTTCGCACCGCCATGCTACTTATAAACATTCGACCAACCAAAACCTGCCCTCTTTACTTGCCTTTTCAATCTCTTTTTATTTCTCACCCCGGCTACTCTTTTTTGCGTGTTTTTGGATGTCTATGTTTTCCCAACACTGCCTCTACTGCCTCCAACAAACTAGCACCACGCTCAGTACCTTACATTCACCTTGGTCTTTCTAATGATCACAAATGATATCATTTCTTTGATCCATCTTCTGGTCATGTTCTTGTGTCTCTCCATGTCACATTCGATTAAAATACTTTTCCTTACGCTGCCACCCAAACCACCCAACAAACCCAATGAACCAACCCCATCAACAAAACCTCTTCCTTAGTTCATCCTGCAGCCATCTCTATCTAGGGGGCTGGAATTATAACTCAAAACTCGTGAGTTAAACGAGTAGCTCGTGACTTGGCTCGACTCGACTCGTACTTGATGTCTAATGAGTCGAGCCGAGTTTTAGATTTGAGCTTGTTTGTTTATCCAAGCTAAATGAGCTACTCGTTTAGCTCGTTAAACTCTTTTAAATACACAATTTGAAAACTTTCATAAATGTTTGTCAAACTACTAATGATTCTTGCACCTACAATGGTGTAGAGATACTATATTTCCATTGATCTTTCCTTTGTGAAGTATTATGTTTATTCTAATTCTAAATTATTAGAAAAAATTACACGTTTTCCTAATATATGTGCATGCTCACAACTTAGAATGACATAAACCTTAGAATGACATAAACGAGGCTCGCGAGTTTACTGAGTCAAGCCGAGTTTCAAATTTGAGCTCGTTGTTTAAACGAGCCGAGCCGAGCTAGCTTGTTAGTTGAACGAGCTTTAGCGAGTCGAGCCGAGCTGGCACGGCTCGGCTCGAATTCTAGCCCTATCTCTATCGCGGCAGAATTTTGCCATGTTTCTTTGCCGCGACAACCTTTTCCCCCGATTTTCTGCCACGGCAGCCCTCCGTCGCACCCCAGTCTCCTGCTGTGGCAGATTTTTCTACCGATTAACTGTCACGGTAGCCCGCCGCAACCCACACTCCTGCCGCGATTGATTTTAGCGCCACTTCTCTGCCGCGGCAGACCCCCAAGCAAATCACTCCTTCCTACTCCGAGTCAACCACCAAAACACCCACCCCTACCATCGAGACCTCTTCCACACAACCTCTACCACTCAATGTTGTACCTATTCAATCACCTACAAATGATCATGTCATGTGCACTAGTGGCAAACGATGATTTCTTCTACCTACTAAATGCCTAAATCTCACAGCAACTGCCACAATTTCCCCTATACCCACATCATATAAATATGCTCTTCTTAATCTTCTTTGGCTTTCAGCTATGCGTGATGAATTTGATGCTCTTCAGCAAAATAATACATGGACTCTTGTTACAAAACCATCTGGTGTTAATGTTGTTTTAGGCAAATGGGTTTTTGACATAAGTTTCACGTTGACGGTACTCTTGCTCATTACAAAGCTCAATGGGTATGTCATGGTTTTTCTCAGCAACATGGCATTGATTTTGATGAGACTTTTTCTCCCGTTGTCAAATCAAGCACTATTCACGTAGTTCTTAGTCTTGTTGTTTCCTCCTCTTGGCCTATCCACCAACTTGATGTTAAAAATGCTTTTCTTCATGGCACTCTAAATGAAACCGTATATTGTTAGCAACCCTCTTCTTCCAATCTCGTTTGTTTACTCAAAAAATCTCTTTATGGACTCAAACTTGTTCCTGGTTTCAACGTTTTGTCACCTACATTCAAACCATTGGTTTTATTTCCTTCAAATCGGATTCCTCTCTCTTTATTTTTCGATCTTCTGAACACACTGCTTATCTTTTGCTTTATGTTGATGATATAATTCTCACTGCTAGTTCTAATTATTTTCTAAACTATATAATTTCTTCTCTTAATCGTGAATTTTCTATGACTGATCTTGGTTCTCTTCACCATTTTCTTGGAATTAATGTTTCTCGAACTAAGTCCACACTCTTTCTTTTCCAACGTCAATATATTTTAGATTTGCTTTCTCGTTCTGGAATGTCTGATTGTCAACCCTCTCGTACTCCGGTCGACATTGGTGCTAAATTGTCGGCTGATGGTGATCTTGTTTCTGACCCCACTTTATATCGCAACATCACTGGTGCTCTTCAATATGCTGCCCTTACTCGCCCTGATATTTCTTACTCGGTTCAGCAAGCATGTCTTTTTATGCATGATCCTCGCGCTCCTTATCTTGCTCATGTCAAATGCATTCTTCACTATTTAAAAGGCACTCTTGATCATGGTCTTATTCTTAATTCTTCATCTCCAACAAGTTTGACAGTTTATTCTGATGCAGACTGAGCAGGTTGTCTAGATACTCGAAGGTCCACATCCGGATTTTGTGTTTATTTGGGTGATAATCTTGTTTCTTGGTGTTCTAAAAGGCAGGTAACAGTTTCCAGGTCTTCTGCTGAGGCTGAGTATAGGTCGGTTGCTCATGTCGTGGCCGAGGCAGTGTGGCTGCATAAGCTTCTCGTTGAGCTTCATCGACCTCTTGAGCTTGCTACCATTATTTATTGTGATAATATTTCTGCAGTCTACATGGCCTCCAATCTAGTTCAGCATCGTTGCACAAAGCATATTGAGATTGACATACACTTTGTTCGTGAGAAGGTGGCTCTTGGAGAAGTTCGAGTTCTTCATGTTCCTACAAGTGCTCAATTTGCTGATATTTTCACCAAAGGTCTTCCAACTGCAGCGTTCATCGACATACGCTCCAGTCTCAACATCGTTACTCCTGACATTGAGACTACGGGGAGATATTAGAGTATAGGTCGGTTAGGGTTAGGCCCATCTGATTCGGCCTTACTCTCTCTTTGAGTTGTAGTTTATCTCTATTAGTCTTTGGAGGCTAAGTCTTGTAATCTACATAAACAGTCCTTTGAAGCCTCAATTAATACAACTATTAATCTCTCAATATCCCAAAATATCACCCACTAGCATCCCCATACAAAATCAACGCACATCCCTAGAAATTTGTTTGGCACTAGAGGTCCACTCCCTCCACACAGGGCTCTACCGAGAGTGCCGGCAACGGCAGCAGCAAACTCTACGTAGGATTTGGCCGAAGAGGCCAACAGTCATCCTCTCATCACCCCACCTACCCCCTCCATTCATCTCTCCTCTCTCTAGTCCCCACTGCTGCCGCTTTTGTTTGGGGGTTTACTGGTGTGGGAAGTCTCCCCAATTAATATGGCATTGCTACCACCAGTCCTAGTGGAGTGCCCGACAACTTAATACCGGACAACATATAGGGGTCTCCATGGAAATGCACGTAGTGCATGGAGTCCTCCTCTTGAGGAGTCGTGGATGTAGCACCCCGCTGTATCTTCGATCCTACGCGGGTGTTCCCGTTCTGTAATTTAGATGTCGGTGGCCAGTGGCACGTTGCAGGCCAAGTGGATGCATGTGTCGTCAGGGACAACTCACAACGGTTTTACGTGGGAGACATCCTGCCCAATCTACCCTTTGAAACGACTTCTACCTTCGTCGTCAGGGGGAGGGGGCACTCCTCTGTTGGAGGCGGTTGGTTTGGTCGCTCTCTTTGACGTGCGTGAGTGGATTGGTGGTCGGGGCATGTTTGCGGGATTTTCTATGGTGGCCTTCTAGGCTATCTCCCCTAGGACATCGTGGTGGTTTCAGAAATATATGACGCCAAGATGGTGACAAGAAAACCTCCTCATGACCGAGGTAAAAATCCACATATAGCTTTCACTGGCCGCGCCCAGCGGCGACCAACTTACATCGTCTTGTTGAAGTCGTCGTTTTTATGCCGATGTTGTGGCCTTGATTTCAGCGTTTCCTGGCCTCGAAGGATGGATTCGAGAATTGAGCAATTTGACAAAAAAAAGGTTCCGCACAAAATGATCCTCGGTCTGACCTTTTTGCAATACTTGGACGCCATGGTTACATTGCATGACGCCCTAGTGTAGGGCACAATGCTTTGCATGGTTTTAAATAAAATTAAAAACCATATGTAAACCATAAAATAAAATAAAGTATCAGTATGCACATGACTTTTTTTAAGTATGCTTCGGCTCCCAAACTTATGAAACTTAGAACACAAGGATGGTCAGGATTGGCCTATACTCCTTCGGTTTGGAGGGCAAAAAGAGGTATGGGTCAATCCTGAGTATCCTTACGTTTTAAGTTTGGAAGAGGAGGGACACCAAAGCAACTCTTTTTTTCATTAGTGTTTATGTCACATTGCCATAGTTCTACCAGTGCTGTCTATCGCATGTCATCTGTTTGTAAAGATGTTTTGTCCTCTTTGTTTCAGTATCTATTGTGGTGTGCATCCGTGGTTGCAGAGACCAGACCGGGAGGCTCTATCCTTTCTTTTTGAAACAAAATCTAGTCTTGGTATTTTTCCACCCTTGCGAGAATCTCAAAGGAGGTATCGGGTGATCTAGGCAGCACCCTCTCACTTCGGTCCTCGGCTATAGTCGACTTCAATCAAACATTAAAAACCAGGACTCAATGCCAAATTTATATAACGTCGTAATAAAAACAAGTATAGATTATTGCAAGTCAATGAAAGACACGGCCAGTGACATAAGGCATCTTTAATGTGCTCCAAGACCAAGAGGATCCTAACAGGAGATATGCAAAGCTTAGGACTGGTCCTATGCATTTCAGGCAAAGATGCTAGTTCTGGCTAATTAATTAACTCCTAAGCATGAGAATTGAGAACATGCCACAAACTAATAAGGACCATGCCTTTGATTCCTCTTTGACCGATCTCCTGGCCGTCTCTGGTGCTCCAGGCACTCCTGGCAGTTGCAAGTTAACAGTTTGGAATCGGAGGGTACCTAGTTCGTGTTCGTCCTTTACGCCGTCGATGATTCCAAAATCGCACAATGTATAGAGAAGAGGGCAGTGTGCAGGTAAGCTCTCGCTCATTGGGTGTTTCCGAATGCCCTTTCCGTTTCTTTGTCGGGCTACATCTCTAGGGCAATCAGTGCTGCCATAGTTTATTCTTGATGATGCTCATCTGTCGCTTTGCTAAGCAGGTTTAGACGGTCAAAACTGAATGGGGAATTGAAGATTAGCTGCATTTGGGCTCTAATTAAGGAATACACTAGCTTGTACTTGGAGACAGATCAATGGAGAGGTTTGCACGCTAGTCTAGGTCCAGCTAATATTTGAGGGTTTTGCTTTGATGCTCCTTACCTAAAAAGGTTTGTGAATCTTATTAGGCCGAAGGTAATATAGGTAGGAGGAATTAATCTAAAAGGGTACGGCCACGGTCTATTCATCGATATTGATTATTCAACAATGCTAAGCAAAATCACTCATCACTCCCGACAAAGTCGGCTAACAAAAAGTAAAGAACTATTCGGAAAAAAAAGTAAAGAACCTGAAGCCATAAAAAAGTGTATCCACCTCACGATAGTACCTCCATAATTTTACCACAGACCTTATGACATGAGATTGAACGATGAAAAGTACTCCTACACAAAGCCTTCAAGACCGGATCATCACAAAAATTGCAAACGAGCTTAACACAGTACTTATATTCTTTTGGGCTAGATAAAAAGCCGTTTCTTCACATCTTTAATGTTCCTAGGTTTTACCTCTCATGTCATCCATTTTCACGCACCCGATTCCTCTTACTCGCAATTTTGAGGACGTTGTACAATTCATCTTTATGAAATGACACATGGTTCCTTTTTGAAATTGATTCCATCGTTACTCACTTTATTGTTGATAAAAATTATTATTTTGATTCACTTGTTTATTTGACAACATTTCATAGGAATGTCTGACTAATGTTTAAATTTTTATATTAGTGGCCCTCGAAATTCCCCCGCCCCGGGCCCGGAAATCTCAGGACCAGCCCTGCCTCTCGGCTCCAAAACCTGACAAATTACACCTCCTATTATTAGCATATGGTAAATTATCCTCTAAATCGGTCAAAGTGGTTTGCATTGACGTGGAAGTGTTTTGACGTATGTGGATCCTAATCACCACCACATGTAGGTCACATCACAATAATATTGAGATTGATTAATACTACTTCATCCAATCCATATTAAGTGTTGCGGAATTGGATGTATCTAGTCTAGCACTAAAACATGTCTAGATACATCGATCCATTTCAACGACAATTAATATGGATAAGAGGGAATACTATTATTTTTGTTTTATCTACAGCCAAAGAAAATAATTCAAATTATATAAAAGGTAAATATCAACAAAACCAACGGAAGTAGAAAAAACACATGTGCAAATCGATTTTAAATGTTTAAAATAACCGGTAAAATAAAATAAAATGTTTCTCCTCTGCTCATATTCATATACCCAACTGGATTCTCTCTAATGATTTCTCATGAATTTCTTGGGTGTGTGCATGCCCACCCAACTTAACTCTCTTTTCTCTAAAAAAAAAGCTTAACTCTCTCTCTAATGATTTCTCATGAATTTCTTGTGTGCATGCCCGCAGGCGTCTGTGTGAGATTATGTGTGTGCTTCTGTTATTTGGACTATTTTTGTTTTTATACATGCAATATGTTTAAAAACAAAATGTAGTATTTCTCAAAAATAAAATTGTGCTTTTTTCTCGACCATTTGTTTTGTGTGTCCATTTCTAGTTTATTAAGAGCATAAATTCCATCATTGTTCATTAAATTTTCTAGAATATAGAATAAATCTGATTTTCCCACAGTTTTTTAAAACCCCGTTATTCTAAATTTCTCTGACTTATTCATTAATTTTGCAGAACGTTTCCAGATATATGTCGTAATTGGTGATGTGGCAGACATGATGACTAGGATCTGGTATTACTAGCACCTGTTAAGCATGCGATTGTTTTGCTTTCAGAGTTGAAAAATTGAAACGTAGACTTTAGCGAGAGCTAACGGCCCTTGAGTGGTGCAAAAATGACACTTCTCCTCCAGGTTAAGACGGATTTGTTCGGTCTTAACAAGTAGTTTGCCTTGAGATTCGTGCGCTCTTCTAAAAGAGGACAATCGGAGCACGAACATGAATTTCCTTATTTTTCATTTTGGAAAGAACAGATATGGGCACTATTGTGGTGTTCAGAAGCTACCAGCGTCTGGCTCCGCTGGCCGTGTTCGAGAAATCAGTATATTGATTCCATTCCGTGGCATAATAAATGGTTCTTTTAAAGACATGAACAGGCCGGATAGACGGTCTGCCAGTCACACCAAGACGGAAAGCAAAACATTCTGATTCCGTGGCAACCGACGACAGAAATAGCCTGCATCTCTTCTTCCCTGTCTTAAAAAAAACATGTTCGTTCAGAGAATGTAAGCATCACGCTTTCCAAAGCCGGAATGCCCGTGTCTAGGCAGCTCATGACCGCATCTTCCCAGGAAACTGCTAGCTAAGCTAGTGTGTCCAGAACGGGGAAATCATCATCGTGCGAAATCCGCACATCCTGTCAGCAAGGAAAGCCGAGGGGGGGCGAAGGGCAGTGTACTGCATTGCTGAGAGAGTGACCGGCACCATTGTTCAGCATTACAATTCACAAGCGTCGGAACCTTCGGGTCGAGCGGCAGCACACAACAAAATCTCGGTGGCATCCTAGATCAGCATTGCAGTCACCAGCACTAACATTTGCACGAGACAAGAACGGGGCACGCGATAGTTACAGCAAGAATGTTTTGTTTCGATTTTTTCAGGTACCACGTGGAAACCAACAGCAGGGCCCAAGCTTTGTGGAACAAGAACGATCGCAAAGTGAAAGCAGCCACACTACTAACTGTCTTAACTAGGAACACGCATAGAACAAGCTGAGAAAGTGGGACGTCCTCTTCCTTCTCGTTTTTTTCCCTTCTACTAATAAAGGCTAAATTAAGCTGATGCATGCACTAAGGTTGGGGCATAAGAAGGTCAGCGACGCCGCTCTGACCGCTGCACGGCGGCTCGCTCGGTGCTCCTCGCACCACGCAGCACCAGCCAGAGTCAGGTGCCCGAGCACATGTCCGCGAGGCTGGCCCACAGCTGCTCTTCTTCGTCGGCAGCGATAACGTCGAAACCGACGCTCTGCTGCAGCGGCTGCTGCCCATTGGCTGCCACCGCCGTCGCCCACCACCACCACTTGCTGCTGTCGTCAAACACCATGCTGTCCCCGCCAGCTTCCCCGCACTGGCTCCGGCTGTCGTAGCAGCTGCCGCCGCCAAGGTCGTTGTACGAGCTGTACAACTCGTAGCTGATGCCCGACGCCTCCGTCTCGAGGTCGGTGGCGGCGTCGCCCTCACCCTCCTCCGTCTCGACGTTCCGTGCGAAGCGGCCCTGCACCCTCGGCCTGCTATCTGCCAGAGTCTTCCTGCACGCGTACTGCAAGGCATGCAGCAAAGAAGCCCGGTGATAAACTGGAATTTAAGGCGAGAGAACCAGCTGAATGCATTTGCAAGATCGTGTCAGGTATGTCAATACAGTACGTACGGTGATCTTCTTGTGGAAGTTCCTCTGCAGGCGCTTGCTGCGGTACCTCTCGATCCTCTCCTTCCGCTCTTCCGCGCTGTAACGCCCCACCTTCTCTGAAAACGGCTCGCCCGCTGCTTCCTGGCTGCTGCAGTTGTCGCCTGGAAGAAATCGCGGCGGTATTGGCGGCGGCGGTAGAGAAACATTGTTCCCCTGTTTCGCATCAACGCATGTGAGAGAAAAAAGGTTAACAGCTGTTCAGCGGTACGAACCGCAGTGCGTGCGAGCTTGAGGATGATTGTCGCATTACCTGCAGGTCGCCGGTGCTGAGGACACGCCGCACGGTACCAGGGCCACTGCTGAATTCTAACAAGTCGCCGGAGGACGAGGAAGGGGAGGAAGACACTGGGGGAAGGAGGGGCAACTGGAATGCCGGAGGAGACATGCAGGAGAAGGCGGCATTACTGTTGACAGGATCAGGAAATTGTGGTGGGTAAAGAGGGAAGGAGTGTGAACTGGTGCCCTGCTTGTTGGTATAGTAGGAATGGAGGGAAGAGGCATAGGGTGGTGGCGCTGAAGCAGCAAAGCCAAGCGGAGGAAACAAACCACCGTTGTCGTGGAACAAGCCGTTGCCACGGGGAATTTCAGTTGGAGCCGTTTGCAGATCACTAGAGAAGCTCACTGCATGGTTCATGGAGAGGTCACTGTAGGTGGGCACGGACGAGGAAGAAGGGTTGAACATGGCTCTTGGATATGAATACCTTCGCATTGGTGTGTGTGTGTGTGTGTGTGTGTGTGTGTGTGTTTGGCGGTAAGTGCAAGTGAAGGGGTTTGCTATAAAAAGAGACCATTTGATGAGCATAGTGTATATACTATACATCATAGTTGGTAGGGCGGCTAGGCCACTACTTTTAACAAGGTAGACATTTCCTAATTGATATAGCTCAGTAAGGTCACTACAGGCAACAGTAAACATATTATGCAAGGATACAGGGTGATGAGCTGTGTGACAAGGCAAATAGATCCTACAAAGTTGGGCCCCTTTCTGTCCAGCCAAGCCATTGGAAATGGGATTCTTTACCTTGAATGCAAAAGAAATTCAAAATATGCCTTCATTTGGTAGAAGATAAAAAGTATGCTCAACATAAGAGTTTAGGAGATGAACACGTGTCAGACACATCACTAAAGAATATGCTCCAACCAGTCATAAATGCATTAATAAACATGAGGAGATTGATGCCATTGACCCATCAAATTAGACATCAAGAACACAAAAAAAAAACTGCACCTTACTGGCGATATTTACATATGCATATTTTTAAGAACTAGTTTTTGAGAAAATATAACCACATCACAACCAGGCGTTAAGAAGCTCCTAACATATTTTTAAGAAACCTGCTAAAAGATCACAGTACAAGGGGAAACTTGCGTTTTAAGGATATGGAAACTATCTTCTGCACTGCAGTTCTGAATTTTCTTTTGGATTTACTAATGAAGTTATATACAAATGCATTGAGACCAGTGACTGAAAATGGAGTAGAAAAAAGCGAATGTATAGATCACATCTACAAGTGTAAATGAAATTCACTTACTAAGATAACAGGACTAGTAACTAGCATATTGAGCAGGAATACAAAGGTGTAGAAGATAAAACAAACTGTAGTGATGCTTGCTAGAACAAAAGCCAGACCCTTCTTTCTTAACTTCAAGAGCATTCATCATTAACTAGAGTCTAGAGATTGCCAGGTATGCCTTATCTTCGATTTTGTACAATGAGTTCTGAGCTCTGTACCAACTAGCAAGCATAAAAGCAACCCATGACAAACTAAAAAGTGGTGCTTGTGGTAGATAACCTGTTAATACTTCATAGAACATAATAAAGATACATGCCATTTTCATGTTTAGCATAGAGATATCCATGTTTTAGGTTTGACTACAAAATAGTAGAAAATGGGAACCCACCACTTCGGCAAACAGAAAGAGCTTTGAGGAAGCCTGTGAACTGACTAGGAAAGAACTGCTCAGTTCCATTATAAAGCAAACTGTGCATTGTAAACTGAAAACAGTGAGTATATAATGGATATAATAGGTCTAGTCATATCAAATAATTGACACTTCACTGCCCACTTTTTGTTTTCTAAAAAAATACTAAAATGTTTAGACATAAAGGAATTTACAAGGTACATTATTAATTTCATGTAATGTGCCATCTAAAGCACTGATATGAACCATACCTGATCAAATCCATCCGAGCCAAGTTTCTGACACCATCCTCTCATGATTCAATGAAGCCAACATGCATTATCTTTCCTGCTAAAGAAATAGCAAAGCACTCAAACTAATGCTAAACTGTTAAGAGGATAAAGCATGCAATATGACAAACAACTGTAGTAAACAGCACCATCTTCTGGATAAAAGGAAACAGAAGAAAGTAGTACAATTTTAGTTTTACAAGTAACTTAGCCTTCTTTATGCTTTTTTGGATGTCAATAGATCATAACATATGGAAATAAACACTGAATGTGGACATGAACCACACACAATTAAGTCAACACACATTTGTGTAGCAATTTGCCATTCTATTGACAACCTACACAGAAGAAAGGCATTGTCAAATGAGAGGATGCATGCTTCTCAGATTGCATAATTGCATAGCCTGAAGGATCAATTCAATAACTGCTGAACAGATCACCAGAAGAAAAAAAAAGGATACTGCACAAGAAAATTCAAAGAAGTTTTGGTTTTGCTCGAATTAATTTTATAGGTTATAGTTTTCTCCCAACAAACTATGCCCAGAAGGTATTAAATGTTAGGATATGATCACAGCTACAGGTTTAAGTTTCCCCCAGTAGGTCAACTGGAAAGACAGCTGCACTACCACAGAATAGGCAGGGTTCACCAACTTGACCCCAGTTTGGCAATTAAAAGGCAAGGACAGTTTCTTCCAGTAACAGGACAGTAGTATTGTGAACAAATCTCACATCCTATTTTCCACTAAATTTAATTCTGACAGCAAGGTCCGTGCAGAAGTAAATTGAATATATAAACCAAACTTGAGTCAAGTGACACAGGGTCCTTTACATTTAAAGCCTAATAAAAACATACATAGCACAAGTCAACTGACAGCTAAAAGAAACATATAGCTGATAATCCAATCATTCTCGTCTACGATCATTCTTCGAGCCACCATAGTGCTTATGCATCCCAGGACCCATGCATGAAAAGAGTGATGGTTTCTTTGGCTTCACGCCAAACAGGAAAGTTCTAAGAGGAATCACAGCTTTTGTTGACAAGGCTCGGAAGTTCTGTTGAGCTCGGTTGCTTCTTGCTATAGATAGCTCAAGATTCTCCCGGAGCTTCAGAAGTACCCTCCCAACCTCCACTTGGAGACCTCTTACGTGGTCGAGCCCAGCTTCTAGCTCTTTAGCAACTTTATTATTCTCTTGTTTCATATTAAGCACCTCTCCTTGGAATTTCGCAGCTTCCAAAAGGGTGAAGTGATCATCATCACTTCTATCCAGAACTGTGATCTTTGATATATCTTCTTGAATGCTGCACAGAGAAGAAAACTTGTTCTCCACCTCTCCTTTTAACAGCACATTCTTTTCCATCCAAACTTGAAGATCTGTATTCAAATCCCGAAATTTCTTTTCTAAAACAGCTGACTCTAGCTTTGCTACTTGATGATTAGTAGGGATTCCACCAGCAGCCCCCTGTTCCTGAGCATCAGTCAATTTAACCATCTCGGCTTTTAGCTTGTCAAATACTGTTTGGAAATGCCGTATTTGATGGTACGATGTGCTAAACCTCAACCAGAAGTCCATGTTCTGCTCCAACACCTTGTCAATCTCCGCTCTAAATTTTTCCTCCCCAACTGAACACGCAAGTGGTTCTTCAACTTGGCATTGCTTAACATATTCATCTATGTCAGCAGCAATCTTGGATGTTTCTTCAGTTGTAGGAGTGGTGGTTATTTTGGATGTTTCTTCAGACTTCTCCATGCACTCAGAAGCGTTCATCTTCCTCTGCAAAGAACTTAGCATGCGCCTAAGAGAGTGAATCTCCTCATCTTTCGTTGTATTGGAGCTCTTCAGTTCATTTAGCTCTGACATTGCCTCAGTATGATAGTTCTGGTTTTTCTTTTCAATTTCCGAAAGCTGTTGCTCTGTATCTTTGTAGCTCTGAAGGACAGATGCGTAATCTTCTGATAAAATATTATCCTCACCTTCAGATCCATTTGGAACAAGTCGCTCCAGAACCATAGGACCCTCCGGGCCCTTTCTGGATGAATCCCTAACATGCTCTGGAGAATGCAATGTTTCAACGAACTCAGCAAGTTCGCTGCAGGCTTCAGCCAATTCTTTCGAAATATTCCCTGCGCCATCTTGTATGGACCTACCAATTTGTTGGACATTTTGCAGCACCCCTTCAACTTGCTTCAATCTGTCTGCTAACTTACTGGAATCAGCAATCAAAACCACCTTTTCTTCCTCCAAGGCATGCAGACGCTTGTGGAAGTCATCTATCTCAGACTTCATTCTATTGATCTGAGCATTCTGCGAAGTAGTAGCAAGCTCCAGGTTGACTACCTTCTCCACAAGTCGATCAACCTTTTCCGCTAATTCTGCCACTGATGCCTCTGGGTGCAATTCAATTAGTTTTTTAACTTGTTGACATATTTCCTGCAGGTCAAGCTTAACCTCATTCCGAACCGAAACATCACCATCCATAGGCGGCAGTACCTGTGTAAGTCCTGTGTCAAGGTGATCAGGCCCTTCATTTTGCGTCTGAGGCTGCCCGCACTCATTCTTAAATGTTTTCAGTTTCTCCTTTGCCTCGCCGAATCTTTGAAATTCAGCCCTCGCTTCGTCATATGATCTCTTTTGCTGGTCCTTCAAGTTAACCAATGTATGCTCACAAGACAGAATGGCTCGCGCAGCCATCAGTGCCCGGGCATCGTTATCTTCAATGCCTGAGACAGTGCTAAAGGTATCTTGCAAGGAGCAAACTTCATCCTGTAACCCGGCCACGTGCCGCTCAATGTCTAGATACTTGCCCAGCGCACTGTCATAAGAGGTCTTCAAGAACTCCTTCTCGGTCTGCAGCAGCAGGATTTGCTTCTGCAGCTTGTCGATCTCTTCCAGCGCCTTGTCCTTGTTCATGTGGGACGCGACTCTCCGGTGTGTCTGGGTCCTCTTCTGAGCCTGACTGGGTCCCCGGCTTGTGACACGTGAGCCCATGGGCAAACCTTCCAGCGCAGGGAATTTGTGGTTGATGAGATCGATGCTGGTGATTGCCTTAGGGAGTCCCTCGCCATCGCCCTCTTGCATGGCGAACTGGACATGGTCCGGGAAGACGGTGGCAATGGTGTGGTTGGCCTTGTGAAGCTCGCTGGATATCCTGTCATACCGGTCGGCCAGCGCCTGGTAGGATTTAAACATCTCCTCGACGTTGCTGATGAGCTCCGGGCGGCTCCTGAAGTAGAGCTCCGCCTTCTTGCCGAAGGAGTCGGCGTCCGCCCCGATGAGCTTGATCATGAGCTTCACCCTGTCCTCCATATCTGCACGCACGATGCAGATGCGGCATTGTCACAACCACAATCACAAAAAACCGCAATGCAATTCGCAAGTTTGCTATGCTAGAGCAGGAGATGGTGAATGGATGTCGTGCGGCGCGTACCCTGGAGGGTGGCGTCGAGCCATTTTGACTGGCTGGTGCGGATGTGGGACGCCCACCACCAGGAGTAGGCGTTGCTCGCCGCGCGCTGCAGCATGGCCGGTCGGGTTCACGCCGCGCGGCGGCCGTCCCTCTCGCTTTGCCCCTCCCCTTTCCTTCTCCGCGTCGTCGGCCGCGCGCCCTCGGTGCCGTGGGGGGCGTGTGCTTCTGCGCCGCGACGGGAGGGTGGCGGCGATAGCGCGATGCGGTTTGCGGTGCGCCCGTGCAGCGGGGGTCGTAGCCGCCGGAGGAGGAGGAGAGGAGAGGGGAGGTTGGTCCGTGGTGGGGAGTGGCATGGCGAAATAGGACAAAGGGGGGGGGCTTGTTTTCGTGCGGTTGCCGCGGGGGGTGGGCGGGCGCGAGCGACGCGCGCGGCCGGTGGTGGGAGCGGAAGGCAGCGCGGGTGTGGCGGGGGTAGCCCGGTGGGTTTTTCCTCCATTCGGGCGGCGGGAGGTGGTGGGTGGTGGTGCGGTCGGCTGCCGTAGGGGGAGGAAAAGGAGGGGCTGGCGGCCGCCGGTCTGCTCCGCCGTAGAGGCTGGTAGGAGAGGGCGATAAAGGGCAAAAGGCCCAGTGGACCAGTAAGGCCCAATGTTTTGTGGCCTGATGCTACACTGTTTCTCCACTGCAGCAGTGCAGCTATGGCGAATTTGCTTTTTCAGACTAGTTTTTGCTCTAATCAGGCTATGCCGAAAGAAAGAAGGACATGGTTGGACTTGCTTTAGTTCACTGCCAAAAACATGACAAATGTTACTGAGATGACGATCTGTAACATAACATGACAAATGTTACGGATTTGCTTTAGTTCACTGCTCTAATCAGGCTATGGTATTGCATTGTTTCTCAACTGCTTAACAGTGGTAACCACTGAAAGCACCAGTACAGCAACCAAAGCTGAGAACTGAAACACAGGCGTGGTGCCACTACAGCTCAGCACGGCACTCTCATGTTTATTGCCGTTTTTTTCTCCTTGACGTCCAATCATCCAATGTAATTCGGTTTGGATTTTGGACACAGCTGTGTCCTTGTGTGTTGGTGTATTAGAGGCAGTTCACAGTTGCCCAATGAGCCGTTCGCTGCAGCTCGGCTCAAAACTCGAATACTCATGTAATGTAAAGATAACCAGTGTTTATATATACCCGCAAGAAAAAAACAGTTGTTTATATGGAAACTGCAGCTTGATTAGCTTTTGTCATTCCTCAAAAATAGATTATCTTGTGCCTGTGTATATGGTACAATTTGCTAGCTAGTTGCAAGGATGATATGCACAAATTGCAAGACGCCTCCCGCCTCTGTGTTACATTTCAGAACAAAGATTCACATCAATCTAACCAGTAGAGTTCGCTGTCCTGAATTTCAAAAATAAAAAAGAAAAAATTACTACTCAAAACAGGCTGTCGCCCAATATTAGAGAAGGATGCATAAATTGAGAACTACTTGTCATGGACCGTGTGGGCAACAGTCCCAGGTCACATGGGCCATGGAGAGAAGTGGGCTACGGGCCAAGATATGACAGCAGGACGAGGCGAGCTGCCCGACTTAAAAGGAGATAGAGGGCAACCGGAAGGGGCGTCGACGAACTAGGCCCTGAACTAGAGACCCCTGGCAAGGGCGGACACGGCTCCCTCTCCCCCCTGATCTCTCTCCTCGGCATCCCCTCTTCTCATACCAGATAGTTGAAGCTAGAACTAATCCCAAATCCTCCAAACCTTCCTTGTATGAGTGGTTACATCTAGTGGGATCGTAACAATTTGGTATCAGAGCCATTTCCAAACACCAGATTTTTTTCTCTCTCCATCAATCTGGTCGGTGATTTCCCTCGATTATCCTCACTCGCCACGGGGAAGCCATGGCGATGGAAGATCAGGCAAAGTTGCTGGCGGATCTGACCGCTGTGATCTCCTCCATGAACGCAAAGCTCGACAGACTGCATCCGGTCGTCCTCGAGCTGAACCAGTACCGCCCAGGAGTGGAGCGTGCGGTGGACGCGCAGTCGGCCTCGGCTTCCAAGCCTACATCAGCTGCAGCGGCAACCTCCTGCATCGACCACCTCAACACAAGCCAGGCCATCCCCGTCGACACGAGGTCGTCCGCCATCGCCGAGGAAGGCCTCCAGCCGACGTCCGTTCTGCTGTTGGGGGCCCAATACGACCTTGGCGCCTCGGCTACCACAGGGGCGACAGCAACCTTCGCGGCGACTGCGGTCAACGCCTCCATCACGTCGCCCCCAACAAGGTCGCTGGCGTGTTCCATCTTGTCGTGGGAATAGTCACGGCAGATGCTGCAATCGGCAGCGAGTAGTAGAACGAGGGGCAAGGGCGGCCAGCCATCTGCGGTGCGAGATGAGGGCAAAGACACAGGGTTTTACCCAGGTTCGGCCCCCGGAGGGTAAAGACCTACTCCTGCTAGATTGTATTGTGGAGGTGTTACAATGGGCGAGCTCGGCGGCTAGGCAGCGAGTCGCTTGGGAGTATGAGTGAACGTATCTCTACTCGCCCTATAGGGAGGTTTATATAGGCTCACCTCCCCTAGGGTTTACATATCTCAACCGATTCAGTTAAAGCTTCGGTAGTCGTTTAACCTAATCCGACTGGGCCTATCTACTCGCCTGGGCCTTCAGCTTCCAGTCGCTCGGTTCCTCGCTGGGCTTCAATCCACTCGCCGTTCTGCAGGCCCACTCGCCGGTTCTTGGGCCAGTCGGAAACGTCCTGTTGGGTATACCCCGGTAGGCATATCCCCATCACATCTTGAGCACGGGTACCTCACTCTCTACACCACCATCCACACGCAAGGACGCACGAAAGGTGTTTGTATCAATGTCTGAGCCATTTGGCGAGTCGCAGGATGCTGCTGCTACTGTGAAGAACCACAAGGATGCACACGAGTCTGCAATTTTGCTCACCATTCAACAATTGACCTGGTATGATCAGTTGCTCATTCCCCGAGTTCCATGCTCACTTTCACTGCGTGTCCAGATGGTGGTTCGACAACATAGGAGGATTATTAACTGGGAACCGCGGCCGGCATGGCCACCACCTGTCCAAATAAATTTCAGTGGCTTGTCTTTAGTAGGGCAATTTGCTACAGATTCTACAACATACTGGTCTCATCAGACTCTAGATGGGATTTCGAGTTATGAGCTTCAGAAGGAAAGTGGTGCAATCCTACATATAATTTTCGTCACTGTGTGCCATGTCTCTAGCATACCTACGCAACTGAGTTCGAGAAGTTCATGTCTGAATTTAGTGTGCAGTAGTTTTACAACAAGTTTCCTTAGAACAGATTGTTGGGAGGCATATATCGAATTGAATGGAGACTGCACTTCTTTCTTGTACCTGATTATACAAAAAGCTTGGTTATGTCTGAACCAGCACATCCCACTCACATGTTGGAGAGTTGTGATGTCTAGTACAATTGCCCGGCAGTTATGGTTTGTCCTGACTAGTGTAGTGGGGCACGTGTCCTTCCTTCAGCATGCTACATGTAGAAGAAACCCCATGATATCACTTTGACATGGTTATACCCTACGGGTACATGACTTCAGCATACTTGGTCCGGCCCAAGGAAGGCCCACAGCAGACATACGCTGGCCCATAAAGATTTTCGGATGGCCAAGGCCTATGACGCCTTCGGATCCTTGGAGAGCAAGACTAGCCTAGATAGGAAATTTAAAGGGGTAAAACCCTAAAACTTGTAACCGACTAGGACTATGCCCGAGACCTGCCTAAGTCTATATAAAGGCCAGGAGGGCACGTCCTAGATCCCTCGACTCATACTCTCGCATACGCACCTCACGCCAGATCGAATCTGCGCACCCTATAACCTTCGGTTCCGCCGTAATCAAGAGCAGACAAGCAGGAGTAGGGTTTTCCCTCCGGGGGCCTGAACCTGGCTAAATCTCGTGTCCTCTGGTTGCTTGTCTGTTAACCGTTCCATGATCTCCAGCATCCCCATCTTCTCCAAAACCCAAGTCCATAACAATGGGCATTGACGAGATTAAACCTCGTCAATTGGCGCCGTCTGTGGGAAACGGGGCTGCTGATTGTGCGATCGTGACGGTCCCGACCCGATCGATCTACAACTCCGCGGCGACGGAGAATCACCTCCTCTTCGGCGCTTTCGACTTCACCGCCCACTCGCCGGCCACCATGAAGGATTTCGAGCCCGTAGGCGACGGACTCGAAATTTTGTTCGGGAGCTTCTGCTTCCAGGTGGCAAAAACTGGCACCCTCCGCCTCCCTGAGCGGGTGCCCGTGCCGTCAATCAGGCCCGCCTCATGGGCTCCACACCCCGTGCTACGCACATCACCATCGACAGATGAGTTCTACGACAGCAGCAGCTGCAACTCCGATCTGTGCGATCCACCTTCGGATGAAGGGACCTACGGTTCCGGATCCGAAAGCTGCGGCAGCAGCGGACCGATCTACGAGCGCTACCAGTGCGCCGCGATCATCCAGGAGCAGCAAACGCCTAACCCGCCGCCCAACACGGACCCCAACCCGTAGGACAGAAACGGCGGGAACAGAAGAAGCCAGTCCCCCCCACCCGAAGGGGAAAACAACGGCCACGTCATCCAACTTAGCAAAGAAGGATGGGTCCAGGAACGCCGTGCCGTCGCAGGCGACATAGTCCTACATGTGGACTCCCCACGTGACCTACTGATGGCATACCACTACCTCCTCATTGAGGAGCACAAAAAGCAAGTCAAGATGCAGGAGACGCTCGACAAACGCAAGCAAGCAGCCTCTGAGTCCAGCGCGCGACGAGCTGCGCTCTCCGCCATGGCACCCGGCTCTAGCACGAACGAAAACCAGGGAAACAAGCACCGCTCGCGGGTAGAGAACATGGATCCCAAGGAGTGCCGCGATGTGACCCGAACTCTCCACACATCGTTCATGGATATGGATGCCGACGGCAACATCATCCCGAAGACACCGCAAGCTGCGATCATGGCAGCCACTGCGTATCTCGCGGCCCACCAACCTCCGGAAGGGGACCCGAAAAGAGCCATGCATAAGTCCGCACTCACCGGACTCGGACTCGTCGGAGTTGCGCTCCACGAAGACGCTCCTGCGGAGCCGAAGAAGAAAGCTCCGGCCAGGCGCGACCGGAGCCCCACCCCTTCATCCGAAGAGGAAGAGGAGCACGACCTTCCTCGAAGGAAGAAGAGCTCGCATCGCCATAAACGCGACTACGACGCCAGAGACGCGCTTACACAGCGCAAAATCGACAAAGCGCGAGCCAAACGCGCATGCTCATCCGAGTCCGAGATGGATGAAGATGAAGGAGAACTCTGCGGAGCTCGATGCTTCAGCAGATCTGTTCGGCGAACACAGATGCCACGAAATTTTAAGCTTCCTTCGGATACTCCGAAGTTCAACGGCACGCAAGATCCAAAATCTTGGCTCAGCGACCATCTGTCATCCGTCAAGCTGCACGGCGGTAACAAAGAAACCGCCATGCAATGCCTTCAGCTGCAGCTGACAAGCGCGGCGCGGGTCTGGCTCAGCAGCCTATCATCAGGATCCATCCGAAGTTGGGAGGAGCTAGCTTACAGCTTCATCCGAAATTTCAAGGGCACCAGCAAGAGGCCCGCCTCAATCGAAGAGTTGCGGGCCTGCACTCAGAGAACGGGCGAATCTATTCGCTCGTACATATTACGCTGGTCTACCACCAAGAACTCTGCCGCACATATCTCCGAGGAGAGGGCCATCGACGCCTTCAGAGACGACGTCAAACGTCAAGATTTCAAGGAGGAACTTGGGCGCGTCAAGCCCAAGACACTCGACCACCTCATGGACATCGCCAACAGGTGGGCTGACGGCGAAGATTGCATTCACCGAGCACAATCGGATGAAGAGGACGACTACGGCCGAAGACGGGAACGCCGCAGCAAGAGGAGAACGCGTGTCTACGAGGACCGCGACGGACCCGACATGGTCGCGGCCGGCTACGCCGATCGCCGCAACGACAACAGCCGCAACAGCGGAGGATACCGCGGAGGAAACTTCCGCGACAGCGGACGACCAGCACGGTCGTGGAAACGCCGCGACCGCGACAACGGACCCTCAACATTCGACAAACTTTCGGGTCCATGCACCATCCACTTCTACATCGACAAACAGGATGGCAAAAGGAAAGCCAGCCACATGCTCAAGGACTGCCGCGAGTTCCAGAAACTCAGCGAAAGCATGGTGCGGATGAGGCAACAAGCCCCAATCCCTGCGTTCAGAAACGCACCTGCGCCAGGCGAAGTAGCACACAGAGCTCCTCCGCCGCCGCCTATTGGAGGCCCAAACCAACCAGTCGCACCAGCGCAGAACAACGCCGGGATCGGGTACCCCCCACCGAAAGGAGCACTAAATATGATCCAGAAGGGATGCCCCACGAATAGGGTGCAGAAGAAAATCACCCGACAAATCAACTTGGTCGTGGCAACTCCGCCTGCAATCCCTGAGTACCTCAGCGGATCGGAGTCCTGCATCACATTCACTCGCGCGGATCACCCTTGCCAGATCCCTCGCCCAGGTCATGCTGCCCTGGTGCTGGAGGCGCAGATCGGAGGCTTCGAGATGAGTCGCGTCTTCATGGACGGCGGCAGCGGCATCAACCTAATGTTCGCAAGCACTCTAGCAGCTATGCGGATCCCGCAATGCAGCCTGGAACAATCAGACACAACGTTCCACGACATTGTCCCAGGAAAGGGCATATTCCCCCTGGGCAAAATAGGGCTCGACGTCATCTTCGGGAAGCCGGACAACTTTCGGCAGGAGCGACTCGAATTTGAAGTGGTGGACTCGTCGTCGCAATACCACGCCATCCTGGGGCGTGTAGCATTCGCAAGGTTCCTGGCCATCCCACACTACGCATACCTACTACTCAAGATGCCAGGACCGAGGGGCGTCATCATAGTCCACGGGAGCTTCACCTGATCGGACCAATGCGACAGGGATTTCAACAAAATCTCCCAGTCTTTCGGCATGCAAGACGAGCTTGTAAGGCTCCGTGAGGTGACGGACAATGGGGTACCCCCAGTCACAAGACAGAACGCACCTGACATGTCCTTCGACTCCACCGTCAATACCAAGAAAGTACAAGTACATCCGACGGATGCCTCCAAGACGGCCCTGATCACCAACGACCTCAACTCCGCATAGGAAGGCGCGCTCGTCGAATTCCTCCGTGAGCGCTGGGAAATCTTCGCCTGGTGTCCTGCGAACATGCCAGGAGTTCCCAGGGAATTCGCCGAGCATGCACTCAATGTCTTTCCAGACACCAAGCCACTCAAGCAGTCCATCCGGAGACTATCAGAGCCACGAGCCAAAGCTATCGGCAAGGAAATCAATAGACTGCTCGTTGCAGACTTTATCAGGGAAATCAAGGAAAGCGAGTGGCTGGCAAACACAGTGATGGTCCCAAAAAAGGACACGGACATCCTGCGGATGTGCGTGGATTTCACGTCACTAAACAAGCACTGCCCAAAGGACCATTTCCCTCTTCCTCGGATCGACCAGATCATCGATTCGACTGCAGGTTGCGAGAAACTCTCCTTCCTCGACGCCTACTCAGGCTATAACCAGATTCGACTCAAAGTCGAAGATCAGGAGAAAACGGCGTTTATCACACCGTTCGGAGTATTTTGTTACAACACAATGCCCTTCGGGCTAAAGAACGCGGGTGCCACGTACCAGCGATGCATGCAGGCCTGCCTCAAGGACTAGATTGGTCGCAACGTCCAAGTCTATGTCGACGACATAGTAATAAAAACCAAGGAGGCAAGGACACTTATCGACGATCTCCGCGAGACGTTCGACAACCTTGATCGCTACAGGATCAAGCTCAATCCCGAAAAATGCGCCTTCGGCGTCCCGTCGGGTCAGCTGCTCGGATACTTCATCTCTCAACGAGGGATCGAGGTGAACCCGAAGAAAATCAGAGCCATCATGACGATGGAGAAGCCGAAAAACCTCAAAGGCGTCCAGCAGCTCGCAGGACGAGTAGCGGCGCTAAGCAGGTTCATCAGCCGCATGGGCGAGAAGGCCCTACCATTCTACCAGCTGCTGCGTAAAGCAGACAAATTCGAGTGGACGCCGGAAGCCAACGACGCATTCGAAAGCCTTAAGCGGCTTCTCTCCACCTCGCCTGTCCTGGTCACGCCAAAGGAGCGCGAGCCTCTGCTGCTGTACATAGCAGCCACACACCAGGTGGTCAGCACCGTACTAGTGGTCGAACGACCCGAAGAAGGCAAGACCCACGGGGTCCAGCGCCCAATCTACTACCTCAGCGAAGTACTCACGCCAACAAAACAGAGGTACCCTCACTACCAAAAACTCGCCTACGGCGTGTTCATGACGGCTCGACGACTGAGCCATTACTTCCAAGAGCACCAGGTGATGGTCGTCAACGAGGCACCCCTGAACAGCATCCTGAATAATCCAGAGGCCATAGGACGAGTGGCCCTATGGGGCATCGAGCTGTCACCCCTGGACATCATCTACGAGAAGCGACACGCAATCAAATCTCAAGTCCTTCCGGATTTCCTGGTACATTGGATGGAGCTGCAGCTGCCAGACACCCCAGATATGTCGCAGTCATGGACGATGCACTTTGACGGCTCCAAGCGTGAAGCCGGAGCAGGGGCAGGGGTCATACTGACCTCCCCGCAAGGCGACAAGATGAAGTACGTTCTTCGGATGAAATTCAGAGCCTCCAACAACGAGGCCGAATACGAAGCCCTCATCCATGGCATGAGGATGGCAAAGATATGCGGTGCAACGCGCCTGGTCATCTACGGTGACTCCAACCTCGTCGTCTAGCAGACGATGAATGAGTGTGACGCACACGCCGAAAACATGATCGCGTATCGCGCGCTCTACAACGCACTCGAAGGAGAATTCGACGGCTGCGAGCTTCGGCACGTTGGAAGAGAAAGCAACGAGGAAGCCGATAGACTCGCCAACGTCGGCTCCACTTGCGCAAAGGTGCCACCAGGTGTGTTCCTCGAACAAATCTGCGTGCCATCCATCAAGCGGAAATTCCCCAAGGGATCACCCGAAGAAGCAGAACACTCGGGAGCTACGCTACCCGAAGGACACGAAGGACCCGAAAAACTGGACACAGAGGTAGCCATGGTCAACCTAATGCAGGTCATGGCAGTCGAAGAAACATGGACGCGCCCATACCTCCAGTTCTTGTTAAATGGAGAACTGCCTGACAGCCCGACAGATTCCCGGCGCATATCTCGTCGGTCAAAAGCCTTCACCATCATAAACGGCGAGCTGTACAAGCGCAGTATTACCGGTGTACTACAAAGGTGCGTCACCATCGGCGACGGGAAAGCAATCCTCCAAGACATCCACGAGGGCATCTGCGGCCATCACGCAGGCAGCCGCTCCCTTGTCGTTAAAGCTCTACGAGCAGGATTCTACTGGCCAACGGCCATGAGCGACGCAAAGGACATCGTCCGAAGATGCAACGGATGCCAACGGTTCGCCGACAAACCGCACGCACCTGGGTCCGAGCTCAGACCCATACCCATAGCCTGGCCCTTTGCTCAATGGGGCCTCGACATGATCGGCAAACTGCCAAAATCCTCGAAAGGGGGACACGTCTTCCTCCTGGTTGTAGTCGACAAATTCACCAAGTGGATCGAGGCCATGCCGGTCACCAACCAGAAAGGCAAAACTGCCGTCAAGTTCTTCGAGTCCATCGTCTACAGGTTCGGCGTACCGCATAGCATCATCACCGACAACGGATCGAACTTCATCTCCGAAGAATTCCAGGACTTCTGCGAAGGCCTTGGGATCAACATCACGTACGCCTCAGTGGCACACCCGCAAACGAACGGGCAAGTGGAAAAGGCCAACGGCCTAATCGGCGCCGGCATCAAGAAGCGCCTCATGAGTTCACTCGAACAAAAAGCTGGAAACTGGACGAAAGAGCTACCATCCGTCCTGTGGAGCTTACGAACTACGCCAAACAGCTCCACCGGCTACACACCGTTCTTCATGGTACACGGAGTCGAAGCCGTGCTACAAGCCGAAGTACGCCACCAGGCCCCACGGGTCGTCGCTTTTAGCGAAGCCGAATCCACGATGGCACTCGAAGACGCTGTCGACACACTCGACGAAGCACGGGATATAGCAGCAGCTCGATCAGCGGTGTACCAGCAGAGTCTCCGCAACTACCACAGCCGCCGGCTGCGCCCAAGGTCCTTCGTCGAAGGAGACCTCGTCTTGCGACTCAAGCAAAAGCGACCGAATAAATTCGAGTCACCATGGGAAGGACCCTACGTCATCACCGAAGTCATCCCAGGTGGCGCCTATCGCCTCAAGCACGTGGAGTCTGGAGTCGCATACTCCAACCCATGGAACATTGCGCACCTGCGACGATTCTATCCATAGCTACCTACCCCTTTACTTTCAATAAGGCTTTCATCCAAGGCTATTCAGCCGAACAATGTACCTCCTCCATTACGATATAAATAAAGCTAAGTGTCTTGCCCCAAAAACTTCAGTTCACTCTTTTGCAACTTTACTACATGCTACAAACGCACTCGGGGGCTCCCCCCACCTCACGATTTCATCGACTGAGGATCAAACGTGTACACCTGAGTAGCTGACAACGTCAGGCAAACGAAAAGGACACGTACTCAATAAAAGCACCGCGTGCTCACAACAAACAAACCTATACAACAAAGGGCACAACACGCCCAGCCGAAATATACAAATTTTACATCTATCTCTTTTTTCAGGTTCTACCTATCCTGAAGAATAACCTGAGCACGCTGCTCAAACAAATCTATGACCTGTTCGGCATACTGCCTTACAGCTGCGTAATGCGGACGCATGTCCCACTCACCACCATCAGGGCGAAGAGGTGGCCCAGCGGCCACAGCAGCCAAATCCACGTCAGGCCGGTGCAGCCTCACAAGAGACAAAGCAGCCTTCACTCCTGCGACGAGCTGTTGCCGCACCAACTCCTTGACATTGTTCATGTTCCGAAACTTCGACAGAAGACCCGCAAGGCTTGTCGGTACGGCATCCAAAGGGAACATGACGTGCAACACCGAGGCAAGCAACGTTTGCACTTGGCTAAGCACTCGAGAAACCTGGTGCACACGATCCTGCACCGTCGCCAGAGCTACGGCACGATCACGATCCATCCAGAAGAAGCCGCCAACCTCCATGTCCTGTTGAGTCAAGCAATTGACCCGAACAGCGACACACTCCTTTTCTTCCCTCGGAGCAAGGTTGGCACCTACGATAATCACACAAAATAAGGGTAAGGCCAGCAGGCCCATCCGAAGAACTGAGCTACAGCTCGAACCAAAAGAACAACTTACATTGCAGCTCCTCGGACAGCCAAACCAGCTCCGCCATCAAGTACTCCTCCCTGGCTGCACCACGATCCACCTTGGACTTCCAAACATCGGCATGACCGCGTAACCCGAGCAACTCCCTCTCCAGACTACGCACGCGATCCCGAAAAAAAGTGAGTTGCGAGGAATCATCCAAAGATGGTCGCAGCGACATTGCGGATGGGGTGTCAACAGGGTCAGCACCCGAAGGAACCTATAGCAGCAGAAAAAGAAAGGAACACAGACATTCAGACAAATGATAGAGCACAACTCAGAATAATTCATTAAGGGCCACTACGTGGCACAAGGATGGTGTTTTTCAAGATATTTACAACAAAAGCAGACTACAAACTACCCTACGTCTACAATGCCTAATATGCGGCACCCTGAGTCGCCTCGGAGCCAGATTGCCTAGCTTTGGCCCCGCCCTGCTGCCGCAGTGCATACTCAGACAACAAATCAATGAGCTTGGGCCCATATCGCTTGCAGCGAGCAGAGTAGGCAGCAAAGGCTACCTCGGATCCATCCGCAGTCGTCGGCATCCAAGAGGTGATCTGGGGCAGATCCAGCTCCGCTCCAGCCGCCAAGGCCATCGCCAGCCCGACTGACGCGCCGATGCCCTTCTGCTTGCGCTTGTACGCCGCAGGCGCTTCGGCTGACAAAGCCTCAGCCAGAGCATCCACATCATCGAGGGTTGTGCCCTTAGGGACAAGCTCCTTGTAGAAGCGACCAAGGACCTCTTTTGCCTTGGCAAGGGAGCTGACGACGGTGCTGGAGCGGTCTTCGACCGCCACAGTAGCATCATCTAGAGCACTCCCGTGCTCTAGAGCACCGCGGTCAAACTCGATGCCTGCGGCATCTGAGACAAAAAATAAGAAAGAAGACATGAAGAAAAGCAACACAGAAGAAGACAAGAGGCATAAAGAAACAAGCACAAATCTAGCACTTACCCGAAATAGCCTTGGCAGCAGCCATGAGCTTCGCCGCCACCTCTCTCTCGCGCGCAGCCGCAACAGTGGCCAGCTGCTCCTCACGATCCGCGGCCTCCTGCTGCAGACGCTCTTTTGCTTCGGCTGCCTTAGTCAGCTCTAGCTCAAGGCGTTCCTTCGCACCAACGGCGACCTCGGCCTTCTGCTCCGATTGACCAAGGCTCTTCTTGAGAGCATCGACCTCACGGAGAGAAATGGTATGCTCCTCTGCATTCAAGATAAGCAAGCGTTAAAGAACAGGTCCAGGATAAATAAGAGAGGCATTAAAAGGCAGATAGACACCTTGAAGCTGCCGAAGGTTCGCCTCCAGCGCCAGGCGCTCCTGCACCAGCCGCTTGGCCTCCTGCACAAAAGGCTGAAGAAAAAGAAATAGCAGTAAGAAAAGGGCTTGGGGGCTACGCCCAACACAAAGGAGTAAAAACAAAATTCGCACACAAAGACACTCGGGGGCTCCCCCCGTGACATGAAGCAGAAAAACTTACATGCTCTGATGGTGACTCCGAAGGACCGCCTGCGAAATTCTGAGGCGCAACCACCTGCACCTCCTGCAACGGAGGATCCGGAGCCGCGCCACCCGAAGTCGCCACCGTCTGAGGCGGAGGAGACGCAATTTTCGACTCCCCCATCATCTCCCGCGCACCACCACTGGAGGAATCGTGGGAGGAATGCCTGCATATGAACCAATCAGCACAAGCACAACAATCATGAAGGAAAAAGGACAATAGTACAACAAGAAACTTACGAGCCCAGTGAGCTCAGGTCGAAGACAGGAGGAGTCCTTCGGGCTCTCTTCTCCTCCTTCTTTTCTTCCTTCTTCTCCTTCTTTTTCTCTTCCTTCTTCCGCTTCGCTGGCGGGTGCGGCGCTACAGCCCGCACAGGAATGGCAGGAATGGGAGAAGAAGAACCTCCATGACCGTCACTATGACGCTCAAGGCCCAGAGGGTTTCTGGGAGTCGGAGGAGTCGAGGCATCCGAAGACTCGCTGGAGCTCCGTGACCGTTTTCGCGTATGGTCCTCACTCGACTCGTCGGCATCCTCCGCCGAAGATCGCGCCGACGGCAGCTCGGACACGGAATCAACCACTTCATTATCCGGGGCATTCGGATACCTTTCGGGCAATGGAGGTACCATAACCGGCACTTTGAAGCTCTGCAAAATCAGAAGGAACTTTGTTAGCAAACAAAGGAAATAAATACACAGCCGACAAAAAGCACTACGTGCACAAATCTACACCTGCGGTACGGCCAACGTCGAAGAAAATGGAGGAGTTAGCGACTTCCCCGGGATTTCTTCTCCGGCTTTGAAATTCAACAGCGCGCGATGGGCCCTGTCAAGATCCTCCTCGGACATTTTCTCAGCCGAAACCCTCGTTGGATCACGGCGCCCAGAATAAAGAAACATCGGGTGCGCCCTCGCTTGGAGAGGCTGCACCCAACGCTCAAAAAAAGTCCGGATGATGTCCACGCCGTTCACCTCCTTCTCCGGAATCAGCTGGAGATCCTCCACCCGACGGTAAAGGGCCTCTATCTCCGCCACCTCACCGTCCAAGATTTGGTTTTTCCAAGACCTTTTCCGCTCAATCATTTGGGAGGGGTCAAAGGGAACAAGACCAAAATCTTGCCCGGGCACTACGGAGTCGCGGATATAAAACCATCGCCTCCGCCAGTACTGGACAGATTCAGACATGGAAAAGGAAAAGAAGAGCAGATTGGGACTAAGGGAGATGATGAAACCCCCAATGGGATACACACCATCCGAACCAGATTGCCTCTTCACAGAATAGAGCTTCCGGAAGAGGCCAAAGTGCGGCTCAATGCCAAGCCAGCACTCGCAAAAAGTGATAAAACAAGCAATGTGGAGAAGAGAATTGGGAGACAGATGATGAAGCTGAATCCCATAGAAGAAGAGCAGTCCACGGAGGAAGTCGTGGACTGGAAAAGAAAACCCACGCAAAACAAAGGCGAGAAACATAACCCGATACCCAGATGGGGGACGGGGGATTACCTCATTGCCGGGGAGTTTGACAGCCTCCCTATCCTGCGGGATCAGGCCCCGCTCGCGAAGCTTGCGGAGATCGCTCTCCCGCGTCTCTGATCGCCGCCAGCCGCCATCGGTGACACGGGTAGCGGTGGTGCCCTTCTTTCCTCTGGCGGCGCTGGTCCCAACCGCAGATGACGATTTCTTCGGTTTCCCCATGGATATACGGCGGCGCCGGTGGTGAAAACGCAGAAACAACGACGGAAATGTGGAAGGAAATCCCAGCGCGAAGCAAGAATCGCTAGAGCACAAGGAAGCAGTGAAAACAAGAACTGATGCGGTGAAAACAAACCACAGCTTTCCCCAATGATTATAACAGCGAAAACGACGCACGGCAGCCGTCCATCCAGAAGACCTAACGCCAACGGCAGATCTGACCGTACACGTGTCAACATCACAACGAACCGTCGTTACCACGCCGTCCACTACGCGCGGAAATCGAGGAGACGCCATAATTATCTCCACGCCGTGCGTGACCGGTCAATTCAAAGTCAGCAAGTGGGACCCACGTTCGTCCAGTCAAGTCATCTCTGGCGTAGCAGACGCTTGAGGTCATTTGATCGTCAGCACTGATGTCATCAAAAGCTATACTAGCACCAACTACAATTCTTCGGCTCCACATCTAAGAGTACTCACTCGAATCTTCGATTCGACTAAATACTCGGGGGCTACTCCTATCAGGAGCGCTGGCCGCGCACCCGGAAGATGAATAAAGACAAAGTATTTCTTCGAGTCCTACGTCGAGTCTACGACTCCACTACGGACTCGGGGGCTACTCCCATAGGGAGGATGAATTTAAGCATCCGAAAATTTTCGTGTCCCGCGGACTTAACAACTAAACAATGCCTGAACTAAAGTCTCTGCTCGAGTCTACGACTCGAACAGACACTTGGGGGCTACTCACATAGGGAGCGCTGGTCGCGCACCCTATGAAATCTTCGACTGCGATCTTCCGGATCAGCACGCAAAAACTTTTTTGGCAACTCTGTCCCAACAAAATGCTGAGTGAGCGACAATCTCCTTGGCCACCCGAAGCACCTCCGTGGTGACAAATGTTCGGATGCTGCGTCTGCGACGCAAAGATAAGACCTGCAGATATCATCTGATGGCCTGGCAACGTACACGACTGTGCTCTGCCAGTATGAATCTATGCCAACAGGCGTGATAAAAACTCCCGACGGACGCGTTGGGTATATCAATTAAAAACACTGGAATTCCACTCCTGTAAGTCCTCCGCGGCCTGAGTAGAATTATGCCAGCATAGGTTCCGGGTTTAAGTTAAGGGACTCGAACCTGACGAAGATCATGTTGTTTCGTCCTAAGACAGTTAACTGACCCTGATCCGTCAGGTGAGTCAGGCACATGTATCAACAATCCCTACACACATATATTGTTAACACCTAGTTGCATCCGAAGGATTGAAGAGTCCTCAGCCGAATCTATGATTCGACTGATCACTCGGGGGCTACTGACATGGTTATACCCTACGGGTACATGACTTCAGCATACCTGGTCCAGCCCAAGGAAGGCCCACAGCAGACATATGCTGGCCCATGAAGATTTTCGGGTGGCCAAGGCCCATGACGCCTTCGGATCCTTGGAGAGCAAGACTAGCCTAGATAGGAAATTTAAAGGGGTAAAACCTTAGAACTTGTAACCGACTAGGACTATGTCCGGGACCTGCCTAAGTCTATATAAAGGCCAGGAGGGCACGTCCTAGATCCCTCGACTCATACTCTCGCATACGCACCTCACGCCAGATCGAATCTGCACACCCTGTAACCTTCGGTTCCGTCGTAATCAAGAGCAGACAAGCAGGAGTAGGGTTTTCCCTCCGGGGCCTGAACCTGGGTAAATCTCGTGTCCCCTGGTTGCTTGTCTGTTAACCGTTCCACGATCTCCAGCATCCCCATCTTCTCCAAAACCCAAGTCCATAACAATGGGCATTGACGAGATTAAACCTCGTCACACTTGATTTGGAAGCGGCAAGAAATTGTTTGTGGTATGTCAGGTTTTTATTACGGCATGTTCAAACTGAGAATTGTTTAACATCGCCATGGGATTCGGGACATCAAGTAGATGTCTCATATCATCAGTTCTCTCACGCAAAACAGTATAGTTCTTGGTTGACTGGGTATTTTTTCATGGGTGATCAGAAACAAGATTTTTGTGCATGTTCAACTCTACACCTGTGTCAAAGTGGTTTCTTACCCAGTTTATGTTCAATGGTCATGTGTCAACTACAGCTCGAAGGAAGTTGCAGTCACTGTTTGTACTTGCGGCAGATACCGTGGCCCTTGTTTTGCTGCGATCAGAAGAGACCTTAGCTTATTCAGGTGGAGTTTTGTCCACACGGGAGACTAAAACATGGCAAAAAAATTGGGAGTGTACAAATGTTGCTACTTCCGCCGGCGTCAAATGTTCTTGTTCATCATAGGAGCTTACTAGAGACTAGAAGTCAGTGGAAGGGTGCCCGGAAAGTTTAAGGTGCCGCTCCTAACAAAGTGTTCATTGATATGATTCTGTGTCAGTTACAGTGTTCCAAGAGAATTCTTGCATATCCTGCTTGTATGGGCATGTACCGTTCAAGATTGTCTAGTACAAGTGGAAGTACATTCTGGGAGAGCAAGAAGTGGGAGCTGAATAATGGTGTTCCTTACGTGATGGACCAATACACTGATACGACTGCTGATGGGATAAAAATTGGATATATTTGGGTTGCGGAACAAGTAAGAGAAGGGATGCATTCGTTGGCCTTCGTATCCAAGGAGGAATGTCTTGCTCTCATGGATATCTCCTACAATGCTTCTCAACTAATTATGTGCTGGGAGAGAAGAAGGGAAGCAAGTACCAAAATGCTAGTGCATTCGGCAACCTCGCCGTTGGTGGTAAGCAGCAGGTTCAACAGAGTGAACTGCACTTTCGTCTCTGCCCCATGGGATACAGGTGATGTTCGGGTTCATGGTGTCATATGTGCAAGACGGCCATGTGTCCCTTCATGCCTGGCGACTGGAATCATGGGTAAGATTGCTTCGTCATATGAGATTGTTCTTACCAAGGAATTGTATGCTCCGTGGGATCCAGGTGGTCACACGCCTAGATCAATCGATGATGGCGGCTTGAGGTCAAGCCGGATGTTAAGGAGGGGAGAATGTCATGGACCGTGTGGGCAACAGTCCTAGGTCGCATGGGCCATGGAGAGAAGTGGGCTACGGGCCAAGGTATGACAGCAGGACGAGGCGAGCTGCCCGACTTAAAAGGAGATAGAGGGCAACTGGAAGGGGCGTCGACGAACTAGGCCCTGAACTGGAGACCCCTGGCAAGGGCGGACACGGCTCCCTCTCCCCCCTGATCTCTCTCCTCGGCATCCCCTCTTCTCATACCAGATAGTTGAAGCTAGAACTAATCCCAAATCCTCCAAACCTTCCTGTATGAGTGGTTACATCTAGTGGGATCGTAACACTACTCCCTCCGTTTCAAAATATAAGATGTTTTAGGTTTGTAAAGGAAATATATCTAGACTTGTTTAGTGTTTAGATTCGCTTCAAACTTGAGTGAACCTAGATACTAAAAGAAGTCTAGATACATTTGCTTCACAAAACTAAAACATCTTATATTTTGAAACAGAGGGAGTACCTTGATAGCAGAATTATTATCCGGATTTCAGAGAATCTTCTCCACTTCAGAATTTTACACCCTAGTAACTCATCAGAGAACTAAACCGGGCCAACACAGAATGGTAAGTCTGGGTTGCTGCTGTTGCACATAACCAACAAACAAGATTAGAGAAGGTGACACCTTCGTTGGACTGAAACTTGAAACGTCACAGCCGAACTCAATTGCTCAACTCACTGCAAGAACCACCACATCAGATGTTTCATCTAAGATAAATGCAGCTAACAGCGATGAAGTACTGGCCAGAATAACAACCCAGCCATTACAAACCAATGTCACTGCATAACTGTGCAAACAGGTTCTGAACTTTAGAAACACGAGGTCAAAGCAAATGTCACGAGAACAGATCATCAAGTTTAGCTACCAAAACAAGAGCCACAGAGTTTTTCTCGACCTATATCTCTAAGCAAAAAATTAAGAATTCTCATGTCGACTTGTCCGAGGCAGTGACACTTCTGAAGAGGTGAACTGTAAGGCAACAGTCAGTAGACCTGCTCTGGCCACAGCAGCGTGAAATCCGGGTATCGCGGTCCGCCGTTAGCTGAATTAACAGAAACAGTGAAGTAGTATTAGCAGCAAACAGCGAAGCAGTTAGGTATCATGTCACATGAACTGCAACCATTGCAGAAGATCACTAAGCCCATATTGCTAAAACAAGCCAACTGCAAGATCTACAAGACAGCTGATGTATAAAACCTAAAAATAACGTAATGTGTGGGAACTAGCTAGCCTTCATGTAGTGCTGCATTCGATTTTGCTCACATTTATTCAGAACAATTACAATGGGCTAAATCATGTATGAATCAGTACTTCTTTATGAAGCTGAACTGAGATGAGTGGACTGATTTGGGTTTTCAAGTTCCAAAGTTTTTCACTAGCAGCAAACAGCATATTAAATTGATGAAATGAATGATCTGCACCAAGGACATTAATTTCAAAATAAATAATTTCCATATCAAGGTGGAGTATGAACATATGACTTGCGAAACGATTATTTTCCCCAACAACCAACTAGCTTTAGACAACTTTCTAGCATTTGCACACCGACTGATAAATCCAACAGGCACAATGTAAATACTCCATATTGTTTCCATTCAGCTACTTTTACTTATATCTGCAAGACAAACAGTTCATACAATTCCCATGTCCTAACTGAAGCAAATTAGCGACAGGTTCAGTAAAGTGTTTTTCAGACTACAGTAGTGATGCTACCATTTCGAATAATCTGATATAGGACTACGTACAGCGGTTTCAGTATAAGCTTTCCAGGAACAGGCAGATAAGCACTCCATTAAAACAAACACCAAAAGATCATGGACACGCGGCAAATAGTATCTGCCAGTTCCAGTGCATATCACGGTCGTTCACCTGGCGTGTCGGCCGTGATTACGAGGGTCTGTGTGCTGCGGGGTAGGTTGACGGCGAGTGGGGTAAGCCGCCCGTATCTGCCCGCTCGGAAGTACATGACGAGGTTGTCGGCGACGTCCTCTTTCATGCCAAGCCGGATGGCCAGCTTCTTCCTCAGGCGGAACGCGGACCTTCCCTTGAAAGGGAACGAGAAGTCCTCGCTGTAGAACACATCTCCGTTCCCCCTGAACATCATCATCCGCGAGGACCGCGACGACGGAAGCAGCATGGAGAGGTGGAGCTGCGTTGAGTTGCGATTTGCAGAGAACCATTGGTTATATTCAGGAGATCAAAGAAGCAAGGTACTTAGCTGAATTTTATGATCGAAAACACAAATACGAAGCGCATGAAGTCAAGAAACTGGGGCGGCAACCAAGAACTGCTCGCCGAGAACAGAAGCAAGGATTGCTCCCAGTCCAAGGCGAATGAATTTAGCACAGTTTGCAATCTCCGCGGTTAAATTCCGATGCAGATTAACGAAATTCTTGAACCCAGTTCGCTCAGTCGAACGGTCCCGGCGAATCCCGGCCGAAAGGCAATTCGAGAAGAATCCAGAAGCGGGCATGGCGAACTCACCCCAATCGGACGTGGAAGACGAGGTATGCGCTCCCTGCTGGGGATGGGCTGCACCACCCACTCTAACATGGTGCTGAAGTAGTTGAAGCTTTCGACGCTGACTTCGTTGGCGCTCAAGGGGTTGTACCTCCCGTTGGCACGGAGGTAGCCGTAGACGTCGTCCTCGCCGTCGGGGCGGAGGCGGAGCATGATATCAGGCACGGCCCCGCTCCTGAGGGGCTCCCACCTGATGGCCACATCTTCAAGATGGTCGTAGTTTCGCAGCGCGACGCTGAGGCCGCAGCAGCCGAGCGGCGCCGGGGCGTCGGTGGCGGAGAGGTAGCCGCCGTAGGCGGCGCTGTGGAGGAGCACCTGCTGGTGGTTCCCGTAGTAGAGGTGCACCACCCACGCGGCCTTCATGGA
Organism: Avena atlantica; assembly: GCA_910589765.1. Classification (NCBI taxonomy): domain Eukaryota; kingdom Viridiplantae; phylum Streptophyta; class Magnoliopsida; order Poales; family Poaceae; genus Avena; species Avena atlantica. Next base: position 434,328,194 of record OU342733.1, on the reverse strand, counting down.
CATGCGACGACTGCTGAGGGAGACGCCATACCCGTCCTTGTCGGCGCGGAGGTAGGTGCCGTGCGCGCGGCTCCGCAGCCACACGTGCTGATGGTCCTGGAACTGATCCATCGATCGCCGCCGGCGCGGCTGGACCGCCGACGAGCAGAGGCGGTGGAGGGAGAAACGGAGAGATCAGGGAGAGGTGGGTGGCAAAGGCGGGGATGATGGGTTCTTCGCTCCGTCGAGGGGGAGAAGAGGAGGCGAGGCGAGGCGAGCGATGTTGGTTGAGACGGTTACCTTCGGGCGCCAAGGGGAGGAGTATTTCAAGGTGCCTGACACGCCATCGCCGTGCCGGGCTTTGGGCACCATGTTGGCCTGCGGGCTCTTTTGTCGGCCCAGCCCGGCCCGCCGGGCCCAAACCCTCACGAGCGCGAGGTTTCTCTTCGTCCCCGAGCCTTTTCTGCTCCCTGCGCTGGCGGCGTCGGCCAGGGCCGGCTGCGCCAACCTTCCCTTCCCCGGCGAGCCTCTCCCTCCGATCTGCCTCGGCGCGACGGCGCGACGACGAAACTGCCGGTGGCATTGCTCCCTCTTCTTGCCCGGCTGCCCCGGCGCGGGGAACGGACGCCGCCACGCCCGCCCGGCACCAGCGAAGCGAGGCAGCGGGACGACACCGAGGAACGAGCGAACCACCATCATCAGATCCAGCGAGGGTGTGCGCGTGCGTGCGTGCTCTCGCTCCGTTTTGCTTGCTCGCTAGTGGGTTCTCGCAGGATGCGGCTTGGTTCTGGAATTGTTCTAAAACTGGGACATGGTGCGCTGCATCTGAACTTGTCGTGGCCGAACTCGGCTCGACCTCAACCAGCAATTTGGAGTGCAGACTGGCCATGTCTCTCCTTGCAATTTGGAGTGCAGACTCCTTTGATGTTTCCTCTACTCCGTACACCCTCCATTGAGGCATCGATCATAATTAGCTCAGAGTTCGTTCAGAATCTTACAGCATCTCCAATGCCCTAAAACGCGTACGCGCTGTAAAAAACGTTAGTTTAGCGTGTCGGCATCAAAATATATCGATCCAATAGACACGCGCGGTAATAGAGCGCGCTAATTTTTTCCCAGCGCGACGCGAAATTGCGGCCCAGCACGCTGGATATTTGGCGCACGCGGCACCGCGCGCGGCACCGCGCGCAGTAAAGGAAAAGAAGAGCGTGCGAAGTCCAACTGCCGCTCTGAAACTTCCACGAGCCGCTCCGTCGCAGCCAAAATCTTCACTCAACTAGCATGTGGCATTGATGGGACTCCAAGTTGTATTTATTTCACTTTTGTGGATTGTTCGATTCATGTAATAAAGACATGCGTTTTTACATGATATTTCATCGAATGTGAGTGCTAGCTAATGATCCAGGAACTAGCATGTTAATCACAGGGACTTATGATCTCTACCAGATGTAAGGTCGCTACAAAAGGACACGAAGCGAAGCACACCGACACTCTTCTTCTTTTTGGTTTTGGAGACGTGTCTTCTTCCACACACACCATTTGCAACTTCTGGGACTTGCAACTTGTAGGTTCCATTAATTACCTAACTCTATTATTGTCGTCTTCACCAAAATTATAATTAAGGGCAACATGCCCTTTCAGGGGTGGTTCCCCTTCTTCTTGGAAGTCAGCATGTGCGTCTTCTCGTTACAGCAGTGGGCTCATGTCTTTTTGCTAGGTCTTCGATGGATCTTGAGGGGGAATTGCTTGGCCGGGGAGAAATCCCTACTTCACGTTGGCGACAGCGACACCTGCGGGTATCGTCCCCTTCTGGCAGGCTCGTCACAGTCGGACCATGTTTTCCTTTCCTTGAGTAACGATGGAAACCCTAGGTCCGGTTACTGGACGAGGCAGCGCTCCCTTCTTGGAGTTGTTTCCTACGTTGCTCAAGGAGTCATCCGAAGTGGCCGCCGGAGTTGGTGTCGGCCACTTCCAAGGCGTGGACTTTTCGGGCACGATGTATGCCGATGTCGACATTTTTCAAGGCGACGCCTTCTTCATGTACGGTCAGATCTTGCCACCCACTCGCCAACTCCTTCTAGGCACATGGGTGGTTGGTATATTGCTCCGAGCTCCTTGGAGTCATGGTTACGCTCCGGAGGGTTGCGACATCAGCTACGACGTGGAACTTTTGTTTTCTGAGTCGTGAATCAAGTGTTGTCGTTGTTTGGGAGTGACATGTGTGTTAGAAATAACGGCCTAAATCATTAGACCCATGTGTGATTTCAGATTTTCCCTAAATCTCAAAGCTCATGTATGTGGAAGCCCATATGTGATTTGACCCAAGTTGGTGGCAGCTCACATGTGTGTGGCAAGAATAGTGGGAGCTAAAGTTTAGTCCCACATGAGAAGTTGAATGAGAGTTGCACCACCTTATAAGGTGGAGTGTTGCGCCACTTTGTAAGTGAGTGACAATAAGAGAGCTACACACGTGCTCCTCCTCCGACATCACACGCGTGCTAGCAACACTGATGGGTATGATAATTTATTTACTGTTTTTTCAGTATTTCAATCACCGTGTTGGTGGATTGATACGAGTGCTAATGTTCATGTGTGTGCTGACATCTCTATGTTCACTTCTTACCAGGTCGCTCGGGATTCATCCATCCTAATGGGGAATGGATCACATGCTTCTGTTCATGGTGTTGGCACGATGGATTTGAAACTTCCGGAAAGATCGTGCAGCTGAGGAACATGCATCATGTCCCTACTATGAACAAGAATCTCGTTAGTGGCTCCCTTCTATGCAGGGATGAGTTTGCGGTTGTGTTAGAGTCCAATAAAGTCATTGTTTCGAAACATGGACAATTTATTGGTAAAGGTTATGAGTTCCGAGGCTTGTCCCGATTTTTACTTTTAGAGTTTTATAACAAATCCGTGAATCATATTTGTGGTGGTGTTAATGATGATACCAGTGTTTGACATTCTCGTTTATGTCACATTAATTTTGATTTGATGTCTCGAATGTCCAGTATGAGTTTAATTCCTAATTTCACTATTGCCAACTGTCCTAAGTGCCATAGTTGTGTGCAATTAAAGCAACCTCGAAAGCCTCACAAGGCTGTCGAGGAGAGAAACTTGGCACCTCTAGAACTCATACATTCTGATCTATGCGATATGAATGGTGTGTTGACAAAAGGTGAAAAGAGATATTTCATGATGATGATAGATGATGCTACTAAATTCTGCTATGTTTACCTGTTGCAAACTAAAGATGAGGCTTTAAACTACTTTAAAATTTATAAGGCTAAAGTTGAAAATCAACTAGAGAGAAAGATCAAGCGTCTTAGGTCGGATCGTGGTGGTGAGTATTTTCCCAAAATATTTGATGCTGTGAGGAACACGGAATTATTCATGAGAGGACGCCTCCCTACTCTCCCCAATCAAACGGGGTTGTCGAGAGGAAAAACCGCACGCTGACTGACTTGGTGAATTCCATGTTAGCCACTGCTGGTTTATCAAAGGCATGGTGGGGGAGGTTTTATTGACTTCATGTCATGTCCTGAATAGAGCTCCTAACAAGAATAAAGAGAAGACCCCTTATGAGGAGTGGGCTGGGAGAAACCATCACTTTCGTATTTGCGCACTTGGGGGTGTTTGGCGAAGGCCAGCATACCGATTCCTAATAAACGCAAGCTTGGAACTAAGACAGTGGATTGTATCTTTCTAGGATATGCTCCAAGGAATGTAGGCTATAAATTTTTAGTGGTTAAATCTGAGGTACCTGATATGCATGTTGATACTATAATGGAATCTCGTGATGCAACATTCTTTGAGAATATATTTCCTATGAAAGATATGCATAGCATTGGTAGAATTTCTTCTGAAATACTTCCTGAATCTAGTGCATCTATTGAGAATTCTGAACAACCACATAAGGAAGTCCTTGAGAAGGATGATGGTGAAGCTCTCACGAGGAGTAAGAGATAGAGGATTGCAAAATCCTTTGGTAATGATTTCATCGTGTACCTTGTGGATGATACTCCCAAATCCATTGCAGAGTCATATGCATCTCCTGATCCAGATGATTGGAAAGAAGCTGTCCAAAATGAAATAGACTCGATTCTTTCTAATGGAACTTGGGAATTATCAGAACGACCCTATGGTTGCAAACCTGTGGGATGTAAGTGGGTGCTCAAGAAGAAGCTAAGGCTTGATGGTACTATTGAGAAGTACAAGGCGCGGCTTGTAGCTAAGGGCTACACACAGAAAGAAGGCGAAGATTACTTTAACACATAGTCACCTGTCGCTAGACTGACCACCATTCGAGTACTACTGTCCCTGGCTTCCTCTTATGGTATTCTCGTTCATCAAATGGACGTGAAGACAGCTTTCCTTAATGGAGAGTTGGAAGAGGAGATCTATATGGATCAGCCGGATGGGTTTGTGGTAAAAGGTGAAGAGACAAAGGTGTGCAAGTTATTAAAATCTTTATATGGCCTGAAACAAGCACCTAAGCAATGGCATGAGAAATTTGACAGAACTCTACTTTCTGCTGGCTTTATCATTAATAAGGCTGATAGGTGTGTTTACTATCGCCATGGTAAAGGCGATAGTGTTATATTTTGTTTGTACGTGGATGACATTCTGATCTTTGGTAAACATGAAAGTGATAAATGAAGTCAAGTCTTTCATGTCAAAGAGCTTTGATTTGAAAGATCTGGGAGAGGCTGATATGATTCTGAACATCAAGCTTATTAAGAACGAGAATGGTATTATTTTAATGCAATCTCATTATGTTGAGAAGGTCTTGATCCGATTTGGCTTTATTGATGGCAAGACTTCTCCAACACCTTATGATCCCAGTATGACATTACGGAAGAATAAGAAGGAACCAACAGATCAGCTGAAATATTCACAAGTTGTTGGTGCTCTCATGTACTTAGAAAGCGCTACAAGACCCGATATCTCTTTTGTTGTGAGCAAGTTGAGTAGGTTCATGTCTAACCCGGGTATTGATCATTGGCATGCACTTGAAAGTGTCATGCGCTATCTATGTGGTACAATGAGCTATGGGATTCACTATTCAGGACACCCTACTATGCTTAAAGAATATAGTGGTTCAAACTGGATCTCTGATGTTGATGAACTCTACTCCACAAGCGGGTATGTGTTTACTCTTGGAGGTGGCACAGTGTCATGGAGATCCCATAGACAGACCATACTGACGAGGTCAACTATGGAAGCAGAGCTTACTACTTTAGACACAACCACTGTTGAGTCAGAATGGCTGCGTGAGCTCTTGATGGACTTGCCTGTGGTTGAGAAACCTGTGCCGGAAATCCTTTTGAATTTTGACATCCAAATTGTTATTGTCCAAGTAAAAATTCTAAGGATAACACAAAGTCATCAAGACATGTGTAGAGACGTTTGAAATCTGTCAGGAAATTGAGAAACTCCGGAGTAATAACTGTTACGTATATTCAAACAGATAAAAACCTAGCAGATCCCTTTACAAAGGGACTATCACGAAATGTGATAGAAAGTGCATCGAGGGAGATGGGGTTGAGACCAATGGATGACACAACTAGTGGTAACCCAATCTATGTGATCGGAGATCTCGTGAATTAGGACCTGCGAAGAACTAGCTAGTGGGTGGACTGAGGAGAATATTTTGTAACCCTCTCTATGTGAAGATGCATAACTCTCATAATCTGTAAGGCAGGTTGGCAACATGCCTTAATGTGTTTATGTTGGCTTTAACTAGAAAAGGTGTTGTCCTACATGGTATTCTTGAAAGAACACACCTATATGAGCTCGATTGTAAATGTCGCAGTCTATGAGATTTGGGTGATCTCTAGTAAACTCGTGAAGAGACCAGGGAGTATGACGCATATGCTCCAATCCGCGGGGTGGGCTACTGGCAGCCAGGTACTAGTTATGATTTTGAGTGAAATCTATTGGCACTAAACTTGCAATTCAAGGTTCGACCATTATTCATGATGGGGATACGCCTACTGGGGTATACTCAGCAGGACGTTTCCGACTGGCCCAAGGACTGGCGAGTGGGCCTGCAGAACGGCGAGTGGACCAAAGCCCAGCGAGGTACCAGGCGACTGGAAGTTGAAGGCCCAGGCGAGTAGATAGGCCCAGTCGGTCTAGGTTATACGATTGCCAAAGTTGTAACCGAATCGGTTGAGATATGTAAACCCTAGGGGAGGTGAGCCTATATAAACCTCCCTAAGGGGTGAGTAGAGACACGTTCCCTCATACCTCAAGCAACTCGCCGCCTAGTCGCCGAGTTCGCCCATTGTAATCACCTCCATAATCCAATCTAGCAGGAGTAGGTCTTTACCCTCCGGGGGGCCGAACCTGGGTAAATCCCTGTGTCTTTGCCCTCATCTCGCACCGCAGATGGCTGGCCGCCCTTGCCCCTCGTTCTACTACTCGCTGCCGATTGCAGCATCTGCCGTGGTCATTCCCACGACAGTGGCGCCCACCGTGGGGCCTGGCCGGTCTGGCCGGTGTTCTGCGGCGAGATCCAATCTGCCCGTCAATGAGACGGTCGCCACCGGCCGCATGATAGCGATCGGCGAGATGCTCCAGATCTTGCCGAGCAGCTACGTCCCGGCGGCACGACCCGTCACGCACAGCATGATCCTGCCGATCGGCACGATCAGCCTCTTCGTCGGCCTCACCGACGTCACCACCTCGGAGGACTCGGCTCGCATCCGCGAGTTGCCACCACGCGATCGGCTCTCCGAGAGCCAGGTCCGCACGATCCACCGCCTCGCCTCCGAGTACAACTCGGCCCACAGCAACGTGGCCGAGAACTCAGCGGCCGCAGAAGATGCGGCCCTCACCGACGACGCCGACTCGGCGACCCCGGCGTCACTCGCCGGATCCATCACCGCGGCCTCCTCCACGGGCTCCATCGCTCAGGTCTCCAACGCGGGAGATTTCGAGGACCCCTCCATCCTCGGGATCTTCGACTTCGACTCCGGGTCGGAAAACTCCGCCGACCTCCACGACGGAACCGGTCGCCACGCCGCGACCTACATGGCCACCGGCGCCGATCCGCCGGAGGATCCTTTCTCCACCCCAATCCCTCCCAACGCCACGGCAACGGAGGTCGAGGAACTCCGCCTGAAATTAGCGGAGGCAGTACGCAAGGAGCAGGCCGAGCGCGAAAAATTTCGCCTCGAGCAAGTGACAGCACAGGAACTGTCACGCTACCACCAGCAGCGGATCAGGTCACGCCTGAACCCCACCGTTCAGGGGCGCGCCCTGAACTTCGACGACGAGAGCGACCCGGCTCGCATAGCCGAGCGCGCGATCTGCGAGAACGCGCCACCAGGAGGAAGCGCTCGGCCCCCGCCAGGATCAACGGCGATGGGCGCCCCACCACCACCCAACCGCACCCCTCCCAGGGACCAGCCGCGCATAGTCGTCTCCTCACGGGAGCGAGACGCGAACGGCCTACCACTGTTCTCCACCCCGATGGACAACCTCGTGGCAGGCCGAGCAGCAGCCGATAGCATCACGGCCACCGGCGACGGCGCCCTGCAAATCCAGTACGTTAGGGCCCTGCTCGCAAAGGCCGTGGAGCAGCAAAAAGCGGGCGCCGACTCGCAAGGGCGAGTATACTCACGCTCCTCAGGAAGCAGGGCGGCCTCAAGCGGCCGCCCAGCGGCGGCAAATACCCTCAATTGCCCGCCGCCAGAGCCACTGCAGCTCCAACGCCGACCCGCGAACGCGGCACTCTCCACCAACGATCCCAGGCCGGCGACCAACTTCGTCGCCGCTAACGGAGAACCCATCGACGCCCTGCACCAACAACATGGCTGAATACGAGGCCCTACTCCACGGCATGAGAGCCGCAAAGGAGATGAGTATCAATCGCCTTCGATGCTACGGAGACTCCGACCTCGTTGCGGGACAGGTCGCCGGCACCTGCGACGCCATCTCCCCTACCATGGCGGCGTATCGCCAAGAGGTGGACAAGTTGGGCGGCCACTTCACCGGCTACTCTGTCGAGTGGATCGACAGGCGGAAAAACGAAGAGGCCGACGCCCTCTCTCGCATCGGGTCGGCTCGACTCGCACCACCCGCCGGCGTGTTCCTCGACACAATCTCCAAACCATCAGTCTCTCCCCCGAGGGAGATAGACATCGGAGTCCCTCTCCAACCAGAGGCAGTCTTGGTCGCACTCATCACCGAGCCCGACGACTGGACCAAGCCCTACATCGCCTACCTGGAGACCGGCACCCTGCCCACAGACGAGACAAGCGCTCGAATGATTGCTCGCCGATGTAAGTCCTACGCCATCATCGACGGCGAGCTACACAAGCGCAGCGTCACCGGCGTGTTCCAACGTTGCGTCCAACCGGCTGAAGGACGCAAAATTCTACACGAAATCCACTCGGGCGACTGCGGCCACCACGCTGCCGCACGCTCCCTGGTCGCCAAGGCTATGCGACACGGCTTCTACTGGCCCACCGCACACGCCGACGCTGTCGATATCGTCCAGCGATGCGCCGGATGCCAGAAGTACGCCAACCAGACGCACGTACCAAGTTCGGCGCTCAAAACAATCCCCATCACCTGGCCATTCGCTGTGTGGGGCATGGACATGGTAGGCCCCTTCAAGAAGGCCCCCTCCGGTTACACCCACCTGCTGGTCGCCGTCGACAAATTCACGAAGTGGGTTGAGGCCAAGCCAGTCCGGAAATGCGACGGGAAGACTGCCACTAAGTTCCTACGCGAGCTCATATACCGCTACGGGTTCCCCAACAGCATCATCACGGACAATGGCACGAACTTTGCCAAGGGAGCAATGGCCGAATTCTGCGAAGAGCACCACATCCGGCTCGACCTCGCGTCAGTAGCACATCCGGAATCCAACGGTCAGGCGGAACGAGCCAACCAAAGCATCCTCCACGGTCTGAAGCCGCGACTCCAAGTACCACTTGAGCGCACCGCTGGATGCTGGGTCGAAGAGCTACCCTCCGTCATCTGGGGAATCCGCACCTCGGTCAACAGGTCGACGGGATTCACCCCCTTCTTCATGGTCTACGGCGCCGAAGCGGTCATGCCCACCGACCTAGAACACGACTCGCCGCGGGTCGTCCACTATACGGAGGCCGCAAACGAGCTGGCCCGCCAAGATGGGCTCGACCAACTCGACGAAGCACGCGACCTCGCCCGATCGCGCACTGCCATTTATCAGCAAGGGCTCCGCCGCTACCACAGCCGACGGGTAAAAACCCGCACCTTCCAGGAAGGCGACCTGGTGTTACGCCTCATCCAGGACAAGAAGGGCATGCACAAGCTTTCCCCTCCGTGGGAAGGCCCGTTCGCTATCGGGCGCGTACTCGGCAACGACGCCTACTACCTCATCGACGTCCGCGGAGACGGCGAACTCGATGTCAAGCGGCCATGGAATGTAAATCTCCTCCGGAAGTTCTACTCCTAGAACCCCACATATGTACTCTCCAGTCGCTATGAAATAAAAGAAACAGTTACCGCAAATTGCGTCTACTCTCCATGCCTTGTGCCACTCGCACTCGTAATAACAGCGTCATGCTAACATGCAGAAGTCAACCTTTGGTACAGCGACTGGCACGGCCAAGTAGTGCGATGTAAGAGCACTGAGTCATCTCAGGTCCTGCGTCGTCCACGAAAAACGCCAATCCGGAGCCCCATTGGAGTCGCCTAGCTCGACTGGTTTTGCAAACCAAGACAACTGCCCTCGCTTCTCACAGCGGCCTTGGTCCTCCGCATCCTCGGCGTAGCGACTCGAACGGCTAAGTACCACGCTCGGGGACTGAATACAAGTTCGTCGCGATCGGTCAGGGAAAACGTCAAGTAAGAGAGCACGCCCAGGACTCGCCACGCGACTGACCCCCCGGGCCAGGCAGGAGTGACGCGCCCATACCAACGCGCTCAGTCCTCAACCACCCTCGAGTCGCGCCTCGAAATACCAAGTACCACGCTCGGGGACTCGGCCACCCGACCCCGTTCGTGTCCGGGAAAATGGTAAAGTACAGAGCGCTCAAGGGAGTCGCCTTGCGACTGGCTCTACGAGCTCGGGCGAGTCGACTAAACTAACAAAACACACGATAACAACAAACATCATATACAAGGTGAACCCCTCAAAAGGGCGGACGCGCTCGGGGACTCATCCAAAATCAATCCAAAACACGAAAATTATTAGCAAAATGGACACAACATCCAATTCAATTGCACATCGCATTGTCTTACATTACAAACTATGCCTGTTCGGCAGAACTGCTGCTAACTTATCTAGGAACACTACACTATTCTGCAGGCTTTGACGACGACGCACCAGAATCCCGGCGCTTCCGGATGAACGCGGTGTACGGGTTCGACGGATACGTCGTCAGCTCACCCGCCATCGCCACGCGGAAAGGTTGTTCAACCTTGAAGTCACGATGCGGCGGCTCGGGGTCGTTTGGCGCGACGACCGTTTCCTGGTAGGGGAGGAGGTCGCCCATCGCCCAGACGCGTTCCGAGTACGCGGCGGCACGTTCCTGCAACGTCAGAACTTCGGACAGATCCACCGCGCCAGTCGACGAAGGGTACCCACTCGTCACATCGTCGAGGTCGAAGTCCTCGGGGAAGTGGGCGAGCCCAAGGCTTAGCGCTGTCGACGCTCCGCGCCGAAACGCCGACCGCGTCATGAACTCTACGACCGCGGGCGCCTTCTCCAAGTACTCCCACACCTCAACGAGGTCACTGGGAATAACCTCCGTGGGCGACATCTCTTGAAGGTAGGCGCGGATGCACGTCGCCGACAGCGTCGCCGAGTCGACGAGCATGCTTACGCACTGCTTCGCGTCAAGAGAGCTCGCTTCTTCGTGGCTACCAATCACACGACCTGCTAGAAGGAGACAGTTATGAGTACCACAGAAACCACAAACAATACAATTGAAAGACAGGGAAGACGCACTCACCAAGTAACGGGCGGGCGAGTCCCGTGATGAAGCTTTGAAGCGACGTATGATCGTCCTGAAGCCCAACAATGAGGGCTTCCGACACCTTGCGGTCTTCTTCGGCGGCCGCAATGGCGGCCTTAGCTCGCCCATTCGCCGAATTTGCTTCTTCTTTTGCTTCCCGCAATTCGCGCTCGAGGTCGGCGACCCTCTGCTCAGCAGCACTTAACGCAGATCGCACCACCACCAGCTCCCCAACAGGAATAAGCTCCTGGCGAGCTACCTCCGCCTGTGCAGCAGCAGCCTGAAGTTCCTTGTTTGCTTCCTGGAGAGTGGCCAGCTCCTTCTCAGCACGCTGCTTCGCAGCCAATCGCTCTGCCGACTCCAGCTGCAGACCCTGTACACCTTCAAAGTCAGTACACATAAAAATTACTCCGTGCCCACCCGCTAAAATTTAGCGAGTGCGCACTCGGGGACTGGCGACCATGAAAATTACTCAGTGCCCACCCGCTAAAATTTAGCGAGTACGCACTCGGGGACTGGCAACCACGAAAATTCCTCAGTGCATACCCGCTAAAATTTAGCGCATATGCACTCGGGGACTGGATTCGAAAGTACAAAACGAGAAATTATAAGGATCAAGCCGCTGCTAAGCACCGACCTGATCCTCGGGGACTGGAGGTACCTGGATGGCCGCACCAAGCATGCCATGAAGCTGTACTGCGTCCACAGACGTGAGCAGCGCCGGCGTGTGCCCGCGACGCTGGTCGGTTTCAGCGTCGGCGGTCCCTGGAGTGAGGCTCGGAAGCGCAGCCCCGCTTGCCGTGCCGCCTTGGTCACGAAGCGGGGGAAGGTAGCAATCGAGGCACCCGCCCCAAAGGAACTCGCTTCCTCCGGTCTAGGCAAGGAAATGCCCTCCTTCGTGGACGCGGTTGCTTCCATTGCGGGTCTAGCCGGCGCGGTCGCCGCGTCATCAGAAACAGCGACGATGTCGTCGCCCTTGGCCTTCTTGCTGCCTTCCGTGGAGGCGGCGACCTCGTCCACCTTCCTCTTACGGGAAGGATCCTCCTCGCTAGTGGCGGAGGGCACCTTGGCCACCGTCGGGTGGCCCATCTTTTTCACTCCGGTCCTGCACGTCGAGTCAAGTCAATAAAAGGCAATCGAAGTACTAAAGGAAAAAAGAGAAGGCCAAATGCACTCACTTGGCGACTGGAATGAAACGCAGCCCTGTACGAAGGCTGGCCGGTTTCTCCAGCTCAGGGCCCAATCGGCGCCTAAGCCCCAGTTCCAGGACGTCAGGGGCCCAGGATACGGATGGCCTCTTTGACGTTGAGGTAGCGGTTGGCGCCTCCAGGACGCCTTCGGCAGAGGCCTCTTCGCGAAGTGGAGCTGCCGCGGCCGGAGCCTCCTTGCGAGGCGAGACCGCCACGCTCGGGACCTCCTTGCGAGGCGAAGTCACCACAGCCGGAGCCTTCCCTAGCCCGGAGACCGGCGCAAAGTGCGGAGGCATTGAAGCCAGCGGTGCCTCCACGGATGGCGCATCTAGCGCGGTTGTCACCGGGGCTGCGCCGTCACCGGACGAGCTATGAGCATCGGAGCTGCTCGCTGAATGCGGCGGTGAGGCCATCTTCGGCGGCTTCGTCTTCCTCCTCAGGGGGGCCCTCGCTTCCTTCTTCTTCTTCTTCGCGGGAGTGGCCTGACGGCGCGAGGTGGTTTCTGGGAGTTCCTCGTCATCGTCATGACGCTCGAGGCTCCTGCTCGCTTCGATATCGCGCTGACGTTGCCCGCGGGTCTTTCGGACCAGTGGGGCAATCTCCTCTTCGGACTCGTCTTCGTCGTCCTCGTTACCCTTGGCGGGTGGCGACTCGCTTGTGTCCTGGGCGGATGGCCCGGGGCTCTCGTCATCGGCGGGTGGTAGCCACCCTTCCACCACTTGGAACAGCTGCGTTAAACACGAAACAAAATTAGAATTGCCGCGACTGCACATGCTGCGACTGCGAACAAGATAAAAGGATTACCGTCGGAGCCGGACGCTTCGCGGTGTAAGGAGGGACCCCGGCCTGCGCATCCGTGTATGCTGCCTGGGTGATCTTCTTCAGCGCCGAGAGGTAGTCCTCCAGCTTCCACTCGGCGAGGCAGGCCTTCGTCGAGTCTCCTCGGCCCGTGTACTGGTACATGTAGTGCTCGCGTTGGGCGAGCGGAACGAGCCGCCGCCCGAGCCAACAGTTGTACAAGTTCACCGTCTGGAGCCCCTTCTTCTTCAGACCACGGATGGTCTGGAGCATCTCATCGACGACCATCCGCTGGTCGTCGGGGAGCTTGCCGACCTGGAGATGGCGTGGCTCGGGACGGTTGGCCGAGTACCGCGGGATCGCCGCCTCGTCCTCCGGAGTCGCCTCGGTCACGTAGAACCATGACGTTTTCCAGTCGCTCGCTGCTTTGGCCGGCAGCATCAGGTCGAAGAAGGAAGCTTTGGATTTGAGTTGGAAGGTTAAGCCGCCCGCGGCTAGCATTGGGCCGCCCGCCTCCTCGCGGCTGATCCGTCCGTGGAACAGATCTTGCCACAAGGGAAAGTAAGGCCGGCAGCCCAAGTAGCACTCGCAGAACGCCACGAAGATGGCGAGCTGCTCGATGCTATGGGGACCCAGATCTGAGGGCTGGATCCCGTAGTAGGCGCAGAAACGCCGGAAGAACAAGGATGTGGGAAACCCTAACCCCCGCTCGAGGTGACTGGTGAAACAGATGAACTCTCTCTCTCGCGGGTTTGGGGTCGTTTCTCCGGCTGCGGGGATACGCCAGCAGCCGGCCCGCAGGATTCCGGCCTCCTCGAAGGAGGCCAGCTGCGCCCTGGTGCACTTGGATCTACCCCAGGTTTCAGTGGAGAGGGCCATGGCTGAGGATTTGTTTGGAGGTCGGAGGATCGCAGGTCGATTGGATCGCGGAATTGAAGGAAGGAAGATGTGTGCGCTCGGAAGAAACGGTGGGCGGTTGGCTTTGCGATAGCCTACCATTCCTCTTATATAGCGGGAGTTGCCCGCCAAATTAGGGGGCCGTTACCGCGCAATGATTACGCCAAAAATTACCGTTGAGTTACCTTAACGGCTAGTTTGACCACGCCCGACGGTCCACCTCCTGCCACTCGGCTCGCTAAGTCACTCGCCGAGACCGCGTCCCGTTGGCTCGACTCGCCCAAGACGCAACTCGGTTTGCTGGATTTATTCCTTCATGCAGGAGCCCGCCGATGATTCGACTGGATGCCAACTTGAAGCCGTATACTCCGACTGCCAGCAGCCACCCACGCCTAATCAACGACGGCCTCGGGGACTACTGATGGGGATACGCCTACTGGGGTATACTCAGCAGGACGTTTCCGACTGGCCCAAGGACTGGCGAGTGGGCCTGCAGAACGGCGAGTGGACCAAAGCCCAGCGAGGTACCAGGCGACTGGAAGTTGAAGGCCCAGGCGAGTAGATAGGCCCAGTCGGTCTAGGTTATACGATTGCCAAAGTTGTAACCGAATCGGTTGAGATATGTAAACCCTAGGGGAGGTGAGCTTATATAAACCTCCCTAAGGGGTGAGTAGAGACACGTTCCCTCATACCTCAAGCAACTCGCCGCCTAGTCGCCGAGTTCGCCCATTGTAATCACCTCCATAATCCAATCTAGCAGGAGTAGGTCTTTACCCTCCGGGGGGCCGAACCTGGGTAAATCCCTGTGTCTTTGCCCTCATCTCGCACCGCAGATGGCTGGCCGCCCTTGCCCCTCGTTCTACTACTCGCTGCCGATTGCAGCATCTGCCGTGGTCATTCCCACGACAATTCAAGTTATTGATAGACGTAGTTCAAGATTCTAGGCGAAAGTTCAACTTAACAGTCTCTGCTGAAACACTGGTATATAAACAAGTAGCGAGGATTGGCAAATCTTCAAATGGGCATTTGAGATCTGGTGGGGGATTGTTAGAAATGATGGGCTAAATCATTAGACCCATGTGTGATTTCAGATTTTTTCCTAAATCTCAAAGCTCATGTATGTGGAAGTCCTTATGTGATTTGGCCCAAGTTGGTGGTAGATCACATGTGTGTGGCAAGATTAGTGGGAGCTAAAGTTTAGTCCCACATGGGAAGTTGAAGGAGAGTTGCACCTGACATGGTTATACCCTACGGGTAGACGGCATTAGCATTACCTGGTCCAGCCCAAGGAAGGCCCACAAGAATACACGCGGCCCATGGAGATTTTCGGGTGTCCCAAGCCCATGACATCTTCGGATCCATGGAGAGCAAGACTAGAACAGATAGAATATTCAAAGGGGCAAACCCTAAACTTGTAACCGACTCAATCTGTGCCCGAGACCTGCCTAAACTCTATATAAAGGCCAGGAGGGCACGACGAGGAGGGCCAATCCTTTCCACCGCATACACAACTCCACGCCAGATTACATCTGCGCACCCCTGTAACCTTTGGTTCCGCCATAATCAAGAGCAGACAAGCAGGAGTAAGGTTTTCCCTCCGGGGGCCTGAACCTAGGTAAATCTCGTGTCCCCTAGTTGCTTGTGTGTTAACCGTTCCGCGATCTCCAGCACCCCCATATTCTCCAAAACCCAAGATCATAACAATGGGCATTGACGAAATTGATCCTCGTCAATTGGCGCCGTTTGTGGGAAACGGGGGTGCTGATTGTGCGATCGTGACGGTCCCGACCAAAGCAATCTACAACTCCTCGACAACGGAGAGCCATCTCCTCTTTGGCGCTTTCGAATTCACTGCCCACTCGCCAGCCACCCTAAAGGACTTCGAGCCCATAGGCGACAGGCTCGAGATCCTGTTCGGGAGCTTCTGCTTCCAGGTAGGACAGATTGGCACTCTTCGCCTCCCAGAGCGGGTGCCACTTCCATCGATCAGGCCTGCCTCATGGGCCCCGCATCCCATCGTGCTACGCACGTCAACATCGACAGATGAGTAATATGACAGCAGCAGCTGCAACTCAGATCTGCGCGATCCCCCGTCGGATGAAGGGACTTACGGTTCCGGATCCGAAAGCTACAGTAGCAGTGATCCAATCCGCGGACGCTACTGTAACATCCCAGCATTAGAGCTTAGAAATAAGCTAAATCAAAGTGTGTGCATTGCATTCATGCATAGAAAATCCGAATAATTTTTGCGCTTTTGAACAAAACTTGTCAAAGTGATTGAAGCTTCTCTCAACTTGATGGAATTGAAGTAGATCATCAAGTTGATTGCGATAAGTTTCAATATGACCTTTGTTAAAACCTTATTTTGGGTAATAGAGATTTGATCTAAGGGTAGATCAAATGTAATTAAGGTTAAACCCTAATACATTATTTAATAGTTAATATTTGATCCTTAAGTAATCATATCCTAGTATTCATTACACACTCATGAATACCAAGTTATAAACATACCTTAAGTAATGAGAATGTAACAACTAATTCTTGATTTATCTTAATCTCATCTACTTATACCATGAGTATCATGGTAATATCTAACCTTAACCCTTTAGTGAGATTGAGTAGGAAGGAAACCAAGTCAAGATCATTCACCATATATCTTTCTTTCCATATCAATCCTTATGGAATCCTATCTCAATATCTGTTGTTCATCAATGTTGAGTAATCAACTATTGATTCACAAATTCTTAAACTATCAATTATTGACCTATTAACTCTTGTCTTTACCATAACATTCACTGTAAATCCTTTAGAGAAGAAGTAAGAAGAGGTAGGTGGTAACGCTAGATTCAGATATCATCTATATGATGGGAGTGTTGGAAGAGAATAGGATCAATATGATAATTGATGGAGTTAACTCACTCCTGAATGGATAGAAGAGTTATTTGAAATAAAGATATATGTGGTAACAAAGAGTATTACAAGGATGGATATTGAAGATAGTTACCAAGGAGTAATCCTATTGGATTAAGTAGGCATAGTCAATAAATAATATCTTCTTCTCAATAATAGATACTGAGAAGATAATTATAATACAACTGTAATGTGTGAATGAAAGCCTTGATTAGCCAACTGGAAACCTAAGCCATATATGATCAAAGGATTCTAATGATCATGCTTTTGTCACCAAGATTGAATGCTTCTATCATGTATAAGTGACATTGGTGGATAGAACATGATTGAACCCTAGTATAGATATGTTATTCTATGTTAGCCATGCTAAGTCACCGTTATATGATGTGAAGTTTGAATATAAGATATTAGAATTAAGTGGATATAAAATAGTATGACTAAGATGAAGCTAGAGTAGCATGAAGTTATTGAAGTAATAATATTCCTCTTAAAGAATAGTAAGCACTTGAGGTGAAGTAGTTTGATGTATACATCCATTGGAGTAATGATAGTGATGGATGATTAAGGAAGAGTATGAATGGAGTTAGAAGTAACCACTCGTTGGATTGGAGATTATCAGCATTAGAGTAGTTGATATAACCAAGTATGGATATAAAAAGATTATGAAAAGCTTTAGTGTCAAGCTCATTGGATTTATAAATGGAATAAGAAGAATAAAAGGTGGATAAGAATATTCTTGAGAAGTAAAGCTCATCATGTTAACACATGATGATGGATATGGAGAAGTAGTATATCTAGGAAAGGAATTCCTTAATTAGAAGTCCAGGATTGTGAATTATAGAATATAGGAATTCTTGGCAAACACTCAACTTTAAATCTTAAACCAAACATAATATTCATTTCATATTATTGATCTATCATCTTATTTCCACAATGCTTTATAGGAATATTTTCTTATAGCAAATCACTTAAGCACATCTTTGTCACTTCCAACTATCATGATCACATGTGCTTAGGAACTATCTTTATCAATTCTTTCTCATAATTTAGCCTAGAAAACAATTCCACTATTTTACTTTAAATGGTGATATCATTAAAAAGCACAAACATAAAGATAATGTCTTTAGCCATTAATCTTTATTTACATCAACAAAAGAATGTAAATATATTAAGAACCCTAAAACCTAGGGTAAGCATTTACAATTCAAACCCTAAATCTTCTGTTAGTTATAATAAAAAAATATATATATTATTAATCCTTAGATTTATGGGAGTAATATTAACCAGATGATTTCCTTTGTATATCATATATCAAATAATGATCTATGATCATTATATAAAAATTTCTCTCCAAAATATAAGCTAACAAAAATTAAATCCCATAAACAAATAAGGGAATATCCTAATATAAATCCATGGTTTATTATGAAGAGAAAAATTCATCACAAAACTTATTACAGAATATTAAAAGGATAAGTACTTGTTTAAAGAAAATAAAGAAACTCTAAACAATATATAATAAAAGCTCACAAAATGACTTTAAAATACATTCATTGTTGTTGCAAGTATCCAGCAAATAAAATTCCATAAAGAAAAATTCAAAACAAGTATTCAAATACAAAAATTTGAAAGAAAAGAAAACAGAAAATAGACAAAGAAAAGGAACAAGAAAAAAACGGAAGGAAACTGTTTCTGGCCATGGCCCATTTCCTTCGCCTTATCTGCTACTCACGCGTAGCCGTAGCACCCCACTTCGGCCCACACAGCCCACCCGACGGCTCACCTGAGACTGACAGATGGGACCAGAGAGGGGGATCACGGGTTGAGAGTAAAGAATTGCTAGGGGGTTTCCACAAATGTTCATTGTCGTCTTCCTCGTGTGTCACAAGCACCTCGCTGGAGGGGTCCGCCGCCGCCCGATGCTGTCGTCAGCCGTGCGTCGCGATGCCCGCCACCATCCCAGAGGAGGATAAGAATACCACCAGGACGTCCCTGCTCATCCCTATCTCCATTTATTCCTCTTTCGCTCTGTGTCCTCTCAGATGCCGAACCCTAGCTCGCCGGAGCCGCTCTCCGCCACTAGAGACCACCCCTTTGCCATCTGAGCTTACCAGTGAACTCGCCATGCTCGACGCGTTCATCTCCCAGAGGAATCAGAGCCATTCGACCTAAATCGAGCTCTCCATCACCGATGTTCCACCGCCAGTCGACGCCCTTCCCATCGATTCTGGTCAAGCCTCGACTCACCAACACCTCTACTAGCTTCCTGGTAAGATTCTGCTTCTGATGGTCCTCTCTGATTCGTTGTCCGCTCGCTGTAGCCTTCTGTCCGTGTTGATACCGACCGCACCACCACCGGAGCTCGTCGCCGACGAGGTTCCGACGACCATTTCTTGGCAGCGCCACCACACTAGGGTTCAGCACGTCATGCTAATTCGATCTAGGTTGGTCACGTTGGCTGGGGCGCCGTCGATCGCCGCCGGCAACCTCATTCTGCTGGTGGAGACCAGGCTGGCGTCATGCTGAAGTCATGCATGCGTCTGTTGACCAGTCCACGCACATGTGGCATGTGACCCCACTAGTCAGTGACCTAGGTTAGGTCCAGGTTCGGTGTAAAAAAGTTATTGTCTATTTAATAAATAGATAAAACATTATAAGTTCCAATTAAAAGATTTCAGAAATTTAATAAAATGATTAAAACTTGTTAAATCAATAACTTTAGTTTTGTAATTCAGAAAAATACATGTAATATATGAAAAAATTAGAAAAATAAAATCTATAACTTAAAACCATTATCAAACATTATTATGATAACAATTTAAATAATTATTAATTAATAAAGATTTTATAAGTTTTAATACTTTGATAAATCATATTTTAATATTAGTAAAAATATAAATAAAATACGAAAAATCTTAGAAAAATAAGAACTATATTTCAAAACTATAATCATGCATTATTACTTCACTTAATTAAATAATTGTTATTTATTACGTATTTATAAAGTAATAAATATTATTAAAATCATATCTTATTATTATAAATCATAAAAATAAATGTAATATACCAAAATGATCACAAAAATAATACCTACATGTTAAAAATATAAAAATTCCACTTTTAAAGTAAATAAAAACTTAATACCCTAATAACTTGAATCTAAAACTAATTTCCTTAATCAATAATTCATATAAGGGTAAATAAAATTTGCTAATATTTTATAATTTACCAATTGTGTCTAATACATGATATTAGTCTTAAATATTGATAATGTTAAGTCAAAATGGTTCAACATATTTTAAGTACAATCTTATTAAATTATCCTTCAACCATATGTGTAGTTCATTTTCTAAAAAGATCTTTAACAATTATAAAATCTTCAAGGATGATATTTTAATCAAATACAACCTTTTACCATTATTCCACTCACAACCTTATAATGGACTGAATCTAAAGATAATTCTTGAGTAGTCACTAGTACTATTTACTATCCACAAACTATAATCATACCCTTATAAGGAAATAAATGATCTTGTTCCATTATAAAATTTAGAGACCACTACTTAAATAGGAGAATAACCATTCTTAAATAACTTTAAGAAAACATTATAAGATACATAAGGAACAAATATCATAAGCATTACACTTTCAAACCATCCATGTCTTTAAAAGTTAACTTTAGTCTACAAAACTTTAAATATAAGACTAAAGACTTTGTTATATGTTCTATAGTTAACTTTGGTCTGTTATAGTTAAGTTATAAAGCATCTCAAATCCAAACTATTCCAGCAAGCACAAACAACATCAACCACCTCTGATTAACCACAAGGATTGTTTAAACCTTCATAAAGGAATCTTCTCTTCAAAAGTTATTCGTTTTGCCACTTTAGTCAACATATGACAATTAATAATAAACACCTTACTTTATACTTTACTTGTATACTTAGGTTTGATAACACTTAAGTTCTTCGTAAGTGACATTACTTGTAAAGTAAAAATTTGAAGACAGACAATTATAGTATAAGTAATCTTGGGTAGCATTTCACATTTGTGTGTATCTCATTGTTTTATGATATTGTAATTACATGTTGTTTCACACACACTCACAAGCCCTAATAAGAAGCACAAGTATAAAACTTATCTAAAAAGGACAACACATTCTAAATTAACCATTTCCAATATCCAAATCCTAGAACAACGTTAACCCCGAGATTCGAGTTTACGAAATTGCATTACATTACTTATGCATAATATCATATTGTTTCTTTAAACATTAGTCCTTACTGGACCAATGATGCTGATTTCAGATATTGGATCTTTTATATTGTCTTGAAGACCGCGAGTGCATAATCTTGCAATCACAAAAGGCAAGTTCACACTTGCTCATGTCCTTTGATTATTTTCAGTAAAGTATTGTGCAAATCCAGTGTTGTCATCACCTGCATTTGAAAAAGATCGGAAAACACTATTTTCATAATAATGTGATTAGGTTATTTACCATGAGGTAATAACCTACTATAAAAGTTCCGGTGGTAAAGGAACATATTATCTAGGACTTAACAACCAATGTCGCCAGTGATTCTTGCGCCGTATATCACGCGTTAACCATGATATTTGGAATGGGACGGAGAAGTCAGTTGTATCCTTTTCCTCTCGTATGGAGGCAAAACGACCTTAACGTGACATTGTGATTCCTTGTGCGGATCCAACATATGGGTGGGCACCCTTACTCCCCACACTTTTGGTGTATAGATTATCTATGAATGGTGTTTAGGGATATAGTCCATTTAAATGGTACTCGTCCGGGCATCACCAGGTCATAGAGTCTTCAGGAACTCATCAGGGTTTTAGCCTGCCCGAAAGGGGCTTAACGGAGGTGAGCCGGCCCCGAAGGATCGTGCAGACATATGAGGTCGTGGAGAGGGCAGTGATTGGCTTGGATCTTAGACTGGGCCCCATACCAAGGAATTATGGACAAGGTCATGACTTGGTTGTGCAACAAGGCTAATGTCTCTCATGGGTAAAGTAACGCACCTCTGCAGAGTGTAAGAACTGTAACTTGTTACTCCTTGTTCAGGGAAGGAGCTACGAAAGCGGCAGGAAAGGAACTCCATGAAAGTTCTGGTAAACCCGTGAAGGCTGACGGACATAACTTTTCAAAATAAAAGCAACCTTTCAAGAAATGTTCACAAAAACTTGCATTGCTTATGACCCATGGTCTGTGGCCGTAGATATAGTGCATCAAACACTCCTTTTCTAGTGAACTTGATGAGTACGCTCGTACTCAACGTATCTTCTTAACCCTTGCTAGATTCTTAAGCCAGTACAGATGACGTCTACATCAAGATATGCTCCTGGAATCATCATCAGAAGCCAAAGTTCTTCAATAAAGTCAAGAAAGTCAACATATACATCAACTCAAGTGAAGACGAAGTTACTGATTATATAGGAATATAATCTCTAGCCATAGAACCTATTTCTTTAATGTATTGCGATAGCAGCAATGCCAGACCATTAGTTAAGATACTAGTCTTAATGGTATGATAATTTTTGAGTTTTTTATTTCTGTTTCTTATTTGTAAGAAGATTCATTCTCTCTCTTTAACCTAGAGTGTTCTCTGGATCTTATGTAAAGAGTCGAGTTGTAACCTATAGTCATGTCTTGGACCTGCTGTGTTTCTGTTGTACCACTCTGAGGGATGTAATACTAGTGAATGGTGTTTCATTGGTGTTATGTCAACGACTATAGTGTACTACATCATGAAGTGGTATGCTGGGTCACCGCAACTACCAATGCGCCGTGGTCATCCAAAGCGACATGGAGCAATAACCACCAGGTTCGGGTGCCCACGTACCGCCGCCTAACCCACAGGGTAGAAACGACGAAAACAGGAGGCAACCATCCCCCCCGCCCAATGAGGATGACCCCGACGCCAGTCGAATAATCCACCTCAGCAAGGAAGGATGGAACCAGGCACGCGAAGCCGTGGCGGGCAACAATATCCTGCCTGTAGGTGCCTCACGGGACCTACTGATGGCATACCACCTGCTCCTCATCAAAGAGCACAAAAAGCAAGTGAAGATGCAAGAGGTACTCGACAAACGCAAGCAAGCGGCCTCGGAGTCTAGCGCGCGGCGAGCTGCGCTCTCCGCTGTTGGTGTCTCCAGATCGCACGGCAATCAAGCCAACAAGCATCGCTCTCGCACGAACAACATGGATCCCGCTGCATGTCGCGAGGTGACTCGAACCCTCAACACGTCCTTTATGGAGATGGGCGCCAATGGCAACGTCATCCCAAAGACGCATCAAGCTGTGATCATGGCAGCCACCACATACCTCGCGTCCCATCCACCTACTGTGGGGGACCCGAAGAGAGCTATGCACAAGTCCGCACTAGCCGGGCTCAGACTCGTTGGAGCTTCCCTCCACGAGGAGGATCCTACGGAGCGGAAAAAGAAAGTTGCGGTCAGATTCAACCGCAGCCCCACACCCTCACCCGACGAGGACGAGCACGACCTACCTAGACAACGCAAGAGCCCACGACGTCGCAGTCGTGACTAAAACGCTCGAAACAACCTCGCTCAGCGCAAGGTCGACAAGGCACGCGCCAAACGCGTGTGCTCATACAAATCTGAAGAGGATGACGATGAAGGAGAACTCTTCAGAGCTTGATGCTTTAGCAGATCTGTTTGGCGGACATGGATGCCGAGAAACTTCAAGCTTCCTTCGGACACTCTGAAGTTCAACGGTACACAGGACTCTAAGGCGTGGCTCAGTGACCATATGTCGTCCGTCAAGCTGCACGGCGGAAACAAAAACACCGCTCTGCAGTGCCTTCAGCTGCAGCTGACAGGCGCAGCCTGGATCTGGCTTAGCAGCCTGTCCTCGGGCTCTATCCGAAGCTGGGAGGAACTGGCCTACAGTTTCATCTGAAACTTTAAGGGTACCAGCAAAAGGCCAGCCTCGACCGAAGAGCTGCGAGCCTGCACCCAACGAACGGGCGAATCCATTCGCTCGTACATACTACGCTGGTCCAACATAAAAAACTCCACGGCACACATCTCCGAGGAGAGAACGATCGATGCCTTCAAAAATGGCATCAAACGCCAGGACTTCAAGGAAGAACTTGGGCACGTCAAGCCCAAGACACTAGACCACCTCATGGACATCGCCAACAGGTGGGCAGATGGCGAGGACTCCGTCCACCGAGCACAATCGGATGAGGAAGATGACTACGGCCGCCGACGCGAGCGCCGTAGCAAGCAAAGATCGCACGTCTACGACGATCGCGACGGACCCAACATGGTCGCGGCTAGCTACGCCGACCGCCACAACGAAAGCAACTGCATCAGCGGCGGATACCGTGGAAACAACTTCCGTGATGGAGGACGCCCAACGCAAACATGGCAACGCCGCGACCGTGACGACGAGCCCTCGGCATACGACAAGTTGTCGGGCCCATGCACCATCCACTTCTACATCGACAAGCAGGATGGCAAAAAGAAGGCCAACCATATGCTCAAGGACTGCCGCGAGTTCTAGAAACTCAGCGAGGGCCTGTCCCAGATGAGACAGCAGGTCCCGAACAATGGGTTCGGACACGCGCCCGCACCAGGCGACACCGCCCATGGAGATCCTCCACCACCTCCCGTGGGAGCTTCGAATCACCCGGTCGCACCCATGCAGAACAACGGCGTAAACGGGTACCCCGCGCCGAAAGGGTCACTGATGATCCAAAAGGGGCGCCCAACAAACAGGGTGCAAAAGAAGATCACCCGCCAGGTCAGCTTGGCCATGACCGCTCCACCCGCCATCCCTAAGTACCTCAACAGTTCGGAGTCCTGCATCACATTCAGTCATTCGGATCACCCCCGCCAGATCCCTCGCCCAGGTCATGCTACCCTGGTGCTTGAGGCGTAGATCAGAGGATTCGAGATGAGCCGTGTCTTCGTGGACAGCGGCAGCAGCATCAATCTGATGTTTGCTAGAACCTTAGCAGCAATGCGGATCCTGCTGTGCAGCCTGGAACAATCCGGCAAAACGTTCCACGGCATAGTCCGAGGGAAGGGCATATTTCCCCTAGGAAAGATATGGCTCGACGTAATCTTCAGCAAACCCGACAACTTTCAGTGCGAGCGGCTTGAGTTCGAAGTGGTGGACTGACCATCACAATACCACACCATCCTCGGGCGCGTGGCATTCGCATGGTTCCTGGCAGTACCACACTATGCGTACCTGCTACTCAAGATGCCAAGACCTAGGGGCGTCATCACGGTCCAGGGGAGCTTCACCCGATCAGACCACTACGATAGGGACTTCAACAGAATCTCCCAGTCATTTGGCATGCAGGATGATCTCACAAGGCTTCGAGAGGTGAAGGACAACGGGGCGCCCCCAGTTTCAAGGCAAAACGCACCTGACATGTCCTTCGACTCAACAGTTGACGAGGTTTTGACTCGTCAATGCCCATTGTTATGGACTTGGGTTTTGGAGAAGATGGGGATGCTGGAGATCGCGGAATGGTTAGCAAACAAGCAACACGGGGACACGGGGTTTACCCAGGTTCAGGCCCCCGGAGGGAAAACCCTACTCCTGCTTGTCTGCTCTTGATTACGACGGAACCGAAGATTACAGGGGTGCGCAGATGCAATCTGGCGTGGAGGTGTCTATGCGAAAGTATGAAGTCAGGGATCTAGGTCGTGCCCTCCTAGCCTTTATATAGAGTTAGGCAGGTCCCAGGCACAGACCGAGTCGGTTACAGGTTTTAGGGTTTACCCCTTTGAATTTCCTATCTACTCTAGTCTTGCTCTCCAAGAATCCGAAGGCGTCATGGGCCTTGGCCACCCGAAAGTCTTCATGGTCTGGCGTATATTTGCCGTGGGCCTTCATTGGGCTGGACTAGGTATGCTGAGGTCGTGTACCCGTGGGGTATAACCCTGTCAGTAACCCCCGAGTGATCAGTCAAATCGTAGATTCGGCTGAGGACTCTTAAATCCTTCGGGTGCAACTCTGTCTTTCAAAAGAAACGTGTAGGGATTGTTGATGTGTGTGCCTGACTCTCCCGACGGATCAGGGTCAGTTAACTGTCTTAGGACAAAACAACACGACTCGAACCCGGAACATGTGCTGGCGTAATTCGACTCAGGCCGTGGAGGACTTATAGGAGTGGAATTCCAGTGATTTTAATGATGTACCCAACGCGCCGTCGGGATTTTTCATCGCGCCTGTTGGCACGGATTCTTACTAGCAGAGCGTAGTCAGGTGCGTTACCAGGCCAGCAGATGATATCTGTAGGTCTTATATTTGTGTCGCAGACACAGCATCCGAATGTTTATCACCGCGGAGGTGTTTCGGGTGGCCAAGGAGGACTTTGCTCACTTGGCGTTAATTGGGGCAGAGTTTCCGAAAATTTGCATACTGATCCGAAGGATCGCAGTCGAAGAATTCATAGGGTGCGCGACCAGCGCTCCCTATGGGAGTAGCCCCCGAGTGTCTGTTCGAGTCGTAGACTCGAGCGGAGACTTTCAGCCGTCGTTCAGCTTCAGGTCCGTAAGACACAAATTTTTCGGATGCTTGAATCCACGCTCCCTATGGGAGTAGCCCCCGAGTCCGTAGTGGAGTCGCAGACTCGACGTAGGACTCAAAGAAGTAGTTTAGTGTTGTTCTTTTTGTTCATTTTTGGGTGCGCGGACAGCGCTCCTAATAGGAGTAGCCGAAGAATTGTGGCTTTTGCTAGTATAGCTTTTGATGACGTCAGTGCTGACGATCGATGACCTCAAGCGTCTGCTGTGTCAGAGATGACTTGACTAAACGAATGTGGGTCCTACCTTCTGACCTTGAATTGACCGGTCACGCGCGGCGTGGAGATAATTACGGTGTCGCCTCGATTTCCGCGTGTAGTGGGCGGCGTGTTAGCGACGGTTCGTTGCGATGCTGACACGTGTATGGTCAGATCTTATCGTTGGTGTTAGGTATTCTTGATGGACGGTTATCGTGCGTCGTCTTCATCCTTATAATCATTGGTGAAAAACTTAGTCTGTTTTCACCGCAGCCATTCTCGTTTCACTGCTCCGTTGTTCTCTAAGATTTCTTGATGTGCGCTGGAATATCCTCGGACATTTCCTTGTTCCCTCCTACGTTCTTGCCGCCCTCGTCTCCACGCCACAATGGGGAAACCGAAGAAGTCTTCTTCTGCGGTTGGTACCATTGCTGCTGGAGGCAAGAAGAGTGTTGCCGCTACTCGTGTCACCGACGGCGGCTGGCGGCGATCGGAGACGCGGGAGAGTGATCTCCGCAAACTTCGTGAGCGGGGCTTGATCCCGCAGGATAGGGAGGCCGTCAAACTCCCAGGCAACGAGGTAATCACCCGTCCCCCCGTTGGGTTTCGGGTTATGTTCCTCGCTTTTGTTCTTCGGGGCTTTTCCTTCCCAGTCCATGACTTCCTTCGTGGACTGCTTTTTCTTTACGGCGTCCAACTACATCATCTTTCCCCCAATTCTCTTCTTCACATTGCTTGTTTTATCACTTTCTGCGAGTGCTGGCTTGGTATCAAGCCGCACTTTGACCTCTTCCGGAAACTCTATTCCGTGAAGAGGCAATCTAGTTCGGATGGTGTTTATCCCATTGGGGGTTGCATCATCTCCCTCAAACCCAATCTGCTTTTCTTCTCTTTTTCCATGTCCGAATCTGTCCAGTACAGGCGGAGGCGATGGTTTTACATTCGCGACTCCACGGTGGCTGGGCAAGATTTTGGTCTTGTTCCTTTCGACCCCTCCCAAAAGATCGAGCCGAAGAGGTCCTGGAAGAACCAGATCTTGGATGGCGAGGTAGCGGAGATAGAGTCTCTCTATCGTCGGGTGGAGGATCTCCAGCTGATTCCTGATAAGGAGGTGAACGGTGTGGATATCATCCACACCTTCCTCAAACGTCGGGTGCAGCCGCTGCAGGCTAGGGCGCACCTGATGTTCCTTTATGTTGGTCGTCATGACCGGACAAGGGTTTCGGCTGTAGAATTCTCCAGGGGAGATCTCGATGGTGTCCTGCGCCAGCTGCTGAAGTTCAAGGCTGGAGAGGATATCCCGGGGAAGTCGCTGACTTCTCCGTACTCTGCTTCGCGTCCTGTTCCACAGGTGTAGATTCGGGACGTGCGCGTAGCGCTATTTTCGACTGCATTGTACTTGAATTTGTTTGCTAACAAATTTTCTTGTTTTGTGCAGGGGTTCAAGGTGCCGGGCATGTCGCCACCGCTTCCCGAATTGTTTCCGGCTGCACCGGACAATGAAGTGGTGGGTTCCATGTCCGAGCTGCCATCGGCGTGGTCTCCGGCTAAAGAGGCCAACGAGTCAAGCGAGGACCACACTCGCAAGCGTGGACTCCTCCCGTCTTTGACTTGAGCGACCTTGACTCATAAGTTTTTCTTAGTCTTGTATTGCCTTTTCTTGCCTGTTTACTTTGTTCGTGTTCTAACTTGTCCTGGTGCAGTCATTCTTCTAATGGCTTCTCCAGTGATGGTGCTCGGGAGATGATGGGGGAGTCGAAGGTCGTGCTTCCTCATCCTCAGACGGTGGCCACCTCTGAAGGTGCTGCTCCAGATCCTTCTCCGCAGGAGGTTCGGGTGGTTGCGCCTCAGAAGGTTGCAAGCGGACCTTCGGAGTCGCCGTCGAATCATGTAAGTATTTTGCTTTGTGCCACGAAGGGATCCCTCGAGCCTTTTTCGAATGATATGTCTCTTTCCCACCTCGGGGGGAGCCCCCGGGCATCTGTAGGGTAGTTTGTTGCTTATTTTTCGTATCTCGGGGGGAGCCCCCGAGCGT
This sequence comes from Avena atlantica, assembly GCA_910589765.1. NCBI lineage: Eukaryota > Viridiplantae > Streptophyta > Magnoliopsida > Poales > Poaceae > Avena > Avena atlantica. The sequence goes on along the minus strand of OU342733.1, from coordinate 434,299,648 downwards.
TTTTCCTATGTGTGACTTGCGTCTGCTCATTCTTTTTTGGGCGTAGCCCCCGAGCCCTTCTTTTGACTAGTGGGTCTTTTGTGCAGCCTTTTGTGCAAGGTGCCAACCAACTGGTGCAGCAGCACCTGGCGTTGGAGGCCAGCCTCAAGCAACTTCAAGGTATTGTTATGCCTTGGTCTTTTGTTTCTTCTTGAATTTTGTCCTTCGACCCGACATTTGTATTGCTTGCTACAGAGGATCACAACGCCTCTCTTCGTGAGACTGATGCTCTCAAAAAGAGCCTTGGTCAAGCGGAGAAGAAGGCCGAGGTCGCCGTTGGTGCAAAGGAGCGCCTCGAGCTGGAGTTGGCCCAAGCGTCCGAGGCTAAGGAGCGCCTGCAGCAGGAGGCTACGGACCGCGAGGAGCAGCTCGCCACCGCCACTGCCTCGCGCGAGAGAGAGGTGGCCGGCAAGCTTATGGCGGCTGCCAAGGCTATTTCGGGTGAGTATCTCCACTTTCACCTTTTGATTTCCTCGTCGTTCTTTTCCTGTTCTTTTATTTACTCTGCCTCCTTTGTTGTCTTAGATGTCGTGGGCATCGAATTTGACCGCGGTGCCCTGGAGCATGGGAGCGCTCTGGATGATGCGACCGCGGCGGTCGAAGACCGCTACAGTACCGTTGTCAACTCGCTTGCCAAGGCCAAAGAGGTCCTTGGGTGTTTTTACAAGGAGCTTGTCCCCAAGGGCGTGGCCCTCAACGATGTGGATGCCTTGGCGGAGTTGTTGTCAGCCGACGCACTTGCGACGTACAAGCGCAAGCAGAAGGGCATTGGCGCATCTGTCGGGCTGGCAATGGCCTTGGCGGCTAGAGCGGAGCTGGACCTTCCTCAGGTCACTTCCCGGATGCCGACGACTGCTGATGGATCCGAGGTAGCCTTCGCCACCTATGCTAATCGCTGTAAGAGTTACGGGCCGAAGCTGATTGATCTGCTGGCCGAGTACGCGATAAGACAACAGGGAGAAGCTAAGGCGAGGCAATCCGGCTCTGAGGCTACTCAGGGTGCAGCTTTGTAGGCGCTGTAGTTATAGGATAGTTGTAGCCTCTTTTGTTGTAAATATTTTGATGAACAGTCCTCGTGCCACGTAGTGGCTTTTGCTTCACTTTAATGAATGTGCTGAATTTCATGCTCCTTCAACTGCTTGTTCATGTCCTTGTCTTTCTGTCAATCTAGGGTCCTTCGGGTTCTGATCACGTTGACACTTCGCCTGCAGCGCAGCTGCATCCATTCTTGGATGATGCGTCGGAGCTTGCGTTTCTTCGAGACCATGTTCGTAGACTCGAGAAAGAGTTGCTTGGGGTGCGTGGTCATGCCGATGTTTGGAAATCCAAGGCGGATCGGGGTGCTGCCAGAGAGGAGTACTTGATGGCGGAGTTTCTTCGCTTGTCCGAGCAGCTTCAGTGTGAGTTTTTAGAGCTATTGCGCATTACTTCGGATGCGCCTGCTGACCTTGCATCTTACTTTTTTGCAAGTATTGCAGGTGCTAACATTGCTCCAAGAGAGGAGAAGGAGCGTGTTGCTATTCGGATCAACTATTTGACTCAGCAGGACATGGAGGCCGGAGGGTTCTTCTGGATGGATCGTGATCGTGCCATGGTCCTTGCGATGGTGCAGGATCGCGTTCATCAGGTATCGCGGGTGCTTCGTCAGGTGAAGTCTTCACTCGCGTCGGTTCTGCATGTGATGTTTCCGCTGGATGATGCACCGTCGGCTCTCGAAGTTTCGGAACATGCATCATGTCAAGGAATTGGTGCGGCATCAGCTCGTCGCAGGGGTGAAGGCTGCTCTCTCCCTTGTGCGTTTGCATCGTATGGATTTAGATTTATCTGTTGTGGCGTCTGGGCCGCCTCTTCGGCCAGATGGTGGAGAGTGGGATATGTGTCCGCACTATGCAGCTGTAAGGCAGTATGCCGAACAGATCGTAGATCTTTTTGAGCAGCGCGCTCAAGTTATTCTTAAAAATAGGTAGTACCTGTAAAAAAAGATAGATGTAAAATTTGTATATCTTTGACTGGGCGTGTTTTGACCTTTGTTATAAAGGTTTGGTTGTTGTTTTAGCACGTATTGCTTTGTTCGTATGTGTGCCCTTTTCGTTAGCCTGACGTGGTCAGCTACTCGGGTGTACACGTGTTATCCTCAGTCGACGAAGTCGTGAGGTGGGGGGATCCCCCGAATGCGTTTGTAGCATGGAGTAAAATGCGAGTAGTGAACAAAATTTTGGGGCAAGACACTTAGCTTTATTCATATCGTAATGGAGGGGGTACATTGTTCGGCTGAGTAGCCTTGGCTGAATAGCCTTATTGAAAGTAAAAGAGGGAGGTAGCTAGGGGTAGAATCATCGCAGTTGTGCGACGTTCCATGGGTTGGAGTATGCGACTCCAGACTCCACGTGCTTGAGGCGATAGGCGCCACCTGGGATGACCTCGGTGATGATGTAGGGTCCTTCCCATGGCGACTCGAATTTCTTCGGTCGTTCTTGTTTGAGTCGCAAGACTAGGTCTCCTTCGATGAAGGACCTTGGGCGCAGCCATCGGCTGTGGTAGTTGCGGAGATTCTGCTGATACACCGCTGATCTAGCTGCTGCTATGTCTCGCGCTTCGTCGAGTGTGTCGACGGTGTATTCGAGTGCAGCCGTGGATTCGGCTTCGCTATAAGCAACGAACCGAGGGGCCTGGTGGCGTACTTCGGCTGGTAGCACGGCTTCGGCTTCGTGCACCATGAAGAATGGCGTGTAGCAGGTTGAGCTGTTTGGCGTGGTACGCAGGCTCCATAGAACGGAGGGTAGCTCTTTCGTCCAGGCTCCGGCGAGTCGCTCGAGTGGGCTCATGAGGCGCTTCTTGATGCCGGCGCCGATTAGGCCGTTGGCCTTCTCCACCTGCCCGTTTGTTTGCGGGTGCGCCACTGAGGCATATGTGATATTGATTCCGAGGCCTTCGCAGAAGTCCTGAAATTCTTTGGAGATAAAGTTCGATCCATTGTCGGTGATGATGCTATGTGGTATGCCGAACCTGTAGACAATGGATTCAAAGAACTTGATGGCAGTTTTGCCCTTTTGGTTAGTGAACGGCATGGCCTCGATCCACTTGGTGAATTTTTCGACTGCGACCAGGAGGTAGACGTGCCCTCCTTTCGAGGACCTTGGCAGCTTGCCGATCATGTCGAGGCCCCATTGGGCGAAAGGCCAGGCTAAAGGTATGGGCCTGAGCTCCGACCCGGGTGCGTGGGGTTTGTGGGCGAACCTTTGGCACCCGTTGCATCTTCGGACGATGTCCTTGGCATCGTTCATGGCCGTGGGCCAGTAGAATCCGGCTCGTAGAGCTTTGGCGACAAGGGAACGGCTGCCTGCGTGATGGCCGCAGATGCCCTCGTGGATGTCTTGGAGGATGGTTTTTCCGTCACCGATGGTGACGCACCTTTGCAGTACACCCGAAATTCTGCGCTTGTACAGCTCACCATTGATGATGGTGAAGGCTTTGGACCGGCGAGATATGCGTCGGGCATCCGTCGGGATGTCAGGCAGTTCTCCGTCTATTAGGTACCGGAGGTATGGCCGTGTCCAGGTTTCTTCGACTGCCATGACCTGCATCAGGTTGACCACCGCGACTTCTGTGTCGAGATTTTCGGGTCCTTCCTGTCCTTCGGGTAGCGCGACCCCCGAGTGTTCTGCTTCTTCGGGTGATCCCTTGGGGAATTTCCGCTTGATGGATGGCACGCAGATCTGTTCGAGGAACATGCCTGGTGGCACCCGTGCACAGGTGGAGCCAATGTTGGCAAGTCTATCGGCCTCCTCATTGCTTTCTCTCCCGACGTGTCGAAGCTCACAGCCGTCGAATTCTCCCTCAAGTGAGTTGTAGAGTGCACGGCACACGATCATGTTTTCGGCGTGTGCGTCGCACTCGTTCATCGTTTGTTGGACGACAAGGTTGGAGTCACCATAGATGACCAGGCGTGTTGCGCCGCAGATCTTTGCCATCCTCATGCCGTGGATGAGGGCTTCGTAATCTGCCTCGTTGTTGGAAGCTCAAAACTTCATCCGGAGGACATACTTCACCTTGTCACCCTGCGGGGAGGTCAGTATGACCCCGGCTCCCGCTCCGGCTTTGCGTTTGGAGCCGTCGAAATGCATCGTCCATGACTGCGACATATCTGGGGTGTCTGGCAGCTGTAGCTCCATCCAGTGTACAAGGAAGTCCGGGAGGACTTGAGATTTGATTGCGAGTCGTTTCTCGTAGATGATGTCTAGGGGTGACAGCTCGATGCCCCATAGGGCCACGCGTCCTGTGGCCTCCGGATTGTTCAGGATGCTGTTCAGGGGTGCTTCGTTGACGACCATCACCTGGTGCTCCTGGAAGTAATGGCTCAGCCAACGAGCCGTCATGAACACGCCGTAGGCGAGTTTCTGGTAGTGAGGGTACCTCTGCTTTGTTGGCGTGAGTACTTCGCTGAGGTAGTAGATTGGGTGTTGGACCCCATGGGTCTTGCCCTCTTCGGGTCGCTCGACCACCAGTACGGTGCTCACCACCTGGTGTGTAGCTGCTATGTACATTAGTAGGGGTTCGTGCTCCTTTGGCGTGACCAGGACGGGCGAGGTAGAAAGCAGCCGCTTTAGATCTTCAAATGTGTCATCCGCCTCGGGCGTCCACTCGAATTTGTCGGCCTTGCGCAACAGCTGGTAGAATGGCAGTGCCTTCTCGCCCATGCGGCTGATGAATCTGCATAATGCCGCAATTCGTCCTGCAAGTTGCTGGACACCTTTGAGGTTTTTCGGCTTCTCCATATCCATGATCGCCCGTTTTTTCTTTGGGTTCGCCTCGATCCCTCGCTGGGAGATAAAGTAACCAAGTAGCTGACCCGATGGGACGCCGAAGGCGCACTTTTCGAGGTTAAGCTTGATCCTGTAGCGGTCGAGATTATCGAATGTCTCGCGGAGATCATCGGTGAGAGTTCTCGCTTCCCTGGTTTTGATGACTATGTCGTCGACATAGACTTGGACGTTGCGACCGATCTGGTCCTTGAGGCATGCCTGCATGCACCGCTGGTACGTAGCACCTGCGTTCTTTAGTCCGAAAGGCATTGTGTTGTAGCAGAACACCCCGAACAGCGTGATGAACGCCGTTTTCTCTTGATCTTCGACCTTTAGTCGAATCTGGTTGTAGCCTGAGTAGGCGTCGAGGAAGGAGAGCTTCTCGCATCCTGCAGTCGAATCGATGATCTGGTCGATCTGAGGGAGAGGAAAGTGGTCCTTTGGGCAGTGCTTATTTAGCAACGTGAAATCCACGCACATCCGCAGGATGTCCGTGTCCTTTTTGGGGACCATTAGAGTATTGGCGAGCCACTCGCTCTCCTTGATCTCCCTGATGAAGTTTGCAGCGAGTAGTCTGTTGACTTCAATCCCGATGGCTTCGGCCCACGGCTCGGACAGTCTCCGGATGGACTGTTTGACGGGCTTGGTGTCTGGAAAGACATTGAGTGCGTGCTCGGCGAATTCTCTGGGAACTCCTGGCATGTCCGTAGGACACCAGGCGAAGATTTCCCAGCGCTCACGGAGGAATTCGATGAGCGTGCTTTCCTATGCGGGACTGAGATCATTGGCGATCAGCACCGTCTTGGAGGCGTCTGTCAGGTGGACCTGCACCTTCTTTGTGTTGACGGTGGAGTCGAAGGACATGTCAAGTGTGTTTTGCCGTGCGACTGGGGGTTCCCCATTGTCTGCCACCTCGCGGAGCCTTACGAGCTCCTCCTGCATGCCGAATGACTGGGAGATTCTGTTGAAGACCCTGTCGCAGTGGTCCGATCGGGTGAATCTCTCGTGGACCGTGATGACCCCCTGGGTCCTGGCATCTTGAGTAGCAGGTACGCATAGTGCGGTACTGCTAGGAATCTTACGAATGCTACACGCCCGAGGATGGCGTGGTATTGTGATGGCCAGTCCACCACCTCGAACTCGAGCCGTTCGCATCGGAAGTTATCCGGCTTGCCGAAGATGACGTCAAGCCATATCTTTCCCAGGGGGAATATGCCCTTTCCTGGAACGATGCCATGGAACGTTGTGTCTGAGTGTTCCAGGCCGCACAGCGGGATCCACATTGCTGCTAGGGTGCTTGCGAACATCAGGTTGATGCCGCTGCCGCCGTCCATGAAGACGCGGCTCATCTCGAACCCTCCGACCTGCGCCTCCAGCACCAGGGCAGCATGACCTGTGCGAGGGATCTGGCAAGGGTGATCCGAACGGCTGAACGTGATGCAGGACTCCGATCCGCTGAGGTACTCAGGGATGGCGGGTGGAGCTGTTACAACCAGGTTTATCTGACGGGTGATTTTCTTATGCACCCTATTCATGGGGCGCCCTTTTTGGATCATCAGTGACCCTTTCGGCAGGGGATACACGTGCCCGCCGTTATTCTGTGCGGGTGCCACTGGGTGGTTCGGGCCGCCTACTGGTGGTGGTGGAGGAGCTCCATGCGCTATCTCGCTTGGTGCGGGTGCGTTCCCGAATCCAGGGTTTGGGGCTTGCTGCCTCATCTGAGCCATGCTTTCGCTGAGTTTCTAGAACTCGCGGCAGTCCTTGAGCATGTGGCTTGCCTTCTTCTTACCATCCTGCTTGTCTTTGTAGAAGTGGATGGTGCATGGACCCGACAGTTTTTTGTATGCTGAGGGTCCGTCGTCGCGCCCGCGGCGTTGCCACGACTGTGCTGGGAGTCCTCCGTCGCGGAAATTGTTTCCGCGGTATCCGCCGCTGTTGCGGTTGCCATCGTTTCGGCGGTCGGCGTAGCCAGCCGCGACCATGTCGGGTCCGTCGCGATCGTCGTAGACGCGTGATCTTCTCTTGCTACGGCGTTCACGTCGCCGGCCGTAGTCATCTTCCTCCTCCGAGTGCGCTCGGTGGACGGAGTCCTCGCCATCGGCCCACCTATTAGCGATTTCCATGAAGTGGTCGAGTGTCTTGGGCTTGACGCGCCCAAGTTCTTCCTTGAAGTCCTGGCGTTTGACGCCGTCCTTGAAGGCGTCGATGGCCCTCTCCTCGGAGATATGCGCCGCGGAGTTCTTGGTGTTGGACCAGCGCAGTATGTATGAGTGAATGGATTCGCCCGTTCGTTGAGTGCAGGCTCGCAACTCTTCGATCGAGGCAGGCCTCTTGCTAGTGCCTTTGAAATTTCGGACGAAACTGTACGCCAGCTCCTCCCAACTTTAGATGGACCCTGAGGATAGGCTGCTTAGCCAGATCCGAGCTGCGCCTGTCAGCTGCAGCTGAAGGCATTGCATGGCGGTTTCCCTGCTTCCGCCGTGCAGCTTGACGGATGACAAGTGGTCACTGAGCCACGCCTTGGGGTCCCTGTGCCGTCGAATTTTGGAGTGTCCGAAGGGAGCTTGAAGTTTCGCGACATCTTTGTCCGTCGGACAGATCTGCTGAAGCATCGAGCTCCGCAGAGTTCTCCTTCGTCTTCGTCCATCTCAGATTCAGACGAGCATACGCGCTTGGCGCGTGCCTTGTTGATCTTGCGCTGCGTCAGCTCGTTTTTAGTGTCGTAGTCGCGGCTGCGATGGCGTGAGCTCTTATGCCTTCGAGGAAGGTCATGCTCTTCGTCCTCGGATGAGGGCATGGGGCTGCGGTTGTATCTGACCGCGGCCTTCTTTTTCGGCTCCGCAGGAGCTTCTCCATGGAGCGCAGCTCCGACGAGTCCGAGCCCGGTAAGCTCGGACCTATGCATGGCCCTTTTCTTCCTCATTGAGGTTGATGACCCAATTGTTGTTTTCCCCGTTGGGTGGGGGGATTGGCTTCTTCTGTTTCCACTGTTCCTACCCTACGGGTTGGGTGGCGGATTGTGCTCTTGATCCTGGATGACCGCGGTGCACTGGTAGCGCTTGTAGATCGGATCGCTGCTGCCGCAGCTTTCGGATCCAGAACTGTAGGTCCCTTCATCTGATGGCGGGCCGCATAGATCAGAGTTGCAGCTGCTGCTGTCATAGGATTCGTCTGTTGACGATGTGGTGCATAGCACGGGGTGTGGAGCCCATGAAGCGGGCCTGATCAACGGTAGGGGCACCCGCTCTGGGAGGCGGAGAGTGCCGATCTGTCCCACTTGGAAGCAGAAGCTTCCGAACAGGATCTCGAGCCCGTCGCCAACGGGCTCGAAGTCCTTCATGGTGGCCGATGAGTGGGCGGTGAAGTCGAAGGCGCTGAAGAGGAGATGGTTCTCCGTCGCCGCGAAGTTGTAGATCTCTCGGGTTGGGACCGTCACGATCGCACAATCAACGTCCCCAGTTCCCACAGATGGCGCCAATTGACGAGGTTTCGACTCGTCAATGCCCATTGTTATGGACTTGGGTTTTGGAGAAGATGGGGATGCTGGAGATCGCGGAACGGTTAGCAAACAAGCAACACGGGGACACGAGGTTTACCCAGGTTCAGGCCCCCGGAGGGAAAACCCTACTCCTGCTTGTCTGCTCTTGATTATGGCAGAACCGAAGATTACAGGGGTGCGCAGATGCAATCTGGCATGGAGGTGTCTATGCGAAAGTATGAAGTCAGGGATCTAGGTCGTGCCCTCCTAGCCTTTATATAGAGTTAGGCAGGTCCCAGGCACAGACCGAGTCGGTTACAGGTTTTAGGGTTTACCCCTTTGAATTTCCTATCTACTCTAGTCTTGCTCTCGAAGGATCCGAAGGCGTCATGGGCCTTGGCCACCCGAAAGTCTTCATGGGCCGGCGTATATTTGCCATGGGCCTTCCTTGGGCTGGACTAGGTATGGTGAGTTCGTGTACCCGCGGGGTATAACCATGTCAACAGTCAACACAAAGAAGGTGCAGGTCCACCCGACAGACGCCTCTAAGACGGCGCTGATCGCGAACGACCTCAGCCCCGCATAGGAAAGCGCGCTCGTCGAATTCCTCTGTGAGCGCTGGGAAATCTTCGCCTGGTGTCCTGCGGACAAGCCAGGAGTTCCTAGGAAATTTGCCGAGCATGCACTCAATGTGTTTCCAGATGCCAAACCCGTCAACAAGTCCATCCGACGATTGTCCGAGACACGGGCCGAAGTCGTCGGAGTCGAAGTCAGACTGCTCAACGCTGATTTCATTAGGGAGATCAAGGAAAGCGAGTGGCTGGCCAACACTGTGCTAGTCCCTAAAAAGGACACGGACATCCTGCGGATGTGCATGGACTTCACATCGCTCAACAAGCACTGCCCGAAGGATCACTTCCATCTCCCTCGGATCGATCAGATCATCGATTCGACAGCATGATGCGAGAAACTCTCCTTCCTTGATGCCTACTCAGGCTACAATCAGATTCAACTGAAGGTCAAAGACCAAGAGAAAACGGCGTTCATCACGCCGTTCGGAGTATTCTGCTACAACACAATGCCCTTCAGGCTGAAGAACGTAGGCTCCACGTACCAGCGGTGCATGCAGGCATGCCTGAAGAGCCAGATCGGCCGCAACATACAGGTCTATATCGATGACATAGTGGTCAAAACAAGGGAGGCCAAGACATTGATCGACGATCTCCGAGAGACGTTCGACAACCTTGATCACTATAAGATCAAGCTGAACCCAGAAAAGTGCGCCTTCGGCGTCCCATGTGTCCAACTGCTTGGCTACTTCATCTCCCGGTAAGGAATTGAGGCGAACCCGAAGAAAATCCAGACCATACTATCCATGGAGAAACCAAAGAACCTCAAAGGTGTCCGGCAGCTCACTGGGTGCATCGCGGCGCTGAACAGATTCATCAGCCGCATGGGTGATAAGGCCCTACCTTTCTACCAGCTGCTACGCAAAGCAGACACATTCGAAAATCTGAAGCGGCTTCTCTCCACCTTGCCCGTCCTGGTCATGCCAAATGAACGCGAACCTCTACTACTATACATAGCAGCCACGCATCAGGTGGTAATCACCGTGCTCGTGGTCGAACGACCCGAAGATGGCAAGACCCATGGGGTCCAACGCCCAATCTACTACCTCAACGAGGTACTGACACCAACAAAACAGAGGTACCCTCACTACCAGAAACTCACCTACGGCGTGTTCATGACGGCTCGTCGGCTGAGCCACTACTTCCAGGAGCATCAGGTGATTGTCGTCAACGAGGAGCCACTGAATAGCATCCTGAACAATCCAGAAGCTATAGTGCGCATAGCCCTGTGGGGCATCGAGTTGTCCCCTCTAGACATAGTCTATGAGAAGCGCCATGCGATCAAGTCTCAGGTCCTACCGGACTTTCTCATCCATTGGATGGAGCTACAGCTGCCGAACACCCCGGATATGACACAGTCATGGACGATGCACTTCGACGGCTCCAAGCGAGAGGCTGGAGCAGGAGCCGAGGTCATACTGACATCCCCGCAGGGCGACAAGATGAAGTACGTCCTCCGGATGAAATTTCGAGCCTCCAACAATGAAGCCGAATACGAGGCACTCATCCACGGCATGAAGATGGCCAAGATCTGATGCGCAACGCGCCTAGTCATCTACGGTGACTCAAACCTCGTCGTCCAGCAGAAGATGAACGGTGCGACGCACACACCGCCAACATGATCGCGTACCGCACGCTCTACAACTCACTCGAAGGAGACTTTGACGGCTGCGAGCTTCGGCACGTTGGAAGAGAAAGCAACTAAGAAGCCGATAGACTAGCCAACATCGGCTCCACCTGCGCACGGGTGCCACCAGGTGTTGTTCCTCGAACAAATCTGCGTGCCTTCCATCAAAAGGAAATTCCCCAAGGGATCACCCGAAGAAGCAGAGCACTCGGGGGATATGCTACCCGAAGGACGGGAAGGAGCTTAAAAGCTCGACACGGAGGTCGCATTGGTCAACTTGATGCAGGTCATGGCAATCGAGGAAACATGGACGCAACCGTACCTTCGGTACCTGATAAACAGGGAACTGCCAGATCACCCGACAGATGCCCGGCGCATATCTCGCCAGTCCAAGGCCTTCACCATCATCAATGGCGAGTTGTACAAGCGCAACATTTAGGGTGTACTCCAAAGGTGAGTCACCATCGGTGACGGCAAAACCATCCTCCAAGACATCCACGAGGGCATCTGCGGCCATCACGTGGGCAGCCGCGCCCTCGTCGCCAAAGCTCTACGAGCTAGTTTCTACTGGCCAATGGCCATGAACGATGCCAAGGACATCGTCCGAAGGTGCAACGGCTGCTAGAGGTTTGCAGATAAACCACATGCACCAGGATCGGAGCTCAGGCCAATACCCCTGGCCTGGCCCTTCACCCAATGGGGCCTCGACATGATCGGTAAGCTGCCCAAATCCTCGAAAGGAGGCCATGTCTACCTCCTGGTCGCAGTCGATAAGTTCACCAAGTGGATCGAAGCCATGCCCGTTACCAACCAAAAGGGTAAAACGGCCATGAAGTTCTTTGAATCCATAGTCTACAGGTTCGGCATGCCGCACAACATCATCATGGACAACGGGTCAAACTTCATCTCCAAAGAATTCCAGGACTTCTGCGAAGGCCTCGGGATCAACATATCATACGCCTCTGTGGCGCACCCGCAAACCAACGGGCAGGTCAAAAAGGCCAACAGCCTTGTTGGCGGCGGCATAAAAAAACGCCTACTTAGCCCACTCGAACGGCTCGCGGGAGCCTGGGCAGAAGAGCTACCCTCTGTCCTCTGGAGCTTGCGCACAACGCCAAACAGCTCAACTGGCTACACGCCCTTCTTCATGGTGCATGGAGCCGAAGCCGTATTACCTGCAGAAGTACGCCATAAGGCCCCATAGGTCGTCGCCTACAGCAAAGCCGAAACGACGGAAGCACTCGAAGACGCCGTCGACATACTCGAGAGGCACGCGACATCACCGCGACTGGCTCGACGGTCTACCATCAGAGCCTCCGCAACTATCATAGCCGTCGGCTGCGCCCAAGGTACTTCGTCGAAGGAGACCTCGTCCTACGACTCAAGCAAGAGTGGCCAAAAAAGCTCGAGTCACCCTGGGAAGGACCATACGTCATCACCGAAGTCATCCCAGGTGGCGCATACCGCCTCAAGCACGTGGAGTCTGGAGTCTCATACTCCAACCCATGGAACGTCGCACAATTGCGACGCTTCTACCCCTAGCTATCCCCCTTTACTTTCAATAAGGCTACTCAGCCAAGGCCACTCAGCCTAACAATGTACCTCCTCATTACGATATGAATAAAGCTAAGTGCCTCGCCCGGAAATTTATCTTTTCCTCACATTTCTCTATGTTACAACGCACTCGGGGGCTCCCCCTCACCTCACGACTTCATCGGCTGAGAATAACGCATGTACATCTAAGTAGCTGATCACGTCAGGCTAATGAAAAGGTCATGCATACAACCAAGCACCACGTACTAATAAAATTAAACCTTACAACAAAGGGCATAACACGCCTAGTCGAAATACATACAAGTTTTATATCTATCTTTTTTACAGGACCTACCTATTCTGAAGGATCACATGCGCTCGCTGCTCAAAAAGATCTACAAAATCTTCGGCATACTACCTAACGTCCGCGTAATGAGGGCACATATCCCATAGGACACCATCCGGTCGAGGGGGCGGTCCAGCGGCCACCACCGCAAGATCAACATCTGGGCAGCGCAGACAAACAAGCGACAGGGCAGCCTTCACCCCTGCAACCAGCTGGTGCCGCACCAACTCCTTGACATGAACCATGTCCCGAAACTTTGCCAGCAAACCCCATAGAGTCAAAGGAGCCTCATCAAGGGGGAACATGGCGTGCATAATCGACGCCAGGGAAATCCTCACCTGCCGCAACACCCGTGACACCTGGTGAGCGTGGTCCTGCACGGTTGCAAGGACCGTGTACCGGTCATGATCCATCCAGAAAAAGCCTCCTCCTTCTCCTCCCTCGGAACAAGGTTGGCACCTGCAGTAAATACAGAGCAGGATGACTCGCAAACCAGGCGCATCCGAAAATGAGCAGCAGCTCAAAGAAACTTACACTGCAGCTTCTCGGCCAACTGTCGCAGCTCCCCCATCAGATATTCCTCTCTGGCAGTAGCTCTCTCTGCCTTCGAATTCCATACATTCGCATGGCCTCAGATGCCAAGTATCTCATTTTCAAGACCGTGGACTCGGTCACGAAGAAAAACAAGTTGCGACGCATCATCCAAAGATGGTCGCGGTTGCGGAGCAGACGAAGTATCGAAGGGGTCCTCACCCGAAGGTCCCTAAAGGAAAACAGACAAGAATATGAACAACGAATGACTGAGCAACAGCTCGAAGGCTCATTTATATACAACAAAAGGCCACTACGTGGCACAGGGAAATTGTTCATCAACTATTACAAAAAAAACAGAAGACAACTAGCCTACAACTACAACGACAAATCCTATGCAGCCGCATCCTGAGTGGCCTTGGAGCCAGAGTGCCTACTATTGACCTCCTCCTGCTGCCTCGCCGCATACTCCGCCAGAAGGTAAATGAGCTTCGGCCCATAGCGCTTACAGCGAGAAGAATAGAGATCGAAGGCTACCTCGGAACCGTCGGGAGCCGTTGGCATCTGGGAGGTGACCTGATGAAGATCTAGCTCTGCCCCGGACGCCAGGGCAATGGCCAGGCCCATAGAAGCACCGATGCCTTTCTGCTTGCGCTTGTAGGCCGCAGGTGCATCCGCGGACAACGCATCCGCCAAAGAATCGACATCCTCAAGGGCAGCTCCCTTGGGAACGAGCTCCTTGTAGAAGCGCCCAAGGATTTCCTTGGCCTTGGCAAGGGAGCCAAACGTAGTACTGCAGCAGTCTTTGACCGCCGCAGCGGCATCATCCAGAGCACTACCGTTCTCTAGGGCACTGCGATTGAACTCAATGCCTGCGGCATCTGGAGCAAAGGAAAGGTACAGCAAGAACTGAATAAGGGCATGGAGACGTAGCAGCCGAAAAAAAACAAATAAAGGCAAAAGCACTCACCAGAGACGGCCTTGGCGACAGCCATCAGTTTTTCGGCCACCTCCTTCTCGTGCGCAGCCGCAACGGTGGCGAGATGCTCCTCGCCATCCGAAGCCTCTCACTGCAGGCGCTCCTTGGCCGCTGTGGCATCAGCCAGCTCCTGCTGCAGGCGCTCCTTCGCCCCAACAGCATCCTCGGCCTTCTTCTCCGCTCGCCCAAGGCTCTTTTTGAGAGCATCAAACTCGCGGAGGGCAGTATTATTCTCATCTGCAAAAGCAACAAAAACAACACATGAGCTACATAAGCTAGCAAGCAGACGAAGAAGAATAGGATCAATCCAGCATGTACCTTGAAGCTGCCGCTGGCTGGCCTCCAGTGCCAGGTGCTGCTGCACAAGAAGGTTCGCACCACGCACAAAGGGCTGCGAGAAGAAACAAAAGTATTACCAAAGGGCTCTGGGGCTGCTCCCAAGAAACGAGCAAGACATCAAACACATGAAAAAATGCTCGGGGGCTCCCCCCGAGACATACAGAAAAGAAGCAAAATCAACAGATCATCCGAAAAATAATGCTCAGGGGCTCCCCCTACAGCAAAAGAGAAAACAACTTAATGCTCAGACGGAGACTCCGAAGGTCCCAGTGTAGTCTTCTGGGAGACGATCACTCGAGCCTCCTGCGGAGAAGGCTTCGAAGCATCACCCCCAGAGGTGGCCACCGTCTGAGAGGGAGGAGGCGTCATCTTCGACTCCCCTACTGCCTCCTGAGTGGCATCACTAAAAGAGCCCTCAGAGGAGTGGCTGCAAGGAACATATCAATCAAAAAGCAAGAAGACAAGAATACAAGAAAATAACGAATCGCATCCGAAGACACTTACGAGTCCATGTCGCTCAAGTCGAAAACGGGCAGCGTCCTCTTCCCTTTCTTCTCTTCCTTCTTCCTCTTTGCCGGCGGCTGTGGCGCTAGAGCCCGCACATGCACGGCCGGGATAGGCGAGGAAGAAGCATCGTCACCTCCACTGTGGTGGACAAGGAATGGTGGGTCCCTAGGCGTCGGTGGAGTCGAGGCATCCGGGGATTCGCTCGAGCTCCGTGCCCGCTTTTGGGTCTGCCCCTCGCTTGCCTCGGAGGCTTCCTCAGTAGGCGATTGCACCGGCGGAAGCTTGGACTCGGAGTCCACAACCTCATTGTCCGGCGCATCTGGAAACCGTTTGGGTAGTGGAGGCACCATGCCAGGTACCTTGAGCTCCTGCACAATGAATACAAACTTTCAGAACAGATAATTACAAGGAAAAGCACTCGAAAAAAGCGCTACGCGCACGTCACAAATCTACACCTACGGAACTAGTCGAGAAGCACTAAACGGGGGGTTCGCGATTTCCCCGGAATGTCCTCGTCGGACTTGTACTTCAACAGCGGCCGAAGAACTCTGTCGAGGTCCCCCTTGGAGAGCTCCTCAGCCGCAAATCTCGTTGGGTCGTGGCAGCCAGAATAAAGGAACATCGGATGTGCCCTAGCCTGAAGTGGCTGCACCCGACGTTTGAGGAAGGTGCGGATGATATCCACACCGTTCACCTCCTTCTCCGGAACCACCTGGAGGGCCTCCACCCGACAGTAGAGCTCCTCTATCTCCTCCACCTCGCCCTCCAGGATGTGATTTTTCCAGGATCTCTTCTTCAAGATCTCCTGGGTGGAGTCGAAAGGGGCAAGGCCGAAGTTTTGCCTGTCCACTGTGGAGTCGCGGATATAAAACCACTTCCTCCGCCAGTATTGGACGGAATGCGACAAAGAGAGAAGAAAAGAAAAGTGGATCGAAGGGAAATGATGCAGCCACCGATCGGATAAACTCCGTCGGAGCCGGACTGCCTCTTCACGAAATAGAGCTTTCGGAAGAGGCCAAAGTGTGGCTCGATACCGAGCCAGCACTCGCAAAAAGTGATGAAGTAGGCGATGTGGAGAATAGAATTGGGCGGAAGATGGTGTAGTTGGATGCCATAGAAGAACAACAGTCCATGGAGAAAATCGTGGACTGGGAGCGAGAGGCCGCGAAGAACAAAAGCGACAAACATCACCCAAAACCCAGCGGGTGGACGGGGAATTACCTCATCGCCTGGGATCTTGACGGCCTCCTTGTCCCGCGAGATTAAACCCGCCTCACAAAGCTTGCACAGGTCACCCTCACGCGTCTCTGTACGCTGCGACCCACCTTCGGCGACGCGAGGGGCGGCGGTGCCCTTCTTGCCACCGGCAGCAGCACTGGTGCCCGCTCCGGTGGAGGCCTTCTTCGATTTCTCCATCGCGGCGCATCGACGGCGGCGGTGCGAGCGCAAGGAGGAGGGGAACGATCGGAGAATGTTGAGCGCAAGACGGGAAAAGCTCAAGAAAAGGGAAGCAGTAGAAAGCAAATGGCTAAGGTGAAAACAAATCACATTTTTCCCCACAGTTATGAGGACGAAGACGATGAACAGGGACCGTTCATCTGGAAGCCCTAACGCCAGAATCAGATCTAACTGTCCACGTGTCAACACAGCAGCAAACCATTGCTCGCACGTCGTCCACTATGCACGGAAACCGAGGAGAGGCCGTAATTCTCGCCACGTCGCGCATGACCAGTCAACTCCAAGTCAGAAAGTGGGACCCACGTACGTCCGGTCGCGTCATCTCTGGCGCCACAGATGGTTGAGGTCACCGATCGTCAGCACTGGCATCATCAAAACCAC
Organism: Avena atlantica; assembly: GCA_910589765.1. Classification (NCBI taxonomy): domain Eukaryota; kingdom Viridiplantae; phylum Streptophyta; class Magnoliopsida; order Poales; family Poaceae; genus Avena; species Avena atlantica. The sequence continues at coordinate 434,282,999 of OU342733.1, read as the reverse complement.
ACTAGCAACGGTAACAAATCTTCGGCTGACAACTGAAAGTACTCACTCGAATCTATGATTCGAGCAACTACTCGGGGGCTACTCCTATCAGGAGCGCTCGCCGCGCACCCGAGACATGGATAATGTACTACACCAATGATCTATTCTTCGAGTCCTACGTCGAGTCTATGACTCCATTACGGACTCAGGAGCTACTCCCATAGGAAGGATTGATTCAAGCATCCGAAAAATTGTGTCCTACGGACATGAAGCCAACAACGGTTGAATTAAAGTCTCTGCTCGAGTCTACGACTCGAAATGACACTCGGGGGCTACTCCCATAGGGAGCGCTGGTCGCACACCCTATGAATTCTTCGACTGTGATCCTTCGGATCAGAATGCAAAAACGTTTTGGCAACTTTGCCCCAACAAACGTTAAGTGAGTAACATCCTCCTTGGCCACCTGAAACTCCTCCGCGGTGATAAAATTTCAGATGTTGTGTCTGCGACACAAAGATAAGACCTACAGATACCATCTGATGGCCTGGTAACGCACCCGACTGCGCTCTGCTAGTAAAAATCTATGCCAACAGGCGCGATGAAAATCCCGACGGACGCGTTGGGTACATCATTCGAACTACTGGGATTCGACTCCTGTAAGACCTCAACGGCCTGAGTCGAATTACGCCAGCATCTGTTCTGGGTTCAAGTCTAGGGACTCGAAACTGAAGAAGATCGTGTTGTTTTGTCCTAAGATAGTTAACTGACCCTGATCCGTCAGGAGAGTCAGGCACACGCATCAACAATCCCTACACACTAAAATCATTCTTTTCTGAACAGAAACAGCGGCACCCGAAAGATTGAAGAGTCCTCAGTCGAATATGCGATTCGACTGAACACTCGGGGGATACTGACATGGTTATACCCCACGGGTACACGTCATTAGCATACCTGGTCCGGCCCAAGGAAGGCTCACAAGAATACACGCGGCCCATGGAGATTTTCGGGTGGCCCATGCCCATGACATCTTCGGATCCTTCGAGAGCAAGACTAGAATAGATAGAATATTGAAAGGGCAAACCCTAAACTTGTAACCGACTCGATCTGTGCCCGAGACCTGCCTATACTCTATATAAAGGCCAGGAGGACACAGCAAGGAGGGCCAATCCTTTCCACCGCATACACACCTCCACGCCAGATTGCATCTGCGCACCCCTGTAACCTTCGATTCCGCCGTAATCAAGAGCAAACAAGCAGGAGTAGGGTTTTTCCTCTGGGGGCCTGAACCTGGGTAAATCTCTTGTCCCCTGGTTGCTTGTCTGTTAACCGTTCCGCGATCTCCAGCACCCCCATCTTTTCCAAAACCCAAGCTCATAACAATGGGCATTGACGAAATCGATCATCGTCAGCACCACCTTATAAGATGGAGTGTTGCACTACTTTGTAAGTGAGTGATAATAAAAGAGCTACACGCGCGCTCCTCCGACGATGCCATCGCCGCTCGCACGCACGCACGCACGCCTCGTCATGACGCACGCGTCACGGGTTGCGGGAATCTCACCGAGCCGAGCTTTATTTTTCTGCTCAGGAAAATGTGTGCGGTTAGACAGACGTGTCAACAGTTAGTGGATTCGGGTCGCTCCGGATCGTGGGCTATCTGTAACCGACCCAAACATGCGCGACATGGGTTTGGTCCACTTTGTGTCCTGTACGGGATTTCCGAGCCCCTATATATAAACTCCTGTGCGGCTTCCACAACGTACGACACCGGACCAATCTAGGGTTTTGCCATCCTCTCTGCTTGTGCCGCCTCCGTAGTCTACTCCATCCCACTTGCCGGCGTGCACCGACGGTCGGGAGAGCGGGTCTCCGAAACCACTTGCCTTTGTGATCCTGTACGAGAGAGGGCGAATAAGGTTTTTGAAAAGCGCTCTGCGCGACTGCTCAAGTTCGTCATCACGGCGCGTCTTCCCGGTCGTCAAGCCGGACCTACTGCACGTCGACTTCTTCGACATGCTACTGCACCAACGGCAACTACATCGACAACCGATCAATACGTACACCGTCATCAGATCTGTTGTTTTACTATGGCTGTTAGTGCGTATGCTCTGCTACTGTTCATGTTGATTAATACTTCTAGTATGTTAGAGGTTCACGTGATTGTAGCTGTTGCTGCCATGATTTATATTTTAGAATTAATTGTGGAAATTATGCCTAATAATTCAACAATGTGATCCTCCGTGGATCATCGAGTGGCCAATTTGTGCACGGATAAATTGCACTTCAAACTCTTGTATCTTAATGTATAGACACGCAGATCTCCTACGAGTTTTAGAAAAACTCAGCGCTACACTATACCAAATAGTACTTTGACCCCACGGTAAACTTTCATGCTTGATAGCTCGGTAGTAGTGGACAAAGCTTTGTGACACCCTTAACTTAGCAAAATATTTGGTATGCAGATCAAAACCTTGCCATTTGTAAGGAACTGATTTTATCGGACATAGCAACACCACCTTCACTTTCATGTTCTGATGTTGAATCCTCATCGTTGTTGTCTGAGCTGGAATTGTGTTCTTCAGTGTTAGCAATAATTGGATGCTTAGTAGTAAGTATCCTAATCATACTTGCATGTCAACACAAGAGACTACTAGTATGACGGTAGTAGCAAGTCAAAGTGAACTTGAGTTAGCCTGCCATGAGCTGTAACTTAGCTATTAAGGTAGTAGAGTCCAAAACAGCATCAGCTGGATAGTAGCTAGTAGAAGCTAGCAGTTATTTCTCTAGCAAAGTCGGTTTAGGATAGTCGGTTCCTGAGTCCTATATAAGGACATGTACCCCACGTTGTATTTAGACAAGCTAAGAAAGTAAGAGCTTCATATGTGTGCGTATAACTCTGTTTCATCCTTTTACATATGTGTGTGTGAGCTACTAAGAACTAGCTAACAGCAAGCACATATACTTCAATTGGTATCAGAGCCATTGGTACCGAGAGATGTCGGGGAACAGGCGCACCGGCCAAACACCACCACTGCGAGCTTCGGTGACCCCTCCTCTTACGGAACAGCGACAGCGCTCGCCAAGCCGGGGACGGAGCAGGACACGGCGCAGAGGAGGTGAGATCATGGTGCAGCAGGTAGTGCGCGAGGCTGTCGGCAGTGGCGGCATGAGTCTCGTCTTCCCAATGCTGAAGCGGGGGGAGTACACCAACTGGGCCATGGTGATGGAGGTGAACATGCAGGCCGCGTCACTCTAGGACGCGATCGAGGACGACGGCGTCTCCCGGCGCGAGGAAAAGCAGGCACTCACCACGCTGCTCCGCTCCACACCTCCGGAGATGCACCCGATGTTGATCAGGAAGGGCAGTGCCAAGGCGGCGTGGGAGGCGATCAGGCTGTAGCACCAAGGCAACGATCGTGTGCGCAACACACGCGCGCGGCGACTCCGAACGGAGTTCGAGATGATCCTCTTCAAGGATGGCGAGCGTATCGACGAGTTTGGCCTTAGGATCATGAACCTCGCGGCCACCCTACGCTCCCTCGGCGACACCTGCGATGATGAGAAGATTGTGAGGAAGTTTCTCTCTGTTGTACCAAGTCGTTTTGTGCAGATCACATTTTCAATGGAGACAATGATGGACCCGGCCACGCTCACAGTAGAAGAGGTCGTCGGGCATCTCCGTGCGGTCGAGGATCGACTGGACAACAACCAGGGCAGCTCTGGCTCTGGCGGCCAACTACTTCTCACTGAGAATCAGTGGGAGGAGAGTAGGAAGCAGAACCGTAGCGGTGGGTCTGGCTGGAGCGGCAACAGGAACGGTGGCGGTGGACAAAAGGGTGGAAAGGCCTAGCCCAAGTCCACACCAGCAACTGAAGCCGGCGGCGAGATCGACCGCGACAGGTGCCGCTATTGCCGCAAGAAGGGCCACTGGGCTCACGAGTGTCGCAAGAAACAGCGCGACGAAGCTGTTGCGGCGGCACACCTGATGCAGGAAGAGGGCAGCAATGCAGGTCCTGCCCTGCACATGGCTACGGTGGTCGAACTCTCCGACGTCGCACCTCCAGCTGATGTTGCGGCGCCCACGATGGCATTGCTCATGGGGGAGCACGTGTTCCTGAATGAGGAGCGCGCCTGCGTCATGCTCAGGCGTTCACCGCGCGACACCGACGAGGCCTGGTACCTCGACACCGGAGCCTCAAACCACATGACCGGCGACGACGCTGTCTTCGCAGAGCTGGACAAGAGCGTCTCGGGCAAGGTGCGATTTGGGGACGGCTCGGTCATCGACATACGTGGACGCGGCACCATCCTGTTCGCCATCGATAGCGAGCGGCATCGCGAGCTGTTAGGCGTTTACTAGATCCCGAAGCTCAAGTCAAACATCGTCAGCATTGGCCAGCTGGACGAGCTTGTCTTCCCTACCCACGTCGAGCACGGCTTCATGAGCATCCATGATCAAGATCAGGTGCTCATCGCCAGGGTGCCACGCACGGGAAACTGGCTGTACGTTGCACCTCTGCAGATTGTGCAGCCGGTGTGCCTGTCAGTGCATGCCAATGAAAAGGCATGGCTCTGTCACCAGCGCTTCGCCCACCAGGGTTTCGACGGCCTGCAGAAGCTATCCAGGCAGGGCCTGGTCCGTGGCCTGCCCACCATCAACCATGTCGAGCAACTCTGTGAAGCCTGCATCGCTGGGAAACACCGTCGAGCACCGTTCCCTGCAGCAGCCAAGTTTCGTGCTTCAAAGCCGCTGGAGCTGGTGCACGACGACCTCTATGGCCTGATCTCACCAACAACGCACGACGGCAAGTGATTCTTCCTGCTGCTCGTCGACGACCACAACAGGTTCATGTGGTTGGTGCTGCTCAGGACCAAGGACGAGGCATCAGCAGCTATTCGTCGCTTCAAGGCCTAGGCAGAGGCAGAATCGAAGCAACCTCTGCGTATCCTCCGCACAGATCGTGGAGGCGAGTTCACCGCGACAGACTTTGCTGAGTGGTGCGCTGATCGTGGCGTCAAATGCCACCTCACCGCCCCCTATTCCCCGCAGCAGAACGGGGTGGTAGAGAGGCGCAACCAAACCATCATCGGCGCCACTAGGAGTATGCTCAAGGCCATGAGCGTACCTGCTGAATTCTGGGGCGAGGCGGCATCGGCGGGAGTGTTCATCCTCAACCGATCTCTGACAAGAAGCTTGGAGGGGAAGACACCATATGAAGGGTGGCATTTGGATCAAGCCAAATGTGCACTTTTTCCGTGTCTTTGGCTGCAGAGCGTATGCCAAGGACACACGCCCCGGGCTAAAAAAATGGAGGACCGTAGCAAACCCATGGTGATGATTGGGTATGAGGAAGGGAGCAAGGCCTACCGCCTCTTCGACCCGGAGAAGAAGCGCCTTGTCGTCTCCCGTGACGTTATCTTTGACGAGGTAGGAAGCTGGAATTGGGGGGAGCCCAGTGGCAGCACCCTCACCGTCGACAACTGGGTGACGCCACAACCCCTGCCCGCTGTAATAGAGAATGGAGCAAAAACTCCTGCTGCAGCTACATCTAAAGGTAGAGAAGAACCTACGCCAGCACCTCTTTCACCAAGCCCAGATGCAACTTCTCCTTCACACACCAGCGTTGGGCCACAACAGATGAGCCAGCCCATGACTTCATCGCCTAGCCGACCCATGCGATTTGTTTCGCTGCCAGCAGAAGGATAAAAAGATGGAGAGGGCCTCGACGTGGGCGTTGACCCACTTGATCCCCTCCGCTACTGTCCAATGCTGGATCTAATTAATCCTGGCGCAGTGAACCCAGGGAGGGAAGAGCGCCTCCTTCTCACTCCTTCCGGCGAGCCCTCCACATATGCTGAGGCAGAGGGCGATGAAGCATGGCGGAAGGTGATGCTCGACGAGCTGGCCTCCATTAAGGAGAAGGAGACCTGGACGCTGACGGAGCTCCCACCTGGCCACAAGCCCATCGGATTGAAATGGGTATACAAACTCAAGCACGACGCCGACGGCAACGTCCTCAAGCACAAGGCCAGGCTCGTTGCAAAAGGGTACATGCAACGGCCGGGGATCGACTTCGATGAGGTCTTTGCCCCTGACGCGCGGCTAGACTCCGTCCGTTTTTTGCTCGCTGTTGCCGCTCAGTTCAAGTGGCAGGTCCATCACATGGACGTGAAGACGACGTTCCTCAATGGCGAGCTGGGCGAGGAGGTGTACGTCTACCAGCCGCCAGGCTTCGTCGACAGCAGCAACTCTAGCAAGGTCATGCGCCTGCACAAGGCGCTCTACGGCCTCCGACAAGCTCCACGGGCGTGGAACACCAAGCTCGACGCTGTTATGGTGTCGCTCGGCTTCACTCAAAGCGCATCGGAGCACGCAGTGTACACCCGCGGCGACGGCGACTCACGGCTGCTTCTTGGGGTCTACGTGGATGACCTCATCGTCACCGGATCACGTGCCACAACGATATCAGAATTCAAGCAGCAGATGTGCAGTCGTTTCAAGATGAGTGATCTGGGCTTGCTCACTCTCTACCTCGGCATCGAGGTGAGCCAAGCGCCAGGCTGCATCACACTGAAGCAGACCTCGTTCGCCGTCAAGTTGCTGGAGAAATCTGGGATGGCAGAGTGCAACAACGCTCATGTTCCATTGGAGCAACGCCTCAAACTGTCGAAGGTGAGAACAAACCCTACTGTCAACGTCACACTCTATCGCAGCCTCGTCGGCAGTCTCCGCTATCTGGTACACACACGGCCTGATATCAGCTTCGCCGTGGGCATGGTGAGCCGCTTCATGGAGGCGCCCACCACAGAGCACCTGAGCGCAGTGAAGCATCTGCTACGCTACATTGCAGGAACACTGGACGTTGGCTGTCGCTATGTCTCCAGCTCAAACGCTGCTCAGTTGGTGGGCTATAGCGACGCCGACATGGCTGGAGACCCTGATGACAGGAAAAGCACCTCCGAGACTCTGTTCTTCTTTGGAGAGTGCCCTGTGTCTTGGCAGGGTCAGAAACAAAAGGTGGTGTCTCTGTCCTCTTGCCAATCTGAATACATGGCAACAGCTACGGCAGCATGCCAAGGAGTGTGGCTTGGGAGATTGCTTGGTGACTTGCTTGGATCACCTCCTTTCACTGCCAATCTGCTGGTAGACAACATGTCTGCAATCCAACTGTGCAAGAACCCAGTCTTTCACGACAGAAGCAAGCACATTGAGGTGCGGTACCACTTCATCAGGGGCTGCATCGAAGATGGAACCGTAACTGTCGAATTCATAGGCACTGAAGATCAACTCGCAGATATTCTCACAAAAGCCCTTGGGCGTGTGCGATTCCAGCTGCTTCGCCAAAAGCTCAAGATTGTTGAGATCAAGTAAGCGCATCAAGATTAGGGGGAGAATGTTAGCAATAATCTGGATGCTTAGTAGTAAGTATCCTAATCATACTTGCATGTCAACACAAGAGACTACTAGTATGACGGTAGTAGCAAGTCAAAGTGAACTTGAGTTAGCCTGCCATGAGTTGTAGCTTAGCTGTTAAGGTAGTAGAGTCCAAAACAGCATCAGCTGGATAGTAGCTAGTAGAAGTCGGTTTAGGATAGTCGGTTCCTGAGTCCTATATAAGACATGTACCCCACGTTGTATTTAGACAAGCTAAGAAAGTAAGAGCTTCATATGTGTGCGTATACCTCTGTTTCATCCGTATACCTCTGTTTCATCCTCTGTTTTACCTGTGTGTGTGTGAGCTACTAAGAACTAGCTAACAGCAAACACATATACTTCATTCAGCATTCTCATCAATGAACTGTTTATTGCCGTTTCCTATTCCTCCACTCTTTGGAGACTGGACAGAATTGTGCCCTTGTGTGTGTTCGTGTACTAGAGGCAGTTCACAGTTTGCCCAACAAGCGTTCGCTACAACTCCAAACTCGGAATAATGATGTAAAAGTAAAGTGTTTATGTGAAAACTGTATCTTGATTAGCTTTTGTCGTTCCACAAAAATAAATGACCCCCCTCCTCCACATTACGATTTCCAGAACTAGCAGAGTTCGCTGCATATTCAGAAAAACTGCAATGATCAGTGTACTGAAGATGATGCATAAATTCAGAACAGCCTTCATGGCAGAATCATTATCCGGATTTCAGAGAATCTTTTCCACTTCAGAATTTTACATGCCTGTACTCATCACAGAACTAAATTGGGCCAACACAAAATGGTAAGTGTGGGTTGCTGCTGTTGCACATGACCAACAAACAAGATTAGAGAAGGTAATGCCTTCCGTTGGACTGAAACTTGAAACGGCACGGCTGAACTCAATTGCTCAACTCACTGTAAGAACCACCACATGTCCACATCAGATGTTTCATCTCAGATAAATGCAGCAAACATCGATGAAGTACTGGCCAGAATAACAACACGGCCATTACAAACCAATGTAACTGCATAACTGTGCAAACACAAGTTCTGAACTTTTAGAACCGCGAGGTCAAAGCATGTCACGAGAACAGAACAAGTTTAGCTAGCAACACAAGAACCACAGATTTTTTTTCGACGTATATCTCTGAGCAAAGAATTAAGAATTCTCATGTCATCGTGTCCGAGGCAGCGACACTTCTGAAGAGGTGAACTGTAAGGCAACAGTCAGGAGACCTGCTCTGGATCTTCTCTTCTCTGCACGAAATCCGGGTATCGCGGCCTGCCGTTAGCTGAATTGGCAGAAAAAGCAGTATTAGCAGACTAGTGAAGCAGTTACGCATCATGCCACAGGAACTGCAACAGGGTTGCAAAAGATCAATAACCCCATATTGCTAAAACAAGTCAACAGCAAGATCTAGAAGATAGCTGATGTATAAAACCTGAAAATAACGTAATGTGCGGAAACTAGCTTTCATGTAGTGCTGCATTGGATTGTGCTCACATTTATTCAGAACAATTACAATGGGCTAAATCATGTATGAATCGGTACTTGTTTATGAAGCTGAACTGCGATGAGTGAACTGATTTGGGATTTTAAGTTCCAAAGTTTTTCGCTAGCAGCAAATAGTACTATATTAAATTGAAGAAATTAATCATCTGAACCAAGAACAGTTGTTTCGAAACAAATAATTTTCATATCAAGGTTGAGTATGAACAAGTGACTTGTGAAATGATTTTACCCAACAGCCAACTAGCTTTAGATAACTTTCTAGTATCTGTACACAGACTGATAAATTCAACAGGCACAATGTAAATACTACTTTTACTTATATCTACAAGACTACAACAGTTCATAAAATTCCCAAGTCCTAACTGAAGCAAATTAGCCACAGTTCAGTGAACTGGTTCTAAGACTACAATTTCCAAGTTTTAGTGACTACAGCAGTTTCTTGATGCTAGAATTTCGGATAATCTGATACCGAACTACAAAGATTTCAGTATAAGTTGTCCAAGCTCAGGCAGATTAGCACTCCATTAAACAAACCCCAGAAGATCATGGACATGCATCAAATGGTATCTGCAAGTTCCAGTACATATCAGGATCTCTCACCTGGCGCCTCGGCCGTGATTAGAATCACGAGGGTCTGTGTATTGCGGGGTAGGTCGACGACGAGTGGGGTAAGCCGCCCGTATCTGCCCGCTCGGACGTACATGACGAGGTTGTCGGAGACGTTTGGGCTGAAGCCCAGCCGGCGGATCAGCTCCTTCCTCAGGAGGAACACGGACCTTCCCCTGAAAGGGAACGAGACCTTGTTGGCGTTGCACCCTTCGCCGTTCCCCATCACCACCCGCGACGGCATCAGGACGGAGGGGTTGAGCTGCGTTCAGTTGCGATTTGCAGAGAACAACGGTTATATTCAGGAGACCAGAGAAGCAGGGTATTGCGCTGAATTTATGATCGAAAACAACAAATACGGAGGCGCATGAAGTCTCAAGAAACAGGGGCGGCAACCAAGAACAGAACAGGGGATTGCTCCGAGGCGAATGAAATTAACACAATTTGCAATCCCCGCGATTAAATTCCGATGCAGATTAACGACATTGAAGAGCCCAATCATCTCCCAATTCGAGAAGAATCTAGAAGCGGGCATGGCGAACTCACCCACTGCCTAGGCGGACTTGGAAGGCGAGGTACGCACTCCCTGCTGGGGATGGGCTGCACCACCCACTCCGTCAAGGTGCTCATGGTGTATAGGTAGTCGACGCTGACGACGTTGTTCCAGAGGAGGTACCTCCCGTTGGCACGGAGGTAGCCGAGGAGGCCTCCCTCGGCGACGCGGCGAAGCCAGATCGCGTCCCCGAGCCCCACCCTGACGGGCTGCCACCTGATGGCCACATCGTCATCATCGTCGTAGGTTCGCAGCGCGACGTGGTAGCCGCGGCAGGTGAGCGGCGCCAAGACATTGGTGGCGGAGAGGTAGCGGCCGTAGGCGGCGCTCTGGAGGAGCACGTGCTGGGCGTCCCCGTAGACGTGCACCACCCACGCTGCCTTCATGGACATCTGACTACGGCTGAGGGAGACGCCACGCCCGTCGCTGTCGGCGTGGAGGTAGGTGCCGTGCACGCGGTTCCGCAGCCACACGTGCTGCTCGTCGGGGAACTGGTCCATCGGTCACTGCCGCTGCCGGCGCCGAAGAGCAGAGGCGGTGGAGGGAGAGGTTCTGGGGAGAAGAGGAGAGGAGAGGCGAGGCGAGGCGAGCGATGTTGGTTGAGACGGTTACCTTCGGGCGCCAAGGGGAGGAGTATTTCAAGGTGCCTGACACGCCATCGCCGTGCCGGGCTTTGGGCACTATGTTGGCCTGTGGGCTCTTCTGTCGGCCCGGCCCGCCGGGCCCAAACCCTCACGAGCGCGAGGTTTCTCCCCGTCGTCCTCGAGCCTTTTCTCGCTCCCTGCGCTGGCGGCGTCGGCCAGGGCAAGCTGCGCCACCCTTCCCTTCCTCGGCGAGCCTCTCCCTCCGCTCTGCCCCGGCGCGACGGAGCGGCGACGAATCTTCCGGTGGCATCGCTCCCTCTTCTTGCCCGGCTGCCCCGGCGCGGGGCACGGGCGCGAAGCGAGGCAGCGGGACGACGCCGAGGAGCGAGCGAACTACCATCATCAGATCCAGCGAGGGTGTGCGCGTGTGTGCTCTCGCCCTCCATTGTGCTTGCTCGCTAGTGGCTTCTCGCGGGATGCGGCTTGGTTCTGGTCCTTCTGGAACTGTGACATGGTGGGCTGCATCTGAACTTGTCGCGGCCGAACCAGTTTGGCGTCGTCGGCCGGCTCGACCAGCGCAGCACGCTCACGGTACGCTAGTCACGGTCACGCTGCTGGTCATCTCTCCTTGCAATTTGGAGTGCAGGCTCCCAACAGGAAAAACCAGAAGGTGCTAGTGATAGAAGGCAGTATCTGGCCTTGGTTTTCTTCAGAGAAGAGGGGGGCTTTTTTTTTTCCAGAGAAGAGAGGGACTTTGAAGAAATATTCTCACTGCTACACGTTCATCGTTCATGTTTCCTCTGCTCCCTCCATTGAGGATGAGGCATCGATCATAGTTAGCTCAGAGTTTGTTCAGCATATTACTGTTGCTCAACTGGACCAATGACTTCTGTCGTGCAAGAAGATGGAGGCGTGACGCCGTGCCGTGGTCCGAGCACTGAAAAGCAAGGTCGACGGACCAGGGGTTGAAAACAGTGCTTCTTCTTGCTTCATTTTGCACTTCATATTGCAAACTTTTTCCAGGTTATGGCAGCCTGTCTACATACTACGTGTGCTTGCCTTGCTCACTGAGTTGTTACAATTTTCTGTGCATTAAGAATTAATGGACCTGACATTCCCCTCTAATCTTTCTGCTATACTACTTAGGCCCCATTTTTATTCCGATAGATTAGAAAGATGTGAAATGTTGGGCAACTAATATGACATATCCTAGGCATTTCTTTGCGCTAACTCCAGTTCCTTTATTCACACGGGAAAATTCCTTTGTTGTCCCCTCAAGCACCTACCATCAGTTGGATATTTTTATTTTTGGTCTGGCTAGTTTTAGGATGAGCAACGGTAGAGTTTATTAACACTGGTTTTGATACAAACACATAATTAAGTATCCTCCTAGGGCTCAGGTAACATAGAATTAAGAAATCAAGGTTTGGTTTTAGGTATCCATTTCACAATGGATTCTTTGGCGTTAGTCACAAGGGTCTTAGGAACCCAAATAGCAATTTCCTATAAGTATAACCATTGTGGGTACCAACATATTTTTGCATAAACTTCACCATCTTTGCTTTTGCAAAGCACATACGATGGGTTGTACTTTCCTGCAAAGTTGTTATGAGTAGGATAGCCCCTTGTGGTATTTCCACTCACAACACCTCAATTTCCATTGTCATTTCGGCCATTTGTGTCCTTCCTGCACAAAGTTTATATTTTGTGGGGGGGGGGGGGGGGGGGGGGGGGGGGGCCATTCTTCTTCTTGTTGCTTGAGTTATACCCAAGTCCTCCTTGAGATGACCTCTCATTTTGTTGGCTAATTAAAGACCTCATTGAGGTTCTTCTCACCTTGAATGCACGAAAGGACCCCTTTTTCAAGTAGGGCCTTTAACTTCTTGTTCTCCTCAATGAGAGATGCTTGATCACTCAATATATTAGTAGCACAAGCATTAAGATCAACAAAAATAGGTATTCTAGGAGAGGCAAGAGTCTTCGTGAAGCATGAAGTTGATCATAATTCTTCCTAATTTTAGTGAGCTCCTCTTTGATAAGTGAGTGATCTCTCAAGGTGCTCAAGATCCTTTCAGAGATTAGCATCACCAACTTTAAGCTATTTATTTGAAGCATCAATATCTTGTGAATTCTTAAAAGCCTCATCAAGGTTCTCAAAGGTCTTAACTTTGTCAAGCTCATATATTTCAATAGTTTGAGTAAGAGAGGCAATCAGGCGCCTCTCATCATGAAGCTCTTGCTAAAGGAGATTGAATATATGTTCCTCTTCACAAGAAAGAGTGTTCATTTCACATATGGTCTCCCTTCATTCACACACACGGTCCATTAAGTACTCTAACATAGAGCAAACACCTCCATGAAGAGAGGAGCAAAACATAGCTAACTTCTTGAAAGCAACATATCATCATTTAAAACCTAAACAATCAGGGCGCAACATTTTCTAAGGTGAAAGGAGTAGGTGTAAAGGTAGGAGCATGGGAGGAAGGTCTACCTTCACCTCCTTTGCCACAAGGCACTTGTAGGAGGAATTATTGTATTCCTTCTAGTAGTCTTTCTTGAAGAGAGAGTTGGGGGTCTATATAGCCAAGTTAGTCCTTCCAACAACATTTTCTTCCTCTTCATCACCATCGGAGATATATGTTGTGTCGAGGAAAGGTTTTCCTTTGAATATCTTCTTGTTGAGGATTTTAGCTTCAACTTTGGTTTTGCCTCATTCTTCTCATACTTTGGCTTATCTTCTCTCTTTTCATACAGAAAATTGTCGAAGAAGTATCCCGGTTTACCAAAATTGTAGCAAGTCCTCATTTGAACCTTCATTCTTGGATTGAAGTTGGAATTTCCTTTATTCCAACCACCTCCACTCCACTTCTTGGCCATGAAGGATAAGTCCACATGAAGCTCACTTCTATTTTCATATCTTCTTGGTCACCATCTCCTTCTTCTTCATGGCATGACTTGCTTGAACTTCAAAGAAAGGTTGGGTGAGTTCATTGCATGTACCATTCCTTTGACCTTATTGCCTTGCGCCACTATGTTCTCATTTGCGACAAAGTAGGATACAATGTCATCTCCTTGCGAGCATCAAGAAATTTCATATTAGTAGCCAATTGTTGATTATCTAGAGCAACCATTATGATGATCTTGGACTTGATGAACTCATCATTCACATTAAAACCTTCATTGTACTTATTGTCACATTCAAGACCTTGAATATCCACTCGGAGAGCATATAGTCTTGCGTAGGCACTACTAAGAGACTCCCCATGCATGATTGACCATGAACAATCCCATCTCTAACTTGGCACTTCCATATTTTGAATTGTTGGATGAGAGAGGTTCCTTCCTAAAGAATAATGATCATATCCGATAAATCATCGTCGAAGTTGTAGTGATGGACTTGACCATGAAGAGCAGAATGAACGACACTACTAATCTTGTCACGTGCCATGACATTGACTTAATGATTATATCTTGATGGAAATATGCCCTAGAGGCAATAATGAAGGATTATTATTTATATTTTTGTTTCATAATTAAGTTTATTATTCTTTGCTATAACTTTTTTTTCCGAATAATGAGTATTTGGAGGAAAACCCTAATACATGTGTTGAATTATAAACACCATTTAGATATCCCTAGTCTCGCCTCTAAAACTAGCTAGTTTGTGTATCATTGATAGTTCTGGTTTCCTAACTATGGGACAATACAAAGTGTTGTAGAGTTTCCAATCATATATGAGATCGAAGTTGTGGAGAGAACAACGATAATGGATATACCCAATGTGATTATTGTTGTTAGTAGTTTCTTAGTAAAAAGTATTACCATTACTGAAATATTGTTAGACCATGAGGCACATATTAACTTGGATACAATATGGAAGTGACAAATACCTTCAGACGTTTCTTCATGAAAGGGTGATCATAAAGTCGGTCTTCATTCTTTCCGGATGGTATGCCAATGTTAGATATGGTGTAGTTGTATAAATTTCCACTCATGATGATGGAGAGATACACTCTAGGCTCACTCATGTATTATGATGTTCATCATTATATGGCCGGACATGTGATCAAGTTGTTGATCACTGGAACATCGACGATGCAGAATGAGTAAAGAGTACATGCTGAGTAACAAGGATAACCTAGTGTTTTGCCTCGGGCAATGTAAAGTATAGAGAAGCAATACGACGTGTATCGAAGTAATACAAACGTTCACATGATTAAAGAAACTTCGTGATTATATGTGGGGGTTACTATGCGCATAAAGGCACCACTAGTAATCATTCTACCAAAATGTGTTACGGACATGCCCGCATATATCCGAATACACATGGTCACACTCTTAAGAGTTCAGTAGATTTTAGAACGTGAGTGCGCTTTGTAGATTTATAGATGAAGTAATTCTGAAAGGAGGTTTTAGAAAGTTCTGGAATAATTTGGAAGTGTCCGGAGAATCATGGAGAGTGTGAAGAATGGTTCTGGACATTGTATAAGAGGTGTCGGAATGATTCGGGAATAATTTGGAAATTGGAAGTGTTCGGATTTTTTTTTGAATTCAGAAAAGCCAATTATACTTTCTTATGAATAAAATATTTAGTGAGCACCATGTTCGTAGGGGCCGCATGGGCTCACTAGGGCCGCACACGAGGGAGAGGGGGAACCCTGACCAATTCGTCCAGGGTCTCCTCCTTGGCCGGGGGAGGAGGGAGATGCAGTAGGGAAGGAGGAGTCCTAGGAGGACTCGAACTCCTCCCCTAGGTCGGTTTTGGAGGGGGAGAGAGGAGTCCTCCCGAGACTCCGATTCCTACTCCTACTCTTACTTAGAGAGGGATGGTCTTGACCTATATAAAGAGGGACAAGGACAAGGGCAAGAGCACACTACTGCTATCTCATACAGGGAAACTTGCTTATGCAAATGCCATATTGACTTCTATTGCTACCTACTCTATGTGTATAATTGAGCTTCACCCAAAGATTATTCAATACATGGACAAGCTAAGAAGGAGATGTATTTGGAGTAAAAATATAGAGGAGGGAGTTAAATGTTTATCTTTAGCTGCTTGGGATATGGTTTGCAAACCTAAAAAGAAAGATGGTTTAGGGGTTCTAAATATAAAAATTCAGAATCAAGCTCTACTGATGAGATTCTTAGAAAAAATTTATAATAGAAGGGACATTCCTTGGGTGCAATTGATCTGGGATACCCACTACCAAAATTTGGTTCCTCACTTAGCTAATCCATGTGGCTCATTTTGGTGGAAACCAGTGATCAAATTATCTCATATCTTTAGAGGAGTTGCTTCTTGCACGGTTGGTCAGGGTAACTCTGTCTTGTTCTGGAAAGATGAATGGAATGGTACTATTCTACAGGAAAAGTATCCCCAGTTATTTTCTTTTTCTCAAGATTCTGACATTTCAGTATTGGGCTATTATGATACAATGAACTTGGAAGATCTTTTTTATCTACCTCTTTCAGCTAAAGCGTTTGCTGAATATCAACAGCTACAGAAGATAAGCTCTACTGATTTATTTTCTACTAATAATGATGTGTGGAATTTTGCTTGGGGATCAAAATATACTTCAACTCAATTCTATAGTTTTTGCCATCATTTGATTACTCCCCCTAAACCATTTTTATGGATTTGGAAATCTAAAGTCTAGCCAAAGTTAAAGGTATTTGCTTGGTTATTATTGTTAGATAGATTGAACACTCGAAATTTGTTGAAGAGGAAATTTTTTAATATTGGACAGAACTTCTGTCCTCTTTGCAATACTGGACAAGAAGAAACTAGAGATCACCTTTTCTTCTCTTGTCCTTTCAGTCTAGATTGTTGGGCAAACATGAATATTCAGTGGAATAGTAATTTTGATATTTTCAACAAACTTTCTTGGGCTAAGGTTAATTTTCAAGATCAATTATTCTGTGAAATTTTTATCATTAATGCTTGGGATATTTAGAAGGAAAGGAATAAACTCATCTCTGAAGGAGTTACATATTCAATTGAGTCTTGGAAGGCTAGAGTTAAATCTGATCTGCAGCTGTTAAGGTTCAGGGTTAGCCAAAACCTGGAACAAAGTGTAAATTTATTTACAGATAGGCTTTAGTTTTCATTTGTACTTGGTTCTTTCACACCACAATCATGTAAATATTTGATTATTAATACAATGCAACAGTAGGAGCCTCTCCTATTGTTTTTTGGTAAAAAAAGGGCAAGAGCACACAAGTTCCATGCTGCACGCCCAAGCTGCCGTTGCCGCCCTCCATCGCCCGTAGTTGTCCACCTCTAGAGTCGCTTTGCCGAGATCCTTTTACTTGCTCCATCGTCATCGTCATCGTGCGGAGACATCCATCAACATCCCCAAAGGGATTCCCGAGTTCTACCTCCGCTTAGATCTAATCTAGACAGTGTTGCAGAAGCTCTATCGGATCTTCATCAATACATTCATGTCTCGCATGTGTGCTTGATGGCAACTCAACGCGGTGCTATTGATCTTTTACATGTGGATAGCGGTGGATGTGCGACACATGAAGCACTTGATCGTGGAGCCGTTTGTGGGATAATACATCTCATCACGACTTGACAAGTCTCGTTGCACGGATCGACGATCGCCTTCATCAAACTCGTTATCGACAAACTTCCGCTAGTTCGATCTTCGAGGTTATGTTTTGTTGCCTCCCTTCCTTCATAACCTGATCCGGTTTATGCGCTAGAATTTTTTACATAGTGCGTTTCCCAACAATGGTATCAGATCCAGGTTATGTGTAGGCACAAGTGCGAATGGATCAATCAAGAGAATTCCAACATTGTTGAATTTTTTTGTTTCCCAATGTTTCAATTTGATATTGGCGGTATTGTGAGATTAGCGGCCCGAGCCTACTTTATAATCTTCGGATCGAGGCTGGTTTTTGAAGTGTACTTCGGGTGCACGTAATAATTTTGTCGGGTGTTGGTTTTTCTACAATAGTATGAGAAGAATGTTTTTCATATTGGGCCTATGCGGATGATACGTTAGAAACGTATCTATAATTTTTATGTTCCATGCTTGTTTAGTATCTACTTTGCTTTGCTTTGTCTATACTTTGAGGTGTTTTTATATGTTTTATGGTACTAACCTATTAACAAGATGCCATAGTGCCAGTTGCCTGTTTTCTTCTGCTTTTGGTTCTAGAAAGGCAAAAAATCAATATTCTCGGAATTGGACGGGACAAAAGCCAAAGTCAATATTTTGCCATGGGAAACAGGAAGCCAGAATACGAGACTGTCGGGGGGATAACCCCCGGTAGGGTCATGAGAGGGGGAACATAGCGCAGCTAGGTTGGCTCCGAGTGAAAAACGAACCAGGTCGGGTAAGGACGGCCGGGTAAGATAAGCAAGAAAGCCGAGATATAACTATCTCGGCCCATATAGGACAAAGTTGCAACCCTTGCAGGTACCAACGAGCCGAGTCAACCGAGGAAGGGACGAGTCAGGAAGGACGCGTGGCACCTTTCTGAGTAAGGTTCGAGAAGGACCATGGCAAAGCATGGTCAAAAGAGAAGGGCGACGCCGGGTGACACAAAAGGAGCCGGGTGACGCCCAAAGCAAGCGCTGACGTACAAAGTAACTGCATGACGCGAAAAAGAATAAGAAGCAGCGTACCAGAAGACCGTTAGCTGTCAAGCTTTATGGACCAGGCCTATGGGCTTAGGCCAAACCCATAACCCGGCCCATATGGTAGGGACCAAGACCCAAACAGTAAACCCTAGAACCCAGAGGGGTATTAGCTAGCTATCGCTGCCTATATAAGGGAGGGCATAGCGGTAGTAGAAGGAGGTTGGACTAAGTAGAGAACATGTGCTACATACTCTAGCCAATACAGCTCAAGGAGCACTTGTATTCTTGGGGGTATCAATCAAATTGTCAAGTATGGAGAGTTCTTCTTGTTCTTCGTGCATGGCTCGACCGTGCACTCCCTCCTCGGTTACCACAAGAACCCATTCGGCCCCCAACTTAAGCCTACCCATGGCATCTGTCGTGTCACCACCACGACAGTTGGCGCCCATCATGGGGCAGAAGCAGGTGCTTGATGGGGTCTTCATCCGGACGGGCAACATCATCGCCAAGACCGGCGAGCGCGTCTACTCCGGCCTCATCCAGAGGTTTGGAGCGCTCAACTTCGTCAGCGACAACGCGGGCAGCTTCGGGGCCAAGCCATTCCCTAGGGGCGGTCGCTTCATCAAATTTGGCGAGCACCAGGTCTACGTCGCGGTGCGCGTGGAGCGCGCATATCCTGAGCATGTTGTCCTGGCACCAGATCCCCCAACGGCGACAGTCGCTGGGAAACCTCTCCAACTCGTCTCCATGGAGGTAATGATGACTGCCCCAAACCCCGTATCTCACACTGTAGTTCCATTGGTAAATGAAAACACAGAGGGGGGAAATCATGAGGAAACGCCAAGGGCTGCAAGAACAGCGAAGGCGCCGCTGGAGAAACCAGAGAACATAGCTAGGAGCAAAAGAGCTAAGGAGCTACAGGAAGCAATAGACAAGTTGGCAGAGCCAGTGGCACAGGCGACTGACCCGGCACGTGTGCAAGCCGAGTTGGAAGAAACCAGGATAAAAGTTCTGGAAAAAGCAAAGGAGCTGGCACAGTTACAATAGGATGTGGATATCACTATCCGAGAGCTTAACTCGACAAATCGAGTCAAGGGCGCAAAGACCCGGCTTGATGCGACGAGATTGAGAGGAAGGAACCTCAACGAAGAGCTCGCAGATGCGACATCAAAGATAACACCAGAGAATGGCAATGAGACAGCCATGCGCCCAACATACAACACAGCAGGAGCTAATCTGCGAGCAGCAGAAGCAGCAATGGCAGAGTTACCCCACTTGGAGGGGGAAGCAAAGAAAAGGTAGCAAGAACGGGTCAATGAGTTAGTAAAAGCAGCCAGCATGCTAAATGAGGCATATTACAGAGCAAATCCGGGTATAGCAGGGAGATCACAGCTGGTTCACTCGGTAACTCCTGTTCCGGCAAGATCGGCCGGGCACACGGCATCCTCACCATGAGCGGCACCCAGGCCGAGAAAAGAGAAAAGTGTGGATTCTAGAAGAAACAAGCAGATGGTCGCCTATGATCCGGCAACAGTTCAAGGAAACCCGGCGTGTGCGCAAGGGGCAAGAAGAAATAATCCCCGGGAAAATGAAAACCAGGAAAAAATTGGACAGAGAAATGACAACGGAGGGCAAAATTTTTTGCCTCATACTCGGCGCGCAACTCACTCAGCAGGAGGAGGAAATCCAGTTCCGAATAACGCACCAGCTCAGCCGGAAAGAAGACAGCAGAGCGCGGGAAAAGCAGTTCAACAGCCAGCTGACCCGAACGCGAATAAGTACAATGATGGTTACCCGGCTATGGTAAATGACGGGTATGAGATGCCGGACCATGCATATCAAGCAATGGGAGAAAGATACGGAGGTATAAACCTTCAGCCGGATGATGCCAGGTTGAAGCTTGACCGCATAAAAATGGCGGAGATAATTGAATCGCAAGGTCCACAGGGTCTACCATGTTTTGGCCCAAGGATCATGAAGGAGCCACCGGTGCCGAATTTCCAGCTGGCCAGAGGAACAAAAACATATGATGAAAGCACAAAGCCGGAGGATTGGCTCATAGATTATGGAACCGCTGTAAAGATAGCACAGGGAAACTTGAGATGGGCGGTATGTTACGTACCGCAAATGCTGGAAGGACCAGCTCGGGTATGGTTGAACAATTTGCCACCCGGAAGCATCAACAGTTGGATTGATTTTCACGACGCCTTCGTGAGCAATTTCACGAGCACTTATAAGAGGCCGAACCGCCCACAGCAACTAGCAATGTGCAAGCAAAGACCGAATGAGACAGACAGGGAGTTCCTCACAAGGTGGTGTACGATGCGTAACTCTTGTGAAGGGGTAATCGAGTCACAAGCAATCGCATGGTTTGCACAAGGATGCAGACATGGGAGTGTGTTGTGGCAAAGGTTACAAAGAGATATACCGGCAAGCCTAGCAGAGACAATAAGAATCGCCGACTTGTACGCGTTAGGAGATCCGACTCAGCCGCTGCTCATGTCGGCAGACGGGATGACTGAGACTCAGATCTATGACGTTGCCGGGTCGCAAAGGCGCCAGGAGAGATCCGAATACAGAAGCAAGAGAAGGGACGAGAGGCCGAATTACATGTATGGTTCGGCTCAGGTTGCTGCAGTAAATCAGGATCATCCAGATGCTGGAAGCAGTCAGCGTCAAAGGACAAATGGTCAACAATAATGGATGCCAAAGAATGACGGCAAAAGGCCATATGTTTAGAGGAAACAGTACCAAGACCGACAAAAATACACCTATGAGATAATGCTGGATCAGCCGTGTAAGTTTCACATGCCTAGTCCGAGTAAGCCGGCAAATCACTCAACAAGGCAATGCACTTGGTTTCAGAAAGGAGATAGAGTGGACTCGCCGAATAAGCAGCTTCCACCACCTCCCCCTCCACCACTTACAGGAGGAAATGCTCAAGCAGTAGGAGCAGATAACAGATATGAAAACAGGAAGCCGAGATACTAGAATCAGGAAAGAATAGAAGCTATGCATCAGGTGCACAATCCGAGAGGTGACGATGCTCATATAGGCCATGGAACCAGAAATGAGTACATAGAACATCACCAGAGCTATGTTGTCTTTGTCACAGAGCCAAATGACAAGAAGAGCCAGCAGCGACGAATGATGGAAGTGAATGCCACGATGCCGGCAATTCCCAAGTACATGCATTGGTCTGAGCAAGAGATAACTTGGAGTATAAAGGATCACCCCAGAATCATGCCAACCCCAGGAGGATACGCTCTGGTTCTGGATCCAACGTTCATGGGCCCAGATATCAACGTGAAATTTTCAAAGGTGTTAATCGACGATGGCAGTAGCATCAATATCATGTACAAGGATACTATGCTCAAGTTAGGCATTACCATGAACATGCTGGAGCCGACTAAGACCACTTTCCACGGGATTGTGCCGGGATTGTCCTGTGAGCCAATTGGCAAGATCTGGGTCGACATCTTATTCGGCAACAGAGAAAATTGCCGCACTGAAGCCATAGAGTTCGAGGTAGTAGATTTGGTCAGCTCATATCATGCCTTACTCGGCAGACCGGCTATGGCAAAGTTCATGGCTACTCCTCACATCGCTTACTTGAATATGAAGCTGCCAGGTCCATGTGGGGTGATCACAGTTGAAGGAGATTACAAAAGATCCATTGCTTGTGCCTCAGCCGGATCTTCACTGGCCGAGTCACTCGTCATCTCCCAAGAGAAAAGTCAGATGTTGGAGGTGGCAGCATTGGCCAAAGCAGCACAAATTTCCATGTCGGCACTCACCAACCCGCATGGCAATGTGTCATTTCAAGATACCAAAGAAACCAAGAAGGTGTAGGTGGATGAAACTTTCCCAGAGCGCACAGTAACCATTGGGGCGGGCCTTACAGATAAATAGGAAAGCGGGCTCACCAGATTCCTCCGTGAGAATCGGGACATCTTTGCATGGTCCACTCAAGATCTGCAAGGAGTTCTGAGGGAGCTGGCTGAGCACTCTCTTCATGTAAGACCAGATGCAAGGCCGGTGAAGCAACCCCTCCGCCACTTCGCCGAAGATAGGAGGAAAGTAATAGCGGCCGAGATTGCAAGACTTTTAGCTACTGGATTCATCATGGAAGTGTTGCACCCGGACTGGTTGTCAAATCCAGTCCTGGTCGAGAAGAAGAAAGATGACCCGAACGTGGCAGTGGTCTGGCGCATGTGTATTGATTACACGAACCTCAACAAGGTATGTCCAAAAGATCCATTTCCTCTGCCTCGGATCGATCAGGTCATAGATTCTACTGTTGGGTGTGAGTTGTTGTCATTTGTGGATGCGTATTCAGGATTCTATCAGATTCCACTGAATCCAAATGATCAAATAAAGACAGCTTTTATCACCCCGTACGGGGCTTATTGCTATCGCACCATGCCATTCGGATTAAGAAATGCATGCGCAACATATCAAAGATGCATGCAAAAATGCTTGCAAGATCAATTGGACAAAAATGTTCAAGTATACGTCGATGACGTGGTAATAAAAACCAAACAAAGTCACACTCTAATCGAGGATTTGCGTCAAACATTCGAAACTTGAGAAGATTCCGGATGAAACTTAACCCGGAAAAATGTACATTTGGTGTCCCGGCTGGCAAGTTACTCGGATTCCTTGTATCCAGCCGAGGAATTGAAGCTAACCCGACAAAGATCGGGGCCATCAAAAGAATGGAATTTCCAAAAACCCTCAATGACGTTCAGAAGTTTACTGGATGCCTGGTTTCATTGAGCAGGTTTGTTAGTCGGCTAGGCGAAAAGCCCTACCACTATATCAGCTGATGAAGAAATCAGACAAATTCACATGGACACAGCAAGCTGATAGCGCTTTCCATGAATTAAAGAAAATGTTGGCAACAACACCAATATTAGCGTCACCACTATCCAAGGAGAAAATGCTGCTCTATGTTGCCGCAACCAACAGAGTTGTAAGTGCAGTAATAGTGGTTGAACGTGAAGAAGGGGGCAAATCAGTCCAAAGACCAGTATATTACTGGAGCGAAGTGCTCTCTGTCTCGAAACAGAATTACCCGCATTATCAGAAGATGATATATGGGGTATATATGGTAGCAAAGAAGATGAAACATTATTTTTAGGAACAGCCGATCCGGGTAATATGCGAGGCACCTATCTCGGATATATTGGGCAGCAAAGATGCCAGCAGCTGAGTAGCCAAATGGGCCATTGAACTAGCACCATACACTCTGCAATATGATAGGCGGGATGCAATAAAATCTCAAGCCATTGCGGATTTCTTTGTAGAATGGATGGATATACAATACGATCCACCGCTGCTAGATCCAAATTACTGGAAAATGCATTTTGATGGGTCCAAGACGAGAATGGGTCTGGGCGCCGGGATAGTGCTCACATCTCCAAAGAGGGATCAACTGAGGTATGTCTTGTAGATTCATTTTGCTGCTTCTAACAACGTTGCCGAGTATGAAGCACTCGTCCATGGCATTAAAGTAGCCAAGGAAATTGGTATCAAAAGGATCATGTGTTTTGGTGATTCGGATTTGGTGATTCAGCAAGTGTCTGGACATTGGGACACACTGAACGCAAACATGGAATTATATCGCTTCCACGTGCAGAAAATTTCGGGATATTTTGACGGTTGCGAATTTCATCACATTCCTAGAGCAGAAAATGAGGCTCTAGATGTGTTATCCAAGATAGGATCATCTAGACAAGCAATACCACCAGGGGTAGCATTGGAGCATCTCAGGAAGCCATCGATCACGCCCTCGCCAGAGTCCGAATCAATCAGGGTCATCCCGGCGAGTCAGGAATGAGAGGCGGTGCCAATGGATATTGACTCAGGGGTAGGTTCGAGTCACTCGGGGACTGATCCGTTCACCTCAGGGGTAGCCGAATCGCACTCGGGGACTCCTCAGGTTATGTCGGTAGAACATATCTCAGCGGAACCAATGGATATTGATGTTGAAGGAGACCCGAAACCACTAATACCTACGTGGGCACGACCAATATTCCGTTATTTAAAGGATGGAACCTTGCCAAGTGACGAAATGTTGGCAAGGAAAACAACACGAAGGGCAAAAGCATACACCATAATCAACAAGGAACTATACAAAGGAAGCGTGACAAGTGTACTACAGCGTTGTATTAGTTTAGAGAAAGGCCAGGAGATTTTATTGGATATCCATCAAGGAGAGTGCGGGCACCATGCATCATAAGAGCATTGGTAGCCAAGGCATTCCGACATGGATTCTACTGGCCAAGCGCATTGGCACAAGCACAAGAGTTAGTCGGGAAATGCAGTGGTTGTCAACACTATGCGTCCAAGTCACATTTGCCAGCATCAGAATTGAAGACTATACCAATCACGTGGCCTTTTGCAGTATGATGCCTGGATATGGTAGGACCATTCAAGCCAGCAAGGGGAGGCATGACTCGTATCTTGGTCATGATCGATAAGTTCACCAAGTGGATAGAAGTGAAGCCAATAAAGAAATTGGACGGTAAAACAGCCGTCACATTCCTAAGGGATATAATCCTCATATATGGCTACCCGCACAGTGTGATCACTGATAATGGCACAAACTTTGCCGAAGGGGCTTTTGCTCGCTTCTGTGGGAAACACCGAATAAGACTTGACGTAGCGCCAGTCGCCCATCCAGAATCAAATGGACAAGTTGAACGGGCTAATGGCTTAGTTCTGTCCGGGATAAAACCCCGCTTAATGGAACCACTCCAGAGGTCACCTGGTTTTTGGATAGAGGAACTACCCTCAGTACTGTGGAGCTTAAGAACGACTCCGAATCGATCAACTGGCTATACGCCATTTTTCCTTGTATATGGGGCTGAAGCAGTCTTGCCAGCCGACATAGAATATGACTCGCCAAAGATAAGGCAATACTCGGAAGCCAAGGTGAAAGAGGCCCGAGAAGATGGAGTAGATTTACTCGAAGAAGAAAGGGAACTGGCATTTTCCAAATCTGCTATATATCAACAAAACCTCCGACGCTACCACAGACGGAAAGTGCAACATCGCGTTTTCCGAGAAGGAGATATGGTGCTAAGGCTGGTGCAGCGCACAGCCGGAATGCATAAATTATCGCCTCCTTGGGAAGGTCCATTCATTGTAAGCAAAGCATTGCACAATGATTCCTATTATCTCATAGACGCTCGTGAAGCGCAAAAGAACAAGGCGGATAGGTCAGGAGATGAAACCAAAAGGCCATGGAATGTGGCACTGCTTCGTCCCTTCTACACTTAGGAGAAGCAATGCATGTATCACTCGAACTCTCGTATGCCGGATGTGTTTGCCGGCCATGTGCTAATAATAAAGTGGTATGATTCGGAAAACTGACTCGGGGACTATCCCTTAGGCTTTCCATTTCAATTATTTTACGTCGGCTAGCGTGATACCTGGATTTTATTTCGGAACAAGTAGTGTTTACTCGGAAGAAATCAGCTCTTCGACTATGCTGTTGTCTGAAAACACGGCTTCATGGCAAGCAAGAGAAAAAGATCTAAGACGGGTAAACACGAACGCCGGATAAGTACAAGGGAGAAACACGAGTCGGCTCTACTTTGTGCCTAAATCTCTGCAGGTTGTGTTATACCATGTGTCGAGTAATCTCGGCCAAGTTATCCAAGTTTCATATCCGCTAACTAAATCCTTCGTCCTTTGAGATCCTAATGTCGAACACCGGAAAATGGTAGACAAGGGCCAACGGCAAGGAAAGGTGACACGACAGAATGAAACTCGGGGACTTGCCCTTGAATGATTCGCACGAAGAGCATGATGCAAACATATAAAGCCTATCAAAAGGCACATAATCAAACTTTGAGTGCAATGTACGTTACATCTGTACCCGGCATACCGGGGATCTAATAAAAGTTCAAGTATTTGTTGGCCTAAGGAGCAGGAGAACTCGGAGGAGCATTCTCGGAAGCAGGAGTGCTTGGAGCATTGGCCGGGTGAGGGGCATCTGCGGCCGGGTCATCTGGATCATCTAACTCGGTCGCCTCGCTATCGCCACCATCTTCAGCAGGAACTTTGATGAGCGGATCGCCAAGGTCGAGGAAGCTGGGCCCTTCACACCAAGTGTGTACCATGGTGTACTCTATCATAGCATAAGCTCGCTCCTGGCGCTTCTTGATCAGCTCCGGGTCGTTCAACCATTTTCCATCTCCCCTTATGCAAGAAAGAACGTCAAGGTTGATGCCCTTGTACCATGAAAGCACGAAGGAGAGAGCCTTGTCCGCTGCAGCCCGGTCGGCCGACTCGCGCCATTGATCCAGCCAGTCTTCAGTGAGGAGCAGTCTGTCGGCGAGTGGCTCGATGAGTTCGGGTGGGTCTTCATCCGGCCAGAGCATGCTAAATGCATGGATAGTCGCTTTGAGCAAGTCCACACCACAAGATCTGAGGGTCTTGACCCGTTCAGACACCGCTGCAAGGAGCTCCTCCATGGACACATTGCCGTCAGCAGGAGCACCAGCCTCAGCTCTCACCTTCTTCATGGCTCGGATGGCAAACATGTTGGCCTCAGTAAAGTTCTCTGCAAGAAAGAGAAAGTTAGCAAATAGCAAAGGAAGATGGAAGAAATCCAGCAGGACTTGGACAATGCGTAAAGAGTAAGAACTCACTACCGAGAAAGAAGTTGATGGCAGCGAGCTTGCTATGCCAAGTCTTGGTCTTGGCTTGAAGGGCGTCGAGGTTCATATTGGTCGACTCGACCAATGACTCGGCCTCGTCGAGCAACTTCTTAGTCTTCTCGGTGCTAGCAGCCTGCTGCTCGCTCTTCTCGGCAAGCTCCTCCTTCAGTCCTTTCACCTCGGCCAAGTGTTTCTCCTCCATCTCGGCCATCAATTTCTTCAGCCGAGTCACCTCATCGCGCTCCTTCTGGAGTTCGGCTTGGTGCTTCTCTGCTTATTGAGAACAAAATTTGTGAGTACAACAAAAGAAAATTTCAGCAATTGGCTTACGGAGATAAGAAGGTTACTCTCGGCCTCGCTGATTTGCGAGTGAAGTTAGTTGATGGTGGACTGAGCAGTGGCTGTGAGACAACAGTGAGAGGAAAAATGAAAAGATGAACCAAGGAGAATCGCACCAAAAAATAGAAAAGGGAAAATCAAAGATATTACCTTGGCCGAAGGTGTCAGTCTGTAGCTTCTCATACGCAAGTTCAAGCTTGCGATGCGCCAGGACAAGAGCTTGGTGCACCTTGGTGCGCTCGTTATGCGTAAGCTAATCAAAGAAGACAGATAACAAAGAAAGAACCGAGTCAGGCGACCTGCCGAGTAATCAGCAGTAACCTCGAGGGCTAGGGATCGAAGTCCTAACGTACAATCTTGGAGTAAAGGATTTGAAGGCTGAGTGACTATTGAGGAGCTTACAGCCGAGTAAGTTTCTGACTCGACTGTAACCTCGGGGACTAGGTGATATGTATAAAGGAAATACTCAATGATACAAAAGAGTAAGAAGCTAATTTACCTCATTCACTTCGTCGACACGGGCCATCAGAGAAATGGCCTGCTGGGTCATGTCAGAAACAGCCTTGGGGCCCAGCTTCAGCTTCTTCCCGGCACGAGTGCTGACCTCCTGCTCGCCGGCTGCATTCCATGCCACAGCGTAAGGTTCAGCCGAACCAAGGCTCTTGCCACTGAGCGTCTGAGTAAGAACTCGACCCGTTTTCAGGGCGGTTCCCACAATGGCACGGGTTGCAGCAGCAGAAGTGTGGAGGGTAACAGCCCTGGAGTCGTCACCTGACCCAGCAGCAGCAGACCGTCCCCCTTACCCGCTGAAGCGAGTATTGTCGCCGACGTCAGAGGCCGGATCTGAGGAGCAGAACCCGGAGCGCAAACTAGAGTTGCTTGCTTGGAAGAGGCGGATTTGCCAGAAGAGGGGCGGGAAGAACCAGAATCCTTGAGCTGGGTCTGGCCCTTTGACAGAGTTTGAGAGCGAGCATGAGGATTTTTAGAAGATCGAGGAGCCTCCTGACTGGGCTCAGCAGTCTTGCTGGCTCCAAGATCAGGAAGCTGTTCATTTACATCAGCTTGAGGGCTGATGCCAGAGGAACTGGTGGCAGAGGGTTTCTCGGTGCCAGACTTGTGGGCACCAAGATCAGGAAGTTTCTCCTGACCACCGACAGGGACACTAGCCGAGTGACCCACCGGGTCTGACTAACACTGAGAAGCGTGAGCCTCAGCAGTGCGAGCCTCAACCTGGATAGGACTCAGTGCCGCCGAGTCAGCTGGAGGAGGTGCAGGCCTAAGCGGCGAGGCAATGCTAGAAGCAGCCTGACTCGCGATCAAAGGTGCAACACTGGAAATAACAAGATATATATGAGAGAACAGCAGTGATGAGAAAGAAAAGAGCAAAGAAACCAAAGTGCAAAAACTTACCCGGTGACAACCGGGTCACGGATGACTCGGCGCGAGACTCGGTGCCCAGCAGCTTGGCGAGTTTCACTCAGGCTGGCAGAAGTAGAGGCAGCAGGAGCAGCCAGAGTGGGCTTGTTCTTCTTAGCCGACTGGGTGATGGAGGAGGTTCCGCGTCGCTTCGGCTTAGCAACGGGAATCTTGCCGACTCCACCCACAGCGAGAGGAGTGTCGTGTACCTGACCAGCTTCATAAGTATATAACAAGCTTACTTGGATAAGAAAAGAGGCTAAGGTTACAAGGCGTATACCTCCAAAAGCATACAATCATCATCCTCATCATCGTCAGACCAATCTTGTAAGGGGTTACGAGATCAACTCTTACCCGAAGCTGAAGCAGCCGCAGTGTGCGGAATCGGCATGAAGCACTCCAGGTCGCACTCGGCCTCATCCAAGTCAGAACGGTCCCCATGATAACCAGCAGGAGGGACAGTACTATCATCAACCTGGTGAAGGAGATTCTGCGAAAGACAAACAGAATAAGAGACTAAAAACTAAGCTAAGAGTGGCAAAAAAGCTAAAGCCTACTCGGCGAAGAAGTAATCCGGAAACTTACCCAGGGGACAGGCCTGACCTGGCTAAACGGTGGGCAGCTCCAAGCCCAATCATCTGCCAAGTTCAGTTTGAAGATTGAGCCTACCCGGCGGGCTATGGAGTCATGGGTGAGCTCCTTGGTGGAATGCCGAGTGGGATCATGTGACCCGCTCATGAAGCACATCTTGTGGCTCCTGGCTTGGATGGTGCTTACCCGGCGTGAGATGAAGGTGCACATGAGGTCATAGTCAGCGAGACGAAAGTTCTCATCCGGCGACAGCAACCTTTCCAGGATAGCGTTGGCCTCGTTAACCGCAGCGTCTTGGTCGCGCGGGTCAAGTTGCCAGTGTTTCTTGTCGGGAACCTCGTCCGAGAAATGGGGAAGCCAGATGTTATCGGTGGACCCGCTGTTCTTGACATATAAAAAGGCTCTATGCCACTTCTTGCAAGAGTCAATGCCGGTAACCCGAGGAAAGATAGAATCTCTCCTGGGGGTGATGCTAGCAGCACCACACCGGGTCGGCCTTTTCTCGGATCGAGGAGCACCAGGCTAGGGGACAACCTGGACTTTGAAGCAAAAATACTTGGCTCACAGAAGAACTATAGGCCAAATTCCAAGATAGGCCTCGCAGGAAGAGATGAAACAAGAGAGAGAGCCAATTGTGTTGGCAGGAAGATGGTGGGTCTGAAGATGGAAGGTAGAAATAAACAAGGAAAATAAAGTGCTCACAGGAAGAGAAAAACCACATTCAAAGTGTGAAAGAAAAACCACCCGCTCGCCAGCTTGAGGTGTGGGGGAAATCTCACCGGCTGGGAGACGGCAATCCACTTGCAGTGGAATGCGTCTGGTGGAGCGGAGCCACTCCACCTCTTCGGTGGAAACCTCAGAGCCTTCCCAACCGCCGCGCTCGCCGGAGGGAGCCTCCTTCACCTCAGCGCCATCAGCGCCGTCACGAGCATCAATGGGATCGTCGGAGTATGTCTCCTCCACGGAAAGGAAAGGCTTGGAACAACGAGGACCCATGCTGAAATTGAAAGAGGGCAGGGGCAATCGCAGCGCTAGGGCAAGAAAAAGAAGGAACCGCAAAGGAGGCGGCTCAATCTTGCAGGAACGAGGAGGAAGAAGAGCTAAGGAAACTGAACGGGCGTGGGGGAAGTGGAAACCCCCAACCCCTACTTAAGGGCGGTAAAAACCTCCATAGTGGGATCTAACTGTGCCGTGCGGCCAGCGTGTGGCCATGTACCACGCCGGGTGAGCCAATCAGCGAGCGTCACGTAGCCAGAGATACACGAAAAACCCAATGCCATGTCACGGCTGGAAGGACAAGAGGCGCAGACCGATGGGACTGTCATAGTGACGGGGAATAACTGCGCAGTCGTCACTGTGCCGCCAGAGCTTGGAACAAAAATTGAGGCAAGTAATCATGATTACTGGTTGTCAGTGACCGAAGCGTGCCGAAAATGACCCGGAATTAGCCAAAATAACTCGGCTCGAGGCAAGAATGAGCCAAGAAGTCAAAGAATTGACCCGAAATTGTCAGACTAACCCGGCAAGGTGCAAAACTGAGGTAGATAAAAGACAAAAACTGAAGTTCCATTCACACAAAAGGAACCTGGAGACGCCTAACAGCTAAAACTGCTAGACCTCGCCAGCTTCGGGGACTAATGTCGGGGGGATAACCCCCGGTAAGGTCATGAGAGGGGGAACATAGCGCAGCTTGGTTGGCTCTGAGTGAAAAACGAACCAAGCCAGGTAAGGATGGCCGGGTAAGATAAGCAAGAAAGCCGAGATATAACTATCTCGGCCCGTATAGGACAAAGTTGCAACCCTTGCAGGTACCAACGAGCCGAGTCAACCGAGGAAGGGCCGAGTCAGGAAGGACGCGTGTCACCTTTCCGAGTAAGGTTCGGGAAGGACCATGGTAAAGCATGGTCAAAAGAGAAGGGCGACGCCGGGTGACACAAAAGGAGCCGGGTGACGCCCAAAGCAAGCGCTGACGTACAAAGTAACTGCATGACACCAAAAAGAATAAGAAGCAGTGTACCAGAAGACCGTTAGTTGTCAAGCTTTATGGACCGGGCCTATGGGCTTAGGGCAAACCCATAACCCGACCCATATGGTAGGGACCAAGACCCAAACAGTAAACCCTAGAACCCAAAGGGGTATTAGCTAGCTATCGCTGCCTACATAAGGGAGGGCATAGCGGCAGTAGAAGGAGGTTGGACTAAGTAGAGAACATGTGCTGCATACTCTAGCCAATACAGCTCAAGGAGCACTTGTATTCTTGGGGGTATCAATCAAATTGTCAAGTATGGAGAGTTCTTCTTGTTCTTCGTGCATGGCTTGACCGTGCACTCCCTCCCCGGTGACCACAAGCACCCATTCGGTCCCCAACTTAAGCCTACCCATGGCATCTGCCGTGCCACCACCACGACAGAGACGGAGGAGAGTCACCAGGGGGCCACACCCCCTGGCCGCACGAGTGGGCCCACCCTGCGCCTGGGGGGGGTGCGGCCGCCCTGGCGACCCCCTGCCTCGCCTCTTCGCCTATAAATACCCCCCGATGCCTAAACCCTAAGTACTCGATCAATATTCCATGAAACCGTCTATAGCCGCCGCCACCATTCTCCCTAGATCGGGGGATCTGAAGCTCTTCCCGGCACCCTGTCGGAGGGGAGATCATCCTAGAGGCCTTCTTCTTCATCATGCCAGCCTCCGGTATGAAGCGTGAGTAGTTCCACCTTGGACTACGGGTCCATGTAGTAGCTAGATGGTTGTATCTCCTCCTTTGTGCTTTCATGTCTAGATCTTGTGAGCTCTATTCATGATCTAAATCTCATCTATTTGTAATCATGCATGTTGTGTTTGTGGGAATCCGATGGATATTGAGATTACTATGTCATATTGATTAATGGTTTTTTCTTATTGATTCTATCATGTTTGTGTTGTTTGTGATCTTTCATGCTCTCCGTTGTTAGTAGCTATCTTGGCCAAGTAGTTGCTAGTGACTCCAAGAGGAGGTATTTATGCTCGATAGTGGGTTCATGCCTCTATTTAATCTATAGGGAAGTGACAGAAATCTCTAAGGTTGTAGATGTGATGTTTCCACTAGGGAGAAAACAACGGTCTCTTGTTCATGGAAAAAGTGGATTGTTTACCTTACACTTTTTTCTTAAAGCAGTTATCTATTTCTTGCAACTTAATACTGGAGGGGGTTCAGATAATAACCCAAAGGTGGATTTCTAGTCATAGATGCAGTTGGATGGCGGTCTATGTATCTTGTTGTATTGCCCAATCGAATCCCATAGGATCATGATGATTAGTATTGCATTATTATGCCTTGCTCAGTCATGTTAATTGCCCTTCTGTAATTTGTTTACCTAGCATGCCATGTTTGTTTATCTAAGGATAACACCTCTAGTGAACTATGGACCCCGGTCCAATCTTTACCATTGATACATCTTCCACTGTTACTTGTTGCAAACCACCATTACCTTCCACACCATACAGTTAATCCTTTGTTTCAGCAAACCAGTGAGATTGACAACCTCACTTTTTGTTGGGGCAAAGTCTTGAGTTTGTGTTGTGCAGGTCTCCAAGTTGCTAGCAACAGCTTTGAGTCGTTTCCTTCCTCCTACTGGTTTGATAACCTCGATTTCTTACCGAGGGAAAACTTGTTGTTGTGCTCATCACACCTTGCTCTTGGGGTCTCCCAACGAGGCGTTGACAACACGCCATCAAGCTATTTCTAGCGCCGTTGTCGGGGAGGCTAAGGACGTCTTCACAAGGGGAGTCCTTCACAACCTTTCTCTTTACTTTGTTTTTGTTTTGCTTAGTTTCTTTTGCTTGGTTTTGTTTGCCTATTTTTATCAAAAAATCCAAAAAATATAGTTTAGTTTGGTTTGCTTTCCCTTATCAAAAACACAAAAAATTTAGTTCCTGCTCTAGTTGCTGTTATGTTGGCTTGCTCCACTTTTTCCAAAATGAACTCCGCTGAGAACACCAAGTTGTGTGACTTCACTAGAACAAACAACAATGATTTCCTTAGAACTCCTATTGCTCCACCTTCTCCTGATGCTACCTTTTATGAAATTAAGTCTGCTTTGTTGAATCTTATGATGAGAGAGCAATTTTCGGGTGCTAGTTCTGATGATGCTGCTGCCCACCTCAATAACTTTGTTGAACTTTGTGAGATGCAAAAGTATAAGGATGTAGATGGAGATATTATTAAGCTCAAGTTGTTTCCTTTCTCCTTGAGAGGAAAATCTAAAGAATGGTTGCTATCCTTGCCTAGAAATAGTATTGATTCTTGGATTAAGTGCAAAGATGCTTTTATTGGAAAATACTATCCTCC
This sequence comes from Avena atlantica, assembly GCA_910589765.1. Classification (NCBI taxonomy): domain Eukaryota; kingdom Viridiplantae; phylum Streptophyta; class Magnoliopsida; order Poales; family Poaceae; genus Avena; species Avena atlantica. The sequence goes on along the minus strand of OU342733.1, from coordinate 434,249,418 downwards.
TGCTAAGATTATATCTATGAGAAGTGATATCATGAAATTTAAACAACTTGATAATGAACATGTTTCTCAATCTTAGGAAAGAATGAAATCTTTGGTTAAGAATTGTCCCACTCATGGACTTGCTGCTTGGATGATTATCCAGACTTTTTATGCAGGTTTGAACTTCTCCTCAAGAAACCTGTTGGATTCAGCTGCTAGATGTACCTTTATGACCATCACCTTGGGTTCTGCAATAAAACTCCTTGATAGTATGATGGTTAACTACTCTGAATGGCACACTGAGAGAGCTCCACATGGTAAGAAGGTAAATTCTGTTGAAGAAACCTCCTCTTTAAGTGATAAGACTGATGTTATTATGGCTATGCTTGTTAATAGGAAAGCTCCTTTAGATCCAAATAATTTTCTCTTAGCCTCTTTGGTTGCTCAAGAAGAGCAAGTTGATGTGAACTTCATTAGAAACAACAATTTCAACAACAATGCCTATAGGAATAATTTTGGTAGTAACAACAATTATAGGCCTTATCCTCCTAATAATGGCAATACCTATGGAAACTCCTACAACAATACTAGAAGTGCCCCCTCTGAACTTGAAGTCATGCTCAAAGACTTTATTAGTAAACAAACCACTTTCAACAAGACTGTGGAGGAAAAGCTTTTGAATGTTGAGAAAAATATTTCCTCTTTGTCTGAAGCACAGTCCTCTTTGATTAATAAAATGGCTGCTAAACTTGAAACTTTGGAAAGTACCTTTGCTGCAACTCATGCTATACAAGTTACTATTGATGAAAATGTTAGACTGTTAGCACAACTTCATGCTAAGTGGGAAAGAAAAGCTGAAATTGCTAGAAACAATAGTGTGTGCACTATCACCACCACCAATATGGATGTCACTAAACCACAAGAAGTCCTTATTCCTCCTCCTACAATTATTAATCCCAATGAGTATACTACTAGTGATGCTAAGTTTGATTTTGATCTTGATGGTTGCAATATTTCTGAAGTGATTATGTTCCTACAAAAGCTTGCTAGAAGTCCTGATGCTAGTGATATGCATGTAGCTTTCACCAAACACATTACAAATGCTCTTATTAAAATTAAGGAAGAGAAGTTGAAACACAAAGCCTATATTCCTAGGAAAGTAGAAGATAGTTGGGAACCCATTATTAATATGCAAGTGAATGACTTTGATCTCAAAGCTTCATGTGACCTTGGTTCTAGTTTCTCTATTATGCCTATAAAAATTTATTAAATGCTTGATTTTGCCACCTTTGGAAGATTGTTATTTAGATGTCCCACTTAATGATAATGCTAAAAAGAAACTCATGGGGGAGTGTTAATGATGTTCTTATTATGGTTAACAATGCTTATGTCCCTGTTGATTTCTATGTTTTGGATGTTGGATACAATGTTTCTTGTCCTATTACTTTGGAAAGACCTTTTCTTAGAACTGTTGGTGCCATTATTGATATGAAATAAGGCACCATTAAATATCAATTTCCATTCAAAAAAGGTATTGAGCACTTACCTATGAGGAGAGACAAGTTGCTTTTTGATCCTCCTTTGAAAGCAAGGTTTGATGTTAATGCTTCTTCATTTGAAAATACTTGATTCTTGCTTCTTGTGCCTAACTTAAAGGCGTTAAAAAAGTACTTGTTGGGAGATAACCCAAGAGTTTTATTGAGTATTGGAAGTCATTAATTCAGTAATGACCTCTCCTTATCCTTCTTGTTTGCTTTTTTTGCCAAGAATGACCTCTAATGAGAGGGAAGTAAGATTTGGGGAGTTGCTGTCCCGAAACAGATTTTTGTGCTCCACCATAAAAATTCGTGAGGAATCTCTATAAGTCGGATTGAGATGATATTTTACGAAAAAATACCCCAATATGTTAGATAACTTTCCTTAGTTCAACACGTTTTTATTTGAGCAACATAAGGTCTTCGAAAAAATCGGTTTCTACCTACTGGTCTGTTTTGACAGATTTCTGCCATTATTTGCATTTGCTTCTTATTGATTCCTTTTTGGGTTCTTTTTGGGAAATTGAGATTTTTGAGGGAATTGCTATAGTAGCTTGTGTTTTTAGTGAAATTTGTGATGTTCAAAAGCTAATCCTAAAGGTCTATTATCTTTTGAATGGACTAATGTTGCTAATGAACATTGTGCGAATTTTTGTATGAAGGAAAATTTTCAGGTGTAGAGAGAGAATGATGTAATGCGATGAAAAATGGACAAAATCTCAAACTTGGGGATTCCACCCGGTTTCACCCCAAGAAATATTCAAGAGGTACAAGCGTCAAAGCTTGGGGATGCCTTGGGCATCCCCTTCTTCGTCAATAAAAAGCTCAGGTCTTTCTAGACACTTCGTTTTTATTGTTTCATGCACTATTGTGTTATTCTTGGAGCGTCTTAGTTTTCGTTTGGTTTTCTTAGCTTTCTTAGTTTGCTTGAATAAAGTAGTTTGGACCCCCATTCTCGCTGTGTTATTTCAAATAAGTTGATTGGTGTTTGAAAGGAGTAGAAGTTCTTGCTTGAGTAGTACAAGAGGAGCTTGCTTTGACTGTGAATTAGACTTTAGCATGTAATGTTAGGTGTTGTTTTGACCTTATGCTTAGTAATTATTGTTGTAGCATGACTTGTTCAAAACAATTGGGATTTCTTAGTGTGCCTTGAAAGAATCATGCGTTGTTTTAGCGTACAAAAGCATAGTATTGTGGTATTCTTCTTTGATGATTTGTTTGGGTTGACTTGGCACATGCTCACACCATGTTATGACTATGAACAAGTCACCATAGCCTCTATGATCATTTAGTCCTTCACTTGCAGTACCACTTTATGCTTTGATTAGTAATGTTTTGTTGCTCAGCATGATTATGACCATTATTGCTCTCTTAGTTGGTCGCTCCCAGTCTTTTGCTAGCCTCCACTTGTATGAGCAACCTCTACTCATGCATCCAACTCCCAAGAAAACAAGTTATTCCAAAGTGTCCACTATAAATTCCTATGCATGGTGTGTTACACCATTCCAAGTATATTCTTGTTTTCATCTATCTTCCAATTAAAAAGTATTTTGTTATGTGAAAACTTAGTGATTAAGGATCTCACAAACTTGATGGCACACTTTATATTTCTTGCCCCTAATAAACTTGAACCATTGTGTAATATATGTTGTATATGCTTGCACTTATACGTTGGAATTAGCAGAACCGTGCTATCACAGGGAACGCTTTCAACATTGCACTTGTACTTTGTACACAGTTGATATCATGCTCTTTTGTCTATGGATGTCGCCGTGTGAAATAAAAGGGGAGCTTGTAAGTCCATGGAGTTATTTATGTGTGTTAGAGAAACGCCTGGGCCGCTAGCCTAAGCCATGCCTAATCATGGTCGAAACTTGCAGCATCACCATAATGACATTTATGAAGCTTTCTTCTTGTAAAAAAAGAGACATATTGAAAATAGGAAAGAGAGAAAAAGCACCATATTCCCATGGTAAATAAGAAGATCGCTGAGATGTGCATTGTCTGCTTGCCTTGTCATTTTGATTATGGGATAGCTCTTGTATCATGTGCAAGGAGTACCCCGTTGGCGGTTCTCTATGATACACATGTACTTACTATGACAAGAACTTACAGGTGACTAAAGTTGAGTAGCATGAGGTGCGACCTTCGTATTCAGGGGACATGAGATTGCCAACTTATACTTGTCAAGCATATACTCCATAGTTTGTTCACTTTAACCTTAATCACTTCAAGATGCTTATGATAGGGGCAATGAGAGCTGAGAGCTAGCAAGTACCATAATTTTTGGAAGCTCTTTTTGAGACTTGAAATCCCTGCTTCCCTTTATGAAGGGTCTTTCTTCCACCATTATATTGAGTCTCCACCTTCTACCTTTAGGCACCAGTTAAGAGAGCATAGTTGTCATTCTTAGTTCTATGTGCATTGTCCCAAAACTTATTGATTGATGCATATTGTTGATACTACTTGTTCTTGTGCTATTTGTATCTAGTCACTCTTATGAACTTTGAAGGTGTCCTATGCATCTATTTTCAACTCTATGAGGGACAAGTTCATTGCTACTTTGCCATGTTTTCTGTATGTGAAATAAACAAACGTTTTTCAATGCATGTTATTCATGATGTTTGTTTGTAACCTTTCATGTTGCACGCATAGTTACTTTGTCTTACTGTTAGAACTCCATCTTTCATGCTCATGTTTAGAGTTCTTTGATCCCAACTTTCAATGCTTGCAAATGGTTTGATGTTGATTTTGATGGTGCATGTCACCTCAAAAATTATTCTTTTTATCACTTACCTACTCGAGGACGAGCAGGAGTTAAGCTTGGGGATGCTTGATACGTCGGAAACGTATCTATAATTTTTGATGTTCCATGCTTGTTTAGTATCTACTTTGCTTTGCTTTGTCTACACTTTGAGGTGTTTTTATATGTTTTCTGGTACTAACCTATTAATAAGATGCCACAGTGCCAGTTGCATGTTTTCTTCTGTTTTTGGTTCCAGAAAGGCAGAAAATCAATATTCTCGGAATTGTACGGGACAAAAGCCAAAGTCAATATTTTGCCCTGGGGAACACGAAGCCAGAATACGAGACATATGAGAGTCACCAGGGGGCCACCCCCTGGCCGCATGGGTGGGCCCACCCTGCGCCTGGGGGGGGGCGCCCTGGCTACCCCCTGCCTCGCCTCTTCGCCTATAAAGACCCCCCGATGCCTAAACCCTAAGTACCCGATCAATATTCCACGAAACCGTCTGTAGCTGCTGCCACCATCGTCCCTAGATCGGGGGATCTGAAGCTCTTCCCGGCACCCTGCCGGAGGGGAGATCATCCTGGAGGCCTTCTTCTTCATCATGCCAGCCTCCGGTATGAAGCGTGAGTAGTTCCACCTTGGGTTACGGGTCCATGTAGTAGCTAGATGGTTGTATCTCCTCCTTTTTGCTTTCATGTCTAGATCTTGTGAGCTCCGTTCATGATCAAGATCTCATCTATTTGTAATCATGCATGTTGTGTTTATAGGGATCCAATGGATATTGAGATTCCTATGTCAGATTGATTAATAGTTTTGTCTTATTGATTCTATCATGTCTGTTTTGTTTGTGATCTTGCATGCTCTCCGTTGTTAGTAGCTATCTTGGCCAAGTAGTTGCTAGTGACTCCAAGAGGGGGTATTTATGCTCGATAGTGGGTTCATGCATATATTTAATCTAAGGGAAGTGACATAAATCTCTAAGGTTGTAGATATGATGTTGCTACTAGGGAGAAAACAACGGTATCTTGTTCATGGAACAAGTGGATTGTTTACCTTAAACACTTTGCTTAAAGCAGTTATTTGTTGCTTGCAACTTAATACTGAAGGGGGTTCGGATGATAACCCAAAGGTGGAGTTCTAGTCATAGATGTAGTTGGATGTCGGTCTATGTATCTTGTTGTATTGCCCAATCGAATCCCATAGGATCATGATGATTAGTATTGCATTGTTATGCCTTGCTCAGTCCTGTTAATTGCCCTTCTGTAATTTGTTTACCCAACATCCCATGTTTGTTTATCTAAGGAGAACACCTCTAGTGAACTATGGACCCTGGTCCAATCTTTACCATTGATACATCTTCCACTATTACTTGTTGCAACACCATTTACCTTCCACACCATACAGTTAATCCTTTGTTACAGCAAACCAGTGAGATTGAAAACCTCACTGTTCGTTGGGGCAAAGTCTTGAATTTGTGTTGTGCGGGTCTCCAAGTTTCTAGCAACACCTTTGAGTCGTTTCCTTCCTCATACTGGTTCGATAACCTCGGTTTCTTACTGAGGGAAAACTTGATGTTGTGCTCATCACACCTTGCTCTTAGGCTCTCCCAATGAGGCATTGACAACACGCCATCAGCGGATTTGGTTGAAGTCCACGTGGGATGTCATACGTATAGAGGAATTTAATGTTAGCTTCGAGCTAGTCATAGCTCTTGGGTAACACACCCTGAATAAGTTAAATAGCATACAATGATCATGGTGCTCACTTACCATGTAAGTTAAATAATGGTTCTCTTTGTAGCCGTAGAGACCTATCAATAGTTTTTAAGAGCGGGATGTGGCGATGATGATCAAGCAACGACGATGGACCTCGACCTTATGCACAAGGCATGTGGAAGGAGTCCTAGGTGCTATAAGAAATTGATGATGAAGATCGTTGACGTGAAGTGATATACCATATCACTATGAATTGCATGTGATGTTAATCCTTTTATGCACTTTATTTGTTGCATGGTAGTCATAATAAATAGGGTAATCTCTCATTTAAAATTATCAAGTTTTAAAAGTGTTCTCCTAAGTTAGGCGCCACATATCATGGGCTTCCAACTAGTGTGGATCATGTAACATCGGTGCACCTAATGACGTTCATAATATGGGTATGAAACTATCACACATCCGTTATACTAAGGTTCCCTTGAAATTGTATTGATGAAAAACCTATGCCATTTTTTCCCGAGATTTATAGAGGTGGCAGAGGCGAAAGTCTTCTCCTACTCCAGGAGAGGGAAAATCATGCTGCTCCAAGACCACCACCTTGGGGAAGCCATCATCATCACAAACTACTACTTGGCATATGTAGTAGTAGCATCACCACCATATCCATCATCCCGAGCATCATCCCTATATCTATTTCGAGATCCACTTCACACCCTTATAGTTTGTGATAAGTCGGAACCCTGAATAAGTTTTTAGCGATGTGTGTATGCTTGTGCTCTATAACTTGTTGTTATTTTGTGGGAAAGTTATATTTCCATATCATGTTATATACCATAAGACACTGATCATTGTCATGTTTCACCATTGTGAGTAGTTCCATGTGTTCCTAAGGGCATAAGATGAATTGTCTATGATTCTATATAGTATGCTATGAGTATTTGGTCAAGTTTTATGCTTTATGTGGTTCTATGATGGTAACATATGAACATATACTATGTGTTACTTCACCTATATGGGCTCACAGAGCTAAAAATTGTTGTATTGGAAAGGAGTATGTGTTGGGGATATGCCCAAGATGCAATAATAAAGTGGTTATTATCATATCTTTATGTTTATGATAAGTGTTTACATCCCATGCTAAAATTACTTGTGTGATTTGTAAATATGTAAGAGTCCCTAGTAAAGCCTCTTGTTAAACTAGATTGTTGATTAATAGATGATCATGGTTTCCTAATCATGAACATTGGATGTCATAAATAACAAGGTCATATCATTAGAAGAATGATGTGATGGACACACTCCTATAGTTAAGCGTAGCATAAGATCAAGTCATTTAAATAATTCACTTGCTATAAGCATTCAAATACATAGTAACCTAAATCCTTCGACCATGGGATCATGTTAATCACCATCACCGGATGGATGCTTTGATGACATCAAACACCACTTTCTAACTGGGTGGTTATAAAGGTGGCATTGAGTATTCTGAAAGTATGTGTTGAGGCACATGGATCAAGAGTGGGATTTGTCCATCCATATGACGGATAGATATACTATGGGCCCTCTCGGTTGAATATCATCCAATTGGCTTGCAAGCATGTTATTAGCTCACAAGAGATCACATATCACAGGAACGAGTAAAGAGTACTTATCGGTAACAAGGTTGAACTATGTATGAAGAGATACCGACGATCAAACCTCAGATAATTAAAGTATCGCGAGACAAAGGGAAATTGGTATCATATGTAATTGGTTCATTCGATCACGAAGTCATCGTAGAAATATGTGGGAGCCATATGAATTTCTATATTCCTCTATTGGTTATTGATTAGAGAAGAGTCTCGATCATGTCTGCATAATTCACTAACCTTAGGGAGACACACTTGTTTAGTAGATATGGAATGTGAGTAAGATACCAAATGTTGTTCGGAGTCTTGGATAGGATCCAGGACATCACGAGGAGATCCGGAATGGTCCGGAGAATAAGATTCTTATAAGGAAAGTCTAATTCCAGGGTTCGGAAATGTTTTCGGTGTTTTCACCGGAAGCTTCTAGAAGGTCCACCACCATGGGGGGTGGGTACTTGGAATGTGACATGACATTGTATTATGGTTGCATCATACCCTAGGTCACTTGGCTGGGCAATGGGAGAGAGAAATCAAACTCTAGTTTGAATAGTCAAACGTCAGTTTGAAAAAGTCAAATCCCAACATGATTGCCTAGTGGAGGGAGGAGAGGAAACCTAGTTTGGGAAGGTTTCCCTCCCTCCCTTGCCGCCGTACACCAGGGGGAGTTGGGGGAGGACTCCCCTCCGCTAGCCGCTCCTCCAACCTATATAAGGAGGGGTAGGGCGCCCCCTTGGAGCTCCACCCCAAACCCTAGGTCGGTCGCCGCCACCCCCCTCTAGTTGCCGCCGCCCTAGATCTCCTCTAAACAGCCATCGTCTAGATAAAATTTAGCCGCCGGACACCTCCACCCCTCGTCTTCTAAACCCTAGTTGCCTAGGCTCTCTCTACTCCACTATACCCGCTACGGCTTAGGCAAAGCCCTGTGGGATTTCCCCTCTACTTCCACCACCACACTGTCATGCTATTGGAATCGCGAGGAGAGATCTACAACCTCCGCTTCCTGCTGGAACAAGGGAGAAGAAGGTCTTCATCGAGTACCGTATGTGTGATCGACTACGGGAGCGCTGCCGGAACGCGATGCCGGAAGGATCGTCTACACGATCTTGAGATCGACAAGTGAACGACTACATCAACCACGAGAATTCGATCTCGTTAAAACTCTTTGGATCTTCGAGGGTTAGTACTCTATCAACTCGTTGCACCGGTCTAGTAGATTAGCTCTTGGCTTATGAGTGTTCATGCGATAGAATTTTTTGTTTTCCATGCTACGAACCCCTACAGTATGGATGGTAGGAGATGATAGAAACCTTGTCTAGATCTTTGGATCTGTAGTAAGGGGTTAATATGGTTGGGGACCATAGAAATTAAGGAAATAGTTGGACATGTATGTATTTATGAATCCCTAGCTTATTCTTGCTAGGCCTAGGGACCAACTAGAGGTGCATTTTATCATGCATGTGGCTGCACCTAATTTTGGCTCTATCCGAAGAGAATAAAACTTGACAACATATTCACCATGCTATTTTAGAAATCTTTATAGCATGAAATATGTGCCACCCTCAGGAAAATTTTCCGCATATAAGATCACACAAGCTATTCATGTTGCTGCATAGAGGATTGGGCATTCTCTGAAAAGAGCATTCAAGTCACTTGCAATTTACTTTACTAGTAGTTTACTTTACTTGTCATTCGCTTTCCTGCAAATCATAAACCTAGAAAATACAAATCTTTGCATCCTTTAGTATTTACTTGTTGAACTATCTAACCAATACCTTCAGCTCCTCGTGAGTTTGACAAACTTTTCTAATCTAAAGGTACTATAATTGATCCCTACACTTGTGGGTTATCATACCCTACAGGTTCGAGAACATGTAGACATGGTCGAGACACCTCTTCAACAAATAATCATTAGCGGGACCTAGATGTCTATAATGACTTTTAGATGTTCAACAAAGATCTTTATTGGTTTGAACTAAGTTGTCGAGGATTAAAACAATCCCATATTATATTCCCTTTGTATCACATAGTTTACTTGTCCGAGATCTGGTTGTTGGTACTCCATGATCAACAACTTGATTACTGTACCTAGTTCAATCTAGTCACTAGAAGGTACTCTTTACTCATATCATAATGCAACAACCCATGTGACCAAACTCATTAGTCACGTGCATGCAAGCAATGTAGGGTGTGTGTTACCAAGTGGGCCTAGAGTATATATTGTTGTCACATGGAGAGATAAATCCTAGTCTTGATTCATATAACTTAACAAGTACTTTTCGAAGTACCTAAAAGACCTTTATAGTCAACCTTTTACATTGTGATGGTTGATGCCCCCCAAAGCATTCTTCCGACACTAGTGAGTAACATAATTTCTTGGTCTAAGGATTAGGATACTTGGCATATGTCAACTTTGGAAATTTAAACATTGTGACGTGATCTAATTGATTTGCTTAGTTGTGTATGTCTATCATATCATTCTCCTAGTTACATGATCCCGTTATTAATTTAAAACATATGTCTATGATTAGGAAATCATTACATCATTAATCTACAAGCTAGTCAAGTAGATGCTTATTGAGGACTTAATTTTATTTATGTAACCTCACATGTATAATGTTTCCCATTAATAATATTATAGCATAGAGTATAAACATTTATCATTAAGTATAAATATGATAATTACAATATTATTATTGCATCTAGGGCATATTTCAACATTTTCCCACTTGCGCTAGAGTAAATAATCTAGTAAATGTTTACGAAGTTAACACCTATGTCATTTGGTGTTATTGATATGTTCTGCATGTGGTAAACTTCATCATATGATCTGACATGTTCAGGTCCATGTGTATTTGCATATCTTTGTGTCTCCATGCGTCACATTTTAGAATGAGATGGTGCATTGTATAAGTTTGGTCGCCTAGTGGGATGTTAGTTCCTCGGGCGAAACTATGTTTCCACTATTTTCACACAATATATCTTCATAGTACTAGATCTCTTGTAAATACACCAAGTTTCAAAACAAATTTCTTGACTCAAACTCCCTCCTTTGCTTCTACGAGAGAAGTTTTATACACAACCTTCGTTGTAGTATCCATTACAATGTTCAACTTTGGAACTCATCCAAATTTAACATGAAACTTTCTTCTAGTCCACTGTGCCACTTTTCATTAAACACACAGCCTAATTTTAGATAAAAATGTTTATATTTGTGGAAAAACTAGTATCAAAGTAACACCATACAGGGAAGCATTTGCCACTTCCTCATACAAAAACATATCTATAGTTATTCAAAAGCACATAAGAATATTCTTACTATAGCCTAGTGATCATCAAATATATGCATCACTTTGGTACATGCTCATAACTTTTTGAGCATAGCACTTATTTGGTTGTGTGCATATCATGGTGTACGTGATTGATAAAATCGCTCATGCGGTTTTACTCATCAAGTGTCAAAATACTCGAATCTTGCTCCAACCTCTTCCATGTGGAAAGAACCCTTGTCATTCCATATTGAACTAATTTATTATTTCATATATATCTATTTTGGCTTGACCCTACTAGGCACCTCAATATATCTCTATAAATTCTTGGTCTCCAATATTCTATTTAGCCCAAGTATTTCATCAAAACTAATTTTAATGAAATCTTAACTGTATCAATAAAAGATACATAATTCTCAATCGACTATATGTCGTCTATATAAAGTATTATAAATATGTCTTAGAACTCCCACTTATTTCTTGTAAACGCAAGCTACCCTCTTCACATTTCCCTATGAAACTAAACTCTTAAGCAATTTCATCAAAATGAATATTCCAACTTTGTGATACTTACTTCTATCATTTAAGTTTGCATACCTTTCTAGCATTCTTTTAATAAAAAAACCCTTGGACTGTATCATGTACACATCATTGGCTATCATTCCATTAGATAAATAGTGTTTTGTTTATTCAACTACCATATCTCAAAGTTAAAATATGTAGTGGTTTCTAAAACAATTTGTATAGACTTAAGCATCATGACAAAAGATCAAATCCCGTTGTAATCAACTCTTCGTACTTTGTCACAAATTTCTTTTTGACAAGTCGAACCTTTTATGGATGTGAACATCCATGTCTATTTCTTTATAGATCCAGTTACGCTCTATAGGCTTTACGTCTTTCAAAGTGTCTACCAAGTTCCAAACTTGATTTTCATACATGGATTGTATCATGGATTTTGTGGCATCTAGCCATTTAACGGAGTCAAGGCTCATCATATATTCTTCTTATCTAGTGGGTTACTTATTATCCAACAATAATAGCGCGTCTTTAAATGTTACTATTTGATTACAAAAACTAGATAACCCATAATGGGCTCTTAGTCCGCCTCCGGGACTACAACCTTTATAGGCGCGGGAGCCATGGGCTCTTAGGCCGCCTCCTGAATGCTTTCTGGCTCTGCACTAATTTTCTCATCTTACTCAGGTTCAACAAACTCATCAAGTCCTATTGTTCTCCCACTAAAACCTTTCGAGTGAAACTCCTTCTCATGAAATTAGTCATTTTTTAGCGATAAACACTCTGTCTTCGGTTTTATGTTATAATGAATACCAATTTTTTTGTTTTGGGATAACCTACAAAGACATACTTATTTGAATTTGGTTGTAAACATTTTACATATGTCTTGAATACCAAAATTGAGGAAAAACAACTTGTTTTTCATCTCATTTCATAACTCATATGGTGTCATTTCAGCGGATTATGACGACGCTCTACTAAGTATAAAAGTGGTAGTCTCTAAAGCATAATTCAAAAATATGATGGCAGATTTGTAAATGCCTTTTTGATCTTACCATGTCCAACAAGGTCCGGTTACATATTTGGAACACTCCATACTCCTATGACATTTCGGGAGACGCAAGTTTGTGGAATAATAACTCAACTCTTTGATGCTTCGTAAACTCACAACTCTCATTTATGATCTAGTCATAAATACTTATTCTTGTCACGATGATAAACCATTTGAACATTTTAAAAATGTTTCATACTTATTTCTCATCAAATAGATACACCCATACATAACTACTCAAGTCATCGGTGAAAGTATACGAAGTAGAAGAATTCACCATGCATGGCTGCACATAATGGACCACATGCATCAACATATATGATCTTCAATAAGTTATACGCCCGTTCTATTTTGGCCCATGGACAAAGTTCTACTCGTCTTTAGAAAAGTCTCGCAAGCGTCAATCGATTCAAAATCAAATGACTCAAAAGTTCCATCGATTCAAAATCAAATGACTCAAAAGTTCCATTGACATGGAGTTTCTTCATGTTTTGATTTCCAATATAACCTAAATGGCGGTGTCAACAATAGTTCTAATCTTTTGTCTTGCAACGTTTAGCATCAGTTTTATGGATGTTATTTCACCAACAAGATTTATAATAATTTATCCATCGTTTATGAATGCGGTAATATTTTGAACAACCATTGTTTTTATAAGACTGGAACAAAATAATGGTTGTTAAGTTCTAAATATAAATCTCGAAGGCTAGGTTTGATGTCGATGAACAAACAAAAAACACTTTATTTTTGTTCTCAACAATCATCATCACCACATATTTTTGCTAGTTATTTAGGTCACTGTAGTTCTTGCATTGTATTGTTTTGTATGGCACTTCATACCAACCAAACCAGTATACAATAACTAAGAATTACATTGTTAACCAACAAAGAATACTTCTACAACTTGTATATCATCTATATACATGAGCTCAACTTCTCCAGTCTTTTCTCTTCTGCCAGATATTTTTGCATATCCTATTTTAGTGTTTCCTATCCTTTTATAAGAACCTATCAACATCAATAGTGACACCAATTAAATGACACATACTCCTAAGCGTGTTAGTCAAATACTAGCACCCTTGATTTGCACTTTGAAGTTAATCACAATCATCACACGATTAACATTCTTCTGTATTCCGCTCTTTAATATCTTTAATTATTATAAACAATTTTACCTATATTTTTTATCTATGCTATCATGGGAACTTTCAAGATGAAACTACTATAGCTCATAAGGACGGATGTGAGAATAATACCAGTTCCCAAAACTTTTGGGTGATTGGGATGCCTTTTTTAGGGAAGGTATGGGATGCCTAGCATGCTTGGGAGTGGCGTGTGCTCGTCCGTGCGGACAATTTGTGGCGCGGAAGAATTGCACTTCAAACTCTTTTATCTTAATATATAGACACACAGATCTCCCGCGAGTTCTAGAAAATCTCAGCACCGCGTTTTTGGGGTATGTACCAAATAGTACTTTGACCCCGCCATAAGCTTTCATGCTAGATATCTCGGTAGTAGTGTGAAAGGATTGTATGGGCACCTAGAGGGGGGGGTGAATAGGTGCTACTTCGAATTTCCTTCTTTTTCAAATTAGGGTTTGACAATAAGGTAAATTCTCTAGATAATGCAACTAAGGTGAATTTACCTATGTTACAAACATGAACAAGATAATGCACAACTAAGTAGGAGCAAGTAAGTAAAGTGCGGTAAAGGATAGAAGTAACCAAAGTGGTGGACGCGGAGACACAAGGATTTGTTTCCCGTAGTTCCTTCCTTTTGAGGGGAAGTACGTCTACGTTTGGAGAGGGGGTGGTTTCAAACCACCAACGCCACGAGAGGCCTCCCTTGTTCTCCGATGAATCTCACCCCAACGGGATCAATTCACCTTCCACTATATCGGCAACCTTCAAGGTGGAAGCCGGCACCTTTACAAGTTTGGGGCACACATCCACAACTTAATCGGAGGCTCCCAAATACAAGCAAGCTGTCAAAGCAATCAAAGACAAGCTTGTAAAAACCAAAACAAGAGCTAGGGTTTCCAAGAAAACACTAGAGCAAAGGGGCCTTCAATGAAATGAGGGGGAAATGAAGATCTCTTTTGGTGAAGTAGTAGATCGGGGCCTCCTCCTTCGATTCCCCAAAGATCAAAGACTTTGGGTGGTGGATTGAGGAGATCTTGAAGATTTGGTGGCTCCAATGGTGTTCTTGACTTTAATGTAGATGAGCACCTTGTACCAAGGTAGGTGGAGGGGTATTTATACCCCTCCAAGAAATTTGGCCGTTGGAGCCTTTAATGCAGCAGTAGTACTGGAAGTTTAAGCGGTACTACCAGAAAACTCCGGTACTACCAGACCTGGTACCGGAAGAGCAACCTGCAAAGTTCATATCCCCTGGCCACAGCGGTACCACAATGTGATTCTACCGTAAAGCGGTAGTACCGCTTATGTGAACTGGTACTACCGGACGGGCAATGGAGTCTGCAACTTGGTCGAAAAACTTACTGTCACGCCAGGTACCAAAATGCGGTGGCTTTTTCCAACATACAAAAGGCTACTGCTACGCTAGGTACTAAAATGCGGTACTACCGCATACCGCATTTTAGTACCGGGGTGAGCAGTGGCCTTTTATAGGTTGGAAAAAGCCTCTGCCGCGCTAGGTACTAAAATGCGGTACTACCGCATTTTAGTACCGGAGCGTGCAGTAGCTTTTGACAAGTGGTCAAAAAGCTACTGTCGTGCTAGGTACTAAAATGCGGTACTACCGCTTTTTAGTACCTAGCCCGGCAATGGCTTTTTGGTACCGCGCCAGGCAGAAAGTTCTGGACAGTTGTTTAACCATTGCAAAACCTTTTTCAATGCACCTGCGATACACTTGGCAAATAATTAGTCCGATATGTGTGTTGTTATAAAACACCAAAATCACTAGGGATAGGAAATGCTCTTTCAATCTCCCCCTTTTTGGTGTTTGATGACAACACACATTTTGTAGGGCAATCCAACGATGACAAGATAGAGATGCCCCCCCTGGATATGTAGAATCAAGCCCCATTTTATCTAATAAGTTACCTGGGAGTAGAAGTCGCACTTAGAGCACATACCTTTGCTAAATAACATGTGATGACCAATATTGATTAGGAATGGGGAAGGTCGTCACATACACCACATAAGATGGATCCAAATGAGAATAGCCATATTACACACAAGATGGATCCATACGATAACCACATAGTCTCACCATACATAGCACAAATAGTTAGTTCACACATAATAAGTCACACATAATAAGAGGCAAGCAAATAAAGTTCACAAGCGAATAAAAATCAATGGTAAGAACGAGCTTGTGACTTTTCCCTCGCAAAAGCCGCATACCTAATGTGCAACTTCTCCCCCTTTGGCATCAAGACGCCAAAAAGGGACAAGAGTAACACTAACGTCCCGGAGATCACTCGTCATCATCATTCGATGCATCCCATGCATCATCATGAGTTGGCGGGGCACGGAAGGAGGAGGTGGCATCATCATCCCAGTGGTTGTGCTTGGAGATCCATTGGTCTTCTGGGGTAATGTTGTTCTTGGAGCCCTTGGAGACGATCAAACCTTAAGCTTCCATCATTTCCTTCTAGCGAGCACATGACTTCTTAGCATAGACATGGGCCTCGTACATGCGTTTCTGATTGTCCACTTGGAAGCAGAATACCTTCTTGAGTTTGGCCTCAATCCTCTTGGCCCAAGATGGCTGAGCAGGCTTGCGACGTGAGACCACAAAGTCAGCATCCTTATGGACATCATCAGCATCACCGGATCCCTCCTCAATAGGGTTCCCATCCTCATCAACAATCTGACCATCGGCATTGCGTGGTTTGAGATGGGTCTTGATCAACAAATTCTTGTGGCGGTGAGTGACAAGGTGAAGAGAAGGTATGTCACGGGCAATCACGGGGCACTTGCTAATAATGAGAGCCATGATATACGGAGCAAAAGGAGGCACCCTCCTTTGAAAAGTGGCACAGACCATTTCATTCCAAATAACATCCATCACATCCATAGGTTGGCCGGAGTCACGGTGGTGAAAGGTGGCGAGCATGATATCCACCATGAAGGCATGTATCTCATCTACATTCCCAGCTCGGGGGCGACAGTCTCACGGAAGATGCGATGCAAGATGTCATATGTAGGTAGAAGCCCTTTGATCTTTCCAGGGATACCGCGCCCCCGGATGTACAGTGGTGCAAGAGCATCCTTATTCATGGGGCGATCATTTTTGTGGCACCGAAAGCCAACGGGAGTGTCCTTGCCATGGTCTTCGTACCCGAGAATAGCCGCGAACTCAGCAAAGTTGCTTGCTTGACAACACCCTCAGTCATCCAGGTGAGTGTCCGAGTCTGATTCTTGGCAAAGTGAACGGTTGCATAGAACTGAGTAATGAGCATTGGGTCATAGTTGCACCGGAACTCCATAATGGGAAGCAAGCCAATGTTGGTGCAAATCTCAAGAGCTTCACCAAAGGATTGCAGGTTCTTCCTCATATGATTCATCTCGATCCACTTTTGAGGGACCACAAGTTTGTCATCTTTCATGAGTATCTCATGGAACACCCGCTCCTGGAAATCCGTATAGAAAAGGCTACCTTGCCGAGCTTGAGATTGAGAAGCCACATATGGATTGATAGTCCGTAGTTCATGAAAATCTGTCTCAGACAAATCAGATAGCAGCTTTAGCCTAGATGGCCCTGAACTGTGGCTCTTGCGAGGACCGGAGGGAGGAGGAGGTGGAGGAGCCTTACCACGACCAACACTTTGCGTGACCCCCCCCCCCCACCCCGACGACCACGAGTTGTTTGCAGTTTCAGACGGGCGCTAGGTTGAGGCATGATCTCCTCTTCTGACTCAGTCTCTGACTCTAACTCATAGTCCTCAATCTCATAGTGATCTTTGGAGCGTTTGCGAGATCCCCGGGAACCCCCTGCACCTGTGAAAGAATGAGGGAGATAGCATAGGGGTAAGGGCACAAGAACCCGAGACAAACAGATGATGGAACTCTTGGTTTAAAAAAAATTGTTGTCAGTACAGGGCGGTGGTACCGGATCTGCACATGCAGTAGTACCGCACAACGGTAGTACCGGAAAAAGATTCCCAGTACTACCGGTCAGCGACCACAGTGCATATCTGAGACATAGATCCATGTACGGGCAGTAAAATCGATGTAAAACATGAATTCCATCGGTCTAAGAGGTAGATCTGGTAGATAGCACACGGTACAACCTCAAGAATACGTGTTTTAGCCAAGAATCAAAGTCACCCTAGATTCAATGGAGAAAACAAGTGAGAAGAAGAGGAGGGCGGTAGTACCGAGGGGTCCATGGCGGTGGATAATGAGGAGGAGCCCGCGAGGAGGCCGGATCCAGTGTGGATCCGGGAAAAGGAGAAGGGGGGCGGGGCTCCGGCAGTGTTCTCCTGCTCCGGCGGCGGCGATGGTGAGGAGTGGAGACGGGGGACTAATGAGGCACTGAGAGGTGCCTCTCCCACGTCTCCAATCTTAACCGAAACACATGAGCGGTAGTACCGGAGCCACGAGCGATAGTACCGTAGAAAACTACCGGTAGTAACGCACCTGGGAAGTTTCCAGACAAGACCCTGGAAACTGATCTAGAAGTGGTAGTACCGCTATCCTTTCATGGTAGTACCGTTTGGCGGTAGTACCTCTAGTTAGCACCGGTAGTACCGTAACCACCAGAACAGAGAGCCAGGATACAAAAAGTGGAAGGTTCTTGTGCAGAGTAGATGAGTTTTGTCGAGGGATAAGAATGGCTTGGGTTTAGATAATTGTACTGGGAAGCACATGCACTCTAAAAATCGAGAAAAGGATGTCAAGAACCAAACTAGAGTGCATGAGACTAATATCAATGAAAACAACTCAAAAGATGACAAACATGAGTAACAACCAATTCAAAAGTGACAAACACGAGTAGGCACATCAACCTCTCGATTGAGAGGGGTTGGTGGCCTAGGCCACCATGTTTGAGTATACTCGACTTGGCACCACGAAGATATATCTTGGGTCCATTACCGAAACTCATCATTAAGCTCACATATCACAAAATGATATTAAGAGGAATGATTTTGTTTACTTTACGCATAATGGGGGGAGGGATGGTCCAATCAATTAGGACCGCACTCCCCCTATGTCCATGCTTACACCTAAACCAAATATGGGTCGAATATTAGGTGAGAGTGCAAGATAATCAAGTTAAGATCCTTGAATCTACGATATTTAGTTCATTCCTCAAGTAGCAAAACCTTGCTTCATCAAGTGGCTTCGTGAAGATATCGGCAAGTTGATATTTGGTTGACACATAGGATAGATCAATATCACCTCAAGCAACATGATCTCTAATGAAGTGATGACGAATCTCAATATGCTTTGTCCTTGTGTGATCCACCGGGTTGTATGCAATCTTGATGGCACTTTCATTGTCACATAGAAGAGGCACTTTGTCCCTATGGACACCGTATTCCTTTAAAGTTTGCCTCATCCATAGCAATTGAGTGCAAGCACTAGCGGCAGCGACATACTCGGCTTCGGCGGTAGAGAGAGATATACAATTTTGCTTCTTAGAAGACCAACATACCAAGGACCTACCAAGAAATTGGCAAGCCCTGGATGTTGATTTTCTATCATCCTTATCACCCGCCCAATCCAAATCCATGTATCCACAAAGGGCAAATGTTGAGCCTCGAGGATACCAAAGACCATAAAATGGGGTATGAACTAAATATCGAAAGATTCTCTTGACCGCCATCAAATGGCTTTCTTTAGGAGCCGCTTGATATCTTGCACACACACCTACATTCAACACAATATCGGGTCTAGATGCACAAAGGTAAAGCAAAGAACCAATCATGGACCGGTATACCTTTTGATCCACATCTTTACCATTTGGATTTTGTTCTAGATGAGTCTTTGTAGCCATGGGAGTAGGAGCTCCATTTAAATCTTGCATTTTGAATATCTTGAGCATACCTTGAGTATAGTTGGCTTGATTGAAGAATGTCCCTCCTCTAACTTGCTTGATCTCAAAGCCAAGAAATACTCTCAACTCTCCCATCAAAGACATCCGGAACCTACTAGTCATAAGCTTTGAGAATTCATCATTAAAAGCTTTGTTAGATGAGCCAAAGATAATATCCTCAACATATATTTGGCATACAAAAAGCTCCCCATTGACCCTCTTAGTAAAAAGAGTGGGATCGATTTTCCCAACCTCAAATCCATGGTCAAACAATAATTCTCTAAGGTGCTCATACCACGTGCGTGGGGCTTGCTTGAACCCATAGAGCGCCTTATCAAGTTTGTAGACATGGTTTGGGAAGTTGGGGTCCTCAAATCCTGGGGGTTGCTTAACATATACTAATTCATTTAATGGGACATAAAGAAATGCACTTTCTACATCCATTTTTTGCAACTTGAAGTTATGATGTGCCGCATAAGCAAGAAGGATACAGATGGACTCAAGGCGAGCCACGGGTGCATAAGTCTCTCCATAGTTAATGCCTTCAATTTGAGAAAACCGTTGTGCAACCAATCTAGCCTTGTTCCTTACTATAATTCCATGCTCATCTTGCTTGTTCTTTAATATCCACTTTGTTCCAATAACATTGCGGCAATCCGTTGGCTTCTCAACTAACTTCCATACTTTGTTTCTCTCAAATTTGTTGAGATCTTTGTGCATAGCTTCCAACCAATCCGAATCTTCAAGAGCCTCCCACACTTTCTTAGGTTCAATCATGGAGATGTGAGCTTGATGTTCACTAAACCTCTTCAATTGTGCTCTTGTGGAGATGCCTTTCCTTAGGTCACCAACAACATTTTGTAGAGTGTGGTCTCTTAATTCCAACATTCTTTCCTTTCTAGCTTCGCGACGAGCGTGGATTTCCGTGTTGTTTCTTGGGGGACCCTCTTCATCATTTTGATCCTCGTCTTGACCATCATCTTGACCTTGATCATCATTGGAATCATCCTCTACATTGGGAGGCAAAGATTGACCTTGGTCTTGATCAAGTGCTCTTCTAGCATCAATTTGAGCTTGTCTCAAAGCATCTTGTATGGATCTTCCTTGAGTAATTGTCTTGGCACCACTTGACATCCTAGCGAATGAATCAAGCTCCCCTTGACTAGAGTTGTCACTTTGATCACCATGTTGAGGGTCCACATCTTGTCTTTGGCTTGAGTTAATGTCCTCTTCGGTGGTTGGAGCATATTGAGGTTGTGAAGATGAGGGCTCCACTTGAGTGGAGCATAGTTCTTCTCGATCCTCCATAAGGGGTTCCTCAACGGGGCGGATATATCCCACACCCATTCTTCCTATGGCATCCTGAGGCATTTCATCATCTGCATCACAAGCATAAACACGCCCCCTTGGGGACCATCATATTCTTCGAAGGTCACACTACAAGATTCTATGATGGCTCCGGAGAGCTTATCGTAGATTCTATAAGTGTGAGATTTGAGACCATAGCCAACAAAAATACCCTCTAATGCTTTAGACTCTAATTTGGACAACCGAACACCTTTTATGAGATAGAAACACTTAGAACCGAACACCCGAAAGTAGGATATGTTGGGCTTGTTACCGGTAAGTATTTCATATGGAGTCTTGTTGATTTATTTGCGGAGGTAGAGCCGGTTTGAAGCATGGCAAGCGGTGGAGATGGCTTCGGCCCAAAAGTTGTATGGAGATTTAAACTCCGCCAACATGGTCCTAGACATCTCAATAAGAGTTCGGTTCTTCCTTTCGGCCACACCATTTTGTTGATGGGTGTATGCAGCATAATATTGATGTTTGATCCCCTCATCACTAAGAAAATCATTCAAGGTGTAGTTCTTGAACTCGGTGCCGTTGTCACTTCTTATGATCAACACGAGAAGATTGTATTATCGTTGGACCATGTTGATGAAGTCGATGAAGGTCTTTTGGGTCTCACTCTTCAACTTGAAGAAGTATACCCATGAGTATCTTGAAAAGTCATCAACGATCACCAAACAATATTTCTTCCCACCAAGACTTGCATGAGATGGAGGACCAAATAGATCCACATGGAGGAGTTCCAAGATCTTGGTAGACTTGATACGGTTCTTAGGCTTGTGAGGAGCGTCATGCATCTTCCCTAGAACACATGCCCTGCAAACACGATCTTTGGCAAAGGAAACATTTCCTTTTAGTCCAACAATATGGCCCTCCTTATGGAGTCTTTGCAAAGTTCTCATATTGACATGGGCTAGTCGGCAATGCCATAGCCAACCCACATCGGCCTTTCCGAATAAGCACATCGGACCTGTAGTGGCTTGCTCCGAAAATTCCACCACATACAAGTCATGTTCGACGTACCCAACGAAAGCGACCTTGAGAGACTTGCTCCACAAGAGGACCACAATATCAACATCAATAAAGAAGGCAAAGCCCATCTTTCCAAGAGAAAGGACTGAAAGTAAATTGTATCCAAGGGTCTCAACAAGAATGACGTTCACGAGTGTAATGTCGTGAGCAACCACTACCTTGCCGAAACCCATTACCTTAGACTTTGATTTGTCAGCATATGTCACGGTGATTTGATCATCATTTGTCTTTAAGTCCTTGACAATAGACGAGCTTCCGGTCATATGACTTGTGCAACCATTATCAAGCACCCACTTTGAACCCCCGGAAGCTAATTTTTAGGTACCCATTTTTCAATGGGTCCTCTTTTGTTAGCAACAAGGGTCTTAGGGACCCAAATAGACCAAGCAATATAACCATAATATGGGCCAACATATTGTGCATACACATCACCATAATAATCATGCATTAGAACATAGTGAGGGTTAGCACTTCCCGCAAAGTCATCATGAGACATAGTTTTACCACTTGTGGACTTACTATCCACAATGGCCTTGTTAGTCTCTCGTGTGGGCTTGGCCTTCTTCTTGTTGTTTTTCTTCTTCTTCTTAGTATTGGAGACAAAACCAATGCCCCCTTTATCACCACTAGTGAAGGGAATATGACCGAGAGGCAATAATAAAGTGGTTATTATCGTATTCCTTGTTTATGATAAATGTTTATTTTGCATGCTATAATTGTATTAATACGGAAACGTTAATACATGTGTGTTTAATAAACAAAAAGGAAGTTCCTAGTTATGCCTCTCTTATAAACTAGCTCGTTGATTAACAAGATGATCAAAGTTTCCTGATCATGGACATTGGATGTTGTTAATAACGAGGTCACAACATTAGTGTAATGATGTGATGAACATTCATCCGAACTATAGCATTACGATCAAAGTCATTGAGTTTATATTGCTATAACAACTTATGAAGTGATCCTAATCCTTAGACCATGAGATCATGTCAATCACTAACACCGGAAGAGTTTCTCGATGACATCAAACGTCACACCGTAACTGGGTGATTATAAAGATGGCTTCAGAACTACTAAAGTGTTATGTTGAGACCCATGGATCAAGAGTGGAATTTGTTCATCCCGATGACGGATAGATATACTCTGGGCCCTCTCGGTGATATCACATTGGTTAGCTTGTAAGCAAGTGATTTGATCACTAGAATGTTATATCACGGGAACGAGAAAAGAGTGCATGTCAGTAATGAGATCATACTAGGTATGGAGATACCGATGATCGAATCTCGGACATGTAACATATCGTGAAACAAAGGGATTAAGATACAAGCGTAAAAGGTTCTGACGATCACAGGAAAAGTCATCGTTGAATGTGTGGGAGTCAGTATGGATCTCCAGGTCCCGCTACTGATTATTGATCGGAGAAGGGTCTCGATCATGTCCACATTATTCGCGAACCGTAGGGTGACACACTTAAGGGACACTGGCATCCAGTTGGAGCAAATGTTTCATGCCGAAAGAATAAACAAGCGCAGGAATTTATTTCACTAGATACCGAAACAGGTTTTCGGGTGAAATTGCATAAAGTGGTTATGCATGTGAAATGGAATTCTAGCAAGGGGTTATTTCTGAATGTTTGTCATTAAAGTAATTTACAAAATTCTGAATAAAAATAAAAGAGTTTTATTTAATGAGAGTTTGCATTAAATTTGGTGGAAATTTAATGGGAATTTGAGTGGACTTTTGAGCGGAGGGAATTTAAAGGACATTTTGTGAGTGGAGTGTCCACCCACATGAATGAAGGAGGGGAGGGCGCAGCCCCCATGGCCGGTGGCCACCCCCTTGGGTGCCCCCTCCTCCTATAAAAGGATCCCCTCCTCTCACTTGTCTCTTACACCTCCTCGTGAAGGATCTTTCTCCCCCTATAGAATTTATCCCCCATGGTCTCGGACTAGCGAGATACATGTTCCCGGTGGCTATTCGGCAAGAAAGGGTTGTGCTTCCGCTGCATCGCTGGAGCGAGGAGGCGGAGGTTGCCCGGTGTCTTGTACGTGCGTGCGAGCACGGATGCGCTGCTGCTTTGCGGCGCTAGGACTTCCTCTCGATCTTGAGATCGGCAAGAGATCGTCTATATCAACCACGAGTTGAACTCGTTAAGCTTTGTCGGTCTTCAAGGGTATGTTATCTACAGATATACATCCGCCCGTTGTTTGTATCTAGTAGATAGATCTTGGTACATAGTTCCCATCGTAGGAAAATTTTTGTTTTCTATGCTGCGAACCCTACAGTGGTATCAGAGCCGGATCTATGCGTAGATGCTTTGCACGGCTAGTACACGTATGAGTATGTGGGCGACGATGATCATTTTATTGCTTCTTAGTTGTACTTTGGATATTGGTGGCATAGTGGGATGAAGCGGCCCGAACAAACTTTACATGTCCTCGCACATGAGACCTGTTCCACGCTTGACATGCAACTAGTTTTGCATAAGTGGCTAGCGGGTGTCTGTATCTCCTACTATAGTCAATATCTAATTTGCAACGAGTTGTCAACAATTTGGTTATCCTCGTTGTGGTTCATGTTCGTAGGTAAGAGTGGTTCTATCTTCGAAAGCCCTAAGCCACGTAAAACTTGCAATGGATAAATTAGAAGCGTCTAGTTTAGATTGTTGCTGGGCTTGTGTTATGATATGGTGATGTTGTAAGTAGAAGTATGAGATGATACTCTTACAACACACATAGCGTGTAAGTTCCATAGACCTTGGCCTTACACATAAAGGTTTGATAGAGATCATACCACGGTGCACATGATGGAGATCATATGCGGGAATCATATCATTTCACTTATAAACATGTGATGTTTGATAGCATCTTATATTGCTTGTTTGGCGTTTTATTAGCATAATAAGATGATCCCTTATTTAGATATCAAGATAAAAATGTGTTCTTCCTTAAGTATGCACCGACAATCTTTCGTCGCTTCAAGGCATCACGTGATGATCGGGTGTACTTGAATCCACGAGCATATCTCGGGTGTAAGACAGTTACACACGCGAATACTAAGGTTCTTACTTGGCGAGCCTAGCATGTACAGACATGGCCTCGGAACACAGACCAAAAGGTTAAGCATGAGTCATATAGTAGATATGATGTCCATTTGATGCTCGCCTTTGAAGCTACACCGACTCACGTGATGATCGGACTTGGTGTAGTGGATTTGGTTCATGAAATCACCAAAAAGACACGAGGGATGTCGTTTTTGAGTCGGAGTTCATTTCTAATTTGGATTAGTAGAACTCAATTTATCATAAATTAAATCAAAGTGAATTTGCATAATTTGCTGTAGTCATTGGCATTCGTTCACCATCTTATGCATAGTTGTAATTGAGATAATAGAACTATAGAATTCTGGATATATACTTTACGAACTGGTATCGTATTGTGTTGAGTGTCAATCTAAAGTTTAAAGTCCTATTGCAAAATTTCAGCAAAATTCTATTTACTCTGTGAAATTTAATAATTGGTATTAAATCGAGAGTAACAATTCCAGTGTTAGTATCTTAAGTATCATGTTTGCCTCCATGATTCTTGATTGTTTTTAAATATCAAGGTTGTCTAGGAGCTGAAAGAATTGTTTCAGAAACCATCATGTGTGACAGATATAACGATATCTGAAACAATGTTTTGTTTGCAATATGATAGAGTATAATATATGATCTCATATTGGATGAGAATTTACAAATGTTGGAGATGCTAGACATCCTAATCATCCAAAAGGGTTTTGTAAAGTAATGTTATACTCACGATTCGCCTTTATAAGCTACAGTAGCTTGATCGTGAAAGTCGTCATGGTAAGGATGAATAGAAGATGTATGTAAAGTGTTTACTACAATATAAGATTACTAAAGAATGGATTTTGAAATAATACCGATCATTTTGATGATGGTGATCTACTTCAAAGTGCAAGTCCAAAGGTATTATTATTTGAATATACACGCTTTGGACTATGTGTCATGTATATGGCGCCACTTTTGATGTTGATAGATTCTTTTAAAAGGAAAAGGAAATGCTGAAAGAGAATCTATAAAATATATTTGGCAGAAAATAAAAGATTGGAAATATTCAATTTAGGTATATAAATGATATACATGTTATGGTTGTATTCTTTGCTTGTTAAACAATGTGGTTCTTGGGTATTGGATACCGAATTGGTTGGTATGAAATTTCATACGGAACGACGCAATTCATAAACCACAATGGCCTAAATAACTAGCAAGAGAATAAGTGATGATGTTCATCGAAAACAAACAAACCGTTGTTTGTATTTCTCGTTGACATCAAAGCTTGACTTCAAGATTTGTTTTAATAATTGTTATTTGAATCAGGTATTATGAGAACAAAGGTTGTTCAAATAATTATCGTATTCCATATAAGATGGATGATTTACAAATCTATTTAGAGAAATCACATCCATAAAACCTAATGCTAAAATGCCGCAAGACAAATGATTGAAAGATCACTTACGAAGTGACATCGTCGTTTAAATTATATTGGAAAGAAAACATGAAGAATCTCCATATTCATGGATTTTTGGAGTCTTTGATTTGATCAAGTGACGCTTGTGAGACTTTCCTCGGGATAATTAAAACTTCGTTCAAAGGCCAAAGAAGAACGAACGACTAAAATATTGGAATTTATACATATCGATGTATGTAGTCGTAAGCGATGGGTTTCAACTTCATATGCTTTCTCCGGAAATTTGAGTGAATGTTCACTTAATGAGAAAGAAGTATGAAATATTTGAAAAACGTTTCACAGACTTTCAAGATGAAGTGAAAATCATTGTAACAAGAAAATAAATGGTTTAAGATTTTATCATAAGGGATTTATTTGAGTTACAAGTGTAACAAGGAAAATAAATGAATTATGATTTTATCATAAAAGGGATTTATTTGAGTTACAAGTATAGCAAAACACCTAGATTTACATCTCCCGAAACACCATAGGAATATGGAGTGTTTGAGATTTGTAAGGAAACCTTGTTTGACATGGTTGGATCAAAGGTGTTATTTATAAAACTGCCATTATGTTTTAAAAGATTAAAGCTTTAGAGACTACCGCTTTTACACTGAAAAGAGCTCCATCTTGATCCGTTGAAATGACACCATATGAGTTATGGTTTGGGGTAAAACCCAAGTTGTTCTTTCTTAAATTTTGGTATGCTAAACATAAGTAAGATGTTTACAACCAAAGTTGGATGAGCATGTCTTTGTAGGTTATTTCGAATAACAATTGGTTATTCCTCCATAACACCGAGGACAAAAGGGTTTGTCGCTTGAAATGTGAAGTTTCTTGGAGAAAGAATTTTTCGTAAAAGTTAAGTGGGAGGACAATAGAACTTTGATAAGGTTAACGAACCTTAGCTAAATGTGCTGAGTTGCGCAGCGCTGGAAATGGTTTTGGAGGCTGCCATAATGCTCATAGCTTATGTGCCTCAAAGGTTGTGGTCACGGAGATCTAAGTTCCTATTGAACCAAGTAGGTCGGTTAAACAATCAAATGCTAAGATTTGAGAGTAAATCATTATTGTTTGACAATGATGAACCGAATACGTACAAAGAAGCGATGATGGGCCCTGACTTCGTCAAATGGCTTGAAGCCATAAAATCCGTGATAGTTCCATACACGAGAAATCAAGTTTTGAACTTGGAAGACCCTCCGGAAAGGTGTAAAAACTTATCGGTCGTATTTGGATCTATAAAGAAACAGACATGGATGTTTCACATCTATGAAATAGTCGACATGTCGTAAAGTATTTTATGACAATGTTCAAGGAGTTGACTATGACAAGATTTGATCTTTCATAGCGATATTTAGTCTGGACGGATTAAAGTAGCAATCACTATATATAATTTGGTATATGATAGATGAATAAACAAAACAAAGTTCTTCTAATATAATGGTTACCTAGGACGTGTACATGACATGGTCCAAAGGGTTTTGTTAATTCAAAGGATGCTAAAAGGGCATGCAAACTTCAATGGTTGAAGTAAGCATCGTGGAGTTGGAATCTTCACCATGATGAAAAAGGAGTTTTTCATCAGGAGACGATGAAGATGCTTGCATTTGCAAGAAATTAAGTGGGAGCGCTGAGACACATTTCTAATACATTATGTGGATGACATCTTGTTGATTAGAAATGATGTATCTTTTATTGACAATGGTTAAGAATTTCATTTCGATGAAATACTTAGGCAAAACCCGAATATTTAGCATGAATGTCTATACTGGATAGACTGTGATGCTAATATGGTTGTGCCAAACGTACATATATGAGATATTGAAGTAGTTCAATATAGAAACAACAAGAAACGGTTCTTGTCGCATGGAAAAGAATTGAATCAAGATTCAAGTGCATCGATACTTGATAAGTGAAACAAGATTCAAGTGCTTTGACACTTGATGAGTGAAATCACGAGAATGTTTTGATCAATCATACCATGATATGTACGCATCCAGATATGTCCTATGCTCTAAGTGTTATGAGCATATACCAGAATGAATCATAAAATGATCATTGGACTATAGTAAGGATATTCTTATGATCTTTTGGAAGAACTAAGAATATATTTGTGTAGAGGTGACAAACAATTACAAATAGTTCATTGTAAAGCGTTACATTGATACTAGTTTTGTCACAAGATACAAATTAAGTTTATCTCAATTTAAACTATGAGTGGCACAATGAAATGGAAAGAAAGTTTCCATGATGGATTTGGATGAAATCCATAGTTAAGACATTGTGACGAATACTACAACAAAAGGGCTAAGTATATGACTGCTATAGTAGCAGCAAAGGAGGGAATTTGTGTCAAGTAGTTTGTTATCAAACTAAGGTGTGGTTCGCAATGGGCTAACACTAAAGATATATTGTATGACAATAGTATCGACGTGTTTTAAACCCCAAGGAACTAAAGGTCTCACCAAAAGACCAAATTTATACAATGCCATCTCATTGGAGAATGAGTGATGCGTGAAGACGCAAAGACATGTAAATACACACGGACCTGAAAGCATCAGATCCGTAGATTATGTTAACCACTTGCAGTTGTGTATATGGAACACCAGAAAGCCATAGGTGTTCAATACGCAAAGTTTTCAAACTATATTATTGTCTCTAGTGCAAGTGGGAGACTGAAGGGAATATGCCCGAGAGACAATAATAAAGTGGTTATTATCATATTCCTTGTTTATGATAAATGTTTATTTTGCATGCTATAATTGTATTAATACGGAAACGTTAATACATGTGTGTTTAATAAACAAAAAGGAAGTTCCTAGTTATGCCTCTCTTATAAACTAGCTCGTTGATTAACAAGATGATCAAAGTTTCCTGATCATGGACATTGGATGTTGTTAATAATGAGGTCACAACATTAGTGTAATGATGTGATGAACATTCATCCGAAGTATAGCATTACGATCAAAGTCATTGAGTTTATATTGCTATAACAACTTACGAAGTGATCCTAATCCTTAGACCATGAGATCATGTCAATCACTAACACCGGAAGAGTTTCTCGATGACATCAAACGTCACACTGTAACTGGGTGATTATAAAGATGGCTTCAGAACTACTAAAGTGTTATGTTGAGACCCATGGATCAAGAGTGGAATTTGTTCATCCCGATGACGGATAGATATACTCTGGGCCCTCTCGGTGATATCACATTGGTTAGCTTGCAAGCAAGTGATTTGATCACTAGAATGTTATATCACGGGAACGAGAAAAGAGTGCATGTCAGTAACGAGATCAAACTAGGTATGGAGATACCGATGATCGAATCTCGGACATGTAATATATCGTGAAACAAAGGGATTAAGATACAAGCGTAAAAGGTTCCGACGATCACAGGAAAAGTCATCGTTGAATGTGTGGGAGTCAGTATGGATC
Organism: Avena atlantica; assembly: GCA_910589765.1. Taxonomy (NCBI): domain Eukaryota; kingdom Viridiplantae; phylum Streptophyta; class Magnoliopsida; order Poales; family Poaceae; genus Avena; species Avena atlantica. The sequence continues at coordinate 434,219,633 of OU342733.1, read as the reverse complement.
TCCAGGTCCCGCTACTGATTATTGATCGGAGAAGGGTCTCGATCATGTCCGCATTATTCGCAAACCGTAGGGTGACACACTTAAGGTACACTAGCATCCAGTTGGAGCAAATGTTTCATGCCGAAAGAATAAATAAGCGCAGGAATTATTTCACTAGATACCGAAACAGGTTTTCGGGTGAAATTGCATAAAGTGGTTATGCATGTGAAATGGAATTCTAGCAAGGGGTTATTTGTGAATGTTTGTCATTAAAGTAATTGACAAAATTCTGAATAAAAATAAAAGAGTTTTATTTAATGAGAGTTTGCATTAAATTTGGTGGAAATTTAATGGGAATTTGAGTGGACTTTTGAGCGGAGGGAATTTAAAGGACATTTTGTGAGTGGAGTGTCCACCCACATGAATGAAGGAGGGGAGGTGGCAGCCCCCATGGCCGGCGGCCACCCCCTTGGGTGCCCCCCTCCTCCTATAAAAGGAGCCCCTCCTCTCACTTGTCTCTTACACCACCTCGTGAAGGATCTCTCTCCCCCTCTAAAATTTATCCCCCATGGTCTCGGACTAGCGAGATACATGTTCCCAGTGGCTATTCGGCAAGAAAGGGTTGTGCTTCCGCTGCATCGCTGGAGCGAGGAGGCGGAGGTTGCCCAGTGTCTTGTACGTGTGTGCGAGCACGGATGCGCTGCTGCTTTGCGGCGCTAGGACTTCCTCTCGATCTTGAGATTGGCAAGAGATCGTCTACATCAACCACGAGTTGAACTCGTTAAGCTTTGTCGGTCTTCAAGGGTATGTTCTCTACGGATATACATCCGCCCGTTGTTTGTATCTAGTAGATAGATCTTGGTACATAGTTCCCATCGTAGGAAATTTTTTGTTTTCTATGCTGCGAACCCTACAACTAGGCCTTTGCTTGCTCAAAATATCATCAATGGACTTGTTGCCTTGTGTAAATGTGGCCTTAGCAAGCTCCCCCTTCAACCTAGCATTCTCTTCAAGAATAGTTGTACTACTACATGGAATGAAGTTACTAGGTGAAGGAATATTGGCCAATTGAGTTTGAAGCGTTTCATGGGACTTTGTGAGTGACAAGAGTTCACTCTCCAAAGCCTTGTGAGCCTTGTTAAGCAAACTAAAGTCCTCGGCAAGTTTTTCATGAACCACATCAAACTCAATATTGTCCTTTTTAGCCCTTTTGCATTAGCAATAGCATGATCACGCTCTTTGATGAGTTTGTTAACAATAGTGTCATTGGTCTCATCAAGCCCTTCAAGTTTTAATTCAAGTGACAACCTAGTTTCATGTTCTTCTTCTAGAGCATTGTTTAAAGCCTCTAGCTCAATCATGTGTTCATGCCCAAGTTTACATCTTACATCTAGAAGCTCTTGAGTATGTGAAAGTTGATCTAAGATGTTTCCAAAATGTAACTTAGCATCTCCTTCTAGGTTAGTTATAAACTCATCAAAGGCAATTAATTCCTTTTTAACATCAAGAGACATCTCATCATCAATTTCATCATTATCTAAGGGAGTAGGGTGGAATGATGAGGATACCTCCGTTCCTCTTGCCATAAGGCAAGTGATGTTCTTGGTGGGAGAGTTCTCATTTGGAGAATCGAAGAGTGAGAATGTCGAAGTAGAAGTGGTGGATAAAGCAGCCACACCATTAGAAGTTTCCTCTTCCTCATCTTCATCGTCTTCATTGTCGGAGGAGTATTCTTCATGAGTGATCAAGACAATTTCTCCCGACTTCTTGTTGATGGGATTCTTCTTGATGAAAGGTTTCTTGTAAGGTGCTTTGAGAGTCTTCTTCAACACAAGCTTACCCCCGTGATCTTCTCTTTTCTCATAAGGGCAACTAGCCACAAAGTGATAACGGTCACCACAATTGAAGCAAGTTCTCAATCTAGTATTGTTTTCTCTTTTCCCATTTGGATTGCTTCTACGTTGCATTTCCATCTTGGCCTTGGCGGGGTTTTTCCAAAAGTTTTTTGCATAGAAGGCCATATATTGACTATGAGCAATCTTGACTTCATCGGGATGGTCCATGGACAGTCCTTCATCACTATCATCTTCATCCCCATGATCCACAACTTTGGCCTTCAAAGCAACATTGACAACATTGCTCATACCAAGGGCACGAGCACGGGCATCTTTGGCATTCTTGGCGGCAACCTTGAAAGCGGCCATTTCTTGCATAACTTCATTCGAGGTTATGAGATGATAGTTATGTCTTCCTTATAAGCTCTTCAAGTCCGTGGGCTCAAAGGGCATGAGTGCACTCACATATTTCCTTTTTATCCATGCATCATCCACATGTGAGGCACCCACATTTCTAAAAGCGGTGGCGGTGGTCTTGAGCCTTCGGTACATGTCTTCGTGATCTTCACCTTCTTTCATGTAGAATCCTTCGGCTTCATTGCTTAGAGCATCAAATCGGTTCCTCCTCATACTCTCATTTCCAACAAACAATACAGTGAGGGCATCCCAAGCTTTCTTGGCAATGCTAAAGTGCTCAATATGTGGATAATCCTTTGTCCCCAATCCTTGTTGAATCATATGCAAAGCAGTGGCATTGAGTTGACTATTGACAACCTCTATTCTTGTCAAGTTGTTTGGATCCCCAATAAAGATTCCATGCTCAATGATGTTCCATAGTTCAATGCAAGAGCTGCGCACATGAGTTCTCATTAGTGATTGCCATTGAGCAAAAGTAGCAGATTCTTCAAGCTTAGGTGGGTCACCTCTATTGTACACATGAGGGTGAGGGATTGGGGGGGGGGGGTCGGGAGAGTACCATGAATCACGGTGCTCACCCTTCCCACCATCATTGTGTGTGGAGGAATTAGCGTTGTCTTGTTTACCCCCCACCATCATACCCTCGGGGGAAACCGACGTATTCCCTTTAGGTAAAACGGATGGTGGATCCTCTTGAGGAGATGGGGGTGATGAGCCATCTTTGTCTTTAAGAAGTTGCTCAAGCATATTCTTGAATTCGTTGACCAAGGAAGATCTCAATCTTGTTTCCAAGTTTCTGAGATCTTCCATGGTCACCGTGGTCGGCTCACCACCACCATTCCCTTCGTGGCTACCCATATTCTCTTAGGCGGTAAAGCCCAAATAAAGAGCCGAGGCTCTGATACCAATTGAAAGGATCGTATGGGCACCTAGAGGGGGGGGTGAATAGGTGCTACTTCAAATTTCCTTCCTTTTCAAATTAGGGTTTGACAATAAGGTAAATTCTCTAGATAATGCAACTAAGGTGAATTTACCTATATGACAAACATGAAAAAGATAATGCACAACTAAGTAGGAGCAAGTAAGTAAAGTGCGGTAAAGGATAGAAGTAACCAAAGTGGTGGACGTGGAGACACAAGGATTTGTTTCCCGTAGTTCCTTCCTTTTGAGGAGAAGTACGTCTACGTTTGGAGAGGGGGTGGTTTCAAACCACCAACACCACGAGAGGCCTCCCTTGTTCTCCGATGAAGCCGACACCAACGGGATCGATTCACCTTCCACTATATCGGCAACCTTCCAGGTGGAAGCCGACACCTTTACAAGTTTGGGGCACACATCCACAACTTAATCGGAGGCTCCCAAATACAAGCAAGCTGTCAAAGCAATCAAAGACAAGCTTGTAAGAACCAAACCAAGAGCTAGGGTTTCCAAGAAAACACTAGAGCAAAGGGGCCCTCAATGAAATGAGGGGGAAATAAAGATCTCTTTTGGTGAAGTAGTAGATCGGGGCCTCCTCCTTCGATTCCACAAAGATCAAAGACTTTGGGTGGTGGATTGAGGAGATCTTGAAGATTTGGTGGCTCCAATGGTGGTCTTGACTTTAATGTGGATGAGCACCTTGTCCCAAGGTAGGTGGAGGGGTATTTATACCCCTCCAAAAAATCTGGCCGTTGGAGCCTTTAATGCAGCGGTAGTACCAGAAGTTTAAGCGGTACTACCGGAAAACTCCGGTACTACCGGACCTGGTACCGGAAGAGCAACCTGCAAAGTTCATATCCCCTGGCCACAACGGTACCACAATGTGATGCTACCGTAAAGCGGTAGTACCGCTTATGGGAACCGACGGGCAATGGAGTCTGCAACTTGGTCGAAAAACTTACTGTCACGCCAGGTACCAAAATGCGGTGTAAGCAGTGGCCTTTTATAGGTTGGAAAAAGCCTCTGCCGCGCTACCGGAGCGGGCAGTAGCTTTTGACAAGTGGTCAAAAAGCTACTGTCGCGCTAGGTACTAAAATGTGGTACTACCGCTTTTTAGTACCTATCCCGGCAGTGGCTTTTTGACAACTGATCAAAACCTACTGCCGCGTCCGGTAGCAAAAAGCGTATGGTACCGCGCCAGGCAGAAAGTTCTGGACAGTTGTTTAACCATTGCAAAACCTTTTTCAATGCATCTGCGATATACTTGGCAAATAATTAGTCTGATATGTCTGTTGTTATAAAACACCAAAATCACTAGAGAAAGGAAATGCTCTTTCATAGTGGGCAAAGCTTTGTTACACACTTAGAGAATCTCCAAGAGCCTTCCTATATTTGGCTAGGATTGCTAAAAACTGAAAGTATAACAATTTGGGTCGAAAATGTTGCTCCAATAGCCTTTGTATAAGTGGTCCCCCAAAAAATTTAGGAAGCTAAGTATATTGGCACCTCCATTTTGTATATTTGCAAAGTCCGGGGTCACTTGATATAATTCCCAAACTCCCTTGTCCACTGCGTGGGAGCGACCAAATCGCCGTCCAGGAAGTTTTTGCCCCCGCCCCCGTCCCCGCCCGTCGCCGGTGACTCCGGCCACCGCCAAGCCGTCGTTTGACCATGGCGCCGCGCCACCCTGCTCCATGAGCTTCCTCGCGGCCCCGTCTCTCCTTTCCCCGCTGAATCACAAGCCCTCGCGGCTAAATCGAGCGCCGCCCCACCGCGAGCTCATAGTGGCCGATTCCGGACGGACAGAGGCCAGCGTCAGCGGGGCATGGTGCGGGTGAGCTCTGACTCGCACCCCGATGCTCCCAGCCCTCCTGCCCGTGACCCCTAACCTCCACACGCCTTGCAGCACGGAGGCGACCAGCGCCACGTCGCCGCCTCGCACTCACGCGTGCCGGTGGTTCGGCCCCGCGCCGTCATCCCCATCCACCCCCGCGCGTCGTCGTCCCCAGCCACCCCCGTGCGCGTCTTCAATTTAGCCGTGTAGTTGGCACCGGGAAGAAAGAACGGGAAGAAGAGGAGAGAGAAAAAAGAGAGACCCATTGACAGGTGGATCCCACAATTTTGGCAATTGCTATTATAAGAAGGCTAGGAAAGCATGTTTGTGTTTGGATTGCTAAACCTTACCCGATTTTTAGCAATCCAATATACAAATGCTCTTGGAGATGCTCTTAAATTAGCAAAATATTTGGTATGAAAATCAATACCTTGCAATTTTTAAGGAACTGATTCTATCGGACATCATCACCACCTTCACTTTCGCGTTCTGATGTTGATGTTGAATCATCATCGTTGTTGTCTGAGCTGGAATTGTGTTCTTCAGCATTCTCATCAATGAACTGTTTATTGCCGTTTCCTATTCCTCGACTCTTTGGAGACTGGATAGAATTGTGCCCTTGTGTGTGTTCGTGTACTAGAGGCAGTTCACAGTTTGCCCAACAAGCGTTCGCTACAACTCCAAACTCAGAAGGGAATACTGCTGTGATGTAAAAGTAACCAGTGTTTACGTGAAAACTATATCTTTATTAGCTTGTGTCATTCCACAAAAATAAATGACCTCCCGCCTCCGCATTATGATTTTAAGAACAAAGGTTCTCAGCAATCTAACTAGCAGAGTTCACTGCATGTCAAGAATTTCCCAAAAAAAAGGAGAAAAACTGCTGTGATATTTCCCCAAAAAAAGGAGAAAAACTGAAATCAGAACTACAATGGAGAAGGATGAAAAATTCAGAACAGCCTTCATGGCAGAATTATTATCCGGATTTCAGAGAATTTTACGCCATAGTACTCATGAGAGAACTCCCCTTTTCGAACAACATTAGAAAGAGTAACGCCTTTGGTTGGGCTGAAACTTGAAACGGCGCAGCTAAACTCAAGTGATCAACTCACTGCAAGAACCACTAGACAGATGCTTCATCTAATATAAATGCAGCTAAGGGCGATGAAGTACTGGCCAGAATAACAACACAGCCATTACAAACCAATGTCACTGCATAATTGTGCAAACAGGTTCTGAACTTTTAGAACCGCAAGGTCAAAGCATGTCACGAGAACAAATCAAGTTTAGCTAGCAACACAAGAGCCACAGAGTTTTTCTCGGCCTATATCTCTATGCAAAAAATTAAGAATTCTTATGTCGCCGTGTCCGAGGCAGCGACACTTCTGAAGAGGTGAACTGTAAGGCAACAGTCAGGAGACCTGCTCGAAATCCGGGTATCGCGGCCCGCCGTTAGCTGCATTAACAGAAACAGTAAAGTAGTATTAGCAGCAAACAGTGAAGCAGTTAGGCATCATGCCACAGGAACTGCAACAGGGTTGCAGAAGATCAATAATCCCATATTGCTAAAACAAGTCAACAGCAAGATCTAGAAGACAGCTTATGTATGAAACCTGAAAATAACGTAATGTGCGGAAACTAGCTTTCATGTAGTGCTGCATTGGATTGTGCTCACATTTATTCAGAACAATTACCTTGGGCTAAATCATGTATGAATCAGTACTTCTTTATGAAGCTGAACTGAGATGAGTGGACTGATTTGGGTTTTTAAGTTCCAAAGTTTTTAGCTAGCAGCAAATAGTACTATATTAAATTGAATAAATTAATCATCTGAACCGAGAACAGTTGTTTCAAAACAAATAATTTCCATATCAAGGTTGAGTATGAACAAATGACTTGTGAAATGATTTTACCCAACAGCCAACTAGCTTTAGATAACTTTCTAGTATCTGTACACAGATTGATAAATCCGACAGGCACAATGTAACCATATAGTTTCCATTCAGCTACTTTTACTTATATCTACAAGACTACAACAGTTCATAAAATTCCCAAGTCCTAACTGAAACAAATTAGCGACAGTTTCAGTAAACACTTTTTCAGACTACAACGATACTAGCATTTCGAATAATCTGATGCCGTACTACAACGGTTTCAGTATAAGCTGTCCAAGCACATGCAGATTAACACTCCATTAAACAAACCCCAGAAGATCATGGACATGCATCAAATGGTATCTGCAAGTTCTAGTACATATCAGGATCTCTCACCTGGCGCCTCGGCCGTGATTAAAATCACGAGGGTCTGTCTGTTGCGGGGTAGGTTGACGACGAGCGGGGTAAGCCGCCCATAGCTGCCCGCTAGGACGTACATGACGAGATTGTCGTAGACGTTTGGGCTGAAGCCCAGACGGTGGATCAGCTCGTTCCTCAGGAGGAACATGGACCTTCCCCTGAAAGGGAACGAGACGTTGTTGGCGTGGCACCCTTGGCCGTTCCCCATCACCACCCGCGATGGCAGCAGGACGGAGAGGCGGAGCTGCATTCAGTTGCGATTTGCAGAGAACAACGGTTATATTCAGGAGACCGTAGAAGCAGGGTATTGCACTGAATTTATGATCGAAAACAACAAACACGAAGGCGCATGAAGTCAAGAAGCCAAGAACTGCTCCCAGGAAGCCAAGAACAGAACCAAGGATTGCTCCTAGGCGAATGAAATCAACACAATTTGCAATCCCGTACCCCGGTGATTAAATTCTGATGCAGACTAACGGCATTCAAGAGCAGCCCAATCAGCTCCCAATTCGAGAAGAATCTAGAAGTGGGCATGGCGAACTCACCCACTGCCTAGGCGGACGTGGAAGGCGAGGTATGCGCTCACTGCTGGGGATGGGCTGCACCACCCACTCCATCATGGTGCTGACGTTGTAGAAGTCGTCGACGCTGACGACCTTGTCGTTCAAGGGGAAGTGCCTCCCGTTGGCGCGGAGGTAGCCGTAGAGGGCGCCCTCGCCTGCGTGGGTCACGCAGCGGAGCCAGATCTCGACCCCGAGCCCCGCCCTGACGGGCTGCCACCTGACGGACGCATCGTCACCATCGTCGTAGTTCCGCAGCGCGACGCGGCAGCCGCGGCAGCCGAGCGGCGTCGAGGCGTTGGTGGCGGAGAGGTAGCCGCCGTAGGCGGCGCTGTGGAGGAGCACGTGCTGGTCGTCCCCGTAGAGGTGCACCACCCACGCGGCTTTCATGGACATGCGACGACTGCTGAGGAAGACGCCATCCCCGTCCTTGTCGGCGCGGAGGTAGGTGCCGTGCACGCGGCTCCGCAGCCACACGTGGTGCCCGTCGGGGAACTGGTCCATCGGTCGCTGCCGGCGCTGCTGGACCGCCGAAGAGCAGAGGCGGACAGGCGGTGGAGGGAGAAGCGGAGAGAGGGAGAGGGGTTCTGGGCGCTCTGGCGAGGGGGGAGAAGAAGCGAGGCGAGGCGAGCGATGTTGGTTGAGGCGGTTACCTTCGGGCGCCAAGGCGAGTATTTCAAGGTGCCTGACACGCCATCGCCGTGCCGGGCTTTGGGGACTATGTGGGCCCGCGGGGTCTTTTGTCGGCCCGGCCCGCCGGACCCAAACCCTCACGAGCGCGAGGTTTCTCCCCGTCCCCGTGCCCCTTCTGCTCCTGCGCTGGCGGCGTCGGCCAGGGCTGGCTGCGCCCGCGCCACCCCTCCCTTCCCCGGCGAACCCCTCCCTCCGTGCTGCCCTAGCGCGCCGACGCGGCGACGAAAACGGCCGGTGGCATTGCTTCCTCTCCTTGCCCGGCTGCCGCGGCGCGGGCACGGACGCCGCCACCCCCGCCCGGCACCAGCGAAGCAAGGCAGCGGGACGGCTGCGAGGGGTGAGCGAACCACCATCAGATCCAGCGAGGGTGCGCGCGCGCGTGCTCTCGCTCCTTTCTGCTGCTCGGCTAGTGGCTTCTCGAATTGCTCGAAATTTGGGACATGGTGCGTTGCAAACTTGTCGCGGCCGAACCAGTTTGGCGTCGTCGGCAGGCTCGGCTCGGCTCGACCAGCACAGCACGCACAGGCCACACTGTTGATCAATCTTTTCTTTTGTAATTTGGGCTTTTTATTCAGAGAAGGGGGACTTTAAAGAACATATTCTTACAATAATCTTACTGTTAAAACAAGGTGGATGGACCATTGGTTGAAAACAGTGCTTCATTTTGCATTTTATACTACTCCCCGGTTCATATTAGTGTTCCTTAACTTTGTCTAGATATATGAACGCATCTAGTCTAAATGTTTAACTATATACATACAAATCTGAACAAAGTTAAAAACATTAATAGCCGGAGGAAGCACATAGCTTTTCCAACATGTTCAGGTTAATTTGGAACGGGGAGACGGTACTATAGTATCCTCCAACCCATATTAGTTGACCAAATTTGTCTAAATACAGATATATCCTGCACAAAAATTTAACTACTCCCTCCGACCCATATTAGTTGACTCAAACTTGTCTAGATTGGGATGAATCTAGATACTATTTAGTATATAGGTTCATCCAAATTTTGACAAATCCAAGTCAAGTAATTTGGGTCGGAGGGAGTAGATATATTTATATTTAGATGAATCGAAGTCAACTAATATGGGTCAGAGAGAGTATTACATTGTTTGTCAACTGTACAGCAACTAAAGCTGAGAACAGAGACCCCAAGACCCCACTGTAAGCCTTCCTGCTACTATAAACGAACCAGGCCAAACATTCACCATTGGCATGCTTGTTTCTGGATCTTGGAAATCATGGTGCCCTTCCCCCTGTCCTTTTAAGCATTCCTTGAGGTGAGAGGCCATTTTCCCTCTTTCCTCTGATTGTGCAGCTGCCTTGTCAGCAAGACAGCAAGGAATCATCTCATCATCACTATCCTCTCCTGATGACTCGTCCTCCTCACCTCCTGATTCTGATTCAAGAGATCACCGCTGGGACTTGTGCTTGTTTCATGCTGCAAGGTAAAACAATGTAAGCAATATCATTGAGAAGTTTGTCTAGTTGCTCTTCGAACGTGTTCAGAACAAGTTTCAGGTTTATTTGAACCCATCGCGATAAGATTAGGCACACAGGTAGAATCGTGACAATGTCCCCCAGAACATATTCCGAAAACTGATTACTTGGCAAAACAGAAACTCCTGGATATCTTGGCAGTGAGCAGAGCTTCGTGACACACTTAAATTAGCAAAATATTTGGTATGTAGATCAATGCCTTCTCTGCTATTTTCAAGGAACTGGTTTTATCGGACACAGCATCGCCACCTTCACTTATTTAGAGGAAGAACTAACAGTAGCAGTAACAAGTTATTGCTGTTATTTAGAAGAAGCACTAACAGTAGCAGTAACAAGAAAAAGGGAACTGGTTGACCAGGGAGTACAATTTTTCTCATGTTTATTGCTGTTTTCTTTTCCTTGGCTTCCAATCATCAAATGGGTTTGGAGTTTGGACAGAGTTGTGTCCAAACTTGAAACAGCACATAGCCAACAAACAAGACTAAAAAGAAACGATGGCACCTTTCATTGGACCTAAACTTGAAATGGCACATCTAAAGTCAAATGCTCAACTCACTGCAAGAACCACCACAACAAATGCTTCATCTAAGATAAATGCAGATAACAGCGATGAATAACAACATGGCCATTACAAACCAATGGACTGCATAATTGTGCAAACAGGTTCTAAAATTTTAGAACCGCAAGGTCAAGACAAGGTCATAAGAACAGATCGCGGTACAACTAAACATGCTGCCTTTCCTTGGACTGAAATTTGAAACGGTACAACTAAACACAAGTGCTCAACTCACTACAGGAACCACTACATCACATCAGATGCTTTATCCAGGATAAATGCAGCTAACAGCAATCAAGTATTCACCAGAATAACAACACAGCCATTACCAAACCAATGTCACTGCATAATTGTTCAAACAGGTTCTGAAATTTTAGAACCGGGAGGTCAAAGCATTGTCATGAGAACAGATCAAGTTTAGCTAGCAACACGAGCCACAGAGTTTTTCTCAACCTATATCTCTGAAAAATATTAAGAATTCTCATGTAGCCGCATCCGAGGCAGCGGACACTTCTGAAGAGGTGAACTGTAAGGCAACAGTCAGGCAACAGGCAGCTCGAAATCCGGGTATCGCGGCCCGCCGATGTCTGAAATAGCAGAAACAGTGAAACAGTTAGGCACCATGCCATAGGAACTGCAACCTTTGCAGCTGATCAATAATACCATATTGCTAGAACGAGTAAACAACAAGATGAAGAAGACGGCTGATGTGTATAAAACTTGAAAATAATGTAATGCGCGGAAACTAGCTTTCATGTAGTGTTGCATTGAATTTCACTCACGTTTATACAAAACAATTACAACACGCTAAGTCGTACATAAATCAGTATCCTATTCTTTGAAGATGAACCGAGATGAGTGGACTGATTTGGTTCTTCAAGTTCCAAAGTTTTTCACTAACAGCAAATAGTATTAAATTAAAGAACTGAATCATCTGAACCAAGGACACTTGTTTCAAAACCAATCATTATTTCAATATCAAGGTTGAGTATGGACAATTGACTTGTGAAATGATTTTCCCCAACAACCAACTAGTTCTAGACAGATGATAAAAGTCCAACTGGCACAATGTAAATACTCCATATAGTTGCCATTCAGCTACTTTTACTTATATCTACAAGACTACAACAGTTCATAAAATTCCCAAGTCCTAACTGAAGCAAATTAGTAACAGTTCAGTGATCTGGTTTTCAGACTACAATTCCCAAGTTCTAGTGACTACAGCATTTCTTGATGCTACCATTTCGAATAATCTGATACGGGACTACAGCGATTTCAGTATAAGTTTTCCGGGCACAGGCATATTAGCACTCCATTAAACAAACCAGAGAAGATCATGGACATGCATCAAATGGTATCTGCCAGTCCCAATACATATCAGGGTCTCTCACCTGGCGTCTCGACCGTGATTAGGAGGGCATGTCTGTTGCGGGGTAGGTTGACGACGAGTGGGACAGGCCGCCCGATTGCGCCCGCTTGGACGTAGATGACGAGGTTGTCGGCCGGGTAGATGCCCAGCCGCCTGATCAGCTCCTCCCTCAGGCGGAACACGTACCTTCCCCTGAAACTGAACGAGACGTTGTTGGCGTGGTGCCCTGGGCCGTTCGCCGCCACCACCCGCGACAGCAGCAGGGCGGAGAAGTCGATCTGCGTTGAGATACGATTTGAAAAGAACCATGGTTATACTCAGAAGATTAAAGAAGCAGGTTATTGCGCTGAATTTTATGGTCGAGACACAAATACGTAGGAGCAGGAAGTCAAGAAATAGGGGCGGCAACCAAGAACAGAACCAGGGATTGCTCCTAGGCGAATGAAATTAACACAATCTGCAATCCCCGCGATTAAATTCCGATGCAGATTAGCCCAAACAAATAGCTCCCAATTCGAGAAGAATCTAGAAGCGGGGCATGGCGAACTCACCATAGGCGGACCTTGAAGTTGAGGTATGCGCACACTGGTGGGGATGGCCTGCACCACCCACTCCATCATGGTGCTGATGATGTACAAGTTGTCTACGGTGACGCGCTTGTTGTACAAGGGGAAGTCCCTCCCGTTGGCGCGGAGGTAGCCGTGGCGGCCGTCCACGGCGAACTGGCGCAGCAGGATTGGGCCCTCGAACCCCGCCCTGACGGGCTGCCACCTGATGGCCATATCGTCAGCATCGTCGAAGTTTCGCAGAGCGACGCGGCAGCCGCGGCATCCGAACGCCGAGGAGTTGGTGGCGGAGAGGTAGCGGCCGTTGGCGGCGTTGTGGAGGAGCACGCGCTGCTCGTCCCCGTAGAGGTGCACCGCCCACGCAGATTTCATGGACATGTGACGATCGCTGAGGTAGACGCCACGCCCTTCCTTGTCGGCGTGGAGGTAGGTGCCGTGCACGCGGCTCCGCAGCCACACGTAGTGCCCGTCGGGGAACTGGTCCATCGGTCGCTGCCGGCGCTGCCGGACCGCCGAGGAGCAGAGGGGGTGGAGGGAGAACTGGAGAGAGAGATTGGTGAGGATGGCGGATTCTAGCTCTCTGGGCGCTCTGGCGAGGGGAGGAGAAGACAGAGGAGGAGAGGGAGAGGTTCTGGCGAGGGGGGAGAAGAGAGGCGAGGCGAACGATGTTGGTTGAGACGGTTACCTTCGGGCGCCAAGGGGAGTATTTCAAGGTGCGGGACACGCCATTGCCGACCCGGGCTTTGGGCATTATGTGGGCCTGCGGGCTCTTTTATCGGCCCGGCCCGCCAGGCTCAAACCCTCACGAGCGCGAGGTTTCTTTCCTGTCCCCGAGCGTCTTCTCATCTTCTGCTCCTGCGCTGGCGGCGTCGGCCAGGGCCGGCTGCGCCACCCTTTCCTTTCCCGGCGAGCCTCTCCCCCGAGCTTCCCCAGCGCGAAGGCGACGACGAAACGGCCGGAGACATTGCTTCCTCTCACGTGGCGAGGGTCGGCCCAGCTGCCGCGGCGAGGGGCACGAACGCCGCCACGCACGCCCGGTAGCAGCGAAGCGAGGCAGCGCAACGACGGCGTGGAGCGAACGAACCACCACCATCAGATCCAGCGAGGCTGCTAGGGTGCGCGTGTGCGTGCTCTCGCTCCCTTTTGTTGCTCGCTAGTCGCTACTGACTTCTCGCAGGGCAGGATGCGGCCTGGTTCTGGAATGTTCTAAAATTGTGTGGAATAGTGCGTAGCAAACTTGTCGCGGCCGAACGAGTTTAGCTAGCCTTGTCAGCCGGCTCGGCTCGGCCAGCGCAGCACGCACACGGCAGTACGGCACACTGTTGACTTTCTCTCATTGTAATTTGGAGTGCAGACACTCATATTCTTACTGCAAAATGTGCATTGTTAACTTTTTCTCTACTCCCTCCATCGATCATAATTAGCTCGGAGTTCGCCCAGCATCTTACTTTTGCTCAATCCGATGAGAACAAGCTATGCCTCTTGAATGAGCTTGTTACGCAAGAGGTCTAATTAGGGAGTTAGCCCAAGTTATTTAGGGTTTAGAGGAGATGTCCTCCTACGTATCCTTTGATTATAATCAGACAATAAACATGTTATGTTATCGTCTCCCTCAGGAGACGGGAGCCCCAAACCCTAGCCGCCACCTCCTCCCTCTCGTAGCGACGGTGCCCAGCCGCCGGCGTCTGCGCCTCCAGCCTCACCGATCTCACTTCCACCCATATAATCTACGCCCGAGACCTGGTAGAACCGTAGCCTCTACCAATTTGGTATCAGATTGCTCTGGTTCGATGAGTTCTTTCGGCCTCCCCACCACTGCTGCCGCATCCACCGGCGCGGCCACCGCCACCTCGCGGCAGCCTCCGCCGGCGGCCACCTCGGGTCCGCCCGCCTCGAGCGTCGCGGCCCTGGCAGCTGACGCGGCCCCCGTCCTCTCTCCGACGAAGATGTCGTCGGCGATCCGCGACCTCAACCGGGCGGTCTCGAACCTCCGGACCTTCCTCCAGGCTCCCTACGCGCCACCGCCGCCACCGCCACCACCGGCAACTGATACATCCAATTTGCATCACCTTTCTATATCATAATTTGCCTCTATTCATTGATATATGTCTTATTATGAAGTGTTACTTGTGTCTTTTCCACTGTTTTTGCATGTTGGATTCTTGGAGGATGGACTGCCGGAGTCTGGATTCTGATGGAAAAAGAGGTGTTTTGATGCAATTTCGTGAAGATCAGAAAAATATGGGAAAACTATATTTTCCTAGAAGACGAAGGAAGCTAGAAGGGGAGGCGTAGAAGGGCCCAGGGGGGCCCACACCCCCCTAGGCGCGGGTCCCTCCTGGGCCATGCCTAGGGCAGGTGTGGCCCACCTGCTTGGCTCCCGACTCCGCCCTCTCGCCTATATCTTCCTTACCGAACCCTAACATCAGGGGAGCGACCATAGAAAGATTTCCGTCGCCTATGCGGGACGGAAAACAACGAGAGAGAAAGATCTCTCCGGCAGACAGATTTATGCTGGGGGAATTCCTTCCCGGAGAGGGGAGATCGTCGCCATCAACACCGTCATCAAGCTAGGCTTCATCGGGATCATCATCATCATTATCCACACCATCATCTCCACCAGCACCATCATCACCACTCCATCCCGCTGTAACAATTGTGTTGAATATTGCTTTAGTTCTTAGGGGAAACTTTCTTGGTGTTAATTACTCTTGTAGTTGATGCTTGTGAGTGGAACCATTGGAATATTGTTTATGTTCAGATTGTTATTCATCACCATATCATCTTTGATCTTGATCCATATGATCTCTTGTGAGTAGTTCGTTTAATTCTTAAGGACATGGGAGAAGTCATGTTGTTAGTAGTGGATTTGTGTTGAGTTATTATTCAGTGGTTTAGTATTTAAGTTGTGGTGTTATTCTTCTAGTGGTGTCATGTGAACGTCGACTACATGATACTTCAACATTTATGGGCCTAGGGGAATGCATTGTGTATTTGGCTATGATATGTCGAAAACATATCTATAATTTTTGATGTTCCATGCTTGTTTAGTATCTACTTTGCTTTGCTTTGTCTACACTTTGAGGTGTTTTTATATTTTTTCTGGAACTAACCTATTAACAAGTTTCCACGGTGCCAGTTGCCTGTTTTCTTCTGTTTTTGGTTCCAGAAAGGCAGAAAATCAATATTCTCGGAATTGGACGGGACAAAAGGCAAAGTCAATAAATTTCCGTGAGGGACACGAATCCAGAAGGAGGGACGGAGAGGCACCAGAGGGTGGCCAGACCCCCTGGGCGCGGCCAAGCCTGGCCCATGCCTGGGAAGGGTGTGGGCCCTCTGGCCGCCTCCTCGGCCTTCCCCTTCGCGTATAAGAAGTCTCCGACCCAAAAACCCTAGGGTAATCCGAAGAAATCCATGAAAACCTCTGTAGCGCCGCTGCCACCGAAGGGAAGATTCGGGGGACAGAAAGTGATATGGGATCCCTTGTGGGATTGACCCAAGGGTGGCCCGATATTCACGGATTTGAGGCGGGGAGTGAGGGGATACCCGATGAACACGATGAACGCAACACAAACGCAAGGTAAAAATACAAAAACACGCAATCACAACCCAATTCGATTTGCTCCCGTTGGCTCGAACAACCAATTCAATAGAATCCTCGGCGAGAGACCGTTAGGTAGAATCACCAAAGGAGAGATTGGCAAGAGGATGATAGAATCCAAATCAAAGGAGAGAGTAGAAACCAAGTAGAATCCCAAAGGGGAGAGACCTAGCACTACTAGAATCCTTGATGAGGAGAGACCAAACACTTGAGGAGGGTCTTGACGACTTGGAGATGAACAACCGAACTCCAAGGCATTGTACAACTCATAGATTAACTATAGAGAGGGGTTCCCATCTAGGGTTAGGCACAAGCCTTCATTCATCATCAACTCCAACTAGATATGAGCCACAAGAGGGCTATTTATAGTACTAGGGGCGAAGGGGTAGGTGGGAGGGAATATTCTAGGCATCAAACCCTTCACAACTCGCAGACTGGAAGTTCCGGCGACAGGTCCGGCGGCGCCGGGGCTGGTGCCGAGATTTCCGACGGTCACCGATAATTCCGGTCGCCAACCGAAAGGTGTCTCTGAGAGCGATTTCGGCGGGAGGGACGGTTCGCCGGGCTGGGCGCCGGAGGTTCCGGCGGTGGGTCCGGTTCGCCGGGCTGGGCGCCAGAAGTTCCGGCGAGACTTCCGGTGGCGCCGGACCTGGCGCCGAAAGTCTTCTTCCGCCTTCTCTTCCACGCCTCTTGCTTGGGGGTCTTGGTTCCTGGTGTCTTCGTGTCATCTCCTCTTGGTGTCATGGTCAAGGGCCTGGGAATAGCATTGGCACTTGTTTCAAGTAGGATCCCATTCACATGATAACCAAAGGAGGGCGAGATATGGAATGAATTCACCTTTGTGGGTATGGTTGGTGTAGCGTGATGTGGACCAATGGTGAATGCCATGTGTTGGGCTGCATCAGAAAGTCTCTGTTCCGGCACCCTGCCGGGACGGGGAAGTGCCCCCGGAGCCATCTCCATCTCCATCGCCATCTTCATCACCATTGCTGATTCCCATGATGAGGAGGGAGTAGTTCTTCCTCGAGGCTAAGGGCTCTACCGATAGCTATGTGTTCATCTCTCTCTCTTTATGCACGATCTTGTTGTGGTCATGAGCTTTGTAATCTAGTAGATCTACCATGCTACTCAAGTGCTTCATTAGATCTCTGCTCTCCCCATGTGTGTGAAAGTGACAGCGTGCACGCCATGGTGGCACTTAGGTTTGAGTCTACATAAATACTCTTTGTGCTTTAATATATCTATGATTTTCCCCACGTGTGTGAAAGTGACAGCGTGCATACCATGTGTGGCACTTTGGCTAGATTGAATATTTGTTATGAGTTATATTTGGAGTTGGATGTCTCTATGAAATTGTGGTGTTTGTTGGAACCATCTAGCGCTCAAGGTGATAGTGTGGGGTTATCTAGATTGGGGAAGGCGGACTTTGAGGTGTGCTGTTATAGCCCTACCATGGATTAAAGTGTCCAACCGGAGAGTAGTTAAGAGTAGTATCATGAAGAGAGGATATTTATATGAAAGAGTGTTCACTAGTGAAAGTATGATCCCTAGGCCTTGTTTCTAAGCATTGAAACACCGTTTGCTACTAGATCTGTTGCATGTTTGCTTGCTTCCTTCTTGCTGCCTTTAGTCTTTACCTCACTGTCAAGCTCTTTTCTGGCACCGTCAGCACTTGTATTTCACTATCTCTTTGCCGAACTAGTGCACCTATATTGGGTGTGTTGGGGACACAAGAGACTTCTTGTATCTTGATTGCAGGGTTTCTTGAGAGGGAATACCTTTGACCACTTCCTCCCTGAGTTTAAACCTTGGGTAATCCACTTAAGGAAAACTTGCTGCTATTCTACAAACCTCTGCACTTGGAGGCCCAACAACTGTCTACAAGAATAGAAGTGTGTAGACATCAAGATCTTTTCTAGCGCCGTTGTCGGGGAGGTAAGGTAAAAGGTACTCACATACTCCGGTGTGAGTACTCGAAGTTATTTCCTTTATATTCTGCAATTTTGTCTTTTTGTTTGTTGTTTTCACTAGTTAGGCTTAATGGAAAACAACAAGAAAATTAGAGAGCTTTATAGTATCTATCTTGAATTAGGACATGAAGTGTTTGAAGAGAAAATTAAAAAACCTATGGAACTTTATTTGCATGCTAATAGCAATGTTATTAGTATGAATTCTTTGGACACCATTTTTGCTAATGCTTTGGAAAAGTCTAAGCTTGAGGAAGCTAGTTTTGATGAAAATAATCTTCTTAGTCCCCCATCTTTGGAAGATAGCTATTGTATTGCTTATGATGATACTATACCTCTAAGATATGATGATTACAATGATGAGTATGATATTTTCAGTCTACCTACTATTGATGAGGAAATTAATTGTGATTATAATATGCCTCCTATATTTGATGATTATGGTGATGATAATCATAGTGATATTTATTTTGTTGAATTTGCTCCCACTATAATTAATAAGGATGACTATGCTTATGTGGAGAGTAATAATTATTATATGCATGTAGCTCATGATAAGAATGTTTTATATGATATTTATATTGTTAATTTTGTTCATGATGCTACTAAAAGTTATTATGATAGAAGGAAACATGGTCTTATGCATCTCAAAAATATTAAGTTTCCCCTCTTTATGTTGAAAATCTTGAAGTTGCACTTATTTTGCTTTCCTATGCTTGTTGCTTTGTGATTTCATGACTTGTTTCTTTCAAGATTCATATGCATAGGAATTGGGTTAGACTTAAATGTGTTTTGAATTTGCATCTTGATGCTCTCTTTTACTTCAATTCATATTTCTTATGTGAGCATCTTCTCAAGCTATCAAGCCTAACTTAAAGGCGTTAAAGAAAAGTACTTGTTGGGAGATAACCCAAGAGTTTCCTTGAGTCTTGGAAGTTATTACTTAATTAATGACCTCTACTTATCCTTTTTATTTGCTTTTTATGCCAAGAATAACCTCTAATGAGAGGGAAGTAAGATTTGGGGAGTTGTTGTCCTGAAACAGATTTCTGTCCTCCACTATAAAAATTCGTGAGGAGTCTATGTAAGTTCGATTGATCTCAAACTTTACGAATAAATCCCCCAGTATGTTAGCTAACTTTCTTTAGTTCAACACTTTTTTATTTGAGTAACATAAGATGTTCGAAAAAATCAGTTTCTACCTGCTGGTCTGTTTTGACAGATTTCTGCCATTATTTGCACTTACTTCTTATTGATTCCTTTTTGGGTTCTTTTTGGGAAATTGAGCTTTTTGAAGGAGTTGATATAGTATATTGTGTTTTTAATGAATTTTTTTGCTGTTCCAAAGCTACCTAAGGTCTAATATCTCTTGAATACACTAATGTTGCTAATGAAGATTGTGTGAAGTTTTGTATGAAGGAAAAATTTCAGGTGTAGAGAAAGAATGATGTAATGAGATGAAGAATGGACAAAATCTCAAACTTGGGGATTCCACCCCGTGTCACCCCAACAAATATCCAAGAGGTACAAGCGTCAAAATTTGGGGATGCCCAAGTCATCCCCTTCTTCATCAATAAAAAGCTCAGGTCTTTCTAGACACTTCGTTTTTATTATTTCATGCATTGTTATGTTGTTCTTGGAGCGTCTTAGTTTTCGTTTTTGGTTTTTGTTTGCTTAGTTTGCTTTAGTAAGTTGGTTGGTTACACCACACTTCTTTTGGAGAGAGACACACTCTGTTTCCATTGCCTAGAATACTCTAGTTTTCACTCTTATTGTTTTGTGAGTGTTCTCTTTTGCTAGCACTGTGTTTAGCCTTAGTTTTCTTGTTCTTTCATCTTAGAACTTTTTATTTCTTCTTTGTGGATTTGTGAAACAAGATCACTGATCTTTGTTGATTATTATCTTTGTGAGTTGTTTCAAATAAGTTGTTTGGTGTTGGAAAGAGTAGAAAGCTTCATTCTTATAGTGGTACAAAAGGGAGATTGCTTTGACTGTGACTTAGACTTTATCATGTCATGCTAGGTATTGTTTTGATCTTATGCTTAGTGATTATTGTTGTAGCATGACTTTTTCCAAACAATTGGTATTGCTTAGTGTGCCTTGAAGGAATCATGTGTTGTTTTAGCATACAAAAGCATAGTATTGTGGTATTCTCCTTTGATGCTTTGCTTGGGTTGACTTGGCACATGCTCACACCATGTTATGACTATGACAAGTCACCATAGCCTCTATGATCATTTAGTCCTTGACTTGTAGTACCATTCTATGCTTTGGTTAGTAATGTTTTGTTGCTCTGCATGATTATGGCCATTATTGCTCTCTTAGTTGGTTGCTCCCAGTCTTTTGCTAGCCTCCACTTGTATGAGTAAGCTCTACTCATGCTTCCAACTCCCAAGAAACCAAGTTATTCCAAAGTGTCCACTATAAATTCCTATGCATGGTGTGTTATACCATTCCAAGTATATTCTTGTTTTCAGCTATCTTCCAAGAAAAACTATTTTGTTATGTGAAAACTTAGTGATTAAAGCCCTCACAAACTTGATGGCACACTTTATATTATTTGCCCCTAATAAACTTGAACCATTGTGTCATCTATGTTGTATATGCTTGCACTTACACGTTGGAATTAGCAGAACCGTGCTATCACGGGGAACATTTTCAACATTGCACTTGTACTTTGTACTCAGTTGATATCATGCTCTTTTGTCTATGGATGTCACCGGTGTGAAATAAAGAGGGAACTTGTAAGTCCATGGAGTTTGTATCCTGTGTTAGAGAAACGACTGGGCCGCTAGCCTAAGCCATGCCTAATCATGGTGGAAACTTGTAGCATCACCATAGTGATATCTATGAAGCATTCTTCTTATAAAAAAGAGACACATTGAGAAAAGAGGAAAGAGAGAAAAAAGCACCATATTCCCATGGTAAATAAGAAGATTGCTGAGATGCTCATTGTCTGCTTGCCTTGTCATTTTGGTTATGGGATAGCTCCTGTACCATGTGCAAGGGGTACCCCGTTGGCGGTTATGCAAATACTTACAATAACAAGAACTTACAGGTGACTAAAGTTGAGTAGCATGAGGTGTGGCCCTTGTATTCAAGGGACTTGAGATTGCAAACTTATACTTCGTCAAGCATATACTCCATCTTTGTTCACTTTAACCTTAATCACTTCAAGATGCTTATGATAGGGGAAATGAGGGCTGAAAGCTAACAGGTACCATAATCTTCCTCCTGGTTGCAGTCGACAAATTCACCAAGTGGATCGAGGCCATGCCGTTCACCAACCAGAAAGGCAAAACTGCCGTCAAGTTCTTCGAGTCCATTGTCTACAGGTTCGGCGTACCACACAGCATCATCACCGACAACGGATCGAACTTCATCTCCGAAGAATTCCAGGACTTCTGCGAAGGCCTTGGGATCAACATCACGTATGCCTCAGTGGCACACTCGCAAACGAACGGGCAAGTGGAAAAGGCCAACGGCCTAATCGGCGCCGGCATCAAGAAGCGCCTCATGAGCTCACTCGAACAAAAATCTGGAAACTGGACGAAAGAGCTACCATCCGTCCTGTGGAGCTTACGGACTACGCCAAACAGCTCCACCGGCTACACACCGTTCTTCATGGTACACGGAGCCGAGGTCGTGCTACCAGCCGAAGTACGCCACCAGGCCCCGCGGGTCGTCGCTTACAGCGAAGCCGAATCCACGATTGCACTTGAAGACGCTGTCGACACACTCGACAAAGCACGGGATATAGCAGCAGCTCGATCAGCGGTGTACCAGCAGAGTCTCCGCAACTACCACAGCCGCCGGCTGCGCCCAAGATCCTTCGTCGAAGGAGACCTCGTCTTGTGACTCAAGCAAAAGCGACCGAATAAATTCGAGTCACCATGGGAAGGACCCTACGTCATCACCGAAGTCATCCCAGGTGGCGCCTATCGCCTCAAGCACGTGGAGTCTGGAGTCGCATACTCCAACCCATGGAATATCTCACACCTGCGACGATTCTATCCGTAGCAACCTACCCCCTTTTACTTTCAATAAGGTTTCCAGCCAAGGCTATTCAGCCGAACCATGTACCTCCTCCATTACGATATAAACAAAGCTAAGTGTCTCGCCCCAAAACTTCGGTTCACTATTTTCTGCAACTGTACTACATGCTACAAACGCACTCGGGGGCTCCCCCCACCTCACGATTTCATCGACTGAGGACTAAACGTGTACACCTGAGTAGCTGACAACGTCAGGCAAACGAAAAGGACACATACTCAATCAAAGCACTGCGTGCTCACAAACAAACAAACCTTTACAACAAAGGGCACAACACGCCCAGCCGAAATATATAAATTTTACATCTCTCTCTTTTTACAGGTACTACCTATGTTGAAGAATAATCTGGGCACGCTGCTCAAACAAATCTACAATCTGTTCGGCATACTGCCTTACAGACGCGTAATGCGGACGCATGTCCCACTCGCCACCATCAGGGAGAAGAGGTGGCCCAGCGGCCACAGCAACCAAATCCACGTCAGGCCGGTGCAGCCTCACAAGAGACAAAGCAGCCTTCACTCTTGCGACAAGCTGCTGCCGCACCAACTCCTTGACATTACTTACGCTCCGAAACTTCGACAGAAGACCCACAAGGCTTGTCGGTACGGCATCCAAAGGGAACATGATGTGCAGCACCGAGGCAAGCGATGTCTGCACTTGGCGGAGCACCCGCGAAACTTGATGAACACGATCCTGCACCGTTGCCAGAGCTATGGCGCGATCATGATCCATCCAGAAGAAGCCGCCGGCCTCCATGTCCTGTTGAGTCAAGCAATTGACCCGAACAGCGACACGCTCCTTTTCCTCCCTCGGAGCAAGATTCGCACCTGCAACAATCGCACAAAATAAGAGTAAAGCCAGCAGGCTCATCCGAAGAACCGAGCTACAGCTCGAACCAAAGAACAACTTACATTGCAGCTGCTCGGACAGCCGAACCAGCTCCGCCATCAAGTACTCCTCTCTGGCTGCACCATGATCCGCTTTGGACTTCCAAACGTCGGCATGACCGCGTAACCCGAGCAACTCCCTCTCCAGACTACGCACACGATCCCGAAGGAAAGTGAGCTGCGAGGAATCATCCAAGGATGGTCGCAACAACATTGCGGATGGGGCGTCAACAGGATCAGCACCCGAAGGAACCTAGAGCAGCAGCAAAAGAAAGGAACACAGACATTCAGCCAATGATAAGCCACAACTCAGAGGAATTCATTAAATATATAAGGCCACTACGTGGCACAAGGATGCTGTTCTTCAAGATATTTACAACAAAAGTAGACTACAAACTACCCTACGTCTACTACGCCTAAGATGCGGGACCCTGAGTCGCCTCGGAGCCAGACTGCCTAGCTTTGGCCCCGCCCTGCTGTCGCAGTGCATACTCAGACAGCAAATCAATGAGCTTGGTCCCATATCGCTTGCAGCGAGCAGAATAGGCAGCAAAGGCTACCTCGGATCCATCCGCAGCCGTCGGCATCCAAGAGGTGATCTGGGGCAGATCCAGCTCCGCTCCAGCTGCCAAGGCCATCGCCAGCCCGACGGACGCGCCGATGCCCTTCTACTTGCGCTTGTACGCCGCAGGCGCTTCGGCTGATAGAGCCTCCGCCAGAGCATCCACATCATCAAGGGCTGCGCCCTTCGGGACAAGCTCCTTGTAGAAGCGACCAAGGACCTCTTTCGCCTTGGCAAGGGAGTTGACGACGGTGCTGCAGCGGTCTTCGACCGCCACAGTGGCATCATCTAGAGCACTACCGTGCTCCAGAGCACCGCGGTCGAACTCGATGCCTGCGGCATCTGAGGCAAAAAAATAACAATAAAAACATGAAGAAAAGCAGCATAGAAGAAGACTCGAAGAAAAAGAAACAAGTACAAAACTAGCACTCACCCGAAATAGCCTTGGCAGCAGCCATTAGCTTCGTCGCCACCTCCCTTTCACGAGCAGCCGCAACGGTGGCCAGCTGCTCCTCACGATCTGCGGCCTCCTGCTGCAGACGCTCCTTCGCTTCGGCTGCCTTAGTTAGCTCTAGCTCGAGGCGTTCTTTCGCGCCAATGGCGGCTTCGGCCTTCTGCTCTGATTGACCAAGGCTCTTTTTGAGAGCGTCGACCTCACGGAGGGAATCGTTATGCTCCTCTGCATTTAAGACAAGCAAGTGTCAAAGAACAGGACCAGGATAAATAATAGAGACATTCAAAGACAGATGGATACCTTGAAGCTGCCGAAGGTTTGCCTCCAGCGCCAGACGCTCTTGCACCAGCCACTTGGCCTCCTGCACAAAAGGCTGCAGAAAAAGAAATAGCAGTAAGAAAGGGGCTTGGGCGCTACGCCCTACACAAAAAAGCAAAAACAAAATTCGCACACGAAGACACTCGGGGGCTCCCCCCGTGACATGAAGCAGAAAACTTACATGCTCTGATGGTGACTCCGAAGAACCACCTGCGAAATTCTGAGGCGCAACCACCTGCACCTCCTGCAACGGAGGATCCGGAGCCGCGCCACCCGAAGTCGCCACCGTCTAAGGAGGAGGAGACGCAATTTTCTGATCCCCCATCATCTCCCGCGCACCGCCACTGGAGGAATCATGGGAGGAATGCCTGCACACGAACCAATTAGCACAAGCACAACAATCATGAAGGAAAAAGGACAATAGTACAGCAAGAAACTTATGAGCCCAGTGAGCTCAGGTCAAAGACAGGAGGAGTCCTTCGGGCTCTCTTCTCCTCCTTCTTTTCTTCCTTCTTCTCCTCCTTTTTCTCTTCCTTCTTCCGCTTCGCTGGCGGGTGCGGCGCTACAGCCCGCACAGGAATGGCAGAAATGGGAGAAGTAGAACCTCCATGACCGCCACTATGACGCTCAAGGCCCAGAGGGTTTCTGGGAGTCGGAGGAGTCGAGGCATCCGAAGACTCGCTGGAGCTCCGTGACCGTTTTCGCGTATGGTCCTCACTCGACTCGTCGGCATCCTCCACCGGAGATCGTGCCGACGGTAGCTCGGACACGGAATCAACCACTTCATTATCCGGGGCATTCGGATACCTTTCGGGCAACGGCGGTACCATGCCCGGCACTTTGAAGCCCTGCAAGATCAGAAGGAACTTTGTTAGCAAACAAAGGAAACAAAAACACAGCCGACCAAAAGCACTACATGCACAAATCTACACCTGCGGTACGGCCAACGTCGAAGAAAATGGAGGAGTTAGTGACTTCCCCGGGATTTCTTCTCCGGCTTTGAACTTCAGCAGCGCGCGAAGGGCCCTGTCAAGATCCCCCTCGGACATTTTCTCAGCCGAAACCCTCGTCGGATCACGGCGCCCAGAATATAGAAACATCGGGTGCGCCCTCGCTTGCAGAGGCTGCACCCGACGCTCAAGAAAAGTCTGGATGATGTCCACGCTGTTCACCTCTTTCTCCCGAATCAGCTGGAGATCCTCCACCCGACGGTAAAGGGCCTCTATCTCCGCCACCTCACCGTCTAAGATTTGGTTTTTACAAGACCTTTTTCGCTCAATCATTTGGGAGGGGTCAAACGGAACAAGACCAAAATCTTGCCGGGCACTACGGAGTCGCGGATATAAAACCATCGCCTCCGCCAGTACTGGACAGATTCGGACATGGAAAAGGAAAAG
Source organism: Avena atlantica (assembly GCA_910589765.1). Lineage (NCBI taxonomy): Eukaryota > Viridiplantae > Streptophyta > Magnoliopsida > Poales > Poaceae > Avena > Avena atlantica. Next base: position 434,193,870 of record OU342733.1, on the reverse strand, counting down.
AAGAGCAGATTGGGACTAAGGGAGATGATGAAACCCCCAATGGGATACACACCATCCAAACCAGATTGCCTCTTCACGGAATAGAGCTTCCGGAAGAGGCCAAAGTGCGGCTCTATGCCAAGCCAGCACTCGCAAAAAGTGATAAAACACGCAATGTGGAGAAGAGAATTGGGAGACAGATGATGAAGCTGAATCCCATAGAATAAGAGCAGTCCACGGAGGAAGTCGTGGACCGAAAAAGAAAACCCACGCAAAACAAAGGCGAGAAACATAACCCGATACCCAGATGGGGGACGGGGGATTACCTCATTGCCGGGGAGTTTGACGGCCTCCCTATCTTGCGGGATCAGGCCCCGCTCGCGAAGCTTGCGGATATCGCTCTCCCGTGCCTCTGATTGCCGCCAGCCACCATCGGTGACGCGAGTAGCGGCGGTGCCCTTCTTTCCTCCGGCGGCGCTGGTCCCAACCGCATATGAAGATTTCTTTGATTTCCCCATTGCGCTACGGCGGCGCCGGCGGTGAAAACGTAGAAAGAACGACGGAAATGTGGAAGGAAATCCCAGCGCGAAGCAAGAATCGCTCGAGCACAAGGAGGTAGTTAACACAAGAACTGGTGCGGTGAAAACAAACCACGATTTCCCCCAATGATTATAACAGCGAAGACGACGAACGGTAGCCGTCCATCCAGAAGACCTAGCGCCAACAGCAGATCTGACCATACACGTGTCAACATCACAACGAACCGTCATTACCACGCCGTCCACTACGCGCGGAAATCGAGGAGACGCCGTAATTATCTCCACGCCGCGCGTGCCGGTCAATTCAAAGTCAGCAAGTGGGACCCACGTTCGTCCAGTCAAGTCATCTCTGGCGTAGCAGACGCTTGAGGTCATCGATCGTCAGCACTGATGTCATCAAAAGCTATACTAGCACCAACTACAATTCTTCGGCTCCACAGCTAAGATTACTCACTCGAATCTTCAATTCGACTAAATACTCGGGGGCTACTCCTATCAGGAGCGCTGGCCGCGCACCCGGAAGATGAATAATGACAAAGTATTTTCTTCGAGTCCTACGTCGAGTCTACGAATCCACTACGGACTCGGGGGCTACTCCCATAGGGAGGGTGGATTTAAGCATCCGAAATTTTTTGAGTATTACGGACTTAACAACTGAACAATGATTGAACTAAAGTCTCTGCTCGAGTCTACGACTCGAACAGACACTCGGGGGCTACTCCCATAGGGAGCGCTGGTCGCGCACCCTATGAATTCTTCGACTGCGATCTTTCGGATCAGCACACAAAAAACTTTTTGGCATCTCTGCCCCAACGAGCGCTGAGTGAGCGACAATCTCTTTGGCCACCCGAAACACCTCCGTGGTGACAAATGTTCGGATGCTGCGTCCGCGACGCAAAGATAAGACCTGCAGATATCATCTGACGGCCTGGCAACGTACATGACTGCGCTCTGCTAGTGCAAATCCATGTCAACAGGCGTGATGAAAAATCCCGATGGACGCGTTGGGTACATTAATTAAAATCACTGGAATTCCACTCATGTAAGTCCTCCGCGACCTGAGTCGAATTACGCCAGCATATGTTCCAGGTCCGAGTTGAGGGACTCGAACTTGAAGAAGATCGTGTTGTTTCATCCTAAGACAGTTAACTGACCCTGATCCGTCGGGTGAGTCAGGCACACGCGTCAACAATCCCTACACACATATACTATTAATACATAGTTGCACCCGAAAGATGGAAGAGTCCTCAGCCGAATCTACGATTCGACTGGTCACTCGGGGGCTACTGACATGGTTATACCCTACGGGTACGTGACTTCAGCATACCTGGTCCATCCCAAGGAAAGCCCACAACAGATATACGCTGGCCCATGAAGATTTTCGGGTGGCCGAGGCCCATGACGCCTTCGGATCCTTAGAGAACAAGACTAGCATAGATAGGAAATTCAAAGGGGTAAAACCATAGAACCTGTAACCGACTAGGACTATGCCCGGGACCTGCCTAAGTCTATATAAAGGCCAGGAGGGCACGTCCTAGATCTCTCGACTCATACTTTCGCACACACCTCCACGCCAGATCGAATTTGCGCACCCTGTAACCTTCGGTTTCGCCGTAATCAAGAACAGACAAGCAGGAGTAGGGTTTTCCCTCCGGGGGCCTGAACCTGGGTAAATCTCGTGTCCCTGGTTGTTTGTTATTAACCGTGCCACGATCTCCAGCATCTCCATCTTCTCCAAAACCCAAGTCCATAACAATGGGCATTGACGAGATTAAACCTCGTCACATGCTTCCCTTTGTGAAGGGCCTTTCTTCCACTATTATTGAGTCTCCACCTTTTACCTTTAGGCACCATTAAGAGAGCATAGTTGTCATTCTGTGTGCAGTGTTCCAAAGCTTATTGATTGATGCATATTGTGATATTACTTGTTCTCGTGCTATTTGTTTCTAGTCACCCTTGTGAACTTTGAAGGTGTCATATGCATCTATATTGCTACTCTATGAGGGACAAGATGATTGCCACTATGCCATGTTTTCTGTATGTGAAACAAACAAATGTTTTTCAATGCATTGTTATTCATGATCTTTGTTTGTAGCCTTTCATGTTGCATGCATAGTGACTTTGTCTTACTGTTAGAACTCCATCTTTCATGCACATGTTTAGAGTTCTTTGATCTTAGCTTTCAATGCTTGCAAATGGTTTAATCTTGGTTTTGATGGTGCATGCCACCTCAAAAATTGTTCTTTTTATCACTTACCTACTCGAGGACGAGCAGGAGTTAAGCTTGGGGAAGGTTGATACGTCGGAAACGTATCTATAATTTTTGATGTTCCATGCTTGTTTAGTATCTACTTTGCTTTGCTTTGTCTACACTTTGAGGTGTTTTTATATCTTTTATGGAACTAACCTATTAACAAGTTGCCACAGTGCCATTTTCCTGTTTTCTTCTGTTTTTGGTTCCAGAAAGGCAGAAAACCAATATTCTCGAAATTGGACGGGACAAAAGCCAAAGTCAATAACTTTCCGTGAGGTACACGAATCCAGAAGGAGGGACGGAGAGGCACCAGAGGGTGGCCAGACCCCCCCCCTAGGCGCGGCCAAGAATGGCCGCACCTGGGAGGGTGTGGGCCCTCTAGCAGCCTCCTCGGCCTCCCCCTTCGCCTATAAGAAGTCTCTGACCCAAAAAACCTAGGGCAACCCGAAGAAATCCACGAAAACCTCTGTAGCACCGCCGGCGCCGAAGGGGAGATTCGGGGGATAGAAAGTCTCTGTTCCGGCACCCTGCGGGGATGGGGAAGTGCCCCCGGAGCCATCTCCATCGATCTCCATCGCCATCGTCATCACCATTGCTGATTCCCATGATGAGGAGGGAGTAGTTCTTCCTCGAGGCTAAGGGCTCTACCGGTAGCTATGTGTTCATCTCTCTCTCTCTATGCATGATCTTGTTGTGGTCATGAGCTTTGTAATCTAGTAGATCTACCTTGCTACTCAAGTACTTCATTAGATCTCTACTCTCCCCATGTGTGTGAAAGTGACAGCGTGCACGCCATGGTTGCACTTAGGTTTGAGTCTACATAAATACTCTTTGTGATTTAATAGATCTATGCTTTTCCCCACGTGTGTGAAAGTGACAGCGTGCATACCGTGTGTGGCACTTTGGCTATATTGAATATTTGTTATGAGTTATATTTGGAGTTGGATGTCTCTATGAAATTGTGGTGTTTGTTGGAACCATTTAGCGCTCAAGGTGACAGTGTGGGGTTATCTAGATTGGGGAAGGCGGACTTTGAGGTGTGCTGTTGATGACCCACAAGTATAGGGGGTGTATCGTAGTACTTCCGATAAATAGGAGTGTCGATCCCAACGAGGAGCAAAAGGTGTTGAACAATGGTATGGAGCAAGAAATCCCTATGAATACTTAGCAAACGGATTTTTAGTGGTTTTCTACGTTGACCGAGCATACCACTACATGATGTATTACACTATAGTCGTTGATATAACACCAATGAAACACCATTCACGAGTATTACATCCCTTAGAGTGGTACAACAGAAACACAACAGGTCCAAGACATGACTATAGGTTACAACTCAACTCTTTACACAAGATCCAGAGAACACTCTAGGTTAAAGAGAGAGTAAGAAATTTCTTACAAAGAAGAATCAAAGATAAATAACTCAAACACTATCATACTATTGAGACTAGTATCTTAACTAATGGTCTGGCATTGTTGCTATTGCATTACACTACATAAATAGGTTCTATGGCTAGAGATTATATTCCTATCTAATCAGTAACTTCGTCTTCACTTGAGTTGGTGTATATGTTGACTTTCTTGACTTCATTGAAGAGCTTTAGCTTTTGATGATTATTCCTGGAGTATGACTTGATGGAGACGTCGCCTGTATTGGCTTCAGAATCTAGAAAGGGTTAAGAAGATACGTTGAGTACGATCGTACTCAGCAAGTTCAGTAGAAAAGGAGTGTTTGATGCACTATATCTATAGCGAGAGACCATAGGTCGTAGGAAATGCAGGTTTTCGTAAACATTTCTTCAAAGGTTGATTTTTTCTGAAAAGCTATGTCCGTCAGCCTTCACGGGTTTACCAGAACTTTCATGGAGTTCCTTTCCCGCCGCGTTCACAGCTCCTTCCCGGAACAGGGAGTAACAAGTTACAGTTCTTACAATCTGCAGAGGTGCGTTACTTTTCCCATGAGAGATCTTAGCTTTGTTGGACATCCGAATTGCAGGTTCATTCACACTTCCTTGGTGTGAGGCCCAGACTAAGATCCAAGCCAATCACTGTCCTTCTCCGCGACCCCGCATACCCGATGGATTGCACATCAGGCCTAGGATAAAATTTGTTTCCATTATCAGACTAAGGTGTACAACCCACATAGATACCAGAATCCATGGGACATTGAGGGATCCCACCCATAACCTTCTAACCCTCTACAAGAGGAGTTGCAACAATGGCCCGATCATCCGTTGGCATGCGAGAGAGAGCCGATCCAGCTGATTTCTCCATCCCATTCCAAATCTCATGGTTAACGCGTAATATACGGCGCAAGAATCACTGACGACATTGGTTGTTAAGTCCTAGATAATATGTTCCTTTAACACCGGAACTTTTCATAGTTGGTTATTACCTCATGGTAAATAACCTATAATCATATTATTATGAAAATAGTGTTTTCTGACCTTTTTGAAATGCAGGTGATGACAACACTGGATTTGCAAAATACTTTATAGAAAATAATCAAAGGACATGAGCAAGTGTGAACTTGCCTTTTGTGATTGCAAGATTATGCACTCACGGTCTTCAAGACAATATAAGATCCAATATCTGAAATCGGCATCATTGGTCCGGTAAGGACTAATGTTTAAAGAAGAAATATTCTATTATGCATATGTAATGTAATGTAATTTGATAAACTCGAATCCCGGGGATAACGTTGATCTAGGGTTTGGATACTGGAAATGGTTACTTTAGAATGTGTTGTCCTTTTAGATAAGTTTCATACTTGTGCTTCTTATTAAGGCTTGTGAGTGTGTGTGAAACAACATGTAATCATAATGGTATATAGCAATAAGATACACGAATGTGGAATGTTACTCAAAGACTACTTATATAAGAATTGCCTTATCTTTAAATCTGACTTTACAAGTATTGTCATTTATAAGGAACTTAAGTATTAACAATCCTAATCTACGAGTAAAGTATAAAGTAATGTGATTATGATTAGTTTTAACTGTTGATTGAAGTGGCAAAAAGAATAACATTTGAAGAAAAGATTTCTTTATTAAGGTTTAAACAATTCTGATAGTTTTTAGAATATAGTTGATAGAATGTGATTGATGTTTGCTTGAATAGTCTAGACTTGAGATGCTTTATAACTTAATTATAACAGACCAAAGTTAACTATAAAACACATAACCAAGTCATTAGCACAGTATTTAAAAGTATTGTAGACTAAAGTTAACTTTAAAGACATAGATGGACTTAAGGTATATTGCTTATGTTATTTGTACCTTGTTTACTTTATAGTGTTTCCTAAGGTTACTTAAGAACGACATTACCTATAATTGGTATAGTGGTTTCTCAAGATTATAATGGAATAGAATCATTTACCTTTTTATAGATGAGTGGTTATAATTTATAAACAAGGAAATAATATTACTTAACTACTTATGGATTTACTATAGTGTTTTGATATTTTTGTGAACTTGCGGTTGAAGTAAATGGAAAAGATTTAATTTAGTCACAAATTATTCATTGAGGATTTTATTAATGTATAAGAATCCTTTTTAGAAAATAATCTACACTTATGGTTGAAGGATAATTCAATAAAATTGTATTTAAATTGTGTTAAACCATTTTGACTTCATATTATCAGTATTCAAGACTAATACTATTTATTAGACTCAATTGACTAATTTTAAAAATATTAGCAAATTTTATTTACCCTTATATGAATTATTAATTAAGTAAATAGGTTTAAATTCAAGTTATTAAAATGATTTAATTTTTTTAATTAACTAAAAAGTGGAATATTATATTTTTAACATGTAGGTATTATTTTTGTGATCATTTTGGTATATTGCATTTATTTTTGTGATTTATAAATAATAAGATATGATTTTTATAAGATTTATTACTTTATAAATACTTAATAAATAATAAACATTTCATTAAGTGAAGTAATAATGCATGATTATAGTTTTAAATTATGTTTCTTATATTGCTAAGATTTTTGGTATTTTATTTATATTTTTAACATTTACTAATATTAAAATATGAATTATCAAAGTGTTATTACTTACAAAATCTTTATTAAATAATAATTATTTAAATAACTAACATAATAATGTTTGATAATAAAGTTGAATTATAGATTTTATTTTTCTAAACATTTTCATATATTACACATATTTTTCTGGATTATAAAACAAAAGTTGTTGATTTTATAAGATTGAATCATTTTATTTAATTTCTCGAATTAATAAACTAAATAGTTTATGATGTAATGCTGATGTTAGGATGGGGTGAAAGGTTTTTCTCACCGGGTCTATTCTTACCCCAGTCACTGACTGGTGGGACTTATGCCACGTCATATACACAATTTTAATTTATTACAGAAAATAATAATACAATTTATGAAATGATAAAAATGAAATATGACATCAGCGTGATGTCACGCTGATATCATCCAAGGATGATCCTCAGATCGTGGTTTGATCCACAGATTTAAGGCATGCCGGCACACGGGGTTGGTCTCATTCGAATCAGCGGGATGCGGTAAGACGAATAGTGGTGGCGCGGCTGGTTTTGGTCGTCGGAGCACCAGCTCCGACGAGCTCCGACGGTGGAACGCTCTGGTGTCCGTGGGAAAGGCATTAGAGAGAACTAAAAAATGAATCGAGAAGGCTAGAGAGATGCGCAAGCTCACCAGGAGCGTAGCGAGAGGCTCGGCGAAGCCACGCATTACCGGATGAGGTGGCCATCGTCGACGGCAAGCGGCGGAGTTCGAGATCGGTGTCGACGACAGAGGGCATGGAGGTTCGATTACTTTCACAGGTTGATCGAGAACAACAAAATGAGTTCAACGGTGCCCTCGGGGTGGCTGGGGGAGCTTAGGATCAGCGGTTTCCAGTGAACTCCGACGAGCTAGGGTTCGGTGTGGTAAGCGCGCGAGAGAGATAGAGAGAACTAGAGGGGATGATACAGGTACGGATGGATAGAGGAGGATGTGGGCGTTCTTATCCTCCTATTCACCTGCGGCGGCGCGCATCATAGCGCGTCGAAGATCGACGACGGCCGTGACGCCACGCAGCTGCTTCTGCCGGCGAGAAAGACGACGAGAAACAGGAGGCCGAAGCGGTACGGGCTACTGGTGGGCTGGTCGCGGGCCGAAGTGGGCTGCAGTGTGGTGCACGCGAGCGATGGAAAACAAAGAGGAAAGATGGGCCGTGGGCCAGAATTGACTGTTGCCTCTACTTCTTTTTTTTCTTATTCTCACTTTTTTCTATTTTCTGTTTTGTTTCCGGGTTTGAATATTACACAATTGATTGAAATTTCTTTATAGAATTTATTTTCTAGATAATTGCAGTATATAAAAAATATATTTCAAATTCTGGTATAAATTTAGTATTTGATAGCATATTTTATTTATTATTTCTAACTTTATAATTATAGAGAGATTCTTTTATTAAATAGAATAAGTAGGATTTTGGGTTTTTAGGATTTGTTTAAGATCTTTAAAAATTAACTATAACATTATTTTCACTTTTATTTGGAGTAATGAAGTTTTAAAATGTTTAGTAGTAGTCATAGGGTTTATTTTTATGTATTTAATCACATAGTAAAGTATAGGGTGGTTGATAATTATTGTATCCCCACTTATCATGCTCATATGGAATGAGTGGTTAGAGAAATGAATCAAGGAATTTGCCTAATGAAAATAGATAGAATATTTATGAGATGTTGATGAGAAAACTCATTAATAAGTTTAGGATTCTGGATTGTAATTAATTATATTCTTTTGTTCATGTGAGTGAAGATTAATGGCTAAACATATTGTCTTCATGTTTATGATCTTTAATGATATCACCATTTAAAGTAAAATAGTGGGATTGTTTTCTAGGCTAACTTATGAGAAATAATTGATAAAGATAGTTCTTAAGCACCTAGGATAATGATGGTTGAGAATGACAAAGATGTGCTTAAGTTATTTGATATAGTTAATACTCCTATAAAGCTTTGTGGGAATAAGATGATAGATCAATCAGATGAAATGGATTTTATGTGTGGTTAAAGATTTAGGGTTTAGTGTTTACCAAGAATTCCTATCTTCCCTAATTCAGAATTCTTGACTTCTACTTAAATAATTCGTTTCCTAGATATACTACTCCTTCATATCTATCATCATGTGCTAACATAATGAGCTCTGCTACACAATAATATTCTTATCCACCTTTAATTATCCTAAATCCATTTATAAATCCCATGGTCTTGACACTAAAGCCTTTTCATAATCTTCTCATAACCACACTTGGTTCTATCAACTACTCTACTGCTGATAACCTCCAATCCAACAAGTAGTTACTTCTAACTCCATTTATACTCTTCCTTAATCACGCACCACTAATATTACTCCAGCGGGTATATATATCAAACTACTCTCCTCAAAATCTTACAATACTTTAAGAGGAATAACCCTACTTCAATAACTCCAGGCTACACTAGCTTTAGCTTAATCATACTATATTATATTTGCTTAACTCTAGTAACTCATACTCCAACCTCACATTGTAAGGTTCCCAACCTTTAATAAGGTAGAGATCTCTATGTTTATAATGCTAGTCTCTGGATCAATAGCTAGCATCCACAGTTAAGATGTAATATCAAGATACAAAGGTCATAATACAACATTATAACCAGGAATAAAATAATTTATTACATCTTACATAGCTCATTTGGCTATCTCATTACAATGCAGCAGAATATAACAATAGCATGGGGTCCTTCATTGTAACATCCCAAAAATATCAAACTTAGATCAACAAAACACTAATCCTAAAGTTTAGGGTTAACAAAAACTTTTCTAAATCAATTCATGAAAGCATGTATATGTGTATGCATGAATTTTGAAATTCTTTAAAACCACTTTGTTTGTGTGATCCATTGCTTGTAAAATGTTTCTTAGGTGAAAAGAACATCATCTAAAACATTCCCCACACTTTTCCTAAAGAAAAATAAGTCAAAACCAATATATTAAGTGAATGGTCATTTTGACCAATTTAACTCTCATGCCTACTTTGGCTGTCTCAAACTTTCAAAACCTAACAGAAACTTTTCTGGATCTTTGCACCCCTTGAATGTACTCATAACAAAGTATCAAGGCCCACCTTGTGATCATCCAGAAACTTTCAAATGCATAGTTTAAATGACAACTCAAAATTGAATCTTCTTCATATGGGAAGATCCCACTTTTTCAAAACCCACTTAAACAAGCTCAATTTTCAAAACCCAAGCATCTGCAGACTCACCAAAACCAATCTAGCAAACCCACCAAAAATCATTTCAAATTTCAAAACTTGATTTCATGCGGCCATTTCATCAAACAGGTTGCAGACACAAATCAAACAAAACACAAACACTATAGTGTGCAGTGTTTTGAGCCTAACTTGTTCCCTAGTTAGCTCTCACACAATCCAGTAGATCATATAGAAAGGTTAGACCAGCACTAGCACCCCTGTGAGCTTGCCATTGTCATTAATGGTGAACAGCCGAGCACCTCAATGCCACCCCATAGTCGACAGCAGGCTAGAGGAAGAACTAGCCGTGCCAACCTTGTCTGGGAGGCAGCCCACCGTCCACCGCCACTGCCTGTCCCAGCCGCGAGCGTTGCCAAGCCCTGGACCACGCGCATAAGACACGCCCAGACCATGCAGAGCGTGCGCCAGAGCGCCACCCTCGACCACCACCCACAGACCGCGCGCCGCCCTCACCGCGCGCACACACGATCACCACTGACCCAGGAGACCGCCAGACATCCCCGTTTAACGCCCCGCGCCATACAGCCACCGCCCGCCGTCGAGAACGCCGCCTCTGCCGCGTAGAGCACCGCCCGTTCCAGACCAAACCACACCGCCCCATCCCTCGCGACCATGTCGTTGAGCATCACCAGGAGACACAGCACCGTCCCCTACCCTTGCCCATGCCATTAGCTGCCTGTAACGTCGCCTCCGACGAGCTCACCTTGCGCCCCGACGGTCCCCTCGCTCGACTTTAAATAGAGGCCACCCCCGCACGATTTCTTCACACCATCTCACTCCCCTCTCCTCACTGATCGTGCCACACCATTCTCAGAGCAAGGCGAGCACCACCCCGCCGGAATTTCACTGGAGCCTGCCGCTGCCGGAGAAGAAAGGAGCCAGCGATTGGAGCCGCCCCAGGAGAAGCCACCGGTACCAGGAGGTTCGCCTTCGTCGACTTCGTCGTTCGCCCTCCTCGCCGACCCTCGCCCGTACTCCGGTGAGCCCCCAGCACCCCTCACTGGCCGCGCTAGGTTTCGTTCTCGCCGGAGCTGTCTCGCGTCGACGATGACCCTCAGCCGTTGGATTAGAACCAGATCGAACAAACCACGTTGCCCCATACCGCTTCGCCCAGCCCCGTGTCACTGACGAGTGGGGACACCCACTTAAGCAGCCCGCGGGAGCACTGCGCTTAGCAGGCCGGCCCGTTAGAATTGCCCGCGCAGCCCAACAATTCAAATTAAATCTTTTCTTTTTAATTTCAAACACACTTCTGTACCCAACTTAAAAAATCAACCCAGATCGATTTAGTGCACCAAATTAGATGAAACCAATTTTGTTGGAAAGGTCTGTGAATGCTTAATCCAAGCCCGTTGGATTCAAGTCATTTGGATCTGTAGATCACCCTTAGCAAAAATGACAAGGCAGAAGCTTTTCTGCATTCAAACATTTTTCAAATTTAAACCACAATAGCTTTTGAGTTGATTCCAACTCTCAAAAATCACTTTCAACCATACCTTTCAGAATATATAAAAATATATATAGGTTACTTGCAGAAATAATGTTCAAGGAATAAAAGAATGCTTCATAAGCATTTCTAGCCACTTTAATTAATTAAAATAAAAGGGTAAAACCTTGTTAAATTGTGACACCACTTTAAATCACATTCCCATGGACTACAACATGTGGTGATGACATGTGTCAACATGATCCCATGTTTAGTTTGGAGAATATTAAATCTTAAGTAGTTTTTCAATGAGTAGAAATTACTTTTCTAAAATGAAGACTTAAACCAATCCTTAACCTTGTAATGTTAGAGATGATGCTAGATCATCTATAGGACCCTTGTGTGTGATGATTGCAAGTAGTTAAGTATTGTTTGGTGATTGTGTACCTCGTATTTATTCATAGACGCTAGTACCGACCAAGGCTACGAGGAAGAAGGAGGATACTATGAAGAGGAAGCCGAGGAGAACTTCAACCACTGCTCTGCACAAGGCAAGCTTATACTGATATTGATGCAAGCTATACTAACCAAGTTTACCAATGCAAGCTAACACTTGCAAGATACTATACCTATGCAAGTGCATAAGACACCCTATTGTTGCCACAACCCATGCTTGTGATATGATTACTATATGCCCTAAGCGTATGTAACCATACCCACTTGCTAAACCAATCCTAGTTTTATGGCAAGCTTCTTACTTTATTTCTTTATCAAAGTTTACTTAGAGGCTACCCAAGAATTTTGGTAGATACTAGACAGTTGTGCTGAAGGTTGCATAAAGAGCATAAAATTTGGCCTAAGCTAGAAACCTTGATATCAGCTTATGATATAAGGTTGGACTTAGCTGCAACTTCACTAGTTACCACCCCTCTATTAGTACTACCCCACCTATAGATGCTAGTGCTAAGCCTAAAACTTGATCAACTTTAGATGGGAATACTTGGTGGAAAAATGGTTATGCAAACCTTGGAATGATGGATCATTCTATTGAAATGTTTTGGACATGTGTTTCCAAACACTTGATGATTTTGGTGATGAAAATGTTGAGGCATGAGCCTTAGCCCTTTATAAAACTGATGGTTGTCTGGATGCGATACCATTCCAATTTTATCGTACAACCACAATACCCGAATATTGGGTAGGGCTTGACTGGAAACTTATATACCTTAGTATTAGTTCCCTCACGGCCAAGGTCTGAGCTGAGGCTACCTTGTGAAGATTGTCCACCTGTGCAGTACCCAAGATGACAGTGGTCATGGTTGGGAGGCCAAACTCACAGGAGAGGTGCTTATACTAGGGAGTGTAAATGGAAGGTTAGGATTGATTATCCGCATACTGATTATGGTGAATTCAGGATTTGTTCCTGACGGATGTATCGAATGTTGTGGTGAAAGTGTACAATCTCTGCAGAGTGTCAAACTATTCGAATAGCCGCGTCTGCGGTTATGGACAGTTGGAGTGGCCATACTGTTCCCCCGTCAGACTTTTCAAAATGACTTGTGAACGACTTGAGACTTTGGCTTGGCCACAACAGAGTTGTGACTAGAAATACAAGATCCCACTTAGGAGTTATAAAATTGTGACTAGCTTGGGAACTTAGTAGTATAAATCTGGCTTTTGCAAAACAACCCTAGAGCCTAGTGTCCTATTATCCAAAAACCCCTTTTTCTTGTTAGTATTAGTTTGCGAGTACTTAAAGAGTACTCATGGCTTTGTCCCTGGCTATTCCCATGGCCAGACTATGAAGAGGAGTACCTGGAGGATGGACCCCAGGACGGTTACGACAACTAGGATCATCTCCCATCGTCAGCATTGCCTGTGACCCCGAAGATGGAGCCTCGCCTACGCTACCGTTACTATTCCGTATTCCGCTGCTTGATGTTGTATTAAGGACTGGATCATGAGATCCCTATTTGTGTAAGAACTTATGTATCGTTGTAATGGATGAAGTACTATGGTATCCAATTCTGTTATGTCTCGCAAAAATGGTAATCCTGGGATTGCGATGTATGGCATAACAGGCATCTAGGATTGAAAAATCCGGGTGTTGACAAGTTGGTATCAGAACCAGGTTGACCATAGGAGACCCTAATTAGATTGGACGCTGAACCAAAAACTTAGTTTCAACACTCAAAAACAAAACTATTTACGAAAACTTATTCTCATTCTTACCCCTTAAATTCTTTAAATAAACTTCATGTACCTCAAAAACTCTTGCAAAATATATAAAATTTTGACACACTTGATCACTTTGCTAAACTACTCATCCTCTATTTTTATAGATGGACGTGAAGTACAGCAAGTTTTACCAACTCGGAAATGGAGGAGACCTTATCTTTGAGAGGGATCTGGATCAGCTTTCGGAACTTTTGGAGCGCCCGCATCCCGAGTTCTTCGGAGCTCAGCTCAATGATCAAGGGGGAGAAGATCTACAGTGGCTAATTGTTGCAAGCCTCCGAGGAAAGATTGAACCTCCCACTGCGGAGGGAATTCAGTTTACCTTGAGGGAAAACAACTGGCTCGATGGACTTGCCAGAGCAATGCAGGAAGCTCTTTCCCGTCTGTGTGGGCAGAGCATCAATCAGATCAAGGGTACTCGCTTTGAGTTTTGACCAAGACGTGATGCAAATGGTCAACCACTGGAAGCCCCATACCACCCCGAGCTGAAGACTCAATTGGACCACCTTAGCTTCATGATGTATGATCGTCAGCAGGAACTGGACAACTGCCGTGACTATTGCAACCACAAGTCTGCCATCATCAAGACGAAGGATCAGACCATCGCCATGCTAGCAAAGGATCGCAAGTCTCGCCGCCGTCAGCTCGACAAGAAGGAGCGCATTATTGCCCGTCTTCGCCATCGTATCTCAGCTCTGGAAGAGACCATCCATGAGAGAGACATGCAGTTAGAGGAAAGGGAGAATGCCGGAGAAGATCTTCGTGGAGACCCTTACTCCTATCTCAGCGATGACGATGATTTTCTGGAGGATCAGGCCATGGACTTCTTCACCGATGAGGATGATTTCGCCTTCATCGATGATGCGGAAGATGATGAAGCCACAGACTCCGAGCAGTAGTAGCACTGAGCACTAGCGTAGTGAGTAGTAGTCGGTCCCACTGTATCGTAGTTCCCAGAATGGTTCTTAAAACCATCTGTTTTGCTTTGTTGTGGTGTGTGTTGTACTGTGTGCTATGAGTGAATGAATGAAAAAGCAAGTTGCTAGAAAACTTGAGTCAAACTCTAAAAACTTTTCAAAGACCCAAAACCTTAGAAATTTCCCTCTTTTCTCATGATCTATATCAATCTTCAGATGCCACGTGGAGGAAGTGGTTCAGCCCCGGACCCAATGTTGCAGATCCTGCAAATGTTGACTTCTGACCGCGAAGCTGAACGAGCGGAACGGCAAGCCAACCTAGCCACTCTGCAACAGATAGCCCAGCTAGCCCACAACAACCAAGGTCATGGAAATCAGGACAACCACGGATCTAAGCTCAAGAATTTCCAGAATACCAACCCACCCGTTTTCACCAAGTCAGAAGAACCCCTAGACGCCGATGATTGGCTGCAAACCATGGAGAATAACTTAGAAGTAGCCGGAGTAGAAGCCAACGAGAAAGTCTTGTTCGCCACTCATTATCTAGCCGGAGATGCCAGGGCATGGTGGAACAGTGTTTGTGCAATGACCGGAGGCCAAATGATGACCTGGGAGGAATTCAAGGTCAAGTTTAGCAGAACCCATGTGCCGCCAGGTTTGATCAAGAGAATGAGAGACGAGTTCAGAGAATTGAAGCAAGGAAGGATGACTGTAGTGGAATACCGTGACAAATTTTTGTCATTAGCTAGGTACGCCCCAGATGAGATAGACACCGAAGCCAAGAAGAAAGAAAGATTCCTGAATGGTCTGCATGACAAGATGCAGACAGTGTTAGTCAATATTCCCTTTGCTGATATTGAAGCCCTTGTCGACTCCGCTATCCAGATGGAAGGAAAGATCAACTAGGCCAATGAGAACCGCAAGCGTCGCATGATGCATCAACCAGGAACCCATCAGACCCCAAAGTATCGCCCCAACCCATCTCCAGGATTTGCCCCAAGAACCAACAGACCCCCTATGACCCGTCCGAACTATCCCAACCGTGGAAACCCTAGACCCGGAGGAAATCACAACAACCCCGGCAATTCTAGCACTTTCACCCGTGCCCCACCCAAGTTCAACACCAACCATGCTACCGCCAACCCCAATACTGCCCCGAGGACTGGAAGCAATGCTGTGCCTGTCGCAGCCAAGGACAAGTCACAAGTGACCTGTTATGACTGTGGAAATAAAGGCCACTATTCCAACGAGTGCCCCAACAAGAAGAACGCTACAGCCCCTAATACCAATGTCCCAGCCCAGCAGCAGCGTCGTGTCCAGCCAGGGAGAAGATTTGCCCCAGGAAATTCACTCAACCGCAATGGCCGCCTTTTTCTCATGCATGCTGAAGAAGCTCAGGAAGCGCCAGACGTCGTGCTGGGTATGTTTTCTGTTAATTCAGTACTCGCAAGAGTGTTGTTTGATTCTGGTGCATCGCATTCATTTGTCACCGAAGAATTTGCATGCACTAGTAAAATCCAACCAACCAAACTGAAGCATGTGATGATTGTACAAATTCCCGGATCGACCACCAAGGCTAGGCAAATTTGCAAAGCCGTCCCTATCCGAATCCATGGCATAGATTTTTATGCTAATCTAATAGTACTCGGAACTAAAGGTTTGGAAGTAGTACTAGGAATGGATTGGATGTCCAAACATAAAGGAATGATTGACTGTGCCAAGAAAGCCATTACCATGACTAGTACCGCCGGAATATTAGTCGAGCATATATCGGAAACCTTACCTCGCCAATTCAAGTGTAACAAGAGTCTAGCCCAACCTACCATCGACCAAGTTCGGGTAGTCTGTGAATACCCCGATGTATTTCCAGATGTTTTGCCCGGTATGCCCCCAGATAGGGATATCGAGTTTATCATCGAACTAATCCCCGGAACAGGACCTATAGCCCAGAGACCCTATAGTATGAACCCGTCAGAACTAGAAGAACTGAAGAAGCAACTGGATTCCATGTTAGAAATCGGATTGATTCAACCAAGTGCGTCCCCATGGAGGTCACCTGTCTTGTTTGTGGACAAGAAGGATGGAGGTAACCGTTTGTGTACGGATTATCGAAAGTTGAATGATGTCACCATCAAGAACAAGTACCCCTTGCCCAAGATAGAGGATTTGTTTGATCAGTTGACCGGTGCCCAGGTGTTTTCTAAGATTGATCTTAGAACTGGTTATCATCAACTCAAAATTCGTGCAGAGGATATTCCAAAGACTGCCTTTACCACCAGATATGGGTTGTATGAGTATACAGTCATGTCTTTTGGATTAACCAATGCCCCCGCTTATTTCATGAACCTCATGAATAAGATTTTTATGGACTTCCTGGATAAG
The DNA here is from genome assembly GCA_910589765.1 of Avena atlantica. Lineage (NCBI taxonomy): Eukaryota > Viridiplantae > Streptophyta > Magnoliopsida > Poales > Poaceae > Avena > Avena atlantica. Next base: position 434,176,831 of record OU342733.1, on the reverse strand, counting down.
TTTGTCGTTGTTTTCATCGATGACATTCTGATTTATTCCAAATCGGAAGAAGAACATGAGCTACACCTAAGGACCATTCTTGGAACCCTTAGAGAGCATCAGCTGTATGCAAAATTTAGCAAATGTGAATTCTGGTTACAGGAAGTAGGATTCCTCGGTCACATTGTATCAGCCGGAGGAATTGCCGTTGACCCTGCCAAAGTGAAAGATGTAGAAGATTGGCAAGCCCCAACCACTCAAACCCAAGTTCGTGCTTTTCTCGGATTGGCGGGATATTACCGCAAATTCGTAGAAGGATTCTCTAGTATCGCCCGACCCATGACCCAATTGCTGAAGAAGGACAAGAAGTTTGAATGGACAGACAAGTGTGAAGCGAGTTTCCAAGAACTCAAAAGGAGATTGATTTCCGCCCCAATCTTGATCATGCCGGATATCACGAAGCCCTTCGATGTGTATTGTGACGCATCCAAGATTGGTCTCGGATGTGTGCTAATGCAAGAAGGCCAAGTTATATCCTATCTATCGCGACAATTGAAGCAGCATGAACAAAATTATCCAACCCATGACCTCGAACTCGCAGCCGTAGTTCTAGCCCTGAAGACATGGAGACATTACCTTATGGGAAACCGTTGTGAGATTTATTCGGATCACAAGAGCCTAAAGTATATATTCACTCAGAAGGAGCTGAATATGAGGCAGAGAAGATGGATTGAGCTAATCAAGGATTACGACCTGGACATTCATTATCACCCTGGAAAAGCCAACGTAGTAGCCGATGCCCTTAGCAGATTGCCGTGCCGCTTGAACTCCATGATTTTGAAGGAGCAACCAAGTTTGCACAAAGAGATGGAAGATTTTCGAATAGAATTAGTAAGTGAAGGATTTTTGGCTAGCATAGAACTTCAGCCCACTTTGATCAGTCAGGTTAAAGAGGCGCAGAAAGGAAATGCTAGTATCGACGGAATTAAACGTCGTATCGGTACAGGCAAAGTACCCGGATTCACCGAGGACGAAGAAGGAGTTTTGTGGTACAAAGGACGCCTTTGTGTACCAGCAGATTCTGAGTTAAAAGAAGTTATCTTGAAGGAGGCTCATGATACTCTTTATTCTATCCATCCAGGAGGAACTAAGATGTATCAAGATTTGAAAGAGCAATTTTGGTGGCATAAATGAAGAGAGAAATCGGAAGCTATATCGCCAAGTGTGATATATGTCAGCGAGTCAAGGCAGGACATCAAAGACCCGCTGGATTGTTGCAACCTTTGCAAATTCCGGAATGGAAATGGGATTCTGTAGGAATGGACTTTATCACTGGACTACCTACTTCTAGTAGGGGAAATGACTCTATTTGGGTCATAGTGGACAGATTGTCCAAAGTCGCCCATTTCTTGCCCGTTAAAACCACCTATCAGAGTTCGAAGCTAGCAGAGTTGTACATCGCTAGGATCGTTAGTTTGCACGGAGTCCCCAAGAATATCGTATCGGATCGAGGAACTCAGTTTACCTCGAGATTCTGGAAGAAGGTCCAGGAAGGTTTAGGAACCCGCCTAGATTTCAGTACCGCGTATCACCCTCAGACCGATGGACAAACGGAGCGAGTAAACCAAATACTCGAAGATATGCTTAGAGCATGTGTGCTAGAATATGGATCCAAGTGGGAAGACTGTCTGCCGTTTGCAGAATTTTCCTACAACAATAGTTACCAAGCCAGTTTGCAAATGGCCCCATTTGAATTCATGTACGGAAGGAAGTGCCGCACCCCTTTGAACTGGTCGGAAGTAGGAGAGAGTCAAATTTTCGGACCCGACATCCTACGAGAAGCAGAAGAGAAGGTTCACAAGATTCGAGAGCATCTCAAGACAGCCCAATCCCGACAAAAGAGTTACGCCGACAAGAGACGTCGAGACCTCGCCTTTAACATTGGAGACTTTGTTTACCTGAAAGTGTCGCCATTGAAGGGAATGCAGCGTTTCCAACTCAAAGGAAAGTTAGCCCCCAGATATATCGGACCTTTCAAAATTTTGAACCGTCGAGGAGAAGTATCGTATCAACTCGAGCTACCAGAAGAGATGTCAGCAGTGCACAATGTGTTCCATATCTCGTTACTTCGCAAATGTCTCGAAGTCCCCGAGAAGACCGAAGTGTTCAAGAATATCGATCATAGGACCATAGAGATCAATGATGACCTGACCTATCCCGAAGTACCCATCCGTATATTGGAGGAAGCTTTTCGAACGACCAGAACCCGAAGCATCAAGTTTCTCAAGATTCAGTGGAGCAACCACACAGAAGAAGAAGCTACCTGGGAACGCGAAGATCACATCAGGACGGAGTTTCCAGATCTCTTCAAATCCTAGGTAATCTTTTCGTCCTTTTTCAAATCTCGGGACGAGATTTTGTTTAAGGGGGGAAGGTTTGTAACATCCCAAAAATATCAAACTTAGATCAACAAAACACTAATCCTAAAGTTTAGGGTTAACAAAAACTTTTCTAAATCAATTCATGAAAGCATGTATATGTGTATGCATGAATTTTGAAATTCTTTAAAACCACTTTGTTTGTGTGATCCATTGCTTGTAAAATGTTTCTTAGGTGAAAAGAACATCATATAAAACATTCCCCACACTTTTCCTAAAGAAAAATAAGTCAAAACCAATATATTAAGTGAATGGTCATTTTGACCAATTTAACTCCCATGCCTACTTTGGCTGTCTCAAACTTTCAAAACCTAACAGAAACTTTTCTGGATCTTTGCACCCCTTGAATGTACTCATAACAAAGTATCAAGGCCCACCTTGTGATCATCCAGAAACTTTCAAATGCATAGTTTAAATGACAACTCAAAATTGAATCTTCTTCATATGGGAAGATCCCACTTTTTCAAAACCCACTTAAACAAGCTCAATTTTCAAAACCCAAGCATCTGCAGACTCACCAAAACCAATCTAGCAAACCCACCAAAAATCATTTCAAATTTCAAAACTTGATTTCATGCGGCCATTTCATCAAACAGGTTGCAGACACAAATCAAACAAAACACAAACACTATAGTGTGCAGTGTTTTGAGCCTAACTTGTTCCCTAGTTAGCTCTCACACAATCCAGTAGATCATATAGAAAGGTTAGACCAGCACTAGCACCCCTGTGAGCTTGCCATTGCCATTAATGGTGAACAGCCGAGCACCTCAATGCCACCCCATAGTCGACAGCAGGCTAGAGGAAGAACTAGCCGTGCCAACCTTGTGTGGGAGGCAGCCCACCGTCCACCGCCACTGCCTGTCCCAGCCGCGAGCGTTGCCAAGCCCTGGACCACGCGCATAAGACACGCCCAGACCATGCCGAGCGTGCGCCAGAGCGCCACCCTCGACCACCACCCACAGACCGCGCGCCGCCCTCACCGCGCGCACACACGATCACCACCGACCCAGGAGACCGCCAGACATCCCCGTTTAACGCCCCGCGCCATACAGCCACCGCCCGCCGTCGAGAACGCCGCCTCTGCCGCACAGAGCACCGCCCGTTCCAGACCAAACCACACCGCCCCATCCCTCGCGACCATGTCGTTGAGCATCGCCAGGAGACACAGCACCGTCCCCTACCCTTGCCCATGCCATTACCTGCCTGTAACGTCGCCTCCGACGAGCTCACCTTGCGCCCCGACGGTCCCCTCGCTCTACTATAAATAGAGGCCACCCCCGCACGATTTCTTCACACCATCTCACTCCCCTCTCCTCACTGATCGTGCCACACCATTCTCAGAGCAAGGCGAGCACCACCCCGCCGGAATTTCACTGGAGCCTGCCGCTGCCGGAGAAGAAAGGAGCCAGCGATTGGAGCCGCCCCAGGAGAAGCCACCGGTACCAGGAGGTTCGCCGTTGTCGACTTCGTCGTTCGCCCGCCTCGCCGACCCTCGCCCGTACTCCGGTGAGCCCCCAGCACCCCTCACTGGCCGCGCTAGGTTTCGTTCTCGCCGGAGCTGTCTCGCGTCGACGATGACCCTCAGCCGTTGGATTAGAACCAGATCGAACGAACCACGTTGCCCCATACCGCTTTGCCCAGCCCCGTGTCACTGACGAGTGGGGACACCCACTTAAGCAGCCCGCGGGAGCACTGCGCTTAGCAGGCCGGCCCGTTAGAATTGCCCGCGCAGCCCAACAATTCAAATTAAATCTTTTCTTTTTAATTTCAAACACACTTGTGTACCCAACTTCAAAAATCAACCCAGATCGATTTAGTGCACCAAATTAGATGAAACCAATTTTGTTGGAAAGGTCTGTGAATGCTTAATCCAAGCCCGTTGGATTCAAGTCATTTGGATCTGTAGATCACCCTTAGCAAAAATGATAAGGCAGAAGCTTTTCTGCATTCAAACATTTTTCAAATTTAAACCACAATAGCTTTTGAGTTGATTCCAACTCTCAAAAATCACTTTCAACCATACCTTTCAGAATATATAAAAATATATATAGGTTACTTGCAGAAATAATGTTCAAGGAATAAAAGAATGCTTCATAAGCATTTCTAGCCACTTTAATTAATTAAAATAAAAGGGTAAAACCTTGTTAAATTGTGACACCACTTTAAATCACATTCCCATGGACTACAACATGTGGTGATGACATGTGTCAACATGATCCCATGTTTAGTTTGGAGAATATTAAATCTTAAGTAGTTTTTCAATGAGTAGAAATTACTTTTCTAAAATAAGAAGACTTAAACCAATCCTTAACCTTGTAATGTTAGAGATGATGCTAGATCATCTATAGGACCCTTGTGTGTGATGATTGCAAGTAGTTAAGTATTGTTTGGTGATTGTGTACCTCGTATTTATTCATAGACGCTAGTACCGACCAAGGCTACGAGGAAGAAGGAGGATACTACGAAGAGGAAGCCGAGGAGAACTTCAACCACTGCTCTGCACAAGGCAAGCTTATACTGATATTGATGCAAGCTATACTAACCAAGTTTACCAATGCAAGCTAACACTTGCAAGATACTATACCTATGCAAGCGCATAAGACACCCTATTGTTGCCACAACCCATGCTTGTGATATGATTACTATATGCCCTAAGCGTATGTAACCATACCCACTTGCTAAACCAATCCTAGTTTTATGGCAAGCTTCTTACTTTATTTCTTTATCAAAGTTTACTTAGAGGCTACCCAAGAATTTTGGTAGATACTAGACAGTTGTGCTGAAGGTTGCATAAAGAGCATAAAATTTGGCCTAAGCTAGAAACCTTGATATCAGCTTATGATATAAGGTTGGACTTAGCTGCAACTTCACTAGTTACCACACCTCTATTAGTACTACCCCACCTATAGATGCTAGTGCTAAGCCTAAAACTTGATCAACTTTAGATGGGAATACTTGGTGGAAAAATGGTTATGCAACCTTGGAATGATGGATCATTCTATTGAAATGTTTTGGACATGTGTTTCCAAACACTTGATGATTTTGGTGATGAAAATGTTGAGGCATGAGCCTTAGCCCTTTATAAAACTGATGGTTGTCTGGATGCGATACCATTCCAATTTTATCGTACAACCACAATACCCGAATATTGGGTAGGGCTTGACTGGAAACTTATATACCTTAGTATTAGTTCCCTCACGGCTAAGGTCTGAGCTGAGGCTACCTTGTGAAGATTGTCCACCTGTGCAGTACCCAAGATGACAGTGGTCATGGTTGGGAGGACAAACTCACAGGAGAGGTGCTTATACTAGGGAGTGTAAATGGAAGGTTAGGATTGATTATCCGCATACTGAGTATGGTGAATTCAGGATTTGTTCCTGACGGATGTATCGAATGTTGTGGTGAAAGTGTACAATCTCTGCAGAGTGTCAAACTATTCGAATAGCCGCGTCCGCGGTTATGGACAGTTGGAGTGGCCATACTGTTCCCCCGTCAGACTTTTCAAAATGACTTGTGAACGACTTGAGACTTTGGCTTGGCCACAACAGAGTTGTGACTAGAAATACAAGATCCCACTTAGGAGTTATAAAATTGTGACTAGCTTGGGAACTTAGTAGTATAAATCTGGCTTTTGCAAAACAACCCTAGAGCCTAGTGTCCTATTATCCAAAACCCCTTTTTCTTGTTAGTATTAGTTTGCGAGTACTTCAAGAGTACTCATGGCTTTGTCCCTGGCTATTCCCATGGCCAGACTATGAAGAGGAGTACCTGGAGGATGGACCCCAGGACGGTTACGACAACTAGGATCATCTCCCATCGTCAGCATTGCCTGTGACCCCGAAGATGGAGCCTCGCCTACGCTACCGTTACTATTCCGTATTCCGCTGCTTGATGTTGTATTAAGGACTGGATCATGAGATCCCTATTTTTGTAAGAACTTATGTATCGTTGTAATGGATGAAGTACTATGGTATCCAATTCTGTTATGTCTCGCAAAAATGGTAATCCTGGGATTGCGATGTATGGCATAACAGGCATCTAGGATTGAAAAATCCGGGTGTTGACATTCATCTTCAAAGTGCCACAGGCAGTCATGTTGGTTGTAGACTTGTAATCCTATTCAACACACATCACTAACATCAAACAAACCTGCAACATAATAAGTTGCAACCACAAGGGTCAATACATTTGAATTGTATTCGCAAGTTTCACTACTATCTAGAGGATCCTATCATTACATGCATATTTGGCTAAGTAGGGTTTAGGCTCATTTGCAGAAAGCAATATAGTTTTATCCTATCTTTTCAAAATAGTTTTGATCTTTTGAAAATCTTTCTGAACTCCTTGGAAAACTCCAAGTGCTTCTAATCCCTTGTTGTCACCATCAAGTTTTACTTTGAGAAATTGGAATGTAGAGATCTTCCATAGCTTCAGGCCTTAGTTGCTCAGAGTTGTCCATAACCGGGGACACAGCTAAGTACTTAGAATTTGATCTTCTGCAGAAGTTTTACACTTTACCCACACGACACAATCTCGTCTTGACGCCACCAATGGCCGCTGGATAAGTACTCACCAAAATGGAGTACTGGCAGATCGAGAGTGTGACAAAGTCTTTCCATAGAAGTCCTCCCAATACACAATGCTAGCTTGTCAACCAGGCACCAATGTAGGGATAAATTTCCCATACACAATTCTAGTTAACCTGAAGATGCCAATGCATGGGTCTTCCACTATGTAGTTGACTAAGCCAGAGCCCATTTAGCATGTGGCTGTACACGGAAGCCACTGTACGAGAAACATGTTCAATCTCTAAGTCCCTGGGTGGTTTTCTTCTAGTGCACACAAAAAAAGATAGCCATATAAACATGGTTCCCTTTGTTGCCACCTTGTCCAAAACTTGAGTATCCTTTTCCACCCAGGTGGTTCATTGAGTATTTGTTTTATTATATAAAACATATATCTTTCCAACACTTCATATATTCATATCATGTATTCCATCCCAAATATATAGCAGGGCTAAGCTTACTACAACTACAATGTTTTCACTAAGGAAGATATAAGGGTATCCTATTAGGATTTAGCATAGCATAAAATATAGTAGTCCTTATCATGCATGTTACAAAAATCCACTAAGTGTAATGAAAATAGTAGGACATGGATGATAGTGTCACTTTCCTTTTTAGTAGAGAATATTGGTTCACTTCTTGATCTTTGCAAATATCACACTCTTCAATCTTTACTACAATTCAATCAAGCAAACACATATTCAACTAGCATTCAAACAATTTATAACACATAAAATAATAGAAAAGGCAATGCATGCAAGCATGCAAAAGATGGTTTTATTTAGAAAAGTGGTTTCTATTAGGCTCTAACCATTTTAAATTTCAAAGTGGTCATTTACTAAAGTGGTAAAACCATTTGCAAAAGGTTTCATCGCATAAACCAAATATTATGCTAAGATGATATTTTATGTTGTTGAAAATATCTTTTAGCAAAGTAATAAATTTATATGGTTCATGAAATATGTTTTTAAATCACAAAACTTGGTGTTTAGGGTCAGAAGGTTTGAATCACATCATTTCCCAAAGGCTTTACTCAAAAATCATTTCTAAACCATAAACAATATTTTTATTTGACTAGAAATGTGCTAATTCAAATATTTATTCCTTAACTTCACGAAATACATTTTTAAATCCATAAGTTGGTTCCTATGGTCATTAGGTTCAAAAAAATCCATTTAGCAAAGATTTCACCTTAAAAATATATCTAGAACAATTTTTATATTCAAAATATGCCTACACAAGTTTCTGCAAATTCAACCAATTTTCCAGAAGCAAAACATTAAACAAAGTGCATGGTTGTAAAGTACTGGTTCTTCTGATTCCGTTGATATAAAATTTACAAAATTTGGACGTGTATAATTAAAGTTATGAATTTTACAAGTTTGCATATCTAATAGATTCTAATTTCTGTTTTAAACCGAACCCTGTCCACGTGTCTTAATTTAACTGGCTGAAAACGGTTCGCACGGATCACTCTCTGTAAGTCGTTGGATCTTATTTAAAACGCACGGCACAGTTGGAGGCGTACCCCTTCATCTAAAATATAATCTCGTTCCTTCGATCTAGATCCGACGGTCTACAACAGCTCGACCATGGTTTGGCGGCGCTGGCGGCGGCTGACGACGGCGCACGCTCGGGCGGTGAGCTTGCCGATGATTCAGGAAGCGAGGGAGAGGGAGGAGTATCTCACCGTGCTCGTGGGAGTGCGGAGAAGCTCGAGGTGTGGTCGGCTTGTCGAGGGGCGCACTGGAGCAGCGGCTATTGCTCACCGGAGCTAGCGGCGGCGCCAGATGCTTCTGTTTGTCGATGGGGATGGAGCTTGAGAGCGCGCTAAGGCAAACGAAACATACGGTTAGATGCGCACGGTACTAGGGATTGTGGGAGCATCAACAAGAGGGTTCGGGGCGGTCTGTGCTTACCAGGGAGTTCGTCGGAGCGATGGCAGACGCGGCGGCGCTCAGGTGTCGAGGTTGCCGAGGCTACGGTGAATGCGCGGGCTAGCGAGCGACACTGGGAGATGCGCCAGGAGGTGGGGAGTAAGCCTGCATGCTCTGGGAGGCGAGGAGCAGTTGGACGGCGCCGAAATCGGTTGGAGAAGCTCGTGGGAGCAGTGGTGCTCGAGCTCGAAATTGGAGCAGCCCGGTGGCAGAGAGGAGATGCTGCTTGGGGGAATGGAAGAGAAGGGCGAGGCGTTTAAAGGCGCGTGGTCATGGCGAGGAGTAACTCAGCCATCAACGCGAATTAACACAATTGATTCGCGGCAGAAACGGCGAGGGGGACGTGGTCGCGGGTGGAAACGAAGCACTGTCGTGTGGGGTCCGTTCGTCAGCGATAGTGAGAGAGGGGGCGTGGGGTCCACTGATCAGCGACTGTGCGGGTGTAACTCTGGGTGAAAAATGTTTCGCCAGAGGGGGTTTAGTTGGGCTGCGCTGCTGGGCTTGCTGGGCTTGCTGGGCTGGGCCAGATGGGTTGGGTTAGTTTCATTTTTTTATACTAAATGCTTTTCTTTTTCTATTTTGAATTTCTGTTTTGATTTTATTTCAAACAATTCAAACTCCATTTGAATTCAAACCACCACCAAACTTTTGGGTATAATTCAATTCTGTTTATCAACATATTCCACAGTCCAAAATAGAACAATTATTTTTAGGGTTTATTATTTATTAAAAATAAATAAATAGTCTTTAGTCTTTATTTCAAATAGAATTCAAATATGTTTAAAACTTTATTTGACTTTCTAAATTTTTCCAAAACCTTTTCAGTAGGTTTTATTAAAAACATAACACTTTGAAATATAATTTAAAATACTTTAATAAGTTCTTAATGATCATTCAAAATCGGAAAATGTCTATACTTGAATGAAATTTGGATATAAATAAATCCTCATGGTTTTATTTAAATAAACCTTTACTATTTTTATCAAACAATTTATTTTAAATGCTTGGCCAAGATTAATTTGGCTCTTTTTTAAAAATAGTCCTTATTCATTATTTCTACCTTTGCTTATAAAAACCATATCTTTCTATTTAAAGATCCAAAAATGGTGATTCCAACTAATATAACTTTATTTACTATTTGTTTATCTTTTTAAATCCCTTTAGGATTTTATTTGATCAAAATAGGTTTTGATGTTTCCCATTGGAAATCAAAAAGTTTCTTTTCACCCTAAATTTCAACAAATTTTTATTTTGTTTATTTATTTTTCACATTTCAAAATTTGGAAAATTTTGGGATGTGACAGGCTACCACCCTTAAAAGAAATCTCGTCCCAAGATTTGGGAAGGCTAGGGTTACAAGTTGGCTTCAAGGCAACTAGGGTGCTACCACCCTTAAAAGAAAGTCTCATAGGGTTACATTGATGATTCACTTGACTATGGGTTCAACGCTTGATATCCAGACAAGGAATCCTTATTTGACTCAACTGAGTTAACTAATTCGTGACATCCACTTCTTCTATCTCTTCAAGGTTCCCATCCATGTCAATGTGGTTCACATGTCCTTTCCGGGTCACATTGGAGTCATTTCCAATGGAGTTTCTAGCATCGTTTTTGTTTTTCTTCTCAGGACAGTCTGATGCATAGTGTCCAAGTTCCTTACAATTATAGCACTGCAACTGGCTAATGTCTTTCTTCCTGAAAGTGTCATGTTGGTTCTGACTAAGGTCATCTCCATTGTCAGTATCATTTCCATTATTATCACTTCCATTGTTGTTGTGGTGATACTAATGTGGTTCAGAATCTTCATTGTTCTTTTTGAATGAACGCTTCTTTTGTGATGATCCTGAGTGATACTTGAGTTTATGCTTCCTCTTTCTATTCTCAACTTGATTCATCTTGTTTTCCAAAATGGTGGCTTTGTCACAGAGTGATTGATAAGTTGGGACATAGGCAACATCTAGCTGCAGGTTCAACTCATCATTAAGTCCTTCAAGAAATTTCTCCTTTCTCTTAGCATCTTTGTCAACTTCATCCGGTGCATAGCGTGCCAGATTGTTGAATTCTTCAATGTACTCAGCCACACTGAGGTGACGTTGTTTCAGATTGTGAAACTCCTTTTTCTTCAAGTTCATCACTCCAGCTGAGATGTGAGATGTACGGAAACCATCCTCAAAAATAGCCCAAGTTACATCTTCAAGGGGAGTGGTGATCTGAAAGTTGTCCCACCATGTTGCTGCTGGTCCTTCAAGCAGATGTGATGCAAACCTAAATTTTTCTTCGTCGGTGCAGCCAACAGTCACTAAGTCCTTATTCATCGAACGTAACCAGTCATTGGCTACCATTGGGTCAGTTGTTCCAGAGAACCTTGCAGGCCTTAGTTTCAGAAACCTGGTGAGCATGTCATGAGCTGGAGGATTATTTTGATTGTTGTTGTTGTTTTTATTATTGTTGTTGTTGTTGTTGTTGTTCTGATTCTGTATGAACATGGTCATCATCTGCATCAGCTGCGTCTGAGCTGTCATCATCTGCTGCATCTCACGAGTGATGTTGTTATTGTTGTTTTGGTTGGGGTTGGCACGACAGGGAGGCATCTATTGGTTTGATGGGGATAAGTAATGATGGATAGATCTAAATAAGTTCTTACAAACCACTCAAACAATCAAGTTCAATCAAACAATCAAGCAATCAACAAACAACTATTCACTTAACAACTTATGAGCTTAACTCATGATTTGAAGGAAACAACAAGTTTTCTTAAAATAATCAACCAAGTATAGTCATACCTCATAGGTCAATATGATCCATACACTAACATGATATCAATGATTTGGTAGGCAATCTAATGTCTCTTGGTTCTCACTTGTAGCCCTTAGTGATGTCTATGTTAAAGTCCTTGGTGAAACTTAAAGTTGAAGTCATTGGTCATGGTGAAGGCTTTATCCATCAAGTTGAAAGAGGAAGAGATGTAGAATCAAAACCAAAAGGTTGAGGAAAGGGTTTACAAGATTATTTGTAAATAAGTTTTGGGAACAAATACAACTCCTATTTTTCTAAGGTTTTTTTTGTCCAATCCTAGGGTTATAATCCTACAGGCAACACAGTGCTCTGATACCATCTGTAAGGTTCCCAACCTTTAATAAGGTAGAGATCCCTGTGTTTACAATGCTAGTCCTTGGATCAATAGCTAGTATCCACAGTTAAGATGTAATATCAAGATACAAAGGTCATAATACAACTTTATAACCAGGAATAAAATAATTTATTACATCTTACATAGCTCATTTGGCTATCTCATTACAATGCAGCAGAATATAACAATAGCATGGGGTCCTTCATCTTCAAAGTGCCACATGCACTCATGTTGGTTGTAGACTTGTAATCCTATTCAACACACTTCACTAACATCAAACAAACCTGCAACATAATAAGTTGCAGCCACAAGGGTCAATACATTTGAATTGTATTGGCAAGTTTCACTACTATGTAGAGGATCCTATCATTACATGCATATTTGGCTAAGTAGGGTTTAGGCTCATTTGCAGAAAGCAATATAGATTTATCCTATCTTTTCAAAATAGTTTTGATCTTTTGGAAATCTTTCTGCACTCCTTGGAAAACTCCAAGTTCTTCTAATCCCTTGTTGTCGACATCAAGTTTTACTTTGAGAAATTGGAATGTCGAGATCTTCCATAGCTTCAGGCCTTAGTTGCTTAGAGTTGTCCATAACCGGGGACACAGCTAAGTACTTAGAATTTGATCTTCTGCAGAAGTTGTACACTTTACCCACATGACACAATCTCGTCTTGACGCCACCAATGGCCGCTGGATAAGTACTCACCAAAATGGAGTACTGGCAGATCGAGAGTGTGACAAAGTCTTTCCATAGAAGTCCTCCCAATACACAATGCTAGCTTGTCAACCAGGCACTAATGTAGGGATAAATTTCCCATACACAATTCTAGTTAACCTGAAGATGCCAATGCATGGGTCTTCCACTATGTAGTTGACTAAGCCAGAGCCCATTTAGCATGTGGCTGTACACGGAAGCCACTGTACGAGAAACATGTTCAATCTCTAAGTCCTTGGATGGTTTTCTTCTAGTGCACACACAAAAAGATAGCCATGTAAACATGGTTCCCTTTGTTTCCACCTTGTCCAAAACTTGAGTATCCTTTTCCACCCAGGTGGTTCATTGAGTATTTGTTTTATTATATAAAACATATATCTTTCCAACACTTTATATATTCATATCATGTATCCCATCCCAAATATATAGCAGGGCTAAGCTTACTACAACTACAATGTTTTCACTAAGGAAGATATAAGGGTATCCTATTAGGATTTAGCATAGCATAAAATATAGTAGTCCTTGTCATGCATGTTACAAAAATCCACTAAGTGTAATGAAAATAGTAGGACATGGATGATAGTGTCACTTGTCTTTTTAGTAGAGAATATTGGTTCACTTCTTGATCTTTGCAAATATCACACTCTTCAATCTTTACTACAATTCAATCAAGCAAACACATATTCAACTAGCATTCAAACAATTTATCACACATAAAATAATAGAAACAAGGCAATGCATGCAAGCATGCAAAAGATGGTTTTATTTAGAAAAGTGGTTTATATTAGGCTCTAACCATTTTAAAGTTCAAAGTGGTCATTTACTAAAGTGGTAAAACCATTTGCAAAAGGTTTCATCTCATAAACCAAATATTATGCTAAGGTGATATTTTATGTTGTTGAAAATATCTTTTAGCAAAGTAATAAATTTATATGGTTCATCAAATATGTTTTTAAATCACAAAACTTGGTGTTTAGGGTCAGAAGGTTTGAATCACATCATTTCCCAAAGGCTTTACTCAAAAATCATTTCTAAACCATAAACAATATTTTTATTTGACTAGAAATGTGCTAATTCAAATATTTATTCCTTAACTTCACAAAATACATTTTAAATCCATAAGTTGGTTCCTATGGTCAGTAGGTTCAAAACAATCCATTTAGCAAAGATTTCCCTTAAAAATATATCTAGAACAATTTTTATATTCAAAATATGCCTACACAAGTTTCTGCAAATTCAACCAATTTTCCAGAAGCAAAACATTAAACAAAGTGCATGGTTGTAAAGTACTGGTTCTTCTGATTCCATTGATATAAAATATGCAAAATTTGGACGTGTAGAATTAAAGTTATGAATTTTACAAGTTTGCATATCTAATAGATTCTAATTTCTGTTTTAAACCAAACCCTGTCCACATGTCTTAATTTAACTGGCTGAAAACGGTTCGCGCGTATCGCTCTCTGTAAGTGGTTGGATCTTATTTAAAACGCACGGCACAGATGGACGCGTACCCCTTCAACTAAAATCTAATCTCGTTCCTTCGATCTAGATCCGACGGTCTACAATAGCTCGACCATGGTTTGGCGGCGCTAGCGGCGGCTGACGGCGGCGCACGCTCGGGCGGTGAGCTTGCCGATGATTCAGGAAGCGAGGGAGAGGGAGGAGTAGCTCACCGTGCTCGTGGGAGTGCGGAGAAGCTCGAGGTGTGGTCGGCTTGTCGAGGGGCGCACTGGAGCAGCGGCTATTGCTCGCCGGAGCTAGCGGCGGTGCCAGATGCTTCTGTTTGTCGACGGGGACGGAGCTTGAGAGCGCGCTAAGGCAAACAAAACATACGGTTAGATGCGCACGGTACTGGGGATCGTGGGAGCATCAACAAGAGGGTTCGGGGCGGTCTGTGCTTACCAGGGAGTTTGTCGGAGCGATGGCAGACGCGACGACGCTCAGGTGTCGAGGTTGCCGAGGCTACGGTGAATGTGCGGGCTAGCGAGCGACACTGGGAGATGCGCCAGGATATGGGGAGTAAGCCTGCGTGCTCTGGGAGGCGACGGGCAGTTGGACCGCGCCGGAATCGGTTGGAGAAGCTCGTCGGAGCAGTGGTGCTCGAGCTCGAAATTGGAGCAGCCCGGTGGCCGAGAGGATATGTTGCTTGGGGGGAATGGAAGAGAAGGGCGAGGCGTTTAAAGGCGTGTGGTCACGGCGAGGAGTAACTCAGCCATCAACGCGAATTAACACCATTGATTCGCGGCAGAAACGGCGAGGGGGACGTGGTTGCGGGTGGAAACGAAGCACTGCCGTGTGGGGTCCGTTCGTCAACGAGAGTGAGAGAGGGGGCGTGGGGTCCACTAATCAGCGAGTGCGCGGGTGTGACTTTGGGTGAAAAACGTTTCGCCAGAGGGGGTTTAGTTGGGCTGCGCTGCTGGGCTTGCTGGGCTGGGCCAGATGGGTTGGGTTAGTTTCATTTTTTTATATTGAATGCTTTTCTTTTTCTGTTTTGAATTTCTGTTTTGATTTTATTTCAAAAAATTCAAACTCCATTTGAATTCAAACCACCACCAAACTTTTGGGTATAATTCAATTCTGTTTAACAACATATTCCAAAGTCCAAAATAGAACAATTATATTTAGGGTTTATTATTTATTAAAAATAAATAAATAGTCTTTAGTCTTTATTTCAAATAGAATTCAAATATGTTTAAAACTTTATTTGACTTTCTAAATTTTTCCAAAACCTTTTAAGTAGGTTTTATTAAAAACATAGCACTTTGAAATATAATTTAAAATACTTTAATAAGTTTTTAATGATCATTCAAAATAGGAAAATGTCTATACTTGAATGAAATTTGGATATAAATAAATCCTCATGGTTTTATTTAAATAAACCTTTACTATTTTTATCAAACAAAATATTTTATTTTAAATGCTTGGCCAAGATTAATTTGGATCTTTTTTAAAAATAGTCCTTATTCATTATTTATACCTTTGCTTATAAAAACCATATCTTTCTATTTAAAGATCCAAAAATGGTGATTCCAACTAATATATCTTTATTTACTATTTGTTTATCTTTTAAAATCCCTTTAGGATTTTATTTCATCAAAATAGGTTTTGATGTTTCCAATTGGAAATCAAAAAGTTTCTTTTCACCCTAAATTTCAACAAATTTTTATTTTGTTTATTTATTTTTCACATTTCAAAATTTGGAAAATTTTGGGATGTGACACACATTATATTAATGTGAGTTATAATGACTAATCTAGGATAATATATCTATACTAGGGTTCAATCATGTTTTATCCACCAATGTCATTTATATAAGCATTCAATATTGGTGAGTAAGGCATGATCATTATAATCGTTTTATCCTTTATGGTTTAGGTTTCCAGTTGGCTAGTCAAGGCCTTTATCAATACAACTTTGCAATTGTATTGAAATTATCTTCTTAGTATCTCTTATTGGATTAAGGGTTGTTATTCATTGAATATACCTACTTGATCCAATAGGATTACTGAAGGGTTTCGCGGCATAGTAAATCAAAATTTTCTACGGAGCGAACAGAGGGAAAGCCAAGATCTAATCTAGGAGATGCAAACAACGAGAGAGATTGGATTAGATTTCATACCCTTGAAGATTCACACAGCGGAACGTTCGTCGGAACGTGGGTGATGTAGTCGTACTCGCTTCTCCTCCTCGCGATCCGATCCGATCTAGCACCACAAGTGGCGGTGCCTCCGTGAGATGCACACGTGCAACACCTCGACGTCTCCTCCTTCCTCGGACCAGCAAGTATGGTGGAGAGATAGATTGGATCTACAACACGACGGCGTGGTGTATATGGTGGAGAATTTTCTGCAGCAGGGCTTCGCCTACAAACAGTCGGGAGGGAGAGAGGAAAGCTAGCAAGGCGGCTAGGGTTTGGAGGAGAGGTGTAGGGGTTTGGTGTGCCCCCACCCCTCTTTATATAGAGGGGGGGCGCAGCCCTAGCCCCTCCCCCAAGCCCAAAGGATAAGGAGTGGGGGGCATGGACTCTCCCCTCTCCTAGAAACCCTATCTCTAGTTTAAACGATTTAAACTCTCTAGGATCGGCTGGGCCCTATGGGGCCTTGTGCCCCTGGCCCAATGCGGCCAGGACACTCCCTCATAGGCCCATGCCCCCTCCCGGAAGGTGGGGCCACGTTGGTCCCCTTCCGGAAGGTTCTAGAAGCTTCCGGTACAATACCGATTAACCCGGAACAATTCCGAACTCCAAAAACTGCATTGCCTTATATGAATCTTATTCTCCGGACCATTCCGGAACCTCTCGTGATATCCCGGATCCCATCCGAGACTCCGAACAAAAATTCATAAACCAATTATCCAATCTATCCTAGCGTCGAGATACGTTAAGTGTGTGACCCTGCGGGTTCGAGAATATGCAGACATGATCTTCTATCAATAATCAACAGCGGGGTCTGGGCACCCATATTGACTCCCACACATTCATCGATGATCATATCAGATGAACCACGATGCCAGGATTCAATCAATCCCATATATATATTCCCTTCGTCTCGCGATATTTTACTTGCCCGAGATTCGATCGTCGGTACCGTCATACCTAGTTCAATCTCGTTCACAGTAAGTACTTTACTCGTTCCGTAATCCGATATCACTTTGTGATTAACTCCTTAACCACATGCTTGCAAGCGGTGTTGATATCGATTACCGAGTGGGCCCGAAGTATATCTCTCCGACTTGGGAGGGACAAATTCCATCTCGATACATACAACCCAACAGATACTTTCCGATCACCTGAGAGACACCTTTATGATCACCCTCTCATAGGATGGTGTTTGATGACCTCAAAGATTTCTTCCGATACCAGGGAGTTGTATTATCTCATGGTCTAAGGAATACAATATTTGACATAAGAAAAGCTTCGCAAAGACGAACACGATGACACGATCTAATTGCTTTGCTTAGTTTGGGTCTGTCCATCATATCATTCTCCAATGAAATGATCTCATTATCAATTGACAACTCATGTCTATGGTTAGGAAACCTTAACCATCATTGATCAATGAGCTAGTCCTTAGAGGCATACCAGGGACACGGTGTTGTTCACAAACCACACATGTATTAATGTTTCCGCTTAATACAATTCTAGCATGGAATATAAACTTTATCATGAACATGAATTATAATAATAACATCTTTATTATTGCCTCTAGGGCATAATTCCAACAGTCTCCCACTTGCACTAGAGTCAATAATCTAGTTTACATCTGGTAACAATCTCACACCCATGGCACTGAGGTGTTGATCATGTTTTACACGTGGAAGAGGTTTAGTCAATGGATCTGCGACATTCAGATCTGGATGTACTTTGCTAATCTTCAGATCTCCATCTGCAATATAATCTCGGATTATATGAAACTTGCGGTTGATATGCTTGGTCTTTGGATGATATCTTGGTTCCTTAGCGAGTGCTATGGCGCCAGTGTTGTCACACAATATCTCCAGTGGGTCCAATGCACTTGGAACCACGCCAAGCTCAGTGATGAAGTTTCTGATCCAAACTCCTTCACTTGACGCTTCTGCAGCAGCCATGTATTCCGCTTCTACTGTAGATCCCGCGATCACGTTTTGCTTGCAGCTTCTCCAGCTCACAGCTCCTCCATTCAAAATATACACGTATCCTGTCTGAGATTTAGAATCATCCTTGTCGGTGTCGAAACTAGCGTCGACGTAACCTTTTACGACGAGCTGTTCATCACCCCCATAGACTAAGAACATTTCTTTAGTCCTATTTAGGTACTTTAGGATGTTCTTCACGGCTGTCCAGTGTTCCACTCCTGGATCACTTTGATATCTGCTCGTCAAACTAAGAGCATTGGACACATCCGGTCTAGTACACAGCATGGCATACATGATAGAACCTATGGCCGAGGCATAAGGCACTTTGCTCATAGCTTCCCTATCATTTACCGTAGCTGGACACTGAGCCTTGCTCAATATCTTACCTGACAACATAGGCACTGAACCTTTCTTTGCCTTATCCATTCTGAACCTTTTCAGAACTTTGTCTAGGTATGTACTCTGGCTTAAAGCTATTAGGCGTCTTTGTCTATCTCTATAGATTTTGATGCCCAATATATAAGCAGCTTCACCTAGGTCTTTCATTGAAAAACACTTGTTCAAATAACTCTTCACATCGTTAAGCATGTTGATGTCATTTCCGATAATCAATATGTCATCCACATATAGTACCAGAAACGTCACCGAGCTCCCACTCACTTTCTTGTAGATACAAGCTTCGTAGCAATTTGGAACAAATCCAAAGCTCTTGATCACTTGATCAAAACGAAGGTTCCAACTCCGAGATGCTTGCTTCAGTCCATAAATGGAACGCTGAAGTTTGCATACTTTACTAGCATTCTTAGGATCGACAAAACCTTCGGGTTGCATCATATACAACTCTTCATCAATGTTGCCATTGAGGAAAGCAGTCTTGACATCCATCTGCCATATTTCATAATCATGAAACGTAGCAATTGCTAATAAAATCCGAATGGACTTAAACATCGCTACGGGAGAGAAAGTCTCATCGTAGTCAACACCGTGAACTTGTCGAAAACCTTTTGCGACAAGCCGTGCTTTATAGACGGTAACATTACCATCCACGTCCGTTTTCTTCTTGAAGATCCATTTGCACTCAACGGCCTTTCGGTCGCTAGGAGGGTCCACCAAAGTCCATACTTGGTTTTCTCTCATGGATCCCAATTCGGATTTCATGGCTTCTAGCCATTTCTCAGAGTCTGGGCTCATCATCGCTTCCTCATAGTTCGTAGGTTCACTGTCTTCTACTAACAAGACAGTCAAGACAGGGTTGCCGTACCACTCAGGAGGGGCACGCGACCTTGTCGACCTGCGACGTTCAGTAGCAGCATCGTCCGAAGCTTCATGATCCTTGTCATTAGCTTCCTCTATTGTTGGTGCAGGCGGCACTGGAACAATTTCAGGTGCTGCGCTACTCTCCAATTCAAGAGAAGGTTCAATAACCTCGTCAAGCTCTACTTTCCTCCCACTCACTTCTTTCGATAGAAACTCCTCAAGAAAGGAACCGTTCTTTGCGACAAACACTTTGCCTTCGGTTCTGTGATAGAAGGTATACCCAATAGTTTCCTTAGGGTATCCTATGAAGACGCATTTCTCCGCTTTGGGTTCGAGCTTGTCCGGCATCAACTTCTTGACGTAAGCTTCGCATCCCCAAACTTTAAGAAACGACAACTTAGGTTTAGCACCAAACCACAGTTCATACGGTGTCGTCTCAACGGATTTAGATGGTGCCCTATTTAAAGTGAATGCAGCGGTTTCTAATGCATAACCCCAAAATGATAACGGCAAATCAGTAAGAGACATCATTGATCGGACCATATCTAATAGGGTTCGATTCCGGCGTTCAGACACACCATTGCGCTGTGGTGTTCCGGGTGGCGTGAGTTGTGAAACGATTCCACTTGCTTTAAGATGCGTGAGAAAATCATAACTCAAATATTCACCTCCACGATCGGATCGTAGAAACTTAATCTTTCTGTTACGATGGTTCTCCACTTCATTCTGAAATTCCTTGAACTTTTCAAATGTTTCAGATTTATGTTTCATTAAATAGATATACCCATATCTACTTAAGTCATAGGTAAAAGTAAGGAAATAGCGATATCCACCGCGCGTCAAAATACTCATCGGTCCGCATACATCGGTATGTATGATTTCCAACAAGTCCGTTGCTTGCTCCATCATTCCGGAGAACGGGGTTTTGATCATCTTGCCCATGAGGCATGGTTCGCATGTGTCAAATGATTCAAAATCAAGAGACTCCAAAAGTCCATCAGAATGGAGTTTCTTCATGTGCTTTACACCAATATGACCTAGACGACAGTGCCACAAATAAGTAGTATTATCACTATCTACTTTGCATCTCTTAGCCTCAATGTTATGGATGTGTGTTTCATCCCTTTCGAGATTTAGAAGAAATAAACCATTCATAAGAGGTGCATGACCATAAAAGATGTTACTCATATAAATAGAACAACCATTATTCTCCGATTTAAATGAATAACCGTCTTGCAATAAACACGATCCAGAAATAATGTTCATGCTCAACGTAGGCACATAATAACACTTATTAAGGTTTAAAACTAATCCCGAAGGTAAAACTAAGGAGAGCGTGCCGACGGCCATCACATCAACTCTTGATCCGTTGCCAACGCGCATCGTCACCTCATCCCTCGCAAGCCGCCGTCTATTCCGTAGCTCCTGTTTCGAGTTACAAATATTAGCAACTGAACCGGTATCAAATACCCAGGCACTACAACGAGGGCTAGTAAGGAAAACATCAATAACATGTATATCAAATATACCTTTGATGGTGCCAGCCTTCTTGTCCGCTAAGTACTTCAGACAGTTGTGCTTCCAGTGACCCTTTTCCTTGCAATAGAAGCACTCAGTGTCCGGCTTAGGACCAGACTTGAGATTCTTCTCAGCAGGAGCATTGCGCTTGCCGCCGCCCTTCTTGAAGGGATTCTTTGCTCCCTTACCTTTCTTAAAGGAGGGCTTGTTGACCATCAACACATGATTATCCTTTTTGATGTCCACCTCCGCAGCCTTCAGCTTTGCGAAGAGCTCGGTGATCGTATCAGTGGAGCCAATCTGATTATGAGTCACTACAAAACTTTTGTAGCTGGGAGGGAGTGATTGCAGAACCCTGTCAATCTTGAGCTCCTCTAGAATCGTGCATTCCAGTTGCTCAAGGCGTTGAGTGTAGCCCGACATCTTTATGGCGTGCTCACTAACGGAACTCCCTTCCTCCATCTTGCAGTTAAAGAACTTCTCAGAGATCTCATATCTCTCAGAACGGGCTTGAGTCTGAAACATGGTTTTCAGCTCCTCGAGAATCTCAAAGGGCCCGGGATAGGTTTCAAAACGATTTTGAAGTTCCGGTTCCATAGCAAACAACATGGTGCTCTTAATCACACCATAATCATCTTTGCGCGACTGATAGACAGCTTTCTCATCAGCCGGCGCAGTTGCAGCAGGGGGGTCACCTAACGCTTTCCCAAGGACATAGTCCTTTTGTCCGCCAGACAGAATGATTCTTAGATTGCGGAACCAATTGGTGAAGTTAGACCCATTGTTTCTAAGCTTTTCCTTCTCAGCAAAAACGTTGAAGTTGAAGTTGGATTTGGCCATGTGATCTACAGTATTTGCAAGTACAATTTAGACTATGTTCATGATAAATAGTTCAACTTAATCAAATTACTAAATGAACTCCCACTAAATTCAACATCCCTCAAGTTGTTTAGTGAACACGATCCAAATTCATCACACCTAATCCGATCATCACGAGAAGAGATGTGGTTTCAATGGTGGACAACAAAGTGTCGATCATATCATTCATATGACTCATGCTTAACCTTTCGGTTCTTGTGTTCCGAGGCCATGTCTGTACATGCTAGGCTCGTCAAGCTAGACCCAAGTATTTCCGCGTGTGCAAAACTGGCTTGCACCCGTTGTATGTGAGCGTAGAGTCTATAGCACCCGATCATCACGTGATGCTTGGACACGACGAACTTTCGCAACGGTGCATACTTGGGGAGAACACAGTTTTTATCTTGATCTTTAAGTGAGGAATCATCTTATAATGCTACCGTCGCGATCTAAGCATAATAAGATACATAAAGGATAAACATCACATGCATATAACTTTATGTGACATGGTATAGCCAATCTTCGCGCAATGATCTCCATCTTGTGCGTTCCGGCATGATCTCCATCACTCCACCATGATTGCCTTCACCATGAATAGCAACTACAACTATTGCTAACTACTTAGCGATAAAGTAAAGCTATTACATGGCGTATAAGAAGTTGACTCGCAGGTCATACACAATTATAAAGACAACCATATGGCTCCTGCCGGTTGTGTACTCATCGACATGCAAGTCGTGAAACATTACAAAACATGATCATCGCATACATTATACACATCACATCTTGGGCCATACCATATCACAGAAAACACTCCCTGCAAAAACAAGTTAGACGCCTCTACTTTGTTGTTGCATGTTTTACGTGGCTTATGGGAGTAGATGCTAAGAACGATTCTTACCTACGGAAAGCCACAACGGTGATATTATGGTTGCCAAACTCCGGTGTTAATCCCATGACAACTATAGTGAGAGAAACTGACATCCACCAGCCGCATGTGTGGAACAAGCCACACGTCAAGTGCGGAGCCGGTCTCGCGAACGACGTCGCGTAAGGTTGGCCTGGACCGCTTCAATCTCACTATCCCGCGTCATAAGAAGAACATAAACAAGAGGCTTGCAATAGAAAACATCAACGCCCGCAACAACCATGTTGCGTTCTACTCGTGAAACACATCTACGCATAGATCTAGCTCTGATACCACTGAAGGGTTTCGCGGCATAGTAAATCAAAAATTTCTACGGAGCGAACAGAGGGAAAGCCAAGATCTAATCTAGGAGATGCAAACAACGAGAGAGATTGGATTAGATTTCATACCCTTGAAGATTCACACAGCGGAACGTTCGTCGGAACATGGGTGATGTAGTCGTACTCGCTTCTCCTCCTCGCGATCCGATCCGATCTAGCACCACAAGTGGCGGTGCCTCCGTGAGATGCACACGTGCAGCACCTCGACGTCTCCTCCTTCCTCGGACCAGCAAGTATGGTGGAGAGATGGATTGGATCTACAACACGACGGCGTGGTGTATATGGTGGAGAATTTTCTGCAGCAGGGCTTCGCCTACAAACAGTCGGGAGGGAGAGAGGAAAGCTAGCAAGGCGGCTAGGGTTTGGAGGAGAGGTGTAGGGGTTTGGTGCGCCCCCACCCCTCTTTATATAGAGGGGGGGGCGCAGCCCTAGCCCCTCCCCCAAGCCCAAAGGATAAGGAGTGGGGGGCATGGACTCTCCCCTCTTCTAGAAACCCTATCTCTAGTTTAAACGATTTAAACTCTCTAGGATCGGTTGGGCCCTATGGGGCCTTGTGCCCCTGGCCCAATGCGTCCAGGACACTCCCTCATAGGCCCATGCCCCCTCCCGAAAGGTGGGGCCACGTTGGTCCCCTTCTGGAAGGTTCTAGAAGCTTCCGGTACAATACCGATTAACCCGGAACAATTCCGAACTCCAAAAACTGCATTGCCTTATATGAATCTTATTCTCCGGACCATTCCGGAACCTCTCGTGATATCCCGGATCCCATCCGAGACTCCGAACAAAAATTCATAAACCAATTATCCAATCTACCTAGCGTCAAGATACGTTAAGTGTGTGACCCTGCGGGTTCGAGAATATGCAGACATGATCTTCTATCAATAATCAACAGCGGGGTCTGGGCACCCATATTGACTCCCACACATTCATCGATGATCATATCGGATTAACCACGATGCCAAGATTCAATCAATCCCATATATATATTCCCTTCGTCTCGCGATATTTTACTTGCCCGAGATTCGATCGTCGGTACCGTCATACCTAGTTCAATCTCGTTCACAGCAAGTACTTTACTCGTTCCGTAATCCGATATCACTTTGTGATTAACTCCTTAACCACATGCTTGCAAGCGGTGTTGATATCGATTACCGAGTGGGCCCGAAGTATATCTCTCCGACTTGGGAGGGACAAATTCCATCTCGATACATACAACCCAACAGATACTTTCCGATCACCTGAGAGACACCTTTATGATCACCCTCTCATAGGATGACGTTTGATGACC
This sequence comes from Avena atlantica, assembly GCA_910589765.1. NCBI lineage: Eukaryota > Viridiplantae > Streptophyta > Magnoliopsida > Poales > Poaceae > Avena > Avena atlantica. Next base: position 434,152,283 of record OU342733.1, on the reverse strand, counting down.
TCAAAGCTTTCTTCCGATACCAGGGAGTTGTATTATCTCATGGTCTAAGGAATACAATATTTGACATAAGAAAAGCTTCGCAAAGACGAACACGATGACACGATCTAATTGCTTTGCTTAGTTTGGGTCTGTCCATCATATCATTCTCCAATGAAATGATCTCATTATCAATTGACAACTCATGTCTATGGTTAGGAAACCTTAACCATCATTGATCAATGAGCTAGTCCTTAGAGGCGTACCAGGGACACGGTGTTGTTCACAAACCACACAAGTATTAATGTTTCCGCTTAATACAATTCTAGAATGGAATATAAACTTTATCATGAACATGAATTATAATAATAACATCTTTATTATTGCCTCTAGGGCATAATTCCAACAATTACTCCTGGTAATCTTTCTTCAGGGTTCATCCTCGTAATCTTATTTATCACCATATACTTATATATTCCAAATTACTTAGCTATCCATTCAGGAGTGAATTAACTCCATCCATGAACACTTTGATCTTATTCTATTCCAACATTTCCATCCTATAGAGGATATTTAATTCTAGCATTTCTACTTACCTCTTCTTACTTCTTTATTTATAGGATTTGAGTGATTGCTATGATGAGAACAAGAGTTGATAGATCAGGAATTAATAGGTTTAAGAATTTGTGAATCACTAGTTGATTACTCAACATTGATGAAAAACAGATATTAGAATAGGATTCAATAGGAATGGTAAAGATTGATATGAATAGAAAGATACATGGTGAATGATCTTGACTTGATTTCTTTCCTACTTAATCTCACTGAAGGGTTAAGGTCGGGTATTACAATGATACTCATGGTATAAGTAGATGAGATTAAGATAGATCAAGATTTAGTTGTTATATTCTTATTACTTAAGTTATATTTATAACTTGGTATTCATGGGTTGTGTAATGAATACTAGGATATGATTACTTAAGGATCAAATATAAACCATTAAGTAATATATTAGGGTTAACTTTTATTACATTTGATCTACCCTTAGATCAAATCTCCCTTACCCAAAATAAGATTTTAGCAAAGGTCATATTGAAACTTATCGCAATCAACTTGATGATCTACTTCAATTCCATCAAGTTAAGAGAAGCTTCAATCACTTTGACAAGTTTTGTTCAAAAGCGCGAAATTATTCAGATTTTCTATGCATGAATGCAATGCACACATCTGTGTTCAGCTTATTTCTAAGCTCTAATGCTGGGATGTTACAGACTCTCCCCCTTAAAATAAACTTCGTCCCCGAAGTTCATAAACTCTCATGTTTCGGAGTAAGGAGTTGACTTGTGTTGGTTCCGGCATTTCTCAACTCCATGGTAACCTTAATGGGAATAATTGTAGTATTCCATATCCAGATCTTTTCCTTGAATTCTTATCATTCTTGGTAATCTCCAACTTGTTGTCTGTAGTACTCCAAAGTTTCTTTTACTTTACTTCCTTAGGGAATTTTCCTTATTATGAACTCCTTAAATAGTGGTCTTTACTTTAGTTCATTTTCCTCATTAGGTATCCTAATACAATTCCTTTACTTAATCATCGAACTTTATTTTTATTCTATACAAGGTCTAGGAAGTCTCACTAAGACAGGGTTTTAAATTTTGTTAGACAATAGTTGAGGCTAAAAGACTAATCTTTGATTTATCACTATATGAGTTGTACTGGTGATCCTTCCAAGATTGGATTTGAACTCATTTAGTCCATACCCATTGGAATTTCTTGTTCCTCTATACTTGTCCAATTGGATGTGCTTTATTCCCTCTTAAGTATCATTTAAGAGTTGTTTTTATTAGAATGAGTCTATTGAATTAGTCTATTCTGCCACCTTCAAGCTTTTACCTTATCAAGCTTTTACACAGTCTTTTGTTATTACTTAGAGTACTTCTTAAACTTCCATTTATTAATTACCTTAAGGTTTGAGTGCTACTACCTTAAAGTACACTTTGATCTTTCATCCAGACATACTTCTGAACATACTTTTATATTAATGGCTTCTTTTAACCTTATGAAAATAAGGCTTGTTGTTGTTATAGGTTAGTCCTTTTTCTCCAATCTTTATTCGGAAATTCAGATAATAATACTTTCATTTCTAATGTTTACTCTCCCCCTTAGGGTTTACTAATGGTCTCTAAACCGCCTTATAGTAACCAATGACTTTATAATTAGATTGTTGGTCTTGTCTAGCTTATTTTCTACCTAGTTGGGTCTCATGAAAGATTGTACGGTGTATCCACACAATTGTGGATCTCCGAAGTGAATCTTTCAGCATTATTTGTCTTACTTACTATTTGGACATTTTCTCTTTGATAGATCTGACTTCGCGAAGCGCCTCGAAAGACGATCGCTTTTATTTTATAATCATTTAGGTCTTAATTAACTTAGGCCAAGTTTTATGCTATTTATGCAACCATTAAGATGATCTGGTTAACTATGTCAACCAACATCGGCTATGGACAAGATACCAACTGTGGATCAGAATACCGACTATGGATCAAATACCAGCTGCGGATCAACCTAGGTTGTAGGTATTACCGTACGAGTTCCAACATCCTTATGGCATTCTCTCTGAACTGTTAGAGCTTGAATACCATTTTTCTCTGAAACTTCTTCTTTGCACTTATTCATGATACTTCCATGAACTTGGTACAACTACTTCATTAACTTCTTAGCAACATTACCTACTTTGAATGAACTTTAAGTTTATCACTTCTTGTTGCTCCATGTATTCCTGACATTAATCTTACTTCTTATTACTGACTAATAATGATCTGAACTTGATCCATCCTTCCAATTGTGTTAATACTCCTTACACTTTGCTTCATTCTTCATGTAAGTATTCATCTTGGTCTTTGGAAATCGTCACTCCCTTACACGAATTCCCATTCCTATCTAGGTCTATAACATCAAGTAGTAACTGGATGTTGCAACATGCATTTGCACACCAAGTCAAACTTCATGTACAGATCTAGTCACTCAAGAAAAATCTAAGAAAAATCAATAAATCCAAATGTGGTACATATAACACACAATATTCTAAGCCCAAAATATAATAGTTGAGTATATTATCTCTAGAATTCAGGCTTAGTTGTGTAGTATATGACACCTACTCATATAGGTTTACATTGTGATACTTAGCACATAGATTCAAACTGTTCTTTATCTCAATATTTACCCAAATTGCTCAAGTGCAACAGGATAATCTTAAGCAAAGTGGTCTCAATTTGGTTTTGACTAACCTTTGGTCTCACTCTTGGAATGGATAATATAACCAACCTATCATTTATTAGTAGCTAACCTCACATGGTTACTCCAAATGACTATTCAGATTCTATTAACTAACTTAAACTAAATATTAGGGTAATTTTCTAGCACCTAAGACTTCTATCATGGTTCTACCATGCTATTTTCTTGCTTTACTTGAAGATAATTTACTAATTACTTATCATATTTACACTTACATCATGGTTTCGGGGCTAATCTCACCATGATCTTGTTATGTTTTACCTATTAATCACGATTCAAGAGCTAATCTAACCATGATGACTTTGTTTCACATTACTCTATCATTCAGTCTTAACATAATTTCACTTTATCACGTAAAATTCTCAAGTGAATCCCACATGATTACTACTAATTACATCAACATTTATCCTAATGATATTCATCATGTTGTCTTTGGTTATCAACTAACCATAAGATTCCACTGTCTTACTTAAATTCTAGGGTTAGGCTACACCATTTAAACTACTTCAATTGATGTATTACACTTTATCCTAATCTACTGCGGCCAATTGGCTTACCTAAAGCATCTTGGTGGTTTATATCTCCTTTGGAAGACACAAAATAGCACTATACTGAGAAAAGATAAAATAATTACTCCTAAGAAAGAATGACTTAAGTATCTAGTGACAAAGCTATCCTCAAGTGGATACTAATCACAAGTCATAATAATATTTGGTTTAGATAAGATGGCTCCTATAGTCACTATCCAACCTATAGATCTTCCTAAAAGGGTTTTAATCCTAAGGTCAACGCATATGCTCTGATACCAACTGTGGTGACCCAGCATACCACTGCATGATGTAGTACACTATAGTCGTTGATATAACACCAATGAAACACCGTTCACGAGTATTACATCCCTCAGAGTGGTACAACAGAAACACAGCAGGTCCAAGACATGACTATAGGTTACAACTCAACTCTTTACACAAGATCCAGAGAACACTCTAGGTTAAAGAGAGAGAAAGAAACTTCTTACAAAGAAGAATCAGAGATAAATAACTCAAACACTATCATAGTATTGAGACTAGTATCTCAACTAATGGTCTTGCATTGCTGCTATCGCAATACACTACAGAAATAGGTTCTATGACTAGAGATTATATTCCTATCCAATCAGTAACTTCGTCTTCACTTGAGTTGGTGTATATGTTGACTTTCTTGACTTCATTGAAGAGCTTTAGCTTTTGATGATGATTCCCCGAGTATGACTTGATGGAGATGTTGTATGTATTGGCTTTAGAATCTAGCAAGGGTTAAGAAGATACGTTGAGTACGAGCGTACTCAGCAAGTTCACTAGAAAAGGAGTGTTTGATGCAATATATGTACAGCCAGAGACCATAGGTCATAGGCAATGCAGGTTTCGTAAACATTTCTTCAAAGGTTTCTTTTATTCTGAAAAGCTATGTTCGTCAGCCTTCACGGGTTTACCAGAACTTTCATGGAGTTCCTTTCCCGCCGCGTTCGCAGCTCCTTCCCGGAACAGGGAGTAACAAGTTACAGTTCTTACACTCTGCAGAGGTGCGTTACTTTTCCCATGAGAGATCTTAGCTTTGTTGCACATTCGACTTGCAGGTTTGTTCACACTTCCTTGGTGTGAGGCCCAGACTAAGATCCAAGACAATCACTATCCTTCTCCGCGACCCCGCATACCCGACGGATTGCACATCAGGCTTAGGATAAAACTTCTTTCCATTATCAGCCTAAGGTGTACAACCCTCATAGATACCAGAAGCCGTGGGACGTTGAGGGATCCCACCCATAACCTGCTAACCCTCTACAAGAGGAGTTGCAACAACGGCCCGGTCATCCGTTGGAATGCGAGAGAGAGTCGATCCAGCTGACTTCTTCGTCCCATTCCAAATCTCATGGTTAACACATAATATACGGCGCAAGAATCACTGACGATATTGGTTGTTATGTCCTAGATAATATGTTCCTTTAACACCGAAACTTTTCATAGTTGGTTATTACCTCATGGTAAATAACCTATAATCATATTATTATGAAAATAGTGTTTTCTGACCTTTTTGAAATGCAGGTGATGACAACACTGGATTTGCAAAATACTTTATAGAAAATAATCAAAGGACATGAGCAAGTGTGATTGCAAGATTATGCACTCACGGTCTTCAAGACAATATAAGATCCAATATCTGAAATCAGCATCATTGGTCCGGTAAGGACTAATGTTTAAAGAAGCAAGATGCTATTATGCATATTTAATGTAATGCAATTTGATAAACTCGAATCTCGGGGATAACGTTGTTCTAGGGTTTGGATACTGTAAATGGTTACTTTAGAATGTGTTGTCCTTTTAGATAAGTTTCATACTTGTGCATCTTATTAAGGCTTGTGAGTGTGTGTGAAACAACATGTAATCATAATGGTATATAGCAATAAGATACACGAATGTGGAATGTTACTCAAAGACTACTTATATACGAATTGCCTTATCTTTAAATCTGACTTTACAAGTATTGTCATTTATAAGGAACTTAAGTATTAACAATCCTAATCTATGAGTAAGGTACAAAGTAATGTGATTATGATTAGTTGTCATCTGTTGATTGAAGTGGCAAAAAGAATAACATTTGAAGAAAATATTTCCTTATTAAGGTTTAAACAATTCTGATAGTTTTTAGAATATAGTTGATAGAATGTGATTGATGTTGTTGATGTTTGCTTGAATAGTCTGGACTTGAGATGCTTTATAACTTAATTATAACAGACCAAAGTTAACTATAAAACACATAACCAAGTCATTAGCACAGTATTTAAAAGTATTGTAGACTATAGTTAACTTCAAAGACATAGATGGACTTAAGGTATATTGCTTATGTTATTTGTACCTTGTTTACTTTATAATGTTTCCTAAGGTTACTTAAGAACGGCATTACCTATAATTGGTATAGTGGTTTCTCAAGATTATAATGGAATAGAATCATTTACCTTTTTATAGATGAGTGGTTATAATTTATAAACAAGGAAATAATATTACTTAACTACTTATTTACTATAGTGTTTTGATATTTTTGTGAACTTCTGGTTGAAGTAAATGGAAAAGATTTAATTTAGTCACAAATTATTCTTTGAGGTTTTATAATGTATAAGAATCCTTTTTAGAAAATAATCTACACTTATGGTTGAAGGATAATTCAATAAAATTGTATTTAAATTGTGTTAAACCATTTTGACTTCATATTATCAGTATTCAAGACTAATACTATTTATTAGATTCAATTGACTAATTTTAAAAATATTAGCGAATTTTATTTACCCTTATATGAATTATTAATTAAGGAAATAGGTTTAAATTCAAGTTATTAAAGTGTTAATTTTTTTAGTTACCTAAAAAGTGGAATATTATATTTTTAACATGTAGGTATTGTTTTTGTGATCATGTTGGTATATTACATTTTTTTGTGATTTATAATAATAAGATATGATTTTTATAATATTTATTACTTTATAAATACTTAATAAATAATAAACATTTAATTAAGTGAAGTAATAATGCATGATTATAGTTTTAAATTATATTTCTTTTATTTCTAAGATTTTTGGTATTTTATTTATATTTTTAACATTTACTAATATTAAAATATGAATTATCAAAGTGTTATTACTTACAAAATATTTATTAAATAATAATTATTTAAATAACTAACATAATAATGTTTGATAATAAAGTTGAATTATAGATTTTATGTTTCTGAACATTTTCATATATTACACATATTTTTCTGAATTATAAACAAAAGTTATTGATTTTATAAGATTGAATCATTTTATTTAATTTCTAGAATTAATAAACTAAATAGTTTATGATGTAATGCTGATGTTAGCATGGGGTGAAAGGTTTTTCTCATCGGGTCTATTCTTACCCCAGTCACTGACTGGTGGGGCTTATGTCACGTCATATACACAATTTTAATTTATTACAGAAAATAATAATACAATTTATGAAATGATAAAAATGAAATATGACACCAGTGTGATGCCATGTTGATATCATCCAAGGATGATCCTCAGATCGTGGTTTGATCCACGGATTGAGGGCATGCGGGCACGCGGGGTTGGTCCCGTATGAATCAGCGGGATGCGGGAAGACGAATAGTGGCGGCGCGGCTGGTTTTTGGTCGCCGGAGCACCAACTCCGACGAGCTCCGACGGTGGAACGCTCTGGTCTTCGTGGGCAAGGCGATAGAGAGAACTAAAAACGAATCGAGAAGGCTAGAGAGATGCGCAAGCTCACCAGGAGCATAGCGAGAGGCTCGGCGAAGCCACATGTTGCCGGATGAGATGGCCATTGTCGATGGCGAGCGGGGGAGTTCGAGATCGGTGTCGATGACAAAGGGCGTGGAGGTTCAAATTCTTCTCGCAGGTTGATCGAGAACAACGAAATGAGTTCAACGGTGCCCTCAGGGTGGCTAGGGGAGCTTAGGATCAGCGGTTTCCAGTGAACTCCGACGAGCTAGGGTTCGATGTGGTAAGCGCGAGAGAGATAGAGAGAACTAGAGGGGATGATACAGGTACGGATGGATAGAGGAGGACGTGGGCGTTCTTATCCTCCTCTTCACCACCGGCGGCGCGCATCGTAGTGCGTCAAAGATCGACGATGGTCGCGACGCCACGCAGCTGCTTCTGCCGGCGAGGAAGACGACGAGAAACAGGAGGCCGAAGCGGTACGGGCTGCTGGTGGGCTGGTCGCGGGGCGAAGTGGGCTATAGTGTGGTGCACGCGAGCGATGGAAAGCAAAGAGGAAAGATGGTCCATGGGCCAGAATTGACTGCTGCCTCTACCTCTTTTATTTTTTTTCTTGTTCTCACTTTTTTCTATTTTTTGTTTTGTTTTTAGGTTTGAATATTACACATTTGATTGAAATTTCTTTTAGAATTTATTTTCTAGATAATTGCAGTATATTAAAAAATGTATTTAAAATGCTGGTATTGAATTTAGTATTTTGATAGCATATTTTATTTATTATTTTCTAACTTTATAATTATAGAGAGATTCTTTTATTAAATAGAATAAGTAGGATTTTGAGTTTTTAGGATTGTTTAAGATATTTAAAAATTAACTATAACATTATTTTTACTTTCATTTGGAGTAATAAAGTTTTAAAATGTTTAGTAATAGTCATAGGGTTTATTTTTATGTATTTAATCACATAGTAAAGTATAGGGTGGTTGATAATTATTGTATCCCCACTTATTCCATGCTCATATGGAATGAGTGGTTAGAGAAATGGATCAAGGAATTTGCCTAATGAATATAGAGAGAATATTTATGAGATGTTGATGAGAAAACTCATTAATAAGTTTAGGGTTCTGGATTGTAATTAATTATATTCTTTTGTTCATGTGAGTGAATATTAATGGCTAAACATATTGTCTTCATGTTTATGATCTTTAATGATATCACCATTTAAATTAAAATAGTGGGATTGTTTTCTAGGCTAACTTATGAGAAATAATTGATAAAGATAGTTCTTAAGCACCTAGGATAATGATGGTTGAGAATGACAAAGATGTGCTTAAGTTATTTGATATAGTTAATACTCCTATAAAGCTTTGTGGGAATAAGATGATAGATCAATCAGATGAAATGGATTTTATGTGTGGTTAAAGATTTAGGGTTTAGTGTTTACCAAGAATTCATATCTTCCCTAATTCAGAATTCTTGCCTTCTACTTAAAGAATTCCTTTCCTAGATATACTACTCCTTCATATATATCATCATGTGCTAACATAATGAGCTCTGCTACACAATAATATTATTATCCACCTTTAATTCTCCTAAATCCATTTATAAATCCCATGGGCTTGACACTAAATCCTTTTCATAATCTTCTCATAACCACACTTGGTTCTATCAACTACTCGACTGCTGATAACCTCCAATCCAACAAGTAGTTACTTCTAACTCCATTTATACTCTTCCTTAATCACCCACCACTAATATTACTCCAGTAGGTATATATATATCAAACTACTCTCCTCAAAATCTTACAATCCTTTAAGAGGAATAACCCTACTTCAATAACTCCAGGCTACACTAGCTTTAGCTTAATCATACTATCTTATATTTTCTTAACTCTACTAACTCATACTCCAACCTCACATTATATTAATGTGACTTGTAATGACTAATCTAGGTTAATATATCTATATTAGGGTCCAATCATGTTTTATCCACCAATGTCATTTATACATGATATAAGCATTCAATCTTGGTGAGTAAGGCATGATCATTATAATCCTTTGATCCTTCATGGTTTAGGTTTCCAGTTGGCTAATCAAGGCCTTCATCAATACAACTTTATAGTTGTATTGGAATTATCTTCTTAGTATCTCTTATTGCATTAAGGGATGTTATTCATTGACTATACCTACTTGATCCAATAGGATTACTCCTGGTAATCTTTCTTCAGGGTTCATCCTTGTAATCTTATTTATCACCATATACTTATATATTCCAAATTACTTAGCTATCCATTCAGGAGTGAATTAACTCCATCCATTAACACTTTGATCTTATTCTATTCCAACACTCCCATCCTATAGAGGATATTTAATTCTAGCATTTCCACTTACCTCTTCTTACTTCTTTATTTATAGGATTTGAGTTATTGTTATGATGAGAACAAGAGTTGACAGATCAGGAATTGATAGGTTTAAGAATTGGTGAATCACTAGTTGATTACTGAACATTGATGAACAACAGATATTAGAATATGATTCAATAGGAATGGTAAAGATTGATATGAATAGAAATATACATGGTGAATGATCTTAACTTGATTTCTTTCCTACTTAATCTCACTGAAGGGTTAAGGTCAGGTATTACCATGATATTCATGGTATAAGTAGATGAGATCAAGATAAATCAAGATTTAGTTGTTATATTATTATTACTTAAGTTATATTTATAACTTGGTATTCATGGGTTGTGTAATGAATACTGGGATATGATTACTTAAGGATCAAATATAAACCATTAAGTAATATATTAGGGTTAACTTTTATTACATTTGATCTACCCTTAGATCAAATCTCCCTTACCCACAATAAGGTTTTAGCAAAGGTCATATTGAAACTTATCGCAGTCAACTTGAGATCTACTTCAATTCCATCAAGTTAAGTGAAGCTTCAATCACTTTGACAAGTTTTGTTCAAAAGCGCTAAAATTATTCAGATTTTCTATGCATGAATGCAATGCACACATCTGTGTTCAGCTTATTTCTAAGCTCTAATGCTGGGATGTTACATTTTCTGACAAGGCAACAAAACAAAGATCAAGTAACAGAAGTAACGAACAAACGAAGTAAGTGGCCCAATCCTTTCTTAGCAAAGGAAAAGCCGGTGGAAATACTTATAAGGACCAAACATTCTCGAGGACACATGGGAATTCTGTCAAGTGCTTTCACTTCAAATAGCTGAGTACTCTTCTCTGGTGTTTGTAAGTGTTGTGTGGGTGAACCTTTGCTAAAATACCGCCCTTCCTAGGACTAATACATACTTGTGATTAAACCCCCTGCAAATATCTGTAACTACAAGAAAGTAATTAAGATATAAATCTAACCACAGCCTTAAACTCTGAGATCCTACACTCCCTTCTGCAAAGGTGTCCTAACGGGGGTTTAGGTTTATGTCACTCCGGCAACCCCACGATTAGTAGCCAAATACACAATGCATTCCCCTAGGCCCATAAATGGTGAAGTGTCATGTAGTCGACGTTCACATGACACCACTAGAAGAATAGCACCACAACTTAAATACTAAACCATTGAATAATAACTCATCACAGATTCACTACTAACAACATGACTTCTCCCATGTCCTCAAGAACACAACGAACTACTCACAAGACATCACATGGATCAAGATCAAGGATGATATGGTAATGGATAACAATATGAACATAAACAATAATTCAATGGTTCCACTCACAAGCATCAACTACAATAGTAATCAACACCGGGAAAATTTCCCTAAGAACTAAAGCAATATCCAACACAATTGTTACATCGGAACGGAGTGGTGATGATGGTGCTGGTGGAGATGATGGTGTGGATGATGGTGATGATGATCCCGATGAAGCCTAGCTTGATGACGTTGTTGATGGCGATGGTCTCCCCTCTCCGGGAAGGAATTCCCTCGGTAGAAATCTGTCTGCCAGAGAGATCTTTCTCTCTCCGTGTTTTCCGCCCCCCAGAGGTGGCAGAAATCTATCTGTGGTCACTCTATCAGGCTTAGGGTTCCGTAGGGAAGATATAGGCGAAGGGGCGGAGTCGGAGGCCGGGCAGGTGGGCCACACCTGCCCTAGGCGCGGGGTCAGGTGGGTCTGCGCCTAGGGGGTGGGCCCCCTGAGGCCCATCTCCGCCCCTCCTTCTGTCTTCCTTCGTCTTCTGGTAAAATAATATGTTTCCATATTTTTCTAGTATTTTTCTGATCTTCGCAAAATTGCACCAAAACGCCTTCTTTTCCATCAGAATCCAGACTCCGGCAATCCATCTTCCAGGAATCATCCAACATGCATAAACAGATGAAAAGCCATAAGTAATACCTCATAATAAGACGAATATCAATGAATAGAGGTAAATTATGATATATAATGGTGATGCAAATTGGGCGTATCAGCTGTTATAGCCCTACCATGGATTAGAATGTCCAACCGGAGAGTAGTTAAGAGTAGTATCATGAAGAGAGGATATTTATATGAGAGAGTGTTCACTAGTGAAAGTATGATCCCTAGGCCTTGTTTCTAAGCATTGAAACACCGTTTGCTACTAGATCGGTTGCATGTTTGCTTGCCTCCTTCTTGTTACCTTTAGTCTTTACCTCATCGTCAAGCTCTTTTCTGGCACCGTTACCACTTGTATTTCACTATCTCTTCACCGAACTAGTGCACCTATATTGGGTGTGTTGGGGACATAAGAGACTTCTTGCATATTGATTGCAGGGTTGCTTGAGAGGGAATACCTTTGACCACTTCCTCCCTGAGTTCGAGAAACCTTGGGTAATCCACTTAAGGGAAACTTGCTGCTATTCTACAAACCTCTGCCCATGGAGGCCCAACAACTGTCTACAAGAATAGAAGTGCATAGACATCAGGCTACTAATTGTGGGGTTGCCGGAATGACAGAAACCTGACCCCCCGTTAGGACACCTTTGCACAAGGGAGCGTAGGATCTGAGAGTTTAAGGCTGTGGTTAGGTTTATATCTTAATTACTTTCCTGTAGTTGCGGATGCTTGCAGGGGGTTTAATCACAAGTATGTATTAGTCCAAGTAAGGTCGCTACATTAGCACAGGTTCACCCACACAACACTTACAACACCAAAGAAGAGTACTTAGCTATTTGAAGCGAAAGCACTTGACAGAATTTCCTTGTGTCCTTGAGAACGTTTGGTCCTTATAAGAATTTCCACCGGCTTGTCGTTTGCTAAGAAAGAATTGGGCCACTTGCTGCATTTGTTCTTTGTCTTTATTACTTGCACCTTGTTTTGTTGCTTTATCAGAAAACCCCCAAAAATCCATTTGCTAAGTATTTGCAGAGATTTCCTGCTCCATACCACTAGTCAACACCTTCTGCTCCTCGTTGGGATCGACACTCCTATTTATCGAAAGTACTGCGATACACCCCCTATACTTGTGGGTCATCAAGACTATTTTCTGGCGCCGTTGTCGGGGAGTGAAGCGCTATTGAAGAGTGGAAATGGTAAAGGAAACTTCTACTATGAGTATTGCCTTTTATTTCTGTTTGTTACTTTGATTCCAATATGGATAACCCACTTGGTTTTCTGTTTGGGAAAACTACTACCACTTTTAGGGTAGTAGATGAACCACCAGCTGTTGAGATAGATCCTTTTAAGATACCTACAAGTATTGTTGATCGTGTTATGGATAATTATTATTTTGGGGATGGAACTGTCCATCCTTGTGATCACTTGCCTTTTATCCATGAATTATTGATGGCTTGCACAACTTATGTGAGCCCATTGGGAACCCCAAGAGCAGGGTGTGAACCGGTACAACAGCAAGTTTTCCCTCAGTAAGAAACATAGGTTATCGAACCAGTAGGAGGAAGGAAACGTCACGCAGGTGTTGCAAGCAACGCGGAGACCTGCACAACACAAACTCAAGACTTTGCCCCAACGAATCAGTGAGGTTTTCAAGCTCACCGATTTGCTGTAACAAAAGATTAAACGTATGGTGTAGAAGGTAATGGTTTGCAGCAAGTAAACAAGGAACAGTGGAAGATGTATCAATGGTAAAGATTATACCTGGTTCCATAGTTCACTAGAGGTGCTCTCCTTAGATAAACAACATGGCATGAAGGGTAAACAAATTACAGCAGGGCAATTGACAGGAACTGAGCAAGGCATAACAATGCAATTACTAGTCAGAAAGATCCTATGAGATTCGATTGGGCAATACAGCAAGATACATAGACCGCCATCCAACTTCATCTATGACTAGAAGTCCACCTTCAGGTTATCATCCGAACCCCCTCCAGTATTAACTTCCAAGCAACAGACAACTGCTTTAAGCAAAGTGTGTAAGGTAAACAGTCCACATGTTCCATGAACAAGAGACCGTTGTTTTCTCCCTAGTGGAAATAGCACATCTACAACCGAAGATATTTTTGTCACTTCCCTTGGAAACTAGAGGCATGAACCCACTACCCCCTCTTGGAGTCACTAGCAACTACTTGGCCAAGATAGCTACTAACAACGGAGAGCATGCAAGATCACAAACAACACAGACATGATAGAATCATAAAGACAAAACCATTAATCAAACCAACATAATAATATCAATATAGGATCCCCGCAAACACAACATTCATGATTACAAATAGATTAGATCTTGATCATGAACAGAGCTCACAAGATCTATACATGAAAGCACAGAGGAGATACAACCATCTAGCTACTACATGGACCCATAGTCCAAGGTGGAACTACTCACGCATCATACCGGAAAGAAGGCCTCCGGGATGATCTCCCCTCCGACAGGGTGCCAGGAAGAACTTCAGATCCCCCCGACCTAGGGACGATGGTGGCGGCGACTACAGACGGATTGATTTGATCGAGTGCTTAGGGTTTCTGCATCGGGGGTTCTTATAAGCGAAGGGGGAGGCTGAGGCGGTGGCCAGGGGCCACACACCCTAGCCAGGTGCGGGCCCACCTGTTGCCGCGCCTGGGGGTGTGGCCCCTCTGGCTCACCTCCCCAGCTCTCTCTGGACTTCTTGTTCCCCACAGAAAGTAATTGACTTTGATGCTTGTCCCGTCCAATTCCGAGAGTATTTCTTTAATAACTTTGCTGAAACCAAAAACAACAGAAAATAGGCATCTGGCACTGTTGCAACTTGTTAATAGGTTAGTACCAGAAAACATGTAAAAAGCACCTCAAAGTGTGGACAAGTAAAGCAAAGTATATACTAAACAAGCATGGAGCATAAAAAATTATAGATATGTTTCCAACGTATCAACATCCCCAAGCTTAACTCCTGCTCGTCCTCGAGTAGGTAAGTGATAAACAGAACAATATTTGAGGTGACATGCACCCTCACAATAAAGATCCAACAATTTGCAAGCATTGAAAGATGGGATCAAAGAACTCTAAACATGTGCATGAAAGATGTAGTTCTAACAATAGGACATATTAACTATGCATGCAACATGACAAGCTACAAACAAAGATCATGAATAATACTCATTGAAAAACGTTTGTTAACAAATTTTTGATACGTCGCACCATGTTATGAATTATGCACATGCTCACACCATGTTATGAATAATGCACATGCTCACACCATGTTATGAATAATGCACATGCTCACACCATGTCAGGTGGGCCCGCGCCTAGGGGGTGGTCCCCCTAAGGCCCATCTCCGTCCCTCCTTCTAGCTTCCTTCGTCTTATGGTAAAATAATATGTTTCCATATTTTTATGGTATTTTTCTGATCTTCGCGAAATTGCACCGAAACTCCTTCTTTTCCATCAGAATCCAGAATCCGGTGGTCCATCCTCCAGGAATCATCCAACATGCATAAACAGATGAAAATCCATAAGTAATACCTCATAATAAGACGAATATCAATGAATAGAGGTAAATTATGATATATAATGGTGATGCAAATTGGGCGTATCAACTGTTATAGCCCTACCATGGATTAGAGTGTTCAACTGGAGAGTAGTTAAGAGTAGTATCATGAAGAGAGGATATTTATATGAGAGAGTGTTCACTAGTGAAAGTATGATCCCTAGGCCTTGTTTCTAAGCATTGAAACACCGCTTGCTACTAGATCTGTTGCATGTTTGCTTGCTTCCTTCTTGTTGCCTTTAGTCTTTACCTCACCGTCAAGCTCTTTTCTGGCACCGTTACCACTTGTATTTCACTATATCTTCACCGAACTAGTGCACCTATATTGGGTGTGTTGGGGACACAAGAGACTTCTTGTATCTTGATTGCAGGGTTGCTTGAGAGGGAATACCTTTGACCACTTCCTCCCTGAGTTCGGTAAACCTTGGGTAATCCACTTAAGGGAAACTTGTGCCATTCTACAAACTTCCGCACTTGGAGGTCCAACAACTGTCTACAAGAACAGAAGTGCGTAGACATCAGGCTACTAATTGTGGGGTTGCCGGAGTGACAGAAACCTGAACCCCCGTTAGGACACCTTTGCACAAGGGAGCGTAGGATCTCAGAGTTTAAGACTGTGGTTAGTTTTATATCTTAATTACTTTCCTGCAGTTGCGGATGCTTGCAGGGGGTTTAATCACAAGTATGTATTAGTCCAAGTAAGGTCGGTACATTAGCATAGGTTCACCCACACAACACTTACAACACCAAAGAGAGTTCCTGCTCCATACCACTAGTCAACACCTTCTGCTCCTGTGGTGACCCGGCATACCACTGCATGATGTAGTACACTATAGTCGTTGACATAACACCAATGGAACACCGTTCCATCCGCATTATATCCCTCGGAGTGGTACAACGGAAACATCGTGGGTCCAAGACAACACATTAGATTACATATAACATATTACAAAAGATCTAGAGAACTTATTCGAACAGTGAGGAATATTATACAGAAAGAACCAGAAAGATCCACTCGGAGTTACTTTAGAAGTACTACTATAATATATGTATAAGTCTTGAAAGTACTACTATAGTATTATTCTACAGAAGTAGGTTCTAGATTCTAGGAGTTTTATTTATATTCTATGCTTCAGCTTGTCTTTGATAGATTCTGGTAAGGTCTTCGACTCCGTTGATCTCCCTTAGATATCTTCAACTCTTCAAGTAACTTATTTCCTAGGAACGCCATTGGTTTTTCCAAGATCTAGCAAGGGTTAAGAAGATACGTTGAGAACGAGCGTAATCAGCAAGTTCACTAAAGAGAAGTGTTTGATGCACTATTTATAGCCACATACCATAGGTCGTAGGCAATGCAAGTTTTCGTAAATATTTCTTCAAAGGTTGCTTTTATTCTAAAAAAACTATGTCCATCAGCCTTCACGGGTTTACCAGAACTTTCATGGAGTTCCTTTCCCGCAGCGTTCGCAGCTCCTTCCCGGAACAGGGAGTAACAAGTTACAGTTCTTACACTCTGCAGAGGTGCGTTACTTTACCCATGAGAGATCTTAGCTTTGTTGCACATCCGAGTTATAGGCTTGTTCACACTTCCTTGGTATGAGGCCCAGACTAAGATCCAAGACAATCACTATCTCCGCGACCCCGCATACCCGACGGATTGCACATCGGGACTATGATAAAACTTGTTTCCATTATCAGCTTAAGGTGTACAACCCTCATAGATACCAGAAGCCGTGGGACGTTGAGGGATCCCACGCATAACCTAATAACCCTCTACAAGAGGAGTTGCAAAAACGGCCCAGTCATCCGTTGGCATGCGAGAGAGAGCCGATCCAGCTGCCTTCTCCGTCCCATTCCAAATCTCATGGTTAACGCGTAATATACGGCGCCAGAATCACTGGCGACATTGGTTGTTAAGTCCTAGATAATATGTTCCTTTACCACCGGAACTTCCATAGAAGGTTATTACC
Source organism: Avena atlantica (assembly GCA_910589765.1). Lineage (NCBI taxonomy): Eukaryota > Viridiplantae > Streptophyta > Magnoliopsida > Poales > Poaceae > Avena > Avena atlantica. The sequence continues at coordinate 434,134,885 of OU342733.1, read as the reverse complement.
ACATGGTAAATAACCTATAATCATATTATTATGAAAATAGGGTTTTCTGACCTTTTTGAAATGCAGGTGATGACAACACTAGATTTGCAAAATACTTTACAGAAAATAATTAAAGTACATGAGCAAGTGTGAACTTGCCTTTTGTGATTACAAGATTATGCACTCACGGTCTTCGAGATAATAGAAGATCCAATATCTGAAATCATCATCATTGGTCCGGTAAGGACTAATGTTTAAAGAAGCAAGATGCCATTATGCATAAATAATGCTATGCAATTTTATAATTCCCAAAGTGAAACCCTCCGCATTATAAATAAGTTGATTTTAGGTATCTTATTTAAGATTGGGTTTATCTTCAAGTTTAGTTCATAAGCAATGGCATTGATAAGGAACTTAAGTGTTAACAATCCAAAATATACAAGTACAGATATAGTAAGGTGATTATGATTAATTTTTATCTGGTGACTAGGATAAAAAGTCCTTGGGATTGAGTTGTTAAGAGATGAAGGAACTCTTATAGATTTGTTTGTGTGAAGTGGCAAAAAGAATAACATTTGAAGAAACTAGTGTTTAGTTAAAGTTAATCAGTCTTGAGGGTTATTAAGGTTTTACATTAAGGTTTGTGATGGTTATGAATGATGTTAAGTTATCTTATTTCAATTGATGTTATAAGTGACCAAAGTTAACTTTAAAAAAATGAATAACTTCAAATGAGATGTTTATGATTGTTTAGACCAAAGTTAACTATAAAAATAGAAGTGAATTTTAAGATATAGTGAGTTTTAGAACATCATCTAGTTTTAGGGTTTTGACAAATATGATTATGGATGATCCCTTTTAATTTAAGTGAAAGATGAATTTAATAATATGCAATTTATTAATGGGAGCATAATTAGTTGATCTTATGAATTTATTAGAGTTTAGAGTCATTTTAAGAGTGGTTAAAATATGAAGATTATTCACCATCTTATACATGAGTGATATATAATATTTATTTAAAAGGAGTTTTATTTGAATTTAAGATTTAATAAGAGTATTTAAAAGTTAATAGTTATACTTAAGTTTTATTATGAATTATGATTATGGAATTAGACTTAATAATTAAATTTAAAGGATTTACTGTTTTTACTAAGAAATGTGATTATTTCTTTCTTAGTAAATAATTTTGGAGAATTAACAAAGTGGTTATTTTATTTTAGTAAAATAAGTAAATGAGTTTTATTATCTAAGGTTATTTAAATGTTTTTGAATAATATATATAGTATTTTTCTAGTAAAATATATTTATTCAAGACCTTAAAAATGAATTTTATTTATTTTTAAGTATTACCTTTATTTTTATAAAATTCTTCAAATAATTAAGTGTCTTTAAATATTTGGTTTATATTTTATTTGTAAAACTCTAAGTTAGTATTTTTATAAAATAGTAGAGTTATTTTATACACAAAAATGATTTTTATTTATTTTTAGGAGTTTTTCTTATTTTATGAAATTTTACTCGGGATTTAATGATGTTAATATTTATGTGCTTTATATTTATTTTAAATAAATAAAGTTATATTTTTATTAGATAGATCTTATTTTTATGATAATTTTAACATATTAAATGTATTTTTATGATTTTTATATAATTTTCTATAGCTGAAAATGTTTAAAGGTTATTTTGGTAATTTATTTGTTTTACTTTTATTTCATTTCTTATTCTAATTAACTTGGGCCGTTTGTTTGGGTATATGGGCTGGCCTGGCCCAGCTAGACCAGGCCTGGCACTACACACCGACCTACCCCTCACCACACCACCACGCACGCACATAGACCCCTTATCCTCATTACCCTCATGGCGCGTACGCCGTCGCCTGCCTCTACTCCGGCCAGTCGTCGGCTAAGTCCAGCGCCCACCATCGGCGCTTGCTGGCACTGCCCCGCGTAATCTCCTTCCTTTGTTCCCCGCTGCCTTAGCGTCCTTTAACCCCCGCGCGAGGTACGGTTGGTCGCCGGCGCAGAGGACGGGGCGATTCGGCGTCCCCAGGTTCTTGCCGCCACCGACATGCGCCACCAGGTCAAGGCCCGCCTCCAGCTTCTCCCTTCCGGCGATCTTAATCCCGACGCACACGGGACGACAACTTGGCTGCAACCCTGTCGTCACCAATTTGCCGCCTCGCGGGGATGCTCCTGGTGTGATGGTGTTGTACGAGCGGTGTTGCTATGAAGATGTGTCGTGTCGCCACCACCACCTCGACGCCCGCGGGATGATGCAGTTGTGAATGCGCAACCCCGGCATCAATGATGACTACCATGGCTTCGACACGCCTCCGCTCCAGATGCGCGACATCCATTGGTAAGTTTTGATTTCCCCATGACCAATCTTTGGATTGATGGCTCTGATTCACAACTATGCTATGGTTAGGTCTTGCTGATCTTTTTCTAGTTGAGGTTCCTTTATCTGGATAAGTAAGTGCCTAGGTAGTGATGTTTGGGTTAGTCATAATGTGGTTAATGGTGGTAATTGTGTTTATAACTCATGTTGATTCATGTTATACATGTGATGTGAGTTTGGTGTTCAACTACTAAGGATGTTGTACTAGCTCTGATGCTTATATCTGTATGATTGAATCATCTCAAGCCTTGGTGCTAGATGAAATGGTGATGTCAGATAGAGAAATGATGTACTTGTTGCTGTGTTTGCCTTAACCTGGGCTAATATCTCAGGCTTGGTTGTATTGGAGATATTCCATCCTTAGTTTACTGAACTTTTATTTCATTGGGATGATTTGATTAGTTTCTGCAAATCTTGATAACAGAAAATTAGTAAGATGTGATTCCTGGATTCTTTAATAGGGAAATGATTTAAAATTCACTCCTTGATCATTTGCAGAAGAGTTTATGAATACCACAATGGTTAATGATCTGCAAAAGGTTGTCGTTACTGCTCCCACTAGTTCATTTACGATGAATTAGAGGTTTGGAATTACAGAACTGCCCTATACACTTAAGTATAGATTTATTTCATGGACACTTGATTACACAAAACTGATGGCTTAAACTTAGATCAATAAAGTGGTAATTTACAGCTTAGTAACTCATGTATCACTAGTTAGAGTTAAGATAAACTCTGTGGTACTTCTTTGGAAGATGCACAGATTTACACTTATCTAACTAGCTTGAGTGCTGAAGTGGATTAAGCTTGTAGAGGTCTCAACCTAATAAGGTAGATTCCTCCTGTGTTTTACAATGCTAGTCCCTGGATCAATAGCTAGCATCCACAGTTAAGATGTAATATCAAGAAACAAAGGTCATAATATAACTTTATAACCAGGAATAACATAAGTTTATTACATCAAACATAGCTCATTTGGCTATTACATTACATTGCAGCGGAATAACTATAATCATGGGGTCCTTCATCTTCAAAGTGCCACAGGCAGATGTTGGTTGTAGACTTTGTAATCCTAATCACTCAACCTTCACTAAAATCAATCAAACCTGCAACATTACAAGTTATAGCCACAAGGGTCAATACATTTGAATTGTATTGGCAAGTGATACTATGGTAGTATAGTGGAGTCTATCAACTATATGCATTTGGCTAAGTGGAGTTGAGGCTTGCATTGCTCAAAATAGATTTTTCTTATCATTTTGAAAATACTAAGTTTTTGCTTGACAAAATCATTTTCTCAACCAAAGATTGAAGATCCTTTCCAAGGCATCTACCAACCAATGATTGAAGATTTCAAAAAACCCTTGTTCAATCCACAAGTTTTAACTTAGAAAATTGAATGATGAGATTCTTGATTGCTTCCATGTCTTGATGCTCAAATTGTCCTTTACCAGGGACATGGCTAAGTACTTAGGTTTTACACTCTGCAGAGGTGGTGCACTTTCCCCACAAGACTTGGTTTCCCAAGACAAGATCTTTCAGAAGCCTTCCCTTAGACCAAAATGGACGTGCTCCAACCTATCAAACACTACCACCCACTGTCCATATGGCTAAGTTCTTGCAACCTATATGATCATGGCAGAGCCCATATTGCCAAGTGGTTGCACTTGAAGCTTCTCAACATTTGACATCTCAAATCCCTTTGTTTCCTGGGTGGCCATCCACAAGTGAGATACACAATCCAAGTCCATGGCCTTGTGAACCACTCAACCAAAATCCACCAAGCAAGCCCATTCCACCCAGGTGATTCATTAACTTAGTTGTTTTATTACACAAAAACATAAGTCCTCAGACTTAGAATATTTTTCCATAGTGTGATTATATATTCCACCCATGTTTTCTATTAGCTAGACTAAGCTTGGTAGTAATAGGAAACTTAACTTAGGAAATCCTACTAAGGATTCATCTACTAGGTTTTCCTATAGCAAGGTTTATACTTAGTAAAATCCATGAAAGTTTTACTTAGCAAAATCACTAATGCATAGAGAAAGTAATGGGACAAAAAGTATGAAGCATCACTTGCCTTTTTGGTAGAGTTTGGGTTCACTCCTTGTCCTTGCAACAAACACACTCTTCAAGTCACTACAAATCAATCAAGCAAGGCACAAACTCAATCTACCAATCAAGCAAAACAACACACATAAAATGACAAAGTCAAAGTAATGCATGCAAGCATGCAAAAGATGGTTCTAATTGCAAAGGTGGTCTCCACTAGGCTTCTAAACTTTGTAAGTTCCAAATTGGTCATTCACCAAAATGGCAAAGTCAATTGCAAAAGGGTTTTATCTCAAAACCATTTTAAAATCCATTCATTATTTTATGTGGTGAAAAATGTTTTTATCAAACAAAACTTTTGAGTTTTTCACCAAATGAGTTGCTATTGCAAAACTTGGTGTTTTTGGGTCAGTAGGTTTGGTCCAAACTATTTTCCCAAAGTTTTCTTTCCATAAACATTTTCATAATAAACTCAACAATTTTTAATTGGCTAGAAATTGGCTAAGTCAATTAATCTAACCTAAACTTTACCAAAATCATTTTCAACACCAAGGGTTGGTTCCTAGGGTCAGTAAGGTCACAACAAACCATTTTGCAAAAGTTTTAACCCCAAAATCAATTTTAAACAATTTTTATACTCTAAACAAGCTCACAAAAGAATCTGCAAAATCAAGCCACGTGTCGTGTTGTAACTGGTCAATACCGGTTCGGGTACTGACCTGGTTTGAAATTTATAAGGGTTTGAAATTTCCAATCTGATCTGGTTTTCAAATTTTTGTTTTAAACGAATCAGGCCACACGTCGTGTTGTAACTGGTCAGTACCGGTTCGGGTGGATCAGCAACGTGGACCGCAGGATCTGGGTAGATCGCACGGCGCAGATCGTTCGATACCCCTTCGCTCACTTTCTTTCCTAGCCGCTGGATGACGATCTAACGGTTCATAGGTGGTTGACCAATAGCTGGCGGCGCCGACGGCGACGACTGGCGGCGCACGCTCTGTCCGAGGTGGTCTGGCCGTTCTAGGAAGCGAGAGAAGAGGAGGAGAGGCTCACCGTGATCGCCGGGTCGTGGGGAAGCTCGACGTGGTTTCGAGGAGGCGAGGGGCGGTACTAATCGCTCGCCAGAGTTCCTGCTAGCGTCGGGTTCGCTCGGGCGTCGTCGGAGACGAGGCTACGGTGCTCGCTAGGACAAACGGAAGACAGTTTCAGATGCGTAAGGCTATGGCGATGATGTGTGCGTGAAGGAGAGGGTGCGGGGTGGTCGGAAATTACCTGTGAGGCTCGTCGGAGAAGAACCAGACACGACGGCGCTCGGAAGTTTGACGTAGCCGACGCTCTGGGGCGCCCGCGGTTGAATGGGTGATACTGGGAGATACGTCTGGGAGTGGGGAGTCTGCTAGCGTGCTTAGTGAGGCAAGGGGCGGCGAAGCTTGGCTGGAATTTGACGAGGAAGGTCGTCGGAGCAGTGATGGTGCAGGGCGAAATAATCACAGCCTGGGGGCAGAGAGAGGGAGAAGTTTGAGGGAAAAGGAGGAGGAGGCGCTGGCGCTTAATAGTGTGCAGTCACGGCGAGATTATGGCGCGGCATTACTGCGAATTGATCGCGGCTTGAATGGCAGCAACGGCAGCGAGGTTTGGGGAAGACAGGGTCGTGCGGTTGAGGAGGAAGAACAGTGGAGGGTGGGGTCCGCTTGGCAGTGAAAGAAAGGAAAGGAAGTTGGGTCCACCGATCAGCCTCTGTGTGGGTGCGGTTCTGAGTGGAAAGAAACGCTTCGGGGAGGAGAGCTGGGCTGGTTACTGGGCCTGTTGGGCTGCTGGGTTGGGTCGACCCTTTTCTTATTTTTTTCTGTTTCTGAATCTTTTTCCTTTTTCAAATTTTATTTCCTGTTTTGAATTTCCAAACAATCAAACAAGGTTCAAATCAATTCAAACAACACCCAAACTTTGTAACATTGAAATTAGTTCTGTTCAGTAACATGAACCAAAATCCAAATTCAAATTAATAAATTTTAATAATAGGGTCCATTATTAATTAACTAAATAGATGTATCAATTTTTAAATCTATAGGTTTTGTTTTAATCCAAAGCCCCACTTGAGAACTAAATAAATTTTAAACCATTCAGTAGGTTGTATTTGAAATTAAGGAATATTTGGAAAACCTATTTAAATAAATTAATAAGTTTTGATGTTTTAATTAAAATGGTAAAACCTTTTACTTGAATAAAGTTTGGATATTAATTCCTTATTATTTTATTTAAACAATCCTTTATTATTTTTATCAAAACAGAACATTTTATTTCAAAAGCTTGGCCAAGTCTTAATTTGGCTTTATAAATAATCTTTATTTATAAATCTACCCTTTTCACTTGAAAACAAAATCTCTTATTAAAAGATCTAAAGTAGTAATACCAAAATATTTTATTTTCCTTTATTTAAAATGTTTATCTTTTTAAATCCTTTTAGGATTCTATTTAATTCAAATGGGTTTGAAGTTCCAATTGAATTCAAAAAGTTTCTTCTGGCTCTGAAAATCAAACAAAGTTTTATTTTATTCATTTATTTTCACATTACAAGATTTGGAAAATCTTGGGATGTGACAGGCTACCACCCTTAAAATAAATCTCGTCCCGAGATTTGGGGAGGCTAGGGTTACAAGCATGTTCAAGACAACTAGGGTACTACCATCCTTAAAAATTTTCAAACAAAAATTACACTTTGTCCTTCTTGGGATCATGAGAATTACTTTCTCTAAGCAAACAGTTGCATTTATGTCCTTAATTTCCATGCTTGACTCATGGGCCAGGGTTGAGTTTCTCCATGGGCTTGTTCAACTTGTTCTTCATCTTTTCTGGACAGTTGCTTGCATAATGTCCTGGATTCTTGCAGTTGAAACAATGAATGTCCTTGAGTTCTTCACGTAGCTCTTGTGGACAAGTTGCTACATAGTGGCCTAGCTCTCTGCAGTTGTTGCACACTACTTGGCCAATCTCTTTATTCTTCTTATTCTCTGGGCACTCACTGGAATAGTGTCCCATTTCTTTACATCTACGACATTGCACAAGGTTCATGTCTGGTCTTGGTTTCTTGGGTTTCCTTGATCCTTTGAATTGGGTTGTCTTGTTTGGAGGTATAAGTGGTCCTTTTCCTTTGCCATCAACATTATTGGCATACTTGGATCCTGCTTGTTTCCTTTGTTCCACCATGGAGTAGATGGGGCATTGGATAGGGGTATGGTCATTTCCTTCACAAAGGTAACAAGTAGCTTGAGAGGTGGGACATTGTCCAACAGGATGATTTTCTTCACAGTTAGGGCATTGACCTTCATGCTCCTTGGAAGTATGATCCTTGTCTCCACAAATAATGCAAGCTGGGGCTCCATCTAGAATAACATTCTTGTCATTTTTGTTTTCATAAACTCTTTTGGGATAGTTTTCTTCCATGTTGATCATTTGATTATTCACCTTAAGCATCAGTTGGGATTGTTCCTCCAAAAACTTTTGCAGTGCTGGATCTTTATCACTATTGTTGGCTATGAACTGAGCTGTCAGTTGGTTTAACTAGTTCTGGGTTGCTATGAGCTCTTTCATGCTGTCCTCTTGGTTGGTGTTGATATCATCAACCTTGGAGTCTTTTGGAGTAGTCATCTGTTTGGGTTGAAGGGAGATTAGAATAGGCAAGATATTTCTAAGGAATTATTTCTAATCACACACATCACAATTTACACAAGCAATGTGCATGCAATCTCAAACAAACATTCCACTCAAACAACAAAGTTCAAGCCCATACTTGGCAATCAAAAATACTTTTGTTACACCACATGAGTTGGTGTGTTTTGACTTATCTAAAATATGGTGGTCCATCTATATGGTTCACTTGTGATCTTTCCTTCCTTCTTTGGTTGATCCTTCTTGTATGAGATCATGGTTTCCTTGAGAAAAACTCTTGGTTGCAATACTTCAAATGATGTAGGCTCCTTCTAACTTTTGCATTCCCTCAGTCTCTAATTCTTGAGCAAAATTTCCTTGTCTCACTTGTAGTCCTTAGTGGTTTCCAAGTTGGAAGTCCTTGGTGAACATGCTGAAGATGTTGAAGTCATTAGAGTTGAAGAAGTTGAAGTAGTCCTTTGCACATGGTGTAGTCTTTGGCCATGGGGTAGGTTTTTCCATCAAGTTGAAATAGAAGAGATGTAGAGTTGAAACCAAAATGGTTGACGAAAGAGTTTACAAGTGTTTTTTTTGTAAATAGTTTTTGGAACAAAATACAACTCCTATTTTTCTAAGGTTTTTTTTTTGGTCCAATCCTAGGTTCACAAATCCTACAGGCAACACAATGCTCTGATACCATCTGTAGAGGTCTCAACCTAATAAGGTAGATTCCTCCTGTGTTTTACAATGCTAGTCCCTGGATCAATAGCTAGCACCCACAGTTAAGATGTAATATCAAGAAACAAAGGTCATAATATAACTTTATAACCAGGAATAACATAAGTTTATTACATCAAACATAGCTCATTTGGCTATTACATTACATTGCAGCGGAATAACTATAATCATGGGGTCCTTCATCTTCAAAGTGCCACAGGCAGATGTTGGTTGTAGACTTTGTAATCCTAATCACTCAACCTTCACTAAAATCAATCAAACCTGCAACATTACAAGTTATAGCCACAAGGGTCAATACATTTGAATTGTATTGGCAAGTGATACTATGGTAGTATAGTGGAGTCTATCAACTATATGCATTTGGCTAAGTGGAGTTGAGGCTTGCATTGCTCAAAATAGATTTTTCTTATCATTTTGAAAATACTAAGTTTTTGCTTGACAAAATCATTTTCTCAACCAAAGATTGAAGATCCTTTCCAAGGCATCTACCAACCAATGATTGAAGATTTCAAACAACCCTTGTTCAATCCACAAGTTTTAACTTAGAAAATTGAATGATGAGATTCTTGATTGCTTCCATGTCTTGATGCTCAAATTGTCCTTTACCAGGGACATGGCTAAGTACTTAGGTTTTACACTCTGCAGAGGTGGTGCACTTTCCCCACAAGACTTGGTTTCCCAAGACAAGATCTTTCAGAAGCCTTCCCTTAGACCAAAATCGAGGAGGCGAGGGGCGCACTGGGGCGGTACTAATCGCTCGCCGGAGTTCCTGCTAGCGTCGGGTTCGCTCGGGCGTCGTCGGAGACGAGGCTACGGTGCTCGCTAGGACAAACGGAAGATAGTTTCAGATGCGTAAGGCTATGGCGAAGATGTGTGCGTGAAGGAGAGGGCGCGGGGTGGTCGGAAATTACCTGTGAGGCTCGTCGGAGAAGAACCAGACACGACGGCGCTCGGAAGTTTGACGTAGCCGACGCTCTGGGGCGCCCGCGGTTGAATGGGTGATACTGGGAGATACGTCTGGGAGTAGGGAGTCTGCTAGCGTGCTTAGTGAGGCAAGGGGCGGCGAAGCTTGGCTGGAATTTGACGAGGAAGGTCGTCGGAGTAGTGATGGTGCAGGGCGAAATAATCGCAGCCTGGGGGCAGAGAGAGGGAGAAGTTTGAGGGAAAGGAGGAGGAGGCGCTGGCGCTTAATAGTGTGCAGTCACGGCGAGATTATGGCGCGGCATTACTGCGAATTGATCGCGGCTTGAATGGCAGCAACGGCGGCGAGGTTTGGGGAAGACAGGGTCGCGCGGTTGAGGAGGAAGAACAGTGGAGGGTGGGGTCCGCTTGGCAGTGAAAGAAAGGAAAGGAAGTTGGGTCCACCGATCAGCCTCTGTGTGGGTGCGGTTCTGAGTGGAAAGAAATGCTTCGGGGAGGAGAGCTGGGCTGGTTACTGGGCCTGTTGGGCTGCTGGGTTGGGTCGACCCTTTTCTTATTTTTTTCTGTTTTTGAATCTTTTTCCTTTTTCAAATTTTATTTCCTGTTTTGAATTTCCAAACAATCAAACAAGGTTCAAATCAATTCAAACAACACCCAAACTTTGTAACATTGAAATTAGTTCTGTTCAGTAACATGAACCAAAATCCAAATTCAAATTAATAAATTTTAATAATAGGGTCCATTATTAATTAACTAAATAGATGTATCAATTTTTAAATCTATAGGTTTTGTTTTAATCCAAAGCCCCACTTGAGAACTAAATAAATTTTAAACCATTCAGTAGGTTGTATTTGAAATTAAGGAATATTTGGAAAACCTATTTAAATAAATTAATAAGTTTTGATGTTTTAATTAAAATGGTAAAACCTTTTATTTGAATAAAGTTTGGATATTAATTCCTTATTATTTTATTTAAACAATCCTTTATTATTTTTATCAAAACAGAACATTTTATTTCAAAAGCTTGGCCAAGTTTTAATTTGGCTTTATAAATAATCTTTATTTATAAATCCACCCTTTTCACTTGAAAACAAAATCTCTTATTAAAAGATCTAAAGTAGTAATACCAAAATATTTTATTTTCCTTTATTTAAAATGTTTATCTTTTTAAATCCTTTTAGGATTCTATTTAATTCAAATGGGTTTGAAGTTCCAATTGAATTCAAAAAGTTTCTTCTGGCTCTGAAAATCAAACAAAGTTTTATTTTATTCATTTATTTTCACATTACAAGATTTGGAAAATCTTGGTATGTGACAAAGCTGTTTTAAGATGCTAGATCTTTGTAAAGCTAAGTGATGGTCACAGGTTTTTAAACCATTCTTGATGGATACTGATGAGTATAAATGGTGTGCCTGATTTCTGGATTAGCCCATGATGCATAGACTGAGGTTTAAAAGCATGTGCTAGTTTAAGATGACCTTATAATGATTCCTAGGCTACCTGACTAGGAAGATGATTTTTATATCAATCCTATTTGATTGTATATGATCTTAAAATCTATCTCTTTGAGGATGTGGTGATTTATTAATTTTAGTGGCTTCCTCTGTTGTGAGATCAATACTGTGGAACCCAATTGAAGGGTGCACAGTAACATACTCATAGTGAGTAGGATCTATTGCTATGTTAATTAATCTACATGGTCAAGGATCATTAGCCCTTGATGATTGTTGTGTGCAACATGATCCAGCCTATCATGCAAAGGCTGAGGCCCTAATGGTGATTGAAACAGATGCTACAGTTTATCTTTCTAACTCAATGATGAGACTAGCATAGCACTTCTATGCTAGTCTGAGAGTTCTCCAAATCTCAACAAAAACTCTATTTTTAAATCTGATTAAATATTGTGTTGATTGGGTTGTGGTCTAACAACCCGATGCATGTAGATCTGCTGATATGTGGCTGTGCACCTTGTCTTGTGGATGTGCTACCAAGGAATCTCCTTGTATTGATGTTGCTCGACTTCTACTTGATAAACTTGGTCTGCTCCTGCCCCCTCCTTCTTGTGCTCCTGCCTTGGCCTGTTTTCTAAACTCCCCTTAAGTAACCATGCTGGTTATAGTGGTATTGGCTGATTTGTTGGGAAGAATCTGGTGATGAACTAAGGTGAACTGGGGTGGTTTTTGGGCTAATTAAGGTGTGTGGAGATATTCTGATCAGCTTCTAGCTTATCAGCTATGGTTGTGTCACCCCTTTTATGTGCATTGGCTGCTTCTGTGGTGTTGACAACACACTAGTGCATGTTGGTGAGTGAGCAGCCTGCTTGCATGTTGTGGTTTGGGGATCAGATCAAGTAAAAGCTTGATATTTCCTAATGTTTTACTTCTTTACCTTCTTATCTAGCTTTGGTGAAACTTGCCCCTAAGCCAATGATGTTGTACTGAGGCCACTATCTGATTAAGAATAGATACTATGATTTGGCCCCTTTTTAATACATACTCAATGACGAATTCAGGCTCTAGCATCTCTAGGCAAAATCTAAGAGTACAATTAATAAACTAACCCCCTTATTCTTTTACTTTTGTTAGTTTGTTGTTTTAATTTTGCAGAATTCAGGATCAAAGAGATAATGAGAAGATCAAGAATTAGATAGGAAAGATAGTTTAGGTTTTATCTTATTACTCATGTTGTAATTTCCTTTTTATTCAAATGTGTAAAGATTTTGTATTATTATTGTGATTGTAAATAATGAACTATTTATTTATTAATTCTTCCTTTGTAAATCCTAATTATAAAGACAATGTCATATATATTTTGTTGTAATAAAGAATTCTTTTATTTATTTCAATAATGTAATTATTTTTTCTACTTATTTATTTCCTAATACTTTACTTTTATTTATCTATTGTAAAGTAATACTATATGTATATATATTTATATTTATAAAAAATCCTTTTGTATTATTTATGTAATCATTTCATTTCAAGTTATTAAATATTTCCAATTCCTATTTGTGAATTTTATAAATTCATTTGAATTTCATATTTAAAATTCAAATACATGTTTGAACAAATTTCCCCCGAAACAAAGAATTCTACAAAGGTCATGTCGAAATCAATCGCACTTGCTCAAAAGTTTCCTTTAGTACAAGAGAGATCCCGATCCCTCCATAGTTCTTTTAGTTTTGCGCGAAAATTACTCGGATTTTCTTATGCATGAATGCAATGCACACACATGTGTTCCCTCTATTTCCAGGTGCTAATCCTAGGATGTTTCAACTCCTCGTTGGGATCGACACTCCTATTTATCGAAAGTACTGTGATACGCCCCGTATACTTGTGGGTCATCAAGACTATTTTCTGGCGCCGTTGTCGGGGAGTGAAGCGCTATTGAAGAGCGGAAATTGTAAAGGAAACTTCTAGTGTGAGTATTGCTTTTTATTTCTGTTTGTTACTTTGTTTCCAATATGGGTAACCCACTTGGTTTTCTGTTTGGGAAAACTACTACCACTTTTAGGGTAGTAGATGAACCTCCAGCTGTTGAGATAGATCCTTTTAAGATACCTACAAGTATTGTTGATCGTGTTATGGATAATTATTATTTTGGGGATGGAACTGTCCATCCTAGTGATCACTTGCTTTTTATCCATGAATTATTTATGGCTTGCACAGCTTATGTGAGCCTGTTGGGAACCCCAAGAGCAGGATGTGAAGCAGTACAACAGCAAGTTTTCCCTCAGTACGAAATTGAGGTTATCGAACCAGTAGTAGGAAGGAAACTTCACATAGGTGTTGCAAGCAACGCGGAGACCTGCACAACACAAACTCAAGACTTTGCCCAACGAATCAGTGAGGTTGTCAAGCTCACCGGTTTGCTGTAACAAAGGATTAAACGTATGGTGTGGAAGGTAATGGTTTGCAGCAAGTAAACAAGTAACAGTGGAAGATGTATCAATGGTAAAGATTAGACCGGGGTCCATAGTTCACTAGAGGTGCTTTCCTTAGATAAACAACATGGCATGAAGGGTAAACAAATTACAGCAGGGCAATTGACAGGAAGTGAGCAAAGGCATAACAATGCAATTACTAGTCAGAAAGATCCTATGAGATTCGATTGGGCAATACAACAAGATACATAGACCGCCATCCAACTTCATCTATGACTAGAAGTCCACCTTCAGGTTATCATTTGAACCCCCTACGGTATTAAGTTGCAAGCAACAAACAACTGCTTTAAGCAAAGTGTGTAAGGTAAACAGTCCACATGTTCCATGAACAAGAGACCGTTGTTTTCTCCCTAGTGGCAATAGCACATCTACAACCGAAGAGATTTCTGTCACTTCCCTTGGAAACTAGAGGCATGAACCCACTATCGAGCATAAATACCCCCTCTTGGAGTCACTAGCAACTACTTGGCCAAGATAGCTACTAACAACGGAGAGCATGCAAGATCACAAACAACACAGACATGATAGAATCATAAAGACAAAACCATTAATCAAACCAACATAATAATCTCAATATCCATCAGATCCCCGCAAACACAACATGCATGATTACAAATAGATTAGATCTTGATCATGAACGGATATCACAAGATCTATACATGAAAGCACAAAGGAGGAGATACAACCATCTAGCTACTACATGGACCCATAGTCCAAGGTGGAACTACTCACGCATCATACCGGAGAGAAGGCCTCCAGGATGATCTCCCCTCCGGAAGGGTGCCGGGAAGAACTTCAGATCCCCCCCGATCTAGGGACGATGGTGGCAGCGGCTATAGACGGTTTCGTGGAGATTTGATCGGGTGCTTAGGTTTTCTGCATCGGGGGCTTCTTATAGGCGAAAGGGGGAGGCTGAGGCGGTGGCCAGGGGCCCCACACCCTAGCCAGGCGCGGGCCCACCTATGGTCGCACCTGGGGGGTCTGGCCCCTCTGGCTCACCTCCCCGGCTCCCCTCTGGACTTCTTGTTCCCCACGGAAAGTAATTGACTTTGACGCTTGTCCCGTCCAATTCCGAGAATATTTCTTTACTAACTTTTCTGAAACCAAAAACAGCAGAAAACAGGCATCTGACACTATTGCAACTTGTTAATAGGTTAGTACCAGAAAACATGTAAAAAGCGCCTCAAAGTGTGGACAATTAAAGCAAAGTAGATACTAAACAAGCATCGAGCATCAAAAATTATAGATACATTTCCAACTTATCAATTATGCGGGTTGTTTAAGTGTGCAGGTATCACAACTGAACAGGTAAAGAAGAAGTTACTCTCCATATACTTGAAAGGGAGAGCTGAAGAATGGTATAAGCTGCTGAAGAATGGACAATCCATGGATTGTGAGGAAATGGCATCTCTCTTCTATTCTAAATTCTATCCTCCCAGTGAGATTCATAAGGATAGAAATCTAATATATAAATTTTGGCCTCGTGATGGAGAGAGTACAGTTCAAGCTTGGGGGAGATTGAAGTTACTAATGCTTAAATGTCCTATTCATGAAGTTACTAGATGCTTCTTGTGCTGGATCATTCACACGTATGAAGGAAGAAGCTAAATGGGATCTACTAGACCGTATTCAAGAGAACACTGAAGCTTGGGAGAATGACAAAGGAAGAAAGTCAGGTATAAACTATGATTATAAATGCATAAAATCTTTTATGGGAACTGATGACTTACGTGATATTAGCAATGAGTTTGGTCTTGATTCCCCAAGTATTGCCAACTGTTTTAAGGCCTTTTACTCTTACATAGAAATTCCAAAGAAGAAGTGGAATAAGTACCATGCACCTTATAAATATGTTGTTAATCATGTTCCTGTTAGAAGTGCTAAAGTTTGTACTACTAACCATATTGTGTTTGAACCTTATGTTGTGAAAATACCTTTCCCAGCTAAGGTAAAGGAGTATTCTATGATGATTAGTGCAAATAACAAAGGTACTAAGAAAACTGTGGAGCCTGGTGAGCAATTGAATATTGAACTTGTGGTAGATATTGTGAAAGACCCTGTCACTAGAAATATTGAGGATGAGCACATTGTCTTCTATGAAGACGCTTCTAATATTATGTCTCATCCTAGTAAGGCTAGAAAATCTAGTGTTCATATGCTTTCGGTT
The DNA here is from genome assembly GCA_910589765.1 of Avena atlantica. NCBI lineage: Eukaryota > Viridiplantae > Streptophyta > Magnoliopsida > Poales > Poaceae > Avena > Avena atlantica. Next base: position 434,119,039 of record OU342733.1, on the reverse strand, counting down.
AAAATTGGTGATCATTGATATTATGGTTTATGTGATATTGGTGCTAGTTCTAGTGCTATTCCTTATGAGCTTTACAGGGAAATTATGCATGAAATTGGTCCTTATGAGCTTGAGGAAATTGATGTGGTTATTCACCTTACTAATAAAGAGACTATATGCCATATTGGTATTGTAAGAGATGTGGAGGTTCTCTGTGGTAAGATTAAATATCCTGCTGATTTTTTTAGTGCTTAATTCAGCAGCTAGTAAAACTTGTCCTATCATTTTTGGTAGACCTTTATTGAACACTTGTGGAGCTATTATAGATTGTAAGAAGGAAAAAGGTTTAACTAAGTTTGATGGAGATTCTTATGAGTTTAACTTTTCCAAATTTGCTAAAGCTCCTTGTGAAAACAGCTTGCCTAATAAAGATTTCAGGATGGAACAACTTGCTTCTATTGATCCAGTTTATGACCTTGGACCTCTTTTTGGTGACTGTAAGTATGCTCATTCTGATGATAGAGTTTTTTCCTGTGACTGTTATATTGTCAACGTTATTCAAAGTTCCACTGAAAGTTATTATGAGAGAGGGAAACGTGGTTTTGTGCATCTCAATAATGTTAAGTTTCCCCGTTTTATGTTGAAAGCTTTGAAGTTGCATTTGTTTTGTCTTCCCATGATGGTGGATTTTTGTTTCAACAATTCGTTTTCTAATGACACTCCCATGCATAGGAAGTGGGTTAGACTCAAATGTGTTGGTTATTTGCTTCTTGATGCTCTTTTTCACTCCAGATTTATATCTCCTTTGTGAGCATCTTTGAAAGTTTCAAGCCTAACTTAAAGGCATTAAAGAAAAGTACTAGTTGGGAGATAACCCAAGAGTTTTGTCGAGTCTTGGAAGTTATTACCTCTATAATAACCTCTCCTTATCCTTTTTGTTTTGGTTTTTCTGTCAAGTTCAACTACTTTTGAGAAGTAGAGGAGTTGTGAAAAGTGGCTGTCCTAGGACAGATTTTTGTGCTGCATTGTAAAAATTCGTGAGGGAGCTCAGTACGTTGGATGGAGCTGTATTTTTCTAAGAATTTTCTCCAAGTTGTGACCCAACTTTCATTAGTTCTGCACTTTTTTATTTGACCAACAGAAGGTTTTCTAAAAAAACAATATTTACCTGCCGGTCTGTTTTGACAGATTTCTGCTATCATTTGCATTTGCTTCTTACAGAAGCCGTTGTTTTGATGGATTTCAGTTGAAGTGTGAACCAAAAAGTTTATTTTTTTTCTTACACTAATGTTGGCATTGAAGTTTGTGTATTGCCTTGTGAGGAAAGCAAATTCCAGGAGAAGGAGAAAAGGAGTCTGCAGAGTTCGTCTTTGAATAGGTAAAAGTGGTGAAAACAGAAGGTTCATGAAAGCCTAATCTTTTTATATTTTTGATGTTTTGAATACATAAGGGAAGTTACAAGATGGAACAGAGGAGGAACCGGAGGCCGGGGTGGCCAAACCCACCCTAGGCGCGGGCCCTAGCTGGCCGCGCCTGGAGGGGGTGAGACCACCCCGAGCTCCATCTCCGCCTCGTTTTCTTATCAGAACCTTACTTATGCATCGAGTAATATATAACCCCCCGGATCCCCCGAGGTTCGTGCATCATGTTTTCGTTTCGATCTATTTCTGTCAGGAAATCTTCTCAAGTTTAGAGCACCATGGTCTGCGCCAACGACAAAGGCAAGAAGCCCGAGGAAGATGATCCTCACAAACCCAAGGAGGAGGAGATTTTGGTAGGGGATGAATAAGACATGGAGGAGGACAAGCAACCGGACATCCGCACTACCGTCATTGGAGTGGTGTCAAAACCTACCAAGCTTAGGAGCACAGCACAGATGTCTACAGGAGGGAAATCTCCGCATCTTGTCTACAATCCACGGTCATCTCCTCCACGCACCAAGAGACCTTTCCATACTCTTATACATGAGCGTCAATATCAACATGTACCCAAAGGTAACTAAGAAGTAAGAGTGGGGAAAGAATAGCAAGGACTGGAATTCTCGGCCCGATATGATCATGAACCGTATTGAGCAGAATTCAGAGTTGATTCGTACTCTGACCTTTGAGATTGAGGATTTGAAGAAACTTATTGAAGAGCTTATAAAAATAACACCACCACCGAAGGAGTAATTCTTCATCAGGTTTGGCATCCCCTAGGCTTGTTCCAATCTTGGGGGAGTGTCACGGTATCACCACCATTATCTTTTATCTTGTACCTTTTTAGTGGATTCATATCTATGGTAGAGGGGTTATATTATAGTTTGGTTTGCATGTGGAAGTATCTCTCCTTTAGTTGATTATCTATGTATCCCTTGGTGTGAGTGCCTTTATTGAATATTAATGAGAAGTATCATCTTTTACTTTTTGCACTTCCTATTTTAGTTTGCAATCTCTATTATATGATGGATCTTGTTGATCGGTATTGGCACCACTTTGGGATCATCAAGTGGATCTAAATTGGTTTTGGCAAACCGAGTTCTGGTCAGTAGCATTACTTCGAAAGAAAAAGAGAAAGAAAAAAGGCTTACAGGTATTTTGTATCATTTGTTTTCTTTCTTGTTGGCTCATAAGCTTAGTATTATTTATTTAAGATCTTTTGTTTCTTCAAGGAAGATTGCATGTTTGGCTTTATTACTTGTATGTTTGCTTGTTTCTTTCAACTCTCTTGCTTGCTACCCAGCCTTGCTAGCCAAAAACCTGTTTTGAGAAGGCATACTTCTCATTTTTCCAAATCCCTTTGAACCAAAACTTTTGCCATTTGTGTCGACCATATCTACCTAGTAGCTTTTTCTATTCCAAGCAAATTCTCAAGATTCATCTACCTTTCGAACTAAAAAGTATTTTGTTATGAGAAACTAGTTAGTAAAGCTCTCACGAACTTGATGGCACACCTTATTTACTTGCCCCTAATAGACTTGAACCATTGTGAACATCGAAGTTGTATATGCTTGCATCTATACGTTGGAATTAGAAGAACCGTGATGTCACGGGGAACGTTTTCAACATTGCACTTGTACTCTGTACACAGTTGATATCGTGCTCTTTTGTCTATGGATGTCAACGGTGTGAAATAAAGAGGGAACTTGTAAATCCATGGAGTTTGTATCCTGTGTTAGAGAAACGCCTGGGCCGCTAGCCTAAGCCATGCTTAATCATGGTTGAAACTTGCAGCATCACCATAGTGAGTCATCTATGAAGCATCCTCAATAAAAATCTATGCACATAGTAAATAAAATATCGCCGAGATGCTCATTGTCTGATTGCCTTGTCATTTTGGTTATGGGAAAGCTCATGTACCATGTTCAAGGGGTACCCCGTTGGCGGTTCTCAATGATATGCAAATACTTACAATGACAAGAACTTACCTGTGACCAAAGTTGAGTAGCATGAGGAGTGGCCCTCATATTTAAGGGACATGAGATTGCCAACTTATATTTCGTCAAGCATATACCCCATCTTTGTTCACTTTAACCTTAATCATCTCAAGATGCTTATGATAGGGGCAATGAGGGCTCAAAGCTAGTAAGTACCATAATCTTTTGGAAGCTCTTTTTGACTTGTAATCCCTGCTACCCTCTAAGAAGGGCCTTTCTCCCACTTCCAAATTTAGTCAGTAAACCTACTTCCTCTCTATCTCTAGCAAGCATTTGAGTTGTTGTGTTTCAAGCATTCATATGGTGATTTATTCAATCATGTTCTCTATCTTCCTTGTTTACACAAGACTCTTATCTATTGAGTATTACTTTGAAAGCCTTCACTTGTGAAAAACCTTTTTGAGCAAAGCGTGTTCCTGTTTTGAAACTTCTACAAAAAGCTTTTGTGAAACTGTTTGACAGTTGTTCTCTGACCAAGAACAAGTTTGCCAATTCCAATTATGATTTATCTTTATGCATCTCTATTGTGACTATTGTACTTGGTTGCAAGCTAAGTTATATAATGGTGAGTTGCTTTCTTCTATGACTTGTGCAATGGTAAGTGTGATGCTTCTTGTTCGTATTCTTTTATCGACACTTCGCTCCATAAACCTATGGACATGTTTACTGAGCTCAGTTTTCACTTGGGGACAAGCGAAGTCTAAGCTTGGGGGAGTTGATACGCCCAATTTGCATCACCATTCTATATCATAATTTACCTCTATTCATTTATATTTGTATTATTATGAGGTATTACTTATGGATTTTTCATCTGTTTATGCATGTTGGATGATTCCGAAGATGGACTGCCGAAGTCTGGATTCTGATGGAAAAGAAGGTGTTTCGGTGCAATTTCACAAAGATCAGAAAAATATGGAAACATATTATTTCTCCAGAAGAATGAGGGAGCCAGAAGGAGGGACGAAGACGGGCCTCAGGAGGCCCACACACCCCTAGGCGCAGGCCCACCTAACCCCGCGCCTAGGGCAGGAGTGGCCCACCTGCCCGGCCTCCGACTCCGCCCCTTCGCCTATATCTTCCCTACGGAACCCTAAGCCTCAGGGAGCGACCACAGATAGATTTATGCCACCTCTAGGGGGGCGGAAAACACCGAGAGAGAAAGATCTCTCTGCCAGACAGATTTCTACTGGGGGAATTCCTTCCTGGAGAGGGGAGACCGTCACCATCAACACCATCATCAAGCTAGGATTCATCGGGATCATCATCATCCACACCATCATCTCCACCGGCACCATCATCACCACTCCGTCCTGCTGTAACAATTGTGTTGGATATTGCTTTAGTTCATTAAGGGAAACTTTCCGGTGTTGATTACTATTGTAGTTGATGCTTGTGAGTGTAACCATTGGATTATTGTTTATGTTCATATTGTTATCCATTACCATATCATCTTTGATCTTGATCCATATGATGTCTTGTGAGTAGTTCGTTTATTTCTTGAGGACATGGGAGAAGTCATGTTGTTAGTAGTGAATCCGTGATGAGTTATTATTCAATGGTTTAGTATTTAAGTTGTGGTTCTATTCTTCTAGTGGTGTCATGTGAACGTCGACTACATGACACTTCACCATTTATGGGCCTAGGGGGTGCATTGTGTATTTGGCTACTAATTGTGGGGTTGCCGGAGTGGCAGAAACCTGAACCCCCGTTAGGACACCTTTGCACAAGGGAGCATAGGATCTCAGAGTTTAAGGCCGTGGTTAGATTTATATCTTAATTACTTTCCTGTAGTTACGGATGTTTGCAGGGGGTTTAATCACAAGTATGTATTAGTCCAAGTACGGTCGGTACATTAGCACAGGTTCACCCACACAACACTTACAACACCAGAGAAGAGTACTCCGCTATTTGAAGCGAAAGCACTTGACAGAATTCTCATGTGTCCTCGAGAACGTTTGGTCCTTACAAGTATTTCCACCGGCTTGTCCTTTGCTAAGAAAGGATTGGGCCACTTGCTCCGTTTGTTCGTTACCTTTGTTACTTGCTCCTTGTTTTGTTGCCTTGTCAAAAAACCACTAAAAATCCGTTTGCTAAGTATTCACAGGGATTTCCTGCTCCATACCACTGTTTAGCACCTTCTTCTCCTCGTTGGGATCGACACTCCTATTTATCGAAAGTACTACGATACACCCCCTATACTTGTGGGTCATCACAGGTTCACCCACACAACACTTACAACACCAAAGAAGAGTACTTAGCTATTTGAAGCGAAATCACTTGACAGAATTCCCATGTGTCCTCGAGAACGTTTGGTCGTTATAAGTATTTCCACCGGCTTGTCCTTTGCTAAGAAAGGATTGGGCCACTTGCTGCATTTGTTCTTTGTCTTTATTACTTGCCCTTTGTTTTGTTGCTTTATCAGAAAACCCCTAAAAATCTGTTTGCTAAGTATTTCCAGAGAGTTCCTGCTCCATATCACTAGTCAACACCTTCTGCTCCTCGTTGGGATCGACACTCCTATTTATTGAAAGTACTGCGATACACCCCCTATACTTGTGGGTCATCAGCAGCGCCCTTCGCGCCACCGTCCACCGCCGCGCCCCAGGGAATTCCGATCACCCAGATCAGGTTCCCCTCGTTGTTGTCCCCGCTGCCAACGTGGATCGACATGCCGACCTACAAGTCGGTGCCGCCACAGCCGACGGTGTTGCCGCCGCCCGCCACCACCTTCGGCGGGTATACTAACCCATACGCCGGGAGCTCCATGGTGCCGCAGTACTCTCCTCCCGCCGCGACGGGTCGCCACGAGAGCGCCTACATGGCCTCGTCGCACTTGCAACAGCCGCCTCGCTTCACCAAGTTGGAGTTCGCCAACTACGACGGAACTGTCGACCCCCTGAACTGGCTCAATCAGTGCTTCCAGTTTTTCCGGGGGCAGCGGACCATGGCGTACGACCACACGTGGATCGCCTCCTACCACCTTCGTGGCGCCGCACATACGTGGTACTATGCCCTCGACCAGGACGAGGGCGGGATGCCTCCGTGGGAGCGCTTTCGCGACCTGTGCCTCCTCCGGTTCGGCCCCCCATACGTGGGAGCCGCCTGGCCGAGCTCGGTCGCCTCCCCTTCACCACCTCGGTGCAGGACTTCGCCGACCGCTTCCAGACGTTGGCCTGCCATGCGCCTGGCGTCACGGCTCACCAGCGTGTCGAGCTCTTCGTTGGCGGTTGAAAGGATATGGATGTCGCCTAGAGGGGGGTGAATAGGCGATTAAAACTTTTCCGAGGGTGGCTCGACAGAGGCGGAATTAAACTAGTGTTTACTTTGTCAAGCACAACCTAGAACAACTAGGGTTCACCTATGTGCACCAACAACTTATGCTAAGCAATACAAGAAACAATGTGATAGCAAGATGTAGATTACTTCAAGCACGAAGGCTATCACATGTAAAGTGCATAAGTAAAGAGCTCGGGTATAGATATAACCGAGGCACGGGGGACAGCGATATTTTTCCGAGTTCCTTCCAACATGGAGTACGTCTCGTTTGGAGAGGGGGTGGTATCAAACCACCAACGCCACAAAAGGCCTCCCTTATTCTCTGGTGAATCTCACCCCAATGGGATCTATCCGTGCTCCACTATCGGTGCACTTGTCGGTGGCAACCGGAACCTCTCACAAGGTTGGGGCACTTCTCCACAACTTAATTGGAGGCTCCCAACAAATGCCACCAAGGCCACAAGACCGTCTAGGGTTCCAAGAACCCAAAAGGGAGAAGCTTCAACGAATACCACGAACCAAATCCTCCGATGAGAACTCAAACTGATGCACCTAATGCAAATGGCAAGAACACCACAAAGATGCTCAAATCCCTCACTCTCAAGTTCCAACAAAGCTACTAAAGCTATTGGTGGAACAAGAGAGAAAGAACACAAAGGGAACACAATCTCAAAGATACACTCACAAAGAGATGAATCGGTTAGGTCAAAATGTGGGTCTAGATCTCCTCTCTCTTCCACTCAAATATGGGCAAGAATCATCGGAGAGGAAAAGATTAGTCAAGCTTCAAAATCTAGAGCAAGTGTGGACAAAGATTAGCCTAATAGAAGATGAAGAAGCTTTTAAAAAGACAAAACGAGACATTATATAGACGCCCCGATTTTTTGCCCGTTTGAACAAAAAAAAGGGCCTAAACCGGTAGTACCGGAAAGGCCTGGTACTACTGGACCCTATCCAGGCGAAGCAAGCACAGGCGAGCGGGGCCAGCGGTGGCAGCGCATGCGAGCAGTGAACAGCGAGCGAGCGAGGCGCGAGAGCAAGCGGCCAGCGCAAGTCAACGTGGGGCCTCGAGGCAGGGCCAGCGTGCGGGGCCAGCAAAGCAACGGGGCCACAACAAGCAAGGCATGCAGGGGCGAGCGCGCGGGAGCATGCGTGGCAGCAGGCGCGCGCGAGGGTGCTGGGCAGCCAGCGCCGCAGGGGCCAAGCAGCGGCGGCTGCGCGCGTGGCATGCTGGCGCGCGGGAGAGAGGGCCCCAGTGAGAATGAGGCAGCGGCGCACGCGAGAGAGCCAGAGAGAGGGCGTGCGGGAGCAATCGCGGCTGGGCCAGCGAGCGCAGCCAGCTGGGCTAGCGAGCAGGGCAAGCCGGATGGGCCGACCGGTAGTACCGGCCCACTGGGCGGTACTGCCGGGCCAGGCCGGTAGGGCCGGAAGCCACAGCCGGGCTGCTCTGAAATCTGGACCGTGCGCAGCGCGCCGTGTATAGACATCCGGTAGTACCAAGCGGTAATACCGCTCGGCCCAGTAAAAGTTGTTTTCCTTTTTCTTTTTTGAATCAAATTGGCAAATATTCAAACGGACATAACTTTTGTTTGGTAGCTCCGTTTAACCCGATTCCAATTGCTTTGGAAAGAGGACAACAATAGCTATACTATAATATTGGTTATCACCAAGTGAGAATGTATCATGTATTATAATGTGAGATACCTCACTTGGTGAGAAGTCGGAAAACCGCCAAGATCAAAATCGCAATAAAATACAAATGGAAGATCCGATTTTGATGACCAAGATCTTGTTATGGAGATTACCACAAACTCTATATCCTCACATGGATAAAACCAAATAACAACCAAATTCGATGATGCAAGTATGCAAAGGTTTGAGCTCTCTCCAAACGATGTGATCGAGTTACTCATTCGAGAGCCCCTCTTGATAGTACTGCTATCTATCCTAAACCCGGTCTCCCACTAACAACATGAGACCGGCAAAAGAGAAAACCTATCAAGTGAGCTTGATGTAGACGCACTTGACCTTCTCAAGAAGGAACGCCTTTCTTGATTCTACATCAACGATCCATGATCACCGAGGATGGCAAGCATCAAACATGAGATCTTCCATAGATGGCGCATTTTGAGCTTTCACAACATCTTCTTCTCATTTCATCGACCTTGAAGCCAACGCATGCTCCAAACGATGCCAATGGACAATTCCTACAAGTACAACTTAATACACACACTAGTCCATAAAGATTGTCATTAATTACCAAAACCACACAAGGGACCCCATATGTTCTTTCAGCGGTCTTCCCGACAACATACGCATCGATGTCGAGATGCGTGACCCTCAGGACCTGCAGATGGCCATGTACTACGCGTGCGCGTACGAGCAGCGCGTCAACGCCATGCAGCAGGCGTTCCTGGGCCACAGCGCGCGTCCCCCGACCCGCCCCGCACCGGCGGCCGCTACCCCGACGTGCCCCTCCCTGCGGTCGCTACTGCAGCTGCCCCCATGCCGACGCGTACCTTCCGGCGCTTGACGTCAGCCGAGCAGCTCGAGCGGCGCCACAAGGGCATGTGCTTCAACTGCGACGAGCCGTATGTGTCGGGTCATACGTGCGCCCGCCTGTTCTACTTGGATACCATCGACGACGCGGAGGTGGAGGCCCTCACCGCGGATCTCGACGCCACCACACTCTCTGAGGCCAGCGTCACGACCTACAGGCTGGTCGATGCGACCGCCTTCGTCGTCTCACTTCATGCCATGGCAGGCATCAAGACGGCAAAGACGATGCTGCTTCCGGTGACGATCAATGGGGAGCGTCTCACCGCGTTCGTGGACACGGGCTCGACACACAACTTCCTTTCGAGGGACGCCATGCGCCGCCTCGCACTTCAGCCGACCGGCGCGGAAAAGTTCAGCATCACCGTCGCCAACGAGGATCGCCTTACTTGCCACGGCGTGGCGTGGCAGGTTCCTGTCCTCATCGGCGACGAGCCTTTCTCCATCAACTGTGTTGGCATCGACCTGGGCTTCTACGAATTCATCCTCAGCGTCAATTTCCTATCCACACTAGGCCCCATAATTTGGGACCTCGATGTGTTGTCCCTCATCTTCTAGCGTGCGGGGGGCGTCGCATTCAGTGGACGGGCATCGGCGGCTCCGGCGCCACGACCCCGCAGCTTCAGTTGATGGCTGCCGCACTTGATGAGGCGCATCCACTCCTGGACGACCTCCTGCAGCAGCACCGCGACATCTTCGACGAGCCACAGGGCCTCCCACCCGCGCGGCCCTGGGACCAACGCATCCACCTGCTGCCGGACACGGCGCCTATCGCTGTGCACCCGTACCAGTACCCCCAGCTGCAGAAGGACGAGCTCGAGCGCCAGCTGGCGGTCATGCTCGCGCAGGGCATCATTCAGATTTCGACATCGCCGTTCTCCGCCCCGGTGCTCCTTGTTCGCAAGACCGATGGCACATGGCGCTTCTGCATCGACTACCGCGCCCTCAACGCCATGACATCCAAGGACAAGTTCCCCATCCCCGTCGTGGATGAGCTCTTGGACGAGCTACACGGAGCGCGCTTCTTCACCAAGCTCGACCTGCGCTCGGGCTATCATCAGGTGCGCATGCACCCGGACGACATCGAGAAGACGGCGTTCCATACTCACCATGGACACTTCGAGTTCCTAGTGATGCCGTTCGGCCTCTCCAACGCGCTGGCAACCTTCCAGGCCCTGATGAACGACGTGCTCAACCCATACTTGCGCCGCTTTGTGCTTGTTTTCTTTGATGACATTCTTATCTATAGTTCATCCTAGGCAGAGCACCTGCAGCACGTGGCCATCATCTTCAACGAGCTTCGAGCGCATCGTCTCCACCTCAAGCACTCGAAGTGCTCGTTTGACACGACCTCCATCGCGTACCTGGGGCACGCCATCTTGGCGGAAGGTGTCGCGATGGACACGGACAAGGTCGTCGCCGTCGCCGCGTGGCCGACCCCGCGGTCCCCGCGGGCTCTCCGCGGCTTCTTGGGCCTCGCCGGCTACTATCGCAAGTACATCCGGGACTTCGGCCTCATCGCCACGCCACTAACGCGCCTCCTTCGCCGCGACGCCTTCTCCTGGGACGAGGAGGCGACTACGGCGTTCGAAGCTCTCCAGCAGGTGCTCACGACGGGACCCGTCCTCCGGATGTTGGACATCGACTTGTCATTCGTGGTGGACTACGACGCCTCCGGCATCGGTTTGCACCGTCCTCCACCAGGACGAAGGGCCGCTGGCCTTCTTCAGCCAGCCCCTTCGCCGCTCGCCATCACAAGCTCGCGGCATACGAGCGCGAGCTTATCGGGCTGGTCCAGGCAGTGCGCCACTGGCGACCTTACCTTTGGGGCCGGTCGTTCCGTGTGCGTACGTACCACTACAGCCTCAAGTTCTTGCTGGACAAGCGCCTCTCCACCATCCCGCAGCACCAGTGGATCAGCGATCTCTTCGGCTTCGACTTCACCGTCGAGTTCCGCCCCGGCCGTCTCAAGACGGCCGCCGATGCCTTGTCCCGCCGCGACACTGAGGATGTCACGGACGACATTACCATGGTGGGCACCGTCCTGTGCATCCACTCTGGGCCGTCCTTCGCCTTCATCGACGACATCTGTCAGACAACTTCTACTGCCACGGGCGCCTTGACGCCGGCGAGCTGGGGGCGCCCTGGCGCCTAGATGATGGGCTGCTTATACATGGGCGCCGCCTCTTCGTGCCCGACCACGGTGACCTGTGCCACCAGGTCTTGTCCCTGGCACACTCTGCAGGACACGAGGGCGTGTAGAAGACCCTCCATCGCCTCCGTGCTGATTTCTACATCCCCGGTGATGGTGCGCTGGTCCGTGACTGGGTGTGGGTCATGCGTGACGTGCCAGCAGAACAAGACGGAGACGCTGCGACCCGCGGGTATGCTACAGCTGCTGGACATACCCTCCAGGTGTGGGCTGATATCTCCATGGACTTCATCGAGGGCCTTCCCAAGGTGGGCGGCAAATCCGCCATCCTCATGGTGGTCGACCGCTTCTCCAAGTACACACACTTTATCGCCCTCGGCCACCCCTATACAGCTGCGTCCGTGGCACAGGCCTTCTTCGACGGCATCGTTCGCCTCCACAGTTTTCCTTCGTCCATCGTCAGTGACCATGATCCTGTGTTCACGGGTCACGTGTGGCAGGATCTCTTTCAGCTGGCGGGCGTGAAGCTCCGCATGAGCACGGTGTTTCACCCTCAGACGGACGGCCAGTCCGAGGTGGTCAACAAGGTGATCGCCATGTATTTGCGATGTGTTACGGGTGATCGTCCATGAGCTTGGGTGGACTGGTTGGCATGGGCAGAGTACTGCTACAACACCTCATATCACTCCGCCCTGCATGCCACGCCTTTTGAGGTGGTCTACGGGCGCCCACCTCCGGCGATGCTTCCTTATGAGCCTTGCACGGCTCGGTCCGAGACGGCAGGCGACTTACCCCGCACCCGCGACGAGATCCTGACTGAGGCGCGCCAGCGTCTTCTCCAAGTACAGCAGCTGGCCAGGAAGTACTATGATGCTCATCATCGCGAGGCGGAGTTAGCGGTGGACGATTGGGTGTGGTTGCGCCTCCTTCACATGACCACGCAGTCCCTGGACCCGCGCTCCAAGCGCAAATTGGGACCCCGCTACGCCAGTCCCTTTCGTGTGCTGGAGCGTGTTGGCACACTCGCATACCGCCTTGAGCTGCCAGCTGGGTCTCGCCTCCACGACGTCTTCCATGCTGGCTTACTGAAGTCCTACCACGGGGACCCTCCTGCAGCCCCACCGGCCCTTCCTCCTACTTCGGAAGACCGACTTCTACCAGCTCCCGCGAAGGTGGCGAAGGTGATGCAGAGGCAACAGCGTCGCGGCGTGTGGCATGTCTTGGTGCAGTGGGCCGGCCTGCCCGAGGAGGAAGCAACTTGGGAGCAGCTCGACAATTTCCGCCAGCAGTTTCCAGATGTTCAGCTCGAGGACGAGCTGTTTGAGAAGGCGGGGAGAGATGTTATGGTCGGGCTCCAGTATACACGGAAGAGGCCCAAGTTATCTAGGGTTTAGAGGAGCTGTCCTCCTATATAAACGCATGTTCTGTTGTTGTCTCCCTCAGGAGACGGGAGCCCCAAACCCTAGCCGCACCTTGCCCTAGCCGCCACCTCCTCCCTCTCGCAGCAACGACGCCCAACCACCAGCGTTTGCGCCTCCAACCTCACCAATCTCACTTCCACCCTATAATCTACGCCCGAGACCTGGTAGAACTATAGCCTCTACGAGAGCTAGAGCCGTGTTACTAGTTTCTGACAGTTTTTGGTTGGTGATGCTTCTGGGTTCATTCTACTCCTCTGTTTAATAATATAAAATGTTTTAGGTTTCGTAAAACGAACGTATTAGACGTCTTTTAGTGTGTAAGTTTAATTTGAATTTATATACTAAATATGTTTAGATACATTTGTTTTACAAAAGCCAAAACATTTTATATTTTAAAACAGATGGTGTAGTCCCTACTGTCGAGAGGGGTGATTCAGGGGACATGCATTCCTCCTAGATGGACCAACTACCTGCTTCCGTGCAAGAAGATTCAGTTGCTGCCGGGGTCCAACCACTGCAAAAACAAGGTTGATCGACGGACCATGGGTTAAAAGCAGTGCTTCTTCTTGCTTCAGTTAGCACTTAATATTTTCAGTATGTTCAGGTTATGGCAGCATATGCTTGCCTTGCTCAACGAATTGTTAAAAACTTCGGAGCATTAAGAGTTAATGGACCTGACATAACCGCATGATCTTTATGCTTTAACCCCATTTTTCTTCAGATATCCTAGTGCTATGTCGGGCAAGAAATATGAAAGATGGTAGTCATATCTTTGCGCTAACTCCACTCTTTCTGTTCACAGGGAAAAGTTCCTTTGTTTTCCCATGAAGCGCTACATCAGTTCAGTTGCACATTTTCATGTCTGCTCTGACTATCACCCATGTGATTTTCAGTGTTGTAACTATGGTTTTAGGATGGGCAACAGTGAAGTTTATTAACATTGGTCTTGGTATAGACAAATAACTAACCAGGCCAAACATTCACCATTGGCATGCTTGTTTCTGGATCTTGGAAATCATGGTGCCCTTCCCTCTGTCCTTTTAAGCATTCCTTGAGGTGAGAGGCCATTTTTCCTCTTTGCTTTGATTGTGCAGCTACCTTGTCAGCAAGACAGCAAGGCATCATCTTCATCAGCAGTATCCTCTCCTGATGACTCGTCCTCGTCACCTCCTGATTCTGATTCAAGAGATTCCTTAGCATCCCCAACGCTGTCAGTGGTTGGATTTATCGATTTATTCTCACCGCTGGCATATGTGCTTGTTTCATGTAAAGCAACGTAAACATCATCCAGTCAGAAGTTTGTCTAGTTACTCTTCGAACATCTTCAGAACAAGTTTCAGGTTTATTTGAACTCATCGCGATAAGATCAGGCACATACGTAGAATCCTGATGATGTCCCCCAGAACACATTCCGAAAGTTGATTACATGGAAAAGGAACTCCTGGATATCTCGGCAGTGGGCAGAGCTTCGTGACACACTTAAATTAGCAAAATATCTCGGCAGTGGGCAGAACTCCTGGTATGCAGATGAATGCTTGTCTTGTCTGCTATTTTCAAGGAACTGGTTTTATCGGACACAACATCGCCACATTCACTTATTTAGAGGAAGCACTAACAGTAGCAGTAACAAGTTCATAAAATACAAAGAAAAAGGAAAATGGTTGACCAGGAAGTACATTTTTTCTCATGTTTATTGCTGTTTTCTTTTCCTTGGAGTACAATCATCCAATGGGTTTGGAGTTTGGACAGAATTGTGTCCAAACTTGAAACGGCACATATCTAGCAAACAAGATTAGGAAGAATCGATGATGCCTTTCATTGGACTGAAACTTGAAATGGCACATCTAAAGTGAAATGCTCAACTCACTGCAAGAACCACCACAACAGATGCTTCATTAAGATAAATGCAGATAACAGCGATGAATAACAACACGGCCATTACAAACCAATGGACTGCATAATTGTGCAAACTTCAAACTTTTAGAACCGCAAGGTCAAGACAATGCCATAAGAACAGATCGAACAAGATTAGGAAAAAAATCATGCCGCCTTTCCTTGGACTGAAACTTGAAACGGCACAACTAAACTCAAGTGCTCAGCTCAATACAAGAACCACTACATCACATCAGATGCTTCATCCAGGATAAATGCAGCTAACAGTAATGAAGTATTGACCAGAATAACAACACAGCCATTACCAGACCAATGTCACTGCATAATTGTTCAAACAGGTTCTGAAACTTTAGAACCGGGAGGTCAAAGCATTGTCATGAGAACAGATCAAGTTTAGCTACCAACACGAGCCACAGGGTTTTTCTCAACCTATATCTCTGCAAAATATTAAGAATTCTCATGTAGCTGCATCCGAGGCAGCGACACTTCTGAAGAGGTGAACTGTAAGGCAACAGTCAGGAGACCTGCTCTGGTCTTTCTCTACAGCTCGAAATCCGGGTATCGCGGCCCGCCGATGTCTGAAATGGCAGAAACAGTTAGGCACCATGCCACAGGAACTGCAAGCTTTGCAGCTGATTAATAATTCCATATTGCTAGAACAAGTAAACAGAAAGATCAAGAACAGGGCTGATGTATATAAAACCTGAAAATAATGTAATGTGCGGAAACTAGCTTTCATGTAGTGCTGCATTGAATTTCACTCACGTTTATTCAAAACAATTACAACAGGATAAGTCGTATAAAAATCAGTATCCTCTTCTTTGAAGCTGAACCGAGATGAGTGGACTGATTTGGGTCTACAAGTTCCAAAGTTTTTCTAGCAGAAAATGGTATTAAATTGAAGAACTGAATCATCTGAACCAAGGACAGTTGTTTCAAAACCAATCATTTAAATATCACTTGTGGAATGATTTTCCCCAACAACCAACTAGTTTTAGACACCTTTCTAGCATCTGCACACAGATGATAAGTCCAACTGGCACAATGTAAATACTCCATATAGTTTCCATTCAGCTGCTTTTACTTATATCTACAAGACTACAACAGTTCATAAAAATTCCCAAGTCCTAACTGAAGCAAATTAGTGACAGTTCAGTGAACTGGTTTTCAGACTATAATTCCCAAGTTCTAGTTTTTTTTTTTTTTTGAGATTTCACACACCTTCATTTAAACAGTATCAAGATTTACAGGTATGCTCAGATCAGGCGGTGGTCCTAATAACCACACATACCTTCCTTCAGGTAACGATGAAGCGAACCTAGCAAGTCGATGTGCTTCACCATTAGACTCTCTCCGTTCATGACAGAACGTTGCTCCTCCCCTCACACGAGCTCTATCCTTGATCTCTCGGAGGATGCTTCCATAGACACCTAGATGTTCACCATCCAAACCGGTTACTACCTCTAAACAATCTGAGGAAACCCGGATATCACCTAACAGGAGGTCATCAGCCACATCTAGTGCCTCTCGACATGCCAATGCTTCAAGACATCCCGGATGTGAGATACCCTCGTATACCATGGCCGAAGCTCCCAGGTACAACCCTTCCCTTGATCGCACCACCGCTGCAGCTGCACCTTTCGGAACAGACTTAGCCACCGCAGCATCGACGTTGATCTTGGTCTTCCCCTCTGGCGGGGGAATCCATCTACCTGTCACTGCTGTCCTAGGTGCACTTCTCTGAACCCGAACAGGTTCCTTACTAGCCTCCAGATCAGACAGGAAGCGATCCACGAATGCCTTAGTAGCCATAGGGCTTTGGTACACATCTTCATGTATAGCTTTCCTCTTCGCATGCCAGATCGCCCACAAAGTTACAAGCATCTGAATCAGATCAGCCTCTTTCATTGAATGAAACATCGAGAACAACCATTGCCGTGCCTTAGGTTCTGCAGAGAGGGTAATATGGTCTGTAATATCCTCATCTGTCAGCGCCCACACACAACGTGCAAGATTGCATTCTATCAGAGAATGCCTCCAGGAGTCGACTTGCCCGCAGATTGAGCAAGTAGGTGACGGTGCCATCTTCCGGTGATGCCTCAGATCTCCTGTAGGTAACGATTGCATTGCCAGCCTCCAAAGAAAAATACGGATTTTGGAAGGGACTGCAATTTTCCATAACTTTGCCCAATCACTGCTCTCCTCAGCCGAACTCGACGAGGCAGGTCTCTCGTCCAACCAGTCCTCACGCACACGTCGTGTCGTCACCAAAGCTCTATAACACGACCTGACAGAAAATATTCCGGTGCGTTCGAAGTGCCATGACCAGAAGTCAGATTTCACTCGCGTTGGCAGGGGTATATTCATAATCACTTCAGCATCCATAGGAAGGAAGAATTCTTCAATCTTCTGCCTATTCCAGCTGGCTGACTGTGCCTCAATAAAGTCACTCACCCGGGTCGGTGCATCATCTTTGAGAGGAGCAAACGGTCGTAGTCGTTCGTTCCTAGGCAGCCAGTTATGTGTCCATGCTTTAGTAGAACACCCGTCCCCAATTCTCCTCACGAGACCAATATTTAAAGCATCCCTTCCTTCAAGAATCGACCTCCAGATTTGCGATGGATGTGAACCCAACTCCGCTGATAGGATATCACCCTTGGGGAAGTAAACCGCCTTCAGTACCCTCGCGCTCAAAGATTCTGGTACCTGAAGAATCCTCCAAGCTTGGCGTGCTAAGAGTGCAAGGTTGAAAAGTTCAATGTCTGTCATTTTCTCCCAAGAGACCCACGCCGTCCTCCTCTGGCCTTCTTTGCAACCCCACCAAAATTTCCGAAGAAGGGAATTGATGTGCTCGCATAGGCCTCTTGGTAATTTAAAGCAGGACATAGAATAAGTTGGGACTGCTTGGGCTACTGACTTGATTAGAATCTCCTTTCCACCCACTGATAACAGTTGCTCCAACCACCCAAGAACCTTCTTCCAAACTCGATCTCGAAGAAATTTGAAAGCCCCACCCTTGGATCGGCCAACATCTGATGGCATTCCAAGGTACTTCTCATTGAGCGTTTCTCTCTGCACCTCCAGTACCTCTTTTATCTCCTCACGGATAGATGCAGGACATCCTTTACTAAAAAAGATAGAAGACTTGTCCATATTGATCCGTTGACCGGATGCATTACAATACATGTTCAACAAATTTTTGATCTCCAAAGCTCCCTCCTTACTTGCTTGAAAAAACAGCAGGCTGTCATCTGCGAATAATAAGTGGTTCACTGCCGGAGCGGTGGGCGCCACTTTTAACCCCTGAAGTGCTGATGACTGATCTTTAACTTTCAAAAGTCACGATAGGCCCTCTGCTGCCAATAAAAACAAATAAGGCGAGATTGGATCTCCCTGCCTGATCCCCCTTGAGGGAATGAACTCTTCCTGTGGTGCCCCATTAAACAACACCGAGAAAGATACTGTAGATACTAACCGCATAATAAGAGCTACCCAAGAGCTGCTGAAACCAAGCTTCAGCATAATCGCCTCCAAATAGCTCCACTCCACTCTGTCATATGCCTTCCTCATATCTAGCTTGAGAGCACATGACCGGTGTTTCTTCGCCTTATTACGCTTCATAAAATGCAAACACTCATAAGCAGTAATAATATTATCTGTTATAAGTCTGCCTGGAACAAAGGCCGATTGCTCCTCTGAGATAATTTCAGGCAGGACCTTCTTGAGCCTATTCGCTGCCACCTTTGATGCAATTTTGTATATCACATTACATAGACTGATGGGGCGAAACTGACCAAGCTCCTTAGGGCTCGCAATCTTCGGTATCAATACAATGAATGTTTTATTCACCACTCCCGGATCTTCCTCTCCTGAAAGGATCCGTAAGACTGCCTTAGTTACCTCTTCCCCACATAGATCCCAATTCCTCTGAAAGAAGTGTGCTGGAAAACCGTTCGGACCTGGGGCTTTGGTAGGGTACATCTCGAAGAGGGCAGTTTTAACTTCCTTCATCTCAAATGGAGCATCTAACATATGGTTCATAGCTGAATCCACACGTACAGGGACTGTACCAATCACCTCCTCCATCCCCTGGACACCCTCTGACGTATACAGCTCACTATAAAATTTCTTCGCCATTGTGCCCAATTCTTCTTCTCTTGTTTCGACTGTCCCATCAGCCTTCAACAATTTGTCTATTTTGTTCTTCTTTTTCCGTTGGCTAGCACGTAAGTGAAAAAACCGAGTGTTCTTGTCCCCTGCGGCGAGCCATTGAACTCTCGACCGTTGACGCCACATTATTTCCTCCTGCTCTAGTAGCCCAACAAGCCTAGCTGCAATTTCCTGTTCCCTTGGCGAGGGACCAGTACGTTCAGGATTACCTCTCAAATCCCTTAGCTCCCCTTGCATAGAACGAATCTGTAATAATATATTGCCAAACGATTCTCGTCCCCACCGATCAAGCTCTATGGATAACGAGGACATTTTATAATGCAAGTCTGCTAAGGTATTACTCTCACCCGCTGATGTCCACTTCTGCTTCAGCGTCTCATTGAAATCTGTATGGTTTTCCCAGACCAATTCATACCTAAATGGTCTCTTAGTTTGTCGACTTTTCCTCGCCATAGGAGCCCGATTTAGCAAGATCGGTAGGTGGTCTGACGTGGCGACAGTCGCTAGATGGTGCACCTCCGCACTTGGGAATCGTGAACACCAAGCCGGGGTGGCCAGTGCTCGATCAAGCCGTGTGCGGCAATAAGATCCTCCAGAAACTTTCTTCTCGAAAGTCCACGCCACACCTTTATATCCCAAATCACAAAGTCCACAGACATCAGTCATCTCTCTAAATCCAGCCATTTGGCTGTAACTCCGTTCGTTAACTCCCACGTGCTCATCCCGGTGTAACACTTCATTGAAATCACCAATACAGAGCCACGGATGGTCATTATACGATCGTATGAACTTGAGCATTTCCCAAGTCTTGTGTCTCTCGTTCACCTGCGCCTCCCCATACACTACAGTCAGCCGCCAAGGATCACGTCCCTTCTCTGTAACAATTGTATCAATGTGGTATTGCGAGTAAGGTAAAACTTCTATCTTTATTTCTTTATTCCAAAACAAACCAAGACCGCCACTGCGGCCAGAGCTACTAATTGCAAAACTCTTATCAAAACCTAATGAACTAGCTAACTTCTCCACACTCCCCTTGTTCATCTGAGTTTCCACCACACATAAAATCATGGGAGAGTGACGCCTCACCAATTCACGGATATCGCGAACTGTCGCCGCTCCACCGAGGCCGCGGCTGTTTAGACTCAGGATACTCATTGGGACTGGCGGTCCTCCTTATTGGAGGCCGCCGCACCAGTCACGGTTTTATCTTTCCTCGGTGTAGATTTTTTTGGGCGCTTCTGTTCCCTTGCCGAAGGAGGCGGTGGTGGAGTTCCAGACCTCTCGACATAGCTCTTCCCCGTACCCTCAGGCGAAAAGTTTAGTTTTTTCTGTGCTCCTGCACCCTTCTCCGCCTCACTCGTATCCTTCTCCTTCCACTTCAAAAGCAAGGTACTCTCCCCTTCCTCGCTATTTGCTTCCTTTGCCGGGCTCCCTTCAGTAAGTCGTGCCTCGGATGATGAGCGCTTGCGTGTATCGACCACTTGCGTCAGCCCACGTGCACGCCCACGCCCCCCATCCCTTCCACCACGACCAGGACTACCTCGTCCCGCTCGTCCCCCGCCACGTCCAGGCATCTCCTGGCGAGGTCCTTGCCGAGCTTGGCTACCCGAATTTCCAGCCTCGCTTCCATAGAGGCGAGCATGGTTCCATGGAGTGTTTGCAAGTAGCCAAGCCCCAAAACCAACCTTACTTGGTAGGTGTTCACCCGATCCACATTCCTCCAGTTCATGCCCCAGAAGTCCACACACTCCACAAAAACGTGGAATCTTCTCATATTTAACTCTCATGATTACCGGGGCTCCTCCATCTGGCTTAAACGACACAAACCTCGTGAGACTCCTTCGGACGTCAAGCCAAACACGGACCCGCACATAGTCTCCTGCCTCCAACCCAGTTCCATTCATATCCACGACTAGTACCTCTCCAATTTTTTCAGCCAATCCAGCGATCAGCTGCTTTTTGCGATAGAGCTCTGGTACATCATGTACTCTAACCCAAGCGTGAATCCTATTCAGTTCAATAGCAGCTGCCCTGCAGCTCCCATCATATTTTTCGATGAGCAGCCCTTGATCTCGGAAAAGCCATGGCCCCTGCTCCGTGATTCTCTTCCAATCTCCCAAACAGCTCGCTTGCACCAAGAACCGATTCTCCTCAAGATCGCGGAACGACACCTCCTGTGCCGGCGCCCACGCGAACCTCATCGTCTTCTTCAGAGACGTAGCACTAAAAGGACGAGGGGACAGCAAACGCATCACCGCCATCCACTTTTTCTCCTCCTTCAAGGCTTCCACATCGCTCAAAGACACAAAAACACCATCAATGTCCTCCCCTGACAGGTCGAGACTCTTCAACAGATCTTCCAGAGACGGCTCGGACTCCCCATGGGCAGCCGCATCCCCCGCCTCTTCCTTCTCCCTTGCCGTCGCCATACCCAACTCGAATCCAGGAACCCCAGACGAGCACACCCCCAAGGCCGGGCAGTTGAACTCGTCAACCCCTTGGTCAGCCCGAGGAGCGCACTCGCGGAGGGGAGGCAGATCGATCAGGTCGCGGACTCGCTGGCCCCCACCACCGGAGATCAGAAATCGCCGGTGAGGTCGGAAACCCTAGTCGCTAGGCGGCTAGGTAGAGGAGACCCTCTTTGAGTCCAAGTTTGGTTGGAGTTGCTTCCCAAGTTCTAGTGACTACAGCAGTTTCTTGATACCGGACTACAACGATTTCAGTATAAGCTTTCCAGGCACATGCAAATTAGCACTCCATAAAACAAACGACAGAAGATGATGGACATGCATCAAATGGTATCTGCTAGTCCCAATACATATCAGGGTCTCTCACCTGGCGTCTCGACCGTGATTACGAGGGCATGTCTGTTGTGGGGTAGGTTGACGACGAGTGGGATACGCCTCCCGTATGTGCCGGCTTGGACGTACATGACGAGGTTGTCGGCCGGGTGGATGCCCAGCCGCCTGATCAGCTCCTCCCTCAGGCGGAACACGTACCTTCCCCTGAAACTGAACGAGACGTCGTTGGCGTGGTACCCTTGGCCGTTCGCCGTCACCACCCGCGACAGCAGCAGGGCGGAGAAGTCGATCTGCATTGTGGTACGATTAAAGAAGCAGGTTATTGCGCTGAATTTTATGATCGAAACACAAATACGTAGGAGCAGGAAGTCAAGAAACAGATTAGCGACGGCATCAGGGCGGAGGGGTGGAGCTGCGTTCAGTTGCGATTTGCAGAGAAAAACGGTTATAATCAGGAGACCAGAGAAGCAGGTTATTGCGCTGAATTTATGATCGTAAACAACAAATACGGAGGCCCATGAAGTCAAGAAACAGGGGCGGCAACCAAGAACAGAACCAAGGAAATTAACACAATCTGCAATCCCCGCGATTAAATTCCGTTGCAGATTAGCGACATTCAATAGCCCAAACAAACAGCTCCCAATTCGAGAAGAATCTAGAAGCGGGGCATGGCGAACTCACCATAGGCGGACCTGGAAGTTGAGGTATGCGCACACTGGTGGGGATGGCATACACCACCCACTCCATCATGGTGCTGATGATGTGGAGGTAGTCGACGGTGACGCGGTTCTCGTTCAAGGTGAAGTTCCTCCCGTTGGCGCGGAGGTAGCCGTCGCGGCCTTCGACGGCGATCTGGCGCAGCAGGATTGGGCCCTGGGACCCCGCCCTGACGGGCTGCCACCTGATGGCCACATCGTCAGCATCGTAGAAGTTTCGCAGAGCGACGCGGCAGCCGCGGCAGCCGAACGCCGAGGAGTTGGTGGCGGAGAGGTAGCGGCCGTTGGCGGCGTTGTGGAGGAGCACGCGCTGCTCGTCCCCGTAGAGGTGCACTGCCCACGCGGATTTCATGGACATGCGACGATCGCTGAGGTAGACGCCACGCCCGTCCTTGTCGGCGTGGAGGTAGGTGCCGTGCACGCGGCTCCGCAGCCACACGTAGTGCCCGTCGGGGAACTCCTCCATCGGTCGCTGCTGGACCGTCGAAGAGCAGAGGCGGTGGAGGGAAAACTCGAGAGAGGGATTGGTGAAGATGGCGGATTCTAGCCCTCTGGGCGCTCTGGCGAGGGGAGGAGAAGAGGAGAGGAGAGGCGAGGCGAGGCGAACGATGTTGGTTGAGACGGTTACCTTCGGGCGCCAAGGGGAGTATTTCAAGGTGCGGGACAAGCCATCTCCGAGGTCCGAGCCAGGCTTCGGGCACTATGTGGGCCTGTGGGTTCTTTGATCGGCCCGGCCCGCCAGGCCCAAACTCTCAGGAGCTGGTGTCCCCGAGCCTCTTCTGCTCCTGCGCTGGCGGCGTCGGCCAGGGCCAGCTGCGCCTGCGCCACCCCTCCCTTCCCGGGCGAAACTCTCCGGCCCCAGCGCGACGGCGCGGCGACGAAAAGGCCGCAGACATTGCTTCCTCTCTTTGCCCGGCTGCCGCGGCGCAGGCTACGAACGCCGCCACGCACGCCCGGTAGCAGCGAAGCGAGGCAGCGCGACGACGGCGTGGAGCGAGCGAACCACCATCATCAGATCCAGCGAGGCTGCTAGGGTGTGCGTGCGTGCTCTCGCTCCTTTCTGGCTTCTCGCTGGGCAGGATGTGGCCTGGTTCTGGAATTTTTTAAAATTGTATGGAATGGTGCGTAGCAAATTTGTCGCGGCCAAACCAGCGTTGTCAGCCGGCCAGCGCAGCACGCACACGGTACACGGAAGTACGGCACACTGCTAATTTGCTCTCATTGTAATTTGGAGTGCAGACGCTCAAGGTGGCATTGGCCTTAATTTTTCTTCAGAAAAGTGGCGGACTTTGAAGAACATAATAATATTCTTAATGCTAAATGTGCATGTTGACCTTTCCTCTACTCCCTCCAATTCCATCGATCGTAATCACCTCAGTGTTCGTTCAGCATCATACTTTTGCTCAATCGGATGTGAACAAACGATGCCTCTTGACTGAGCTTAAGCGGTGTTACTAATTTCTGACAGTGCTTCTTCTGTTTCAGTTCTCACTTCATACTCTACTTTTTTCAGTATGTTTGTTATGGCAGCCTGGGCTTGCCTTGCTCAACAAATTGTTAAAAACTTCGGTGCATTAAGAGTTAATGAACCTGGCATAACCGCATGATATTTCTGCTTCAACCCCGTTTTTGTTCAGATATCCTAGAGGATGCGCTATGTTAGGCAAGAAATATGAAAGATCGTAGGCATATCTTTATGGCAACTCCAGTCTTGTTCCTTTGTTTTCCCGTGAAACGCTACATCACTTCAGTTGCATATTTTCATTTCTGTTCTGACTACAACTGTGGTTTGGTGGAAACTGGCTCAACGCATCTGGTGCGTGGCCTATCACATATATATGGGTACCAAAGGATACAATACAGATACAGTTACAATTGTGTTACAAATATACAGTCTAACACTTTTCCTCAATCTCAACTATGGCCTGAAGTAGTCAGTAAGTTAAGATTGCGTCTACAGTCTATGAACAACGGGAGAGCCAACGGTTTGGTGAAGATATCAGCAAGTTGATCTTTGGAGGAGATGAACTTGATCTGCAGGAACTTCTTTGCAACACGTTCTCTCACAAAATGATAGTCAACTTCGATGTGTTTCGTTCGGGCATGAAATACCGAATTCGACGCAAGGTATGTAGCACCGATGTTATCACACCAAAGGACAGGAGACTGACTGTGAGAAATCTTCAACTCCCGAAGAAGGGACTGGACCCAAATAAACTCAGCAGTAGCATCAGCAACCGCCTTGTACTCAGCTTCAGTGCTACTACGAGAAACCGTAGCCTGTTTCCGAGCACTCCAGGCGATCAAATTAGGACCAAAGAATACTGCATATCCCCCCGTGGATCGCCTGTCGTCTGGATTACCAGCCCAGTCCGCATAACTGAAAGCCGAGAGCACACCAGAGGGTGCCGGCCGGAGATGCAGTCCATATGAAACAGTGGACCGAACATAGCGGAGAATACGCTTGACAACAGTCAAGTGAGGCTCTCGAGGGGCATGAAGATACTGACAGACACGGTTAACTGCATATGAAACATCAGGTCGTGTGATGGTAAGATACTGAAGAGCCCCAACAAGACTTCTGTACTCGGTAGCACCATCAGCAGAGAGCAGAGTATCATCATCAGCAGAGAGAGACGCAGTGGAAGACATGGGAGTAGTAGCAGCCTTACAATCCAGCATGCCAGCACGGCGCAACAGATCCTGAGAATACTTCTGCTGAGAAAGGGCAAGACCATCATATGGATAAGTGACCTCCAAGCCAAGAAAATAATGAAGTTTGCCCAGATCCTTGACAGCAAAATCAGAACTGAGAGCCAGAACCAAACGATCAGTCGTCGCAACAGAGGAGCTGACAAGGATGATATCATCAACATAGACCAGAATGTACATGGTGACTTCTGGCCGCTGAAGGATGAACAATGAAGTATCAGCAGTGGAGAGAACAAACCCATGAGCACGAAGTGCAGAACCCAGGCGAGCATGCCAAGCTCGAGGAGCCTGTTTGAGACCATACAGCGCTTTCACCAAGCGACAGAGATGTTGAGGGAGATCGGGATCAACAAACCCAGGAGGCTGACGCATGTAGACCTCCTCCTCAAGAACACCATGCAGAAACGCATTCTGAACATCCAACTGACGAAGGGACCAACCTCGAGTGACAGCAAGTGAAAGGAGCAGCCGAATCGTGGTTGGCTTGACAACAGGACTGAAAGTATCCTCATAGTCAAGACCGTACCGTTGCTTGAAGCCTTTAGCAACCAGCCGAGCCTTGTACTGCTCGATAGAGCCATCTGCATGCCGTTTGACCTTGAAGACCCATTTGGAATCAATGACATTAATACCTGGGTGAGGAGAAACCAACTGCCAGGTGCCATTCTGACGAAGAGCCTGAATCTCGAGGTCCATAGCAGCACGCTAGTGAGGAATACTCATCGCTGCTTGATAGTGTCGGGGTTCAGCAGTAGGATCGGACTGCGCTTGAGCTAAGCAGGCAGCGATCCATGCAATAGTGCCGTCGGTGCGTTCCTTGGGCCGATGAATACCACTTCGACTGCGTGTATGCGGACGAGGCGCAACAGGGGCGGGGGGCGGCTCATCGACGACCTCATCGGTAGAGGGGGGCGATGCTGCAGGAGACGAGCTCCCAGGAGGAGGCACGGACGGTGGCGAGGCCGGCCCAGGAGGCGTTGGCGACGCGGTCGGGGAAGAGGCCGGCCTAGGTGAGTCAGGCGGGGGCAACCCAGGCGGTGGTGACGCCGTCCCAGTAGAGGCGGGCGGTGGCGACGCACGCGGTGAAGACCGCGCGGGCGGCAGAGGAAGTGAAGGCGGCCCACGGCCAGCCGTCCGCGCAGGCGGCAGAGCAGCTGGGCCAGACGGAGCCGGAGAGGCGGCCTCGGGGCGTGTGTCCGCTGCATGATCCATGCAGCGATCGACGTCGCAGCAAGCAGGAGCAGGTCCTGGCGACTCAGGTTCATGAAGGAGCTCGAGGCGAGCGCCACGTCCGGTACCTGCACCGTGGTTAGGCAATAACACAGGCGAATATGCAACATCCTCAAGTTGGTCAGGCGAGACAATGGAGTTATGAGTGGAGGTAGACAACAACGAAGAGGATGGCATATTCGAAAAAGGAAACAAAGTTTCGTCAAACACGACATCACGAGAAATATATACTCTATTTGTTGGAAGATGGAGACACTTGTACCCTTTGTGAAGAGCACTATACCCAAGGAAGACACACTTTTTGGAGCGAAACTCAAGCTTACGACTGTTGTAGGGACGAAGATGGGGCCAACAAGCACAGCCAAAAACTTTAAAGAAAGTGTAGTCAGGGAGTTCATTAAACAACAGTTCAAGCGGTGTCTTGAGTTTTAACACTCGAGTGGGAGTACGATTAATCAAGAAACAAGAAGTGGTAAAAGCATCACTCCAAAACCGAAAAGGCACGGAGGCATGAGCAAGAAGTGTAAGGCCAGTTTCAACTATGTGTCGGTGCTTGCGTTCGACAGCACCGTTTTGCTAATGTGTGTGTGGGCATGATACACGATGAGATATCCCAAGCTTATTAAAGAAAGAATTAAGGTTGCGGTATTCAACCCCCCCCCCCCCCAATCCGACTGAACATGAATGATTTTATGCTTTAGGAGTCTCTCAACATGCAATTGAAATTGTAAGAACACATTAAACACATCAGCTTTGCTTTTGAGGAGATAAAGCCACTAAAGCGACTATAGGCATCAATGAAACTGACATAAAATTTATGACCACTGACAGAGGTTTGGGCAGGGCCCCATACATCTGAAAACACAAGCTCTAAAGGTGTAGTAACAACTCGAGAGGAAGACACAAACGGTAACTGATGACTCTTTACTTGTTGACATGCATCACAAACGGCTAAACTTTTATTACTAGACGAAGTAGGGAGCTCATGTCGATGCAAAACATGGCTGACTATGGGAGACGCGGGATGACCAAGCCGAGCATGCCAATGGGACACCGACGTGCAGACAGAGTTGAAGACCTCCGGCGTAGACGGCGCCTCCAACGCATACAGGCCTTGATGTATGCGACCGCTAAGCAGAACCTCCCGTGTGACCCGATCCTTAACAAGGAGATAAGATGGGTGAAATTCACAAAACACGTCATTATCACGAGTAAACTTACGAACAGATAGTAAAGGACGAGTGACAAGTGGAACACGAAGAACATTACGAAGGCGAAGCCGACGAGATGAACTAGACAGAAGGGAGGCCTGACCAACATGAGTGATGGGCATACCTGAGCCGTCGGCGGTGCGGACGTGGTCGTGGCCGCGGTAGGGCTCCTGCGCCTGAAGATGACCAGCCGCGTTGGTCATGTGCTCCGTGGCACCCGTGTCGAAGTACCAGGCGGGGTTGATCGGGTACGACGGGGTGTACCCTCCTCCGCCGGAGTAGCCACCGCCGGAGTAGCCACTCTGCTCGGCGATGGCGGCCTGTTTCTCGTTGCCGCGCCCGTCGTTGCCTATGCCAAGGAAGTCCTTCTTGAAGCGACGGTGACAACGAGAGGCGTAGTGCCCGTGGATACCACAGAGCTGGCAGTCGACATTGGGGCGGCCACGACGATCGGTGGACACAGGAGGACCACGGGGCTACGGCGGCGGAGGAGGCGGGCGACCACCACCTCCCGTGGGCGGGCCAGCAGGGGGGCGCGGCTGTTTGTAGCCACCAGGAGCGGACCCACGGTAGACCGCGTTGGCGTGGGGGTCGCCTTGCAGCTCGGCGTGACGGGCGACGACGCGCTGCTCGGTGAAGAGGAGTCGCGAGTACAAGTCCCGTGGGGACATGGGCGTGTCACGGCCCCGGACCGCCTCAACCAGGTTGTCGTAGTCGTGGTCAAGGCCGCGGAGAACAAAGTCCGTGAACTCCTCATTGCGAAGCGGCTGCCCGATGGCGGACAGAGTGTCGGCAATTGTCTTGATCTTGTTGAAGTAGACGTGTGCCGAGGAGTCAAGCTTTTTGCACTCGAGGAGTTGTTGGCGAAGGGCCGACGCACGAGCCGAGGAGTTGGCGGAGAAGCTGTCTGCCATCGTCGCCCAGACGTCGTGAGACGTGGCAGCAAAGACGACTAAGCCAGCAACACCTTCGGTCAGCGACGATTGGAGCGCAGAAAGGATGGGTTGATCCTGCGCAACCCAGGTGCGGTACGCCGGGTTCTCAGCCGAGACCCGGGCGCCGGTGGTCGTGACGGCGGAGACGTAGCGGGGCGGGCACGGGTGACTCCCATCGACGAAGCCCTCAAGGTGACGACTGCGGAGGAGGGGGAGGATCTGCGCCCGCCAATACAGGAAGTTATCCTGCGAGAGGCGCACCGTGATGAGGTGCGTGAGTTGGTAGGGACCAGTGCTCGGACCTTCGGTGACCGGGGATCCAGCAGGGGCGGCGACATCGGCCCCGGTAGAGACGAGGGGCGGCGCTGCAACCTCGACCGCAGCCGAGGAGAGGCCGATCGACGACGAGGCCGAGGGCACCGATGGCACCAATAGGGGCAGGGGCGGTACCGCACTAAACGGAACCAGCGGCGCCGACACATAGGACGACGGCGACGAAAGGAACCCGGGGGCGAACTGCGAGGCACCGAGGTACAGGGGGCGCGAGGTGGAGGACGAAGCCATCTGGCTTGTGGTGCTGGCGGCGAGGATCGCCGCGAGCTGCGGGGGAATCATGGCAGGGGACGGCGAGGAGCCGGGCAGGGCAGCGAAAGAGGCCGAGGAAGAGCCGGAGGAGCTCATGATGGCGATCTTGGCGGCGGCGGCGTGACCGAGAGAGGCGGCGGCGGCCAAGGGCAGGGGGCGGCGGCTAGGGTTTCGAAACCTAGTCTGATACCATGTTAAACAGTGGTTTGGTGGAAACTGGCTCAACGCATCTGGTGCGTGGCCTATCACATATATATGGGTACCAAAGGTACAATACAGATACAGTTACAATTGTGTTACAAATATACAGTCTAACAACAACCCATGTGATTTTCAGTGTTGTAACTACGGTTTTAGGATGGACAACAGTGAAGTTTATTAACATTGGTCTTGGTACATACAAATAACAAATCATGCTTCCAAATTAATCTGGACATAATTAACTAGGAGAATGAAATTCAGAAACTCCGACCATACCCCTCTCCTCATGCAAGGTGTTGTCTCCGCCACGAAAAGCATCCTTCAAGTTCAAGAAACTCTAGTTGCGAATGCCAAGTTTTGAGGAAACCGTATCTGAGGCATGGAACAAGCTTATCCAGGCCATGGACCCTATCCGCCACATTTACATCAAGTGGTCCTGCACCGCTAAAGCCCTTGAGAACTGGCAAAGGCAGAGTACCGGTGATCTTCGAAAGCAAATTGCGGCGGCTACGGAGGTTATTTGGCGCCTTGATCAGGCAGAGGAGGTGCGGCCACTCTCGAAGGAGGAAATAGCTCTTCGTCTCCACTTAAAGTCATCGTGGCCTTCTTGCCATTGAGAACAAAAGGCTAAGCCAAAGATCTAGGCTCACATGTACTCGGCTGGGGGATGGAAACTCCAAGTTATTCTACGCTAAGGCGAGACGCCAAAGAAAGGTTTACACTCAGTCGCTTGCCACCCAAATGGCATGGCCATCATGGCAAAGGACAAGGAAGAGGTCATCTTACAACAATTTGGCACCGCCCAGGCAGCTAAAGCCTTGACTAGGAAGGCCTCGAGTATACACTGCACAACCTATCATACTTACACGCTCCTTTTCAGGTGCCTGAGATCAAAGTAGATGTGTTCTCTCTGTATTTGGTCAAGGCATCAGACTAGATGGTTTTATAGGCGCTTTCTTCAAGTCTCGATGGACCACCATCAAGTAGGACCTCGTAAGAGCAATAATCCACATGTCATAGCTTAGGGTGGGTGCACGGACCTGATCAACTCCGCAAACATCATCTTGTTGGCTAAGAAGACCAACGGGTCGGCCGTGGATGACTACGGGCTCATTAGCCTCATCCACAACCTATCCAAGATCTTCTCCAAGCTCCTGGCAAACCACCTCGTTGTAATGCCCTAGCATTAAGGGCAATTAGAAGTGCAAAAGTGAGTTTGTGCATCTGCATTCATGCATTTAAAAATCTGGGTAAATTTTTCAGGATTTAATATTACCACAAAGTGATCGAGGTCCCGCTTATGTTGATGAATAGAAATAGGTCATCAATATGGGTGCGATAGATTTCGACATGACCTTTGGTGAATTCCCTTATTTTAAGGTGAAACAAATAAAATTTGAATAATTCAAAACAAAATATTTGAATTTAAAAATTAAATAAAAATGAATTACTAATAATCAAGTAATTTCACAATTTAAATATAATTATAAATAGAGTATTTTATTCTTTATTATATATTAGCTTAATGATTTACATGTATGAAATAATGAAGGAATTATAATAAGTAAATAAATTAAAACAATATAACCAACAGGTAAAGTGAAATAAGAAAATGAAAGAATAAAAGAAGAATTCATTACATAAGGTCATTTATTTATACAAGTAAATAAAAATAAAAGATTACAATGAAGAATATCTTTATTGAATAATACTATAAATATTGTCTTGACAACTAGAGGAAAAAAGAAAATTACAAAAGAAATAAATAAAAAGTCCTAGACTATTTTCTTATTTAACTCATTTATCTTATTGTCTTCTTATCATTTATTCTTGTAAGACAATACAAACATACAAACAAAAGAAAATAGAAACGAGATTAGTGGGGGTTAGTGATACTCTAGGTATAGTAGTGAGGTGCACTGCTTGTTCACATTACTGAGTATTTAATTAAGGGGCTATGCTTAGCATTTGTTCTTATCAGAGATTGCCTCAGACTATGCATCACTGGCTTTGGGGAAAATTTCACTTGGCAGCAAAAGTTATAGCAATTACATCCAGAAAAATATATGCCAAGTCGAGCCCATTGATACGTCGGAAACGTATCTATAATTTTTGATATTTCATATTTGTTTAATATCAACTTTGCTTTGCTTTGTCTACACCTTGAGGTGTTTTTATATGTTTTCTGGTACTAACCTATTAACAAGATGCCACAGTGCCAGTTGCCGATTTTCTTCTGTTTTTGGTTCCAGAAAGACAGAAAATCAATATTCTCGGAATTGGACAGGACAAAAGCCAAAGTCAATATTTTACCGTGGGCAACACGAAGCCAAAACACGAAACGAAGGAGGCCTCACCAGGAGACCACACCCCCTGGCCACGCGGGTGGGCCCACCCCGCGCCTGGGGGTGCAGCCGCCCTGGTGGCCCCCTGCCTCGCCTCTTTGCCTATAAAGTCCCCCCGATGTCAAAACCCTAAGGACCCGATTAAAACCCAAGAAACCGTCTGTAGCCGCCGCCACCATCGTCCCTAGATCGGGGGATCTGAAGCTCTTACCGGCACCCTACCGGAGGGGAGATCATCCTGGAGGCCTTCTTCTTCATCATACCAGCCTCCGGTATGAAGCGTGAGTAGTTCCACCTTGGACTACGAGTCCATGTAGTAGCTAGATGGTTGTATCTCCTCCTTGTGCTTTCATGTATAGATCTTGTGAGCTCGTTCATGATCAAGATCTAATCTATTTTCAATCATGCATGTTGTGTTTGCGGGGATCCGATGGATATTGAGATTACTATGTCAGATTGATTATGGTTTTGTCTTATTGATTCTATCATGTCTGTGTTGTTTGTGATCTTGCATGATCTTCGTTGTTAGTAGCTATCTTGGCCAAGTAGTTGCTAGTGACTCCAAGAGGGGGTATTTATGCTCGATAGTGGGTTCATGCCTCTATTTACCAAGGGAAGTGACAGAAATCTCTTCGGTGGTAGATGTGTTGTTGCCACTAGGGATAAAACAACGGTCTCTTGTTCATGGAATAAGTGGATTGTTTAACTTACACACTTTGCTTAAAGCAGTTGTCTGTTGCTTGCAACTTAATACTGGAGGGGTTCAGATGATAACATGAAGGTGGACTTCTAGTCATAGATGCAGTTGGATGGCGGTCTTTGTATATTGTTGTATCGCCCAATCGACATTGTTACGCCTTGCTCAGTCCTGTCAATTGTCCTGCTGTAATTTGTTTACCCTGCATGTCATGTTTGTTTATCTAAGGAGAGCACCTCTAGTGAACTATGGACCCTGGTCCAATCTTTACCATTGATACATCTTCCACTGTTACTGTTTACTTGCTGTAAACAATCATACCTTCCACACCATACATTTAATCCTTTGTGACAGCAAACCGGTGAGCTTTACAACCTCACTGTTCATTAGGGCAAAGTCTTGAGTTTGTGTTGTGCAGGTTTCCATGTTGCTTGCAACACCTTTAAGACGTTTCCTTCCTCCTACTGGTTCGATAACCTCGGTTTCTTACTGAGGGAAGACTTGTTGTTGTGCTCTTCACACCTTGCTCTTGGGGTTTCCAACGAAGCGCTCCCACGTCAACACCGGGTGCCATCAAGCTTTTCTAGCGTTGTTGCTAGGGAGGCTAAGGACGTCTTCACAAGGGGAGTCCTCCTCAACCTTTCTCTTTACTTTGTTTTTAGTTTGCTTAGTTTTTTTGCTTGGTTTTGTTTGCCTCTTTTTATCAAAAACTCCAAAAAAAAATAGTTTAGTTTGGTTTGCCTTTTCTTATAAAAAACACAAAAAAATTAGTTCCTGCTCTAGTTGTTGCTGCTGTTTTTGGCTTGCTCCACTTTTGCCAAAATGAATTCTGTTGAGAACACTAATTTGTGTGACTTCACTAGCACAAACAACAATGATTTCCTTAGCACTCCTATTGCTCCACCTGCTCCAGATGCTACCTTTTATAAAATTAAGCCTACTTTTGTTGAATCTTGTGATGAGAGAGCAATTTTCTTGTGCTAGTTCTGATGATTCCGCTGCCCATCTCAAAATCTTTGTTGAACTTTGTGAGATGCAAAAGTATAAGGATGTAGATGGAGATATCATTAAGCTCAAGCTGTTTCCTTTCTCCTTGAGAGGAAAAGCTAAAGAATGGTTGCTATCCATGCCTACAAATAGTATTGATTCTTCGATTAAGTGCAAAGATGCTTTTATTGGAAAGTACTACCCTCCTGCTAAGATTATATCTATGAGAAGTGATATTATGAAATTTAAACAACTTGATAATGAACATGTTGCTCAAGCTTGGGAAAAAATGAAATCTTTGGTTAAGAATTGTCCCACTCATGGACTCACTACTTGGATGATTATCCAGACTTTTTATGCAGGTTTGAACTTCTCTTCAAGAAACCTGTTGGATTCAGCTGCTAGAGGTACCATTATGGGAATCATTTTGGGTGCTGCAACAAAACTCCTTGACAATATGATGATTAGTTATTCTGAGTGGCATACTGAGAGAGCTCCACATGGTAAGAAGGTAAATTCTATTGAAGAAACCTCCTCTTTGAGTGATAAGATTGATGTTATTATGGCTATGCTTGTTAGTGGGAAAACTCCTTTAGATCCAAATAATGTTCCCTTAGCTTATCTGGTTGCTCAAGAAGAGCAAGTTTATGTGAACTTCATTAGAAACAACAATTTCAACAACAATGCCTATTGGAATCATTTTGGTAGTAACAACAATTATAGGCCTTATCCTCCTAATAATGGAAATACCTATGGAAACTCCTACAACAATGCTAGAAGTGCCCCCTCTGAATTTGAAGTCATGCTCAAAGACTTTATTAGTAAACAAACCATTTTCAACAAGACTATGGAGAAAAGCTTTTAAATATTGATAAAAATATTTCCTCTTTGTCTGAAGCTCAGTCCTCTTTGATTAATAAAATGGCTGCTAAACCTGAAACCATGGAAAGTACCTTTGCTGCCACTCATTCCATACAAGTTACTATTGATGAAAATGTTAGACTGTTAGCCCAACTTCATGCTAAGTGGGAAAGGGAAGCTAAAATTGATAGAAACAATAGTGTGTGCACCATCACCACTAAACCACAAGAAGTCCCTATTCCTCCTCCCACAATGCCTAAGCCTAATGAGTCTACTACTAGTGATTCTAAGTTTTATTTTGATATGGATGGTTGCAATATTTCTGAAGTGATTATGTTCCTGCAAAAGCTTGCTAGAAGTCCTGATACTAGTGATATGCATGTTGCTTTCACCAAACACATTACATATGCTCTTGTTAAGATTGAGGAAGAGAAGTTAAAACACAAAGCTTATATTCCTAGGAAAGTAGAAGATAGTTGGGAACCCATTATTAATGTGCAAGCGAATGACTTTGATCTCAAAGCTTCATGCGATCTTGGTTCTAGTGTCTCTATTATGCCTAGGAAGATTTATGAAATGCTTGATTTGCCACCTTTGGAAGATTGTTATTTGGATGTCCCACTTGATGATAATGCTAAGAAGAAACTCATGGGAAGTATTAATGATATTCTCATTATGGTTAAGAATGCTTATGTCCCTGTTGATTTCTATGTTTTGGATGTTGAATACAATGCTTCTTGTCCTATTACTTTGGGAAGACCTTTTCTTAGAACTATTTGTGCTATCATTGATATGAAAGAAGGCACCATTAAATATCAATTTACATTCAAGAAAGGTATTGAGCACTTTCCTATGAGGAGAGAGAATTTGCTTTTTGCTCCTTCTTTGAAATCAAGGTTTGATGTTAATGCTTCTTCATTTGAAAATACTTGATTTATTGCTTCTTGTTCCTAGCTTAAAGGCGTTAAAGAAAAGTACTTGTTGGGAGATAACCCAATAGTTTCCTTGAGTCTTGGAAGTTATTACTTCAGTAATGACCTCTCCTTATCCTTTTTTTTTTGCTTTTTTGTGCCAAGAATGACCTCTAATGAGAGGGAAGTAAGATTTGGGGAGTTGTTGTCCTGAAACAGATTTCTGTCCTCCACCATAAAAGTTCGTGAGGAGTCTCTGTAAGTCGGATGGATCTGAAAATTTACGAATAAATCCCCCAGTATGTTAGATAACTTTTGTTAGCTCAACACTTTTTGATTTGATCAACAGAAGGTCTTCAAAAAAATCGGTTTCTACATGTTGGTCTGTGTTGACAGATTTCTGCCATTATTTGCATTTGCTTCTTATTGATTCCTTTTTGGGTTCTTTTTGGGAAATTGATCTTTTTGAAGGAGTTGCTACAGTAGCTTGTGTTTTTAGTGAAAAGTTTTGTTGTTCTAAAGCTAAACCCAAGGGTCCATTATCTTTTGAATATACTAATGTTGCTAATGAAGATTGTGTGAAGTTTTGTATAAAGGAAAATTTCAGGTGTAGAGAGAGAATGATGTAATGAGATGAAGAATGGAAAAAAGCTCAAGCTTGGGGATGCCACCTCGGTGTCACCCCAAGAAATATACAAGAGGTACAAGCGTCAAAGCTTGGGGATGCCCAAGGCATCCCCTTCTTCATCAATAAAAAGACTAGGTCTTTCTAGACACTTTGTTTTTATTGTTTCATGCATTGTTGTATTGTTATTGGAGCGTCTTAGTTTTCATTTGCTTTGATTAGTTGTTGTCGTGGTGGCGGCACGGCAGATGCCATGGGTAGGCTAAAGTATGGGGCCAATGGATGCTAGTGGGATCTGGGGAGGGAAGATGCAACTGTCTCTTCACTCAAGCTGCCAAAGTGATGATCTTTATTTCTCTCTTGGTGGGTTACAAATGCTCCTTGAGATGTATAGAGAGGGACCAGATGAATCTCCTCAGCCTAACGGTCCTCTAAAAGTCGATCCCTCCCTCAGGGTCCAAGCCTCCCCTTATAAAGGAGTCCCTTGGGTGCCCTTAGGGCTGACGAGGCAAGCATATTCGTGGAATATGCTTGTCCCAAAATAGTAGTTCGGCGGCCTCCTTTCCCTGTCGCCCTTCTAATGACGGCAAGGCTCCAGTGGCCCCCTCCTGCGTGCCTCGGGCTCCAGGACTGTCATCTCCGTGACCTCCTTCTGCCCCTCTGACGACGTGCTTCCTTGTCTCTTGTGCTTGGCTCTGCTCTGATTCCTTCTAGCCTGCAGCTATAGTTTGACCTTGGGCTTCTCCTTCTCCTGCAAGCTTCGTATCACTCGGCCTTACCTTGTGTTACTCGGCTTGTTCTTCACCTGCATCAAGATCACTTGGGTAACCCGGCCGATTCTCTCAGTAACTCGGCCGTGTAACTACTTGATACATATGCGTTGGCTTCTTGCCTCCGTTCATCGGCCGACATATACATGATTCGGCCGACTTGGACTGTAACTCGGAAACTAGACGGGGATAGTACCTCTGTCTTTCCCCGTCTCTGACCTACCTGAGGTTAACCCCCCGACATTAGTCCCCGAAGCTGGTGTGGCCCTGTCAATAGCTTTGGCCGGGTTATATCAGCTTCATTATATTCTTTAGTCTTGTTTCCGAGTTATTTCCTCGTCCGAGGTCTCCTTGTTCCTTCCCTCGTACGCCATGTCCTACGTGTCATCCCATCATTGTTCTTCTAGTTTTTAGGTCCCTCTACAGTGCTTACTGACAAGTCTACAGTGAATCCTGCACCTGCTGCGCCGTCGCTGCGACGCCTCGGGTGCTGTTCCCCTTGGGGATTGTAACGATCCCTCTTCGCGTGTGGCCGTTGGTGTGGCTCCGCTCACCGTCGTGCGTTCGTGCTGCACCCACGATCTACACGGATAACTGCCACACCCACGATCCCACTTCCCTGTTCATGGCTTGACTATAAAGAGGGGAACCGCGTTTGTGGGATTCACCTTTCCCCTTATCTCTCGCCTCCGTTCTCCTTCTTCCTTTCACCGGTGCGTTTTCTTGCAGTTCCGCCGCCGCTCGCCAGCCAGAGCCTCCGTCGGCGGAGATTCCGCCGCGCCGTTCTACTCTTCTCCACACTCCGCGGCTTTGACTCCATCGCCGGTGAGTCTTCTCTGGCCGTCTTGCCCTGTTCTTTCCCTAGATTCATCTGCTCCGTTTTCGTGCTCGGGCGACGGTTCCTC
Source organism: Avena atlantica (assembly GCA_910589765.1). NCBI lineage: Eukaryota > Viridiplantae > Streptophyta > Magnoliopsida > Poales > Poaceae > Avena > Avena atlantica. The sequence continues at coordinate 434,081,685 of OU342733.1, read as the reverse complement.
CGTTCCTTCGCCATTGTTTTCGCGCAAAGTTCCGACGGGGCCTTGCAGCTCTAAACTCCCCTCCGCCGCCAGTCTTTCCTCCGGCGATCTTTCCGGCGCACGTATGTCTAGTTCGTTTAGCGGCGCTCTTGTCGAGGACGACGACGCTGGCTCCGGGCCCGAGCGAGGCTCGTGGCAGGGCTCCTCAGTCACGCGCCGTGAGATTGAATGGCTCATCCGGACTCGAAGGATTCCCGCCGAGGTTTCCTGCCGTTTACCCGGCAGCGAATCCTCTCCAGACATCAGAGAGGGCGAGTATGTGGTTTTCATGTCTCACTTCACCCGTGGCTTCGGTCTCCCTCTTAGCGATTTCGCTAGAGAATTCCTCGATTACTTCGGCCTTCAGCCACACCATCTTCCTGCGAACGCCATAGCTTCTCTTTCTGCTTTCATCTCCGCTTCGGAGGGTTACTTCAGCATGTGGCCGTCAGTACATGTCTGGTCGAAGTTCTTCCAGATCCGCTCAAACGTTGTCCCTGACAAATCTCTGCACCCTTCCGAGAAGTTGCTCACCCAATGTGGGGCGGCGTCTATAACACCTCGGAGGAAATCCGTGTTCCCTCGTGTCACTGGGTTGGAGTCGTGCAAGAAGTGGCACAAGTCATTTTTCTACGTCAAGAACAGAGGGGCGGAAGACAAGATTCGGCTCCCTCCATTCTCAATTGGCCCACCTTCTAAAGTGAACTGGCTCTATAATCCGAGGAAAACTCATGCCTTGGCCGAGGCCTTTGAGATTCGGCTTAAAGAGTTGATCCGGGCCGGGTTATGCGGCGAAGACCTGATGGCAACTTTCATTAGTAGCCGGATCTGCCCCTTCCAGCAGAGGACCCACAAGATGTGCTACATGAGTGGTCCCCTTGACCCTAACCGAGTCTCGACCGTGGAGCTGGATAACTACCTTATTTATAAGCGCGTCCGAGCTATCTTCAAGACCGAGATGCCTGAGGATTGGTCTTGGGGACTAAAACCATTCACTCGCGATCATCCGCCTCCCGAGGTAAGCTTAATCAGCATCGCTCTGTTATTCCCCTGTCTTTTAGAAACTGGTTTATCTAATTCTCTTTCTCCTCGTCTTGCAGAGGTTCGCAGAGCAGAAAAACAAGGACGCCGAAGTTCTGCAGCTCCCTTGGCCTGCGGACAGGAGTACCCCGGATACTGGTGAGCCGGACTCCGAGGAGTTCGTCCCTAAGTCAGATCCTGCTCCGGCTCGAGCTCGCGGCAGAACTTCAGCGCATGATGAAGAAGGTGATTCGGACGAGGTCCAAATTCTTGAGGTAGTTGCCGCCACGCCTATTTCTTATGCATTTCCGGCTTCTACTTTCTCGGCTAATCCGGCCGGTCAGGTCCACGACGCCGAGCCTATTGCTTCCCGGCCTCCCGTTACCTCGGGGAAGCGCGGGGCTCCTGCTAGTGCCTCGGATGCGGTTCCTAAGAAGCGAGTGAAGAGATCCGCTCCGAACCCTCCCAGGCGCAAGACTATGCCTGGGGTCACCGGGTAAGTTCTTTTGCCTATATTTCTTGTTTCTCTCTTTCTGTTTCTCATACTGACGAATCCTCTTTCTTATTTTTGCAGTGCTCCTCTTTCTGTTAAACCCGGCGGTCCTAGTATGACTGACCGTCCGATTCGGCCGCCATCTCCTCCTACCGCTGATGATACCAGGGTTCCTAGTCCTATTCGTCCTGCTTCTCCTCTAGCTCCGAATACTTCGCCTGTCCGTCACGATGCCCCTGAGACCGCTTCCATTGCCCTGGATTCGGACCGGCCCTCCGAAGTTTTCGTCGAGCCCGCCGCCCCTTCTATGGGCCCCAGCGCTGCTACTGAGCCTCCATCTACTTCGGCAGTTTCTACGGCCATCCCGACCTCAGCCGAACAGGTTGTTATCCCGGCGCCCTCTGCGACCTTATCCTCCGCTGTTCCTAAGGACTCCGTCCCTACTTCCGAGGCGCCACTTCCTGCTGATGCCTCTTCTAAGGCGGAAAAAGCTATTGCCGTCAAGACCTCTTCTTCTCAGAAAGGTCTTGCCGGCTCTTCTCAACCGAGTATCGCTGATGTGCTGCGTAAGGGAGCTGTGCCTAAAGTCCTCGTTACCTCGGCCTCCGGCAGCCAGCTTGCTCTTCATAAGAGCCCTGCGACTGCCGTGGTCGGACCGCCTGCCCGGGATAAAGTTTTAACTCGGACAGCAAGTGGGAACAGCCTTGGAGCACTGGTTGAATATGCCAACAACTGGAATGCTGCTGATCAGTTTGAGGGTAACCCAACCAATCAGCCCTTTCAGCTTTCTGACATCAGTGGCCGTTTTGACCATGCTGCCCAGTTCATCATTGATACCAACAAGATGAATGAGGTAATTATTTTTTCTCTGAGTCTTAAATTATTCTTCAGATGTTACCATATGCTCTAGTCCCCGAAACTTGCAAGGAAATAACTTGTTGTATACTTGGAAGTTTGACTTAACTTTATTTCTAAGGTTCGTTAATCCGGCCATTCAGATCCGAGTTTAGTTGTGTTTTATTCGGACCTAGCTTAGCTTTGAATATCCAGCCATCTAGATCCGAGTTTAGTCCTGCTTGACTCGGATCTGGTTTAGCTTTGAATATCCAGCCACCTAGAGCCGAATTAAGCTTTGCTTGATTTGGATCTAATTTAACTTTGAATATCCAGCCACCTAGATCTGAGTTAAGTCCTGCTTGACTCGGATCTGGTTTAGCTTTGAATATCCAGCCACCTAGAGCCGAATTAAGCTTTGCTTGATTCGGATCTAATTTAGCTTTGAATCTTCAGCCACCTAGATCTGAGTTAAGTCCTGCTTGACTCGGATCTGGTTTAGCTTTGAATATCCAGCCACCTAGAGCCGAATTAAGCTTTGCTTGATTCGGATCTAATTTAGCTTTGAATCTTCAGCCACCTAGATCTGAGTTAAGTCCTGCTTGACTCGGATCTGGTTTAACTTTTACTCATTGATTTATCATTGTGCATCATTACTCAGGTTGCACATGACCGGCGAACTGCCGAGTTCCAGAGGTTGCTTTTTTCGCACCGCAAACTGGAAGAGAAGTACGAGAAAGTTCTGCCTGTGGCGAAGAAAACTGGTATGTTGATAGTTCCTTTTCCTTATTCCCGACTTTCTCATGTATTCGTCCACGGAATGCCGGCTTACTTCTTGTTGAACAGGTAATATTAATAACCTCAATATTCGCCTTCAAAAGAAGATCAAGGACCTGGAAGGTTAGTTTCCTTTCTATTTTACTCCTTCTCCCTCTTAATATATATGCTAAGGTTCGTTATTGCGCTCGGCTGTGGTAAAGCCGAGCTGCAAGACTTCGCAGTGTCACATCAAGATTGCATGCCTATGCCTGACGTGATGCTGCATTTTTTAGAACAAAATGCAGTTCATTCGGCGCAACTTCAAGAAAAAGATGATGAAATAGCTCGCCTGTGGATACCCTCAAGCTTTCCTAGAAGTCTGAACTGGAAAAGGTCGACCAAGAATTTTCCGAGGAGAAGAATCGGCTGACTTTGGAGCTGCAGAAGAACAAAGAACTTCTCGAGGCTGCCGAACTTAAAACTCAGGGTTTGAGCGAGGAAGTTGCTCGTTTTGAGAAAAGCAAGGCTGATTGGGCCAAAGATCTTCAGATAATGCTGAGATTCATTCATCGTAAGCTACTTGGCATGGCCGAATTATATTTTTCTTTTTTGTTTCTGCTATCCTTTGACACGTTCATGCTTTGCGCAGATCATTTCCCCGAGGCCAAGCCCGTGAGTTCTAAAGCGGTCCTTGCAGCTCGCGCGCGCCGAGGTGAACCTGTTACTGTTGATTCAGAATATTCAATGGAGGACTACCTGGTTGCCGTTGGTGCCGCAGTTGGCCCGATGAAAATTATGGGCCGGGACTTGGTGCAGGCCGCTATCCGAGCTTACCACGTACTCTGGCCGAATACCTCGGGGACCCCTGATATCAACGAAGTCAAGTTATTGGTGACAAGGCTAATGGCATCTGAGAGGCAGTTGAGTCTTTGGAGAGAATCCGCTGGGCGTGCTGGTGCCGACATGGCCCTTACTGTAATCATGTCATGGTATGAAGACATCTCTCTTGACATCCTGAGAAATTTGCGCACTGGCTTCCGCTGGGTTGAAGATCCCACTTTTGTTGCTCTTCGGCAAGCTCGGGCGTTCCAACTCGTCGAGTACGCCGACGTGCACACTTGGAATGAAGGGCCGAGTTTTCTCCCAGACCCGGATCAAGAGGTTGTGGTTGAGGGTCTCTCGGATGATGATTCAGCTGAGCAGGGGGGAGGCGAAAATGATTCGGCCGCGTCTGATAGCTCTAGCTCAAGCTCGGATAGTAACGGCGATGCGCGGTCCTCTTCCAAAGGTACCGGGCATTCTACTGCACGGACCGACGCTCCCGAACAACCCCGGACCTCCGAAGTTGCACCTGGGTCGGCGGAGGGCGAGGCGACCTCAGCCGAGGTTCCTCCTACCTCGGGGTGCCCCGCACCTGAGCAAGTAGATGCCTCTCCAACGAACAATGCCTAAGTTATTTCCGATCCCTGGTATGCCGGGCGTATGATGTAGGCGCAAACTTTGTCACCTCTCCGTATGATTTGCATTTCTTTTGCCATGTACTGTTGTGACATTTGGTTAAGTGGATGCTCGTCCGAATTCTTGCTTCGTTGGCCCTTAATTCTTTGACCTTCTAGGGCTTAACTTTGCCGTTATTTGTTATGATCTTATCAGGCATGAGCACTGAATATCTATGATATTGATCTGTTCTGAACATGAGTTAACTACTTCGTTGTGGAAGTATGCGACAATCGCTGGATCGTTGTTTACTGTCCGAATCTTCCATATATAAATCAAATTTCGGAGGCAGTATAAAATTGAGTGCGTTCAGCATAAGTTTGAGGTAGCATACGGTAGTCCCCGAGTCGCTGCTTTAGATGCCGAGGTTTAGGTATCAATACGAAATTGACATATCATATGATAGTCCTCGAGTCAATGCTCTGGGCGCCGAGGTTTATATTCGTAACATGAAAGAAATACAACATACGGCAGTCCCCAAGTCACTGCTCTGGGTGCCAAGGTCCAAGCACATAACGCGAACGAAATAAATATAACATATGGCAGTCCCCGAGTCATTGCTCTGGGTGTCGAGGTCCAAACACATAACACGAAATAGTATAACATATGGCAGTCCCCGAGTCATTGCTCTGGGTGCCGAGGTCCAAACACATAACACGAAATAATATAACATACGGCAGTCCCCGAGTAACTGCTCTGGGTGCCGAGGTTCGAATACATAATATGAAATAAATATAACCTAAGGCAGTCCCCGAGTCACTGCTCTGTGTGCCGAGGTTCGAATACATCATTGGATTTTGACTTTAAGATATAATGCTATGAGTAGAATGGCCGAAGTAAAGCCACATTCCAGGGGCGCTTCGTTTCTTCACCAGTTTTGTCTGCCTTGTTCTCTCCAGGGGACTGAGCGTCGATTAGATAATATGCATCGTTGTGCAATGCTTTGCTCACAATGAACGGTCCTTCCCATGGGGGTGATAATTTATGCATGCCGGACGTGCGTTGCACTAGTCGGAGGACCAAATCTCCTTCTTTGAATACTCTTGGATTCACTTTCTTGCTATGATATCGCCGCAAGTTCTGTTGATAAATAGCCGATCGTGATAATGTCAACTCTCTGGCTTCTTCCAACAGGTCTATGGCATCTTGCCGAGCTACCTCATTTGTCTCTGAGATTGTGTACTGAGCGACTCTTGGCGAGTCATATATTATGTCGGCTGGGAGTACGGCCTCTGCCCCGTACACCAGAAAGAATGGAGTGTAACCTGTTGATCTATTTGGAGTAGTCCGAAGACTCCATAACACGGCTGGGATTTCTTCGATCCAACACCCTGCCGACCTTTGCAAAGGTTCAACAAGTCGTGGTTTTATTCCTGATAGCACTAGTCCATTAGACCTTTCCACTTGTCCATTGGATGCTGGGTGAGCCACGGAAGCAATATCTAGCCTTATGTGCTTCTCTCGACAAAATCTAGCGAAAGCTCCTTCTGCAAAGTTTGTGCCATTATCCGTAATAATACTATGCGGGTACCCGTATCTCAAGATGATATCCTTGAGAAATTTCACTGATGTGTGCCCATCACACTTTTTAATCGGTTTTACTTCAATCCATTTTGTGAACTTGTCTACCATAACCAATATGTGGGTCATTCCTCCTCGCGCCGGCTTGAATGGTCCCACCATATCTAAACCCCATACAGAAAATGGCCAAGTGATGGGTATTGTTTTTAACTCGGCCGACGGCATATGTATTCTGGTAGCGTATCTCTGACACCCATTGCATTTCTTAACTAATTCTTTTGCCTCTTTTAACGTCGTTGGCCAGTAAAATCCATGCCTAAATGCCTTGGCTACCAAAGCGCGAGATGAGGCGTGGTGCCCACATTCTCCTTGGTGTATGTCTAGAAGGATTTCCTGACCTTCTGCGGAACTCACGCACTTCTGCAATACGTTTGTGACGCTTCTCTTATATAACTCATTGTTTATGATAGTATAGGCTTTTGCTCTTCTTACGGTTTGTCTAGCTAATACCTCATTACTCGGCAACGTCGCGTCTTTTAGGTAAGAAAGTATGGGTTGCGCCCATATCGGTGCTACTTTTTCTGATGTGATCTCACTGTCTATCTCCATGTCCTCTGCCGACGTATATACCTCGGTTCTTTCCCTGACTGTGATTACCTCGGCTGTCCTCCTCTTTAGGGGTTCCGAATCATTCTGTGGATCTACCTCCATTGGCGTGTGATCTTCCGCAGAACTTGCTGGGATAAAGATTGATTCGGATTCTGGTGATGGGATTATTGATGGTTTCCTGAGGTGCTCCAAGGCAATACCTGGTGGAATTGACTGCCGGGTTGATCCCAATTTCGACAATGTGTCGGCAGCGTCATTTTCTGCTCGCGGTATGTGGTGGAATTCACATCCTTCAAAGTATCCACTGATCTTTTGCACGTGGAATCTGTATAAAGCCATATTAGCATCTAATGCGTCCCAACTGCCCGATACTTGCTGTACTACTAAATCCGAGTCACCGTAGCATAGAATTCGGCGTATACCAATTTCTTTTGCCACTTTTAATCCATGGACTAGCGCTTCATATTCAGCTACATTGTTGGACGCCGCAAAATGTATTTGTAGTACATATTTCAATTGATCTTTTTTAGGCGAGGTTAGCACTATTCCTGCTCCCAAACCATTCCTTAGTTTGGAGCCATCAAAATGCATTGTCCAGTAATTTGGATCTGGCAGAGGTGGCTCATACTGCACCTCGGCCCAGTCTACGAGAAAGTCGGCGACAGCCTGAGATTTGATTGCATCTCTTCTATCAAATTGTGGAACATACGGTGATAACTCGATCGCCCATTTTGCTATTCGGCCACTTGCATCTTTGTTATTCAATATGTCGGCTATGGGTGCCTCACAGATTATTTTGATGGGGTGCTCTTCAAAGTAATGCTTAAGCTTTTTTGCCGACATATATACCCCATAAGCCATCTTCTGATAGTGCGGATAATTCTGCTTTGAAGTGGATAATACTTCACTTAGATAGTACACCGGCCTCTGAGTTGACTTACCATCTTCAAGTCGCTCCACTACGACCACAGTACTAACTACTCGATTGGTAGCCGCCACATAGAGTAGCATAGGTTCTTTCGATAATGGAGAAGCTAAAATGGGTGCCGTAACAAGCATCTTTTTCAACTCATGAAATGCAAGATCCGCCTGCGGGGTCCAACTGAATTTGTCCGACTTTCTCATCAGCTGATAGAGTGGCAGCGCCTTTTCTCCTAGCCGACATATAAATCGACTAAGCGAGGCTAGGCAGCCCGTGAATTTTTGTACATCGTTCAAACATCTCGGCAATTCCATTCTTTCTACTGCTCTTATTTTTGTCGGATTAGCCTCGATACCTTGGCTGGACACAAGGAAACCGAATAGTTTTCCTGCTGGCACGCCAAATGTGCATTTTTCTGGATTAAGCTTCATTCGGAACCTTCTCAGGTTCGCGAAAGTTTGCCGTATATCTTCTAGCAAGGTTTTGCTCTCCTTAGTTTTGATGACTACGTCATCCACATATACTTGCACATTTTTCCCTATCTGATCATGTAAGCATTTCTGCATGCATCTTTGATATGTTGCTCCTGCATTTCGTAGGCCGAATGGCATTGTGCGATAACAATAAGCCCCGTACGGGGTAATAAATGCAGTCTTTATTTGATCGGCCGGATTTAACGGTATCTGGTGGAAACCAGAATACGCGTCTACAAATGATAACAGCTCACAGCCAGCGGTCGAGTCAATGACTTGGTCTATTCTAGGCAATGGAAAAGGATCTTTCGGACACGCCTTGTTCAGGTTGGTGTAGTCGATACACATTCGCCACACAATGGCTACATTGGGGTCATCTTTTTTCTTTTCTACTAGCACCGGATTTGATAACCAATCCGGATATAGCACCTCCATGATGAACCCGGCCGCGAGGAGCCGAGCTATTTCATCCCCTATCACTTTTCTCCTGTCTTTGGCGAAGCGGCGGAGAGGTTGCTTCACCGGCCTTGCTCCTGGCCTGACGTTTAAAGAGTGCTCAGCCAACTCCCTCGGAACACCTTGCAGATCTTGAGTTGACCATGCAAATATGTCCCGATTCTCACGGAGGAAGTTGGTGAGCTCGCCTTCCTATTTAGCGTCAAGGCCCGCACCAATTGTAACAGTGCGCTCTGGGAATTGCTCATCAATCTGAAATTTCTTCGTATCTTTAGTTGGCTGAAAAGAAACACTGCCATGAGGGTTGGCCAGTGCCGGCATGTTCAACTGTGCTGACTGAGCGAGGGCTGCTACCTCCTGAATCCTTTTCTTTTCTCTTGCTATGACCAATGACTCGGCCAAATTTGATCCGGCTGAAGCACACTCCATTGACTTCTTGTAATCCCCTGCAACTGTTATCACCCCTTGTGGTCCGGGTAATTTCATCTTTAGATAACCTACATGACAGCTGCTCATGAATTTGGCCAGTGCGGGCCGTCCGAGTAGAGCATGATAACAACTTTCCAGATCCACCACTTCAAACTCTAAGTTTTCTGCTCTGCAGTTATCTCTTGTACCGAATAACACGTCCACTCGGACTTTACCGATGGGCTCACATGAAAGCCCTGGCACTATCCCATGGAAAGTTGTCCTCGTGGACTGCAGCATATTCTGCGATATTCCGAGTTTATGCATGGTATCTTTGTACATGATGTTGATACTGCTCCCATTGTCGATGAGTACTTTTGAAAACTTTACATTGATGCTTGGTCCAACAAACGTCGGATCTAACACAAGTGCATATGATCCTGGACTCGGCATTATTCTGGGGTGGTCTTTCATGCTCCAGGTCACCTCTTGATCAGACCACGGCTGGTATCTTGGTACTGCCGGCACAACTGCATTCACTTCCATATGTCGGCGCTGCACACTTTGCTTGTCCTGCTGTTCTGTTGTGAACACACAATAAGACTGGTGATGTTCCCTGTAATCATTACGTCCGGTATTTGCCGGATTCATCCTTCCGTCCTGGCCCTGGTTCATTACTTGATGTACTGCATCCCTCCGATCTGAGTTATCGTATCTAGGGGGAGGGGCGGTAGCATCAATTGCTGTGTATTTGCTCCAGTTAATTGCGGCTGATGTTGCTGTTGCACTTGATGGGGAGCCTGAACTCCTGCTGGGTTCCCCATCGCATTTTTCATCCAGGCACATTGGCGGGTTGTATGATTGGCTGGTCTGGATGGGTTTGATGTGTGAAATTTTCACGACTGATCTAACATGGATTCGAACGTGTACTTTGGCCTCTCTAGCCATTGCTTCTTTTGCTCTGGGGTCCATTGCCTTTTTCCCTCATTTCTTGATGTCCACTGTTGAGGTCCATTTTTCTGTCGTTGAGTTGCTCCGTGACTCGGCTGATCTTGTGCTACTGCCGCCACCTGGGCCGAATTATATCTATAATCCGGCCTCTCCTCTCTTCTTCTTGCTCTGAAATCACGCCTGGATGACCCGGCCAATTCTCTCGCGTACTGGTCCTGTTGCTCACGATAATCTGCCGACATTAATTCAGGTTGGGTTGGGTCGCCCAACGCATAGGAGTCTGCTATTCTGATAGTTTCTGCCAGTGTGGTTGGCATATCTCTTTGCAGGCGTTGCCACAAAACGCTAGCATAGCGGCAGCCTTGCGCGAACCAAGCGATTGCTTGTGATTCGATAACTCCCTCACATGAGTTTCTCAGGTTGCACCATCGAGTTAGAAACTCTCTATCCGTTTCATTCGGCCTCTGTTTGCACATGGCCAGCTGTTGTGGTCTATTCGGTCTTTTGTATGTGCTGGTAAAGTTGCTGACGAACATTTCTTCGAAATCCAACCAACAGTTGATACTGCCAGCTGGTTGATTATTCAACCATACCCTGGCTGGGCCTTCCAACATCTGTGGGACATACCGCACTGCCCATCTTAGGTTGCCACCCGCTATCTTCACAGCGGTGGCATAATCAATCAACCAGTCTTGTGGCTTGGTACTTCCGTTGTACGTCTTTGTGCCTCTTGCTAACTGAAAATTCAGCACTGGTGGTTCGCCCATGATCCGTGGTCCAAAACACGTCGGACCTGGTGGACCTTGCTCTTCCAATAACTCGGATCGGTATAGCCGATCCAACTTTACTCTCGCATCACTCGCTGGCAAATCTCTGTACAGAATTCTATCATGTATCCCATAGTGATTGTTTCCACCCTGGTTTGCGTATTCCACCTCGGAATATCCATCATTGTACCTTTAATTCATCTGATTGTGGTGTGCCGGCCTCACTTCTCTTTCCTGCCGAATCTCATGTCTTGGTTGCGGGTTGGGCAGCACTTCTCTCCTTACTTCGGCCGGGGTCTGGTTTTCATGATTATCTCTTGCGGGTTCTCTCCTGCCGAGATCCCCATTGCCTCGGCCGCCGCCTCCTTTTCCACACGGCCGTGGTTTCTCTCCCCACTGTTACCTCGGCTTGCATTGCCTCTGTTCTCATTTGCCTTTCCAGCTATTGCCGGGTCATATGGAACAATTTGCTTGTTCCTCTTCCCAGAGGTTACTGCTTTCTCTTTTCGAGCGTTGTTTCCGGGTGAAGATGCCGCTGCCGCGGATAAAGCAGGTGCTGCCCCTGCCGAATGTACCATCCGTGATGCCCCTGGTCTTGCCGGGTTAGTTCTGAGTATTTCCTCATTTTGCTGATTTGCGATGCGCACCAGCTCATTTACTCTTTCTTGTTGTTTCTGCCAAGCTTCCCCGGTTAACCCCTCTAACTCCAATGCTGCGGCATTTGCCGCTCTCAGGTTTTTCGCCGGGGTACTGTACCTGGGCAAACCCAAATCACCTGATTCTGCTCTGTGAGCTTCATGCTCTTTGTTAATGTCATTCATGAGGTTCTTCCCTCTTAATCTCAGTTCGTCCACCCGCTCGGGTGCGATATCAAGCTTATTAGCTTTTGCATATTCCCTTAGGGTCCTGTTCAAGGATTCCCGCAGGGCTGATACCTTTTTGGCTTCTACCAGCACCTTTTGCCTGGTCTCTTCTAACTCCGCCTGAGCATTTGCCGGATCAAGTATCGGCGCTACAGGTGTGGTTAAGTTTTCTATAGTCGCTTGAAGAATGTTCTCTGGTCTTTCCAGAGGTGGCCCTCTCACTCTTGGTGCCTTTGGGGTGGTGTCATGTAGCTCGGTTGGGTTTGTCACTGGCGGAATTACCTCAGTGGTTTGCAGTGTGGTCTGCTTGGGTGCGCCTTGTGCTCCTGCGGCGGGTTCTCTGCTTGACCCGGCTACTGCTGCTCCCGCTTGAGCTCCTGCTGCGACCATCACCTCGACGCTACCTGCATGATGCTCTCCTGAGGGACGGCTCGCCGCGCTTCGAGGTGGCTCTCCTGCAACAATGACCTGGTGAGGATAAATGCCGGTGATGTCGACGCCGATGTAGACTCTATGCTCGCCCAGGCCGATGAAGATTCCATTGCGCGGGGGAGTTTTCCCCCTGAAGCTTCCTGCATTGTCTCTGACATAGTCGCAGAGACCAAATCTCTGGACCAAGCCAGAAACAACGCGCTCGCCGGTGTTGAGGAAGTTTCCCGTCCGGATCACAACTCCAGCTAGCACCGCTGCTGGCCCCACGGTGGGCGCCAACTGTCGTGGTGGCGGCACGGCAGATGCCATGTGTAGGCTAAAGTATGGGGCCAATGGATGCTAGTGGGATCTGGGGAGGGAAGATGCAACTGTCTCTTCACTCAAGCTGCCAAAGTGATGATCTTTATTTCTCTCTTGGTGGGTTACAAATGCTCCTTGAGCTGTATAGAGAGGGACCAGATGAATCTCCTCAGCCTAACGGTCCTCTAAAAGTCGATCCCTCCCTCAGGGTCCAAGCCTCCCCTTATAAAGGAGTCCCTTGGGTGCCCTTAGGGCTGACGAGGCAAGCATATTCGTGGAATATGCTTGTCCCAAAATAGTAGTTCGGCGGCCTCCTTTCCCTGTCGCCCTTCTAATGACGGCAAGGCTCCAGTGGCCCCCTCCTGCGTGCCTCGGGCTCCAGGACTGTCATCTCCGTGACCTCCTTCTGCCCCTCTGACGACGTGCTTCCTTGTCTCTTGTGCTTGGCTCTGCTCTGATTCCTTCTAGCCTGCAGCTATAGTTTGACCTTGGGCTTCTCCTTCTCCTGCAAGCTTCGTATCACTCGGCCTTACCTTGTGTTACTCGGCTTGTTCTTCACCTGCATCAAGATCACTTGGGTAACCCGGCCGATTCTCTCAGTAACTCGGCCGGGTAACTACTTGATACATATGCGTTGGCTTCTTGCCTCCGTTCATCGGCCGACATATACATGATTCGGCCGACTTGGACTGTAACTCGGAAACTAGACGGGGATAGTACCTCTGTCTTTCCCCGTCTCTGACCTACCCGAGGTTAACCCCCCGACAGTTGTTTAGTTTGCTTGAATAAAGTAGTTTGGACCCCCGTTCTCGATGTGTTGTTTCAAATAAGTTGATTGGTGTTGGAAAGGAGTAGAAAGTTTTGCTTGAAAGTGCAAGAGGAGCTTGCATTGACTGTGACTTAGACTTTTGCATGACATGCTAGGTGTTGTTTTGAACTTATGCTTAGTGATTATTGCTGTAGCATGTCTTTTTCCATACAATTGGGATTGCTTAGTGTGCCTTGAAGGAATCATGCGTTGTTTTAGCATACAAAAGCATAGTATTGTGGTATTATCCTTTGATGCTTTGTTTGGGTTGACTTGGCACATGCTCACACCATGTTATGACTATGAACAAGTCACCATAGCCTCTATGATCATGTAGTCCTTGACTTGTAGTATCACTCTATGCTTTGATTTGTAATGTTTTGTCGCTCTGCATGATTATGGCCATTATTGCTCTCTTAGTTGTTCGCTCCCAGTCTTTTGCTAGCATTAACTTGTATGAGTAAGCTATACTCATGCTTCCAACTCCCAAGAAACCAAGTTATTCCAAAGTGTCCACTATAAACTCCTATGCATGGTGTGTTACACCATTCCAAGTATATTCTTGTTTTCAGCTATCTTCCAATTAAAAAGTATTTTGTTATGTGAAAACTTAGTGATTAAATCCCTCACGAACTTGATGGCACACTTTTTATTCTTTTCCCCTAATAAACTTGAACCATTGTGTCATCTAAGTTGTATATCTTACACTTATACGTTGGTATTAGCAGAACCATGTTGTCATGGGTAATGTTTTCAACATTGCACTTGTACTTTGTACACAATTGATATCATGATCCTTTGTCTATGGATGTCGCCGGTGTGAAATAAAGAGAGAGCTTGTAAGTCCATGGAGTTATGTATTTTGTGTTAGAGAAACGCTTGCGCTGCTAGCCTAAGCCATGCCTAATCATGGTGGAAACTTGCAGCATCACCATAATGAGCAATCTGTGAAGCGTCCTCAATAAAAAGCTATGCACATAGTAAATAAAAAGATCGCTGAGATGCTCATTGTCTGCTTGCCTTGTCATTTTGGTTATGGGATAGCTCCTGTACCGTGTGCAAGGGGTACCCCGTTGGCGGTTCTCTATGATACTCGTGTACTTACTATGACAAGAACTTACAGGTGACTAAAGTTGAGTAGCATGAGGTGCGGCCCTCGTATTCAAGGGACATGAGATTGCCAACTTATATTTTGTCAAGCATATACTCCATATTTTTTCACTTTAACCTTAATCACTTCAAGATGCTTATGATAGGGGCAATGAGGGCTGAAAGCTAACAAGTACCATCATTTTTGGAAGCTCTTTTTGAAACTTGAAATCCCTGCTTCCCTTATGAAGGGCCTTTTCTTCCACTATTATATTGAGTCTCCACCTTCTACCGTTAGGCACCATTAAGAGAGCATAGTTGTCATTCTTAGTTCTATGTGCAGTGTCCCAAAACTTATTGACTGATGCATATTGTTGATATTACTTGTTCTTGTGCTATTTGTATCTAGTCACTCTTATGAACTTTGAAGGTGTCCTATGCATCTATTTGCTACTCTATGAGGGACAAGTTGAATGCCACTATTCTGTATGTGAAACAAACAAACATTTTTCAATGCATGTTATTCATGATCTTTGTTTGTAGCCGTTCATGTTGCATGCATAGTTACTTTGTCTTATTGATTGAACTCCATCTTTCATGCACATGTTTAGAGTCCTTTGATCCCAGCTTTCAATGCTTGCAAATGGTTTAATCTTGGTTTTGATGGTGCATGTCACCTCAAAAAATATTCTTTTGTCACTTACCTACTCGAGGACGAGCAGGAGTTAAGCTTGGCGATGCTTGATACGTCGGAAACGTATCTATAATTTTTTATGTTCCATGCTTGTTTAGTATCAACTTTGCTTTGCTTTGTCTACACCTTGAGGTGTTTTTATATGTTTTCTGGTACTAACCTCTTAACAAGATGCCACAGTGCCAGTTGCCTATTTTCTCCTGTTTTTGGTTCCAGAAAGGCAGAAAATCAATATTCTCGGAATTGGACGGGACAAAAGCCAAAGTCAATATTTTACCGTGGGCAACACGAAGACAGAATATGATACATAGGAGGCTCACCTGGGGGGTGCAACCGCCCTGGTGTCCCCCTGCCTCGCCTCTTCGCCTATAAAGTCTCCCGATGCCAAAACCCTAAGGACCCGATCAAAACTCCAAGATACCGTCTGTGGCCGCCACCACCATCGTCCCTAGATCGGGGGATCTAAAGCTCTTCTGTAACATCCCAGCCTTTAGGAACCCACGAAGGGTAGAATTAGGAATCTGTGCAATTGCATGCATTCATCTGTAAAAAATGTGGGTAAATTTTTCGCCAAATAAAAAACCTAAAGTGATCAAAGTTTCTTTCACTCTTTAAATTTAGGAATAGCCTTGGGGAATGTCACATCCTAAAATTTTCCAAATTTTGAAATGTGAAAAATAAATAAATAGTACAAACTTACTGAAAAAGTTTGGTCAAAACTTGTATTCAAATTGGAGTTTAAATCAAATGTTTAAAAACCAAAACAGAAATTAGAAACAGAAAAAGAAAAGAAAACGAAAGAGGAAAAAAATGAAAAAGAACCAGCCCACTAACCTACCCAGCCAACAGGCCCATCTGGCCCAACTAGCAGCCCACCTCCATCTCCCCCGAGCCCCTTTCTCACTCTCTCCCATACCTCTCAGTCGCTGACAAAACGACCCCGCACGAAACCCTCACCTCTCTGACTAACCCGCCCCACCGCCAGGTCATCGTCGTCCTCACCCACCCCCACGACCTGTTCTTCCCCGATTGTTACTGTCGTTTAATCCTCGCTTAAATTCGGCTTAATGCCACGCTAACTCCGCCCCGTGATCACGTCCTCATAATCTTTTCCTTGCCTTGGCGTGACCCCTAACCTCACCAACGACGATGAACAGAAGCGCCTAACGCAGACACGAACTCCCGCGAGCAATCCTCGTTGTCACCGTGTGTAACACCTCCGGTCACTCCGGACCGACGGCTGTCACTTCTGGCAGCTCAATAGGATCTCTAGACTAACCCCACAGACCAACACTAGTCTTTTATGCACTTTGTCCTCACTCGTGCACACCCGGTACCCACTTCCCGGTCGGTCACCCATCCTAGAATTGCTCTAGGCCAAGCACGCTTAACCTTAGAGTTCTTTTCGAATGAGCTTTCGGAAAAGAAGTTGCAACTTGTTTGTATGGATTTCCTATCAATCCTATTGAGCCATGCGCTAGGGTCTCACATGCACCCACCCTTAGAAGATCGACGTCCTCGTCGATCAACCACAAGCCAGGAACGTCCCCTCTTGGCACACGTCTGTGCGTCCAGTGCCGGCACATTGCCATGCCGTGTCCACTCCGGGCCACACGCGCCATGCTACACATGTCCACCACTGACCCGCACACGCCAATGTAACCGCGAGGGTCGGCTATGATACCACTTGTAACACCTCCGGTCACTCCGGACCGACGGCTGTCACTTCTGGCAGCTCAATAGGATCTCTAGACTAACCCCACAGACCAACACTAGTCTTTTCTGCACTTTGTCCTCACTCGTGCACACCCGGTACCCACTTCCCAGTCGGTCACCCATCCTAGAATTGCTCTAGGCCAAGCACGCTTAACCTTAGAGTTTTTTTCGAATGAGCTTCCGGAAATGAAGTTGCAACTTGTTTGTATGGATTTCCTATCAATCCTATTGAGCCATGCGCCAGGGTCTCACACTGTGCACCCCTTCGTCCACTGCGACCACCTCGAGCTTCAGCACGTCACAGCGAACCTGGTGAGCCTCTCTGTTCTCTCCCTCGCTTCCTGTAGCCGTCGCAAGGCCACATCCCGAGCGTCGCTACCGCTCGCCTTTGCTCAGCACCGCCAATTCCTGGTCGTTGTGTTGATGGCCGTTAGATTTACATCCAGCGATAGGGATAGAACCACTTAAGTGAAACAGTAAGTTAGATCTGATCCTTGCGTTGGACTTTAGATCCAACAGCCCACGATGCTCGATCCAAGCTAAGTGGTATCTCCCAATGAGGTTAAGACACGTGGCATGTGTATTGTTTTAAAAACAGAAACATTCCTATTAGATATTAGATTTTGTAAAATTCATAACTTTAGATCTACACGTCCAAAATTTGCAAATTTTATATCACTGGATTCAGAAAAATGCAAAATTTACATCCATGCCCTTAGTTTAGTATTTTGATTCTGTAAAAGTAGATGTTTTTGAAGAAACATTATTAGGTCTATTTTGGTTATAAAATTTATTCTAAAAATGATTTTAGGGTAAAATATTTTGCGAATGGTTTGTTTTGAACCTACTGACATAAAAACCAACTTTTGGGTTTAAAAGTATATTTTGTGACACTAAGGAATTATTCCTTGAATAAAAGCATTTCTAGTAAAACAAAAATTGTTGATTATGTTTTAAAAATAATTTTTGAGTAAAACCTTTTGCAAATGGTTTGATTTAAACTCTCTGACCCTTAACACTAAGTTTTGGATTTAAAAATGTATTTGATTAACCCTAGAAAATTATTACTTTGATTAAAGGCATTTCTAGTAAAATAAAAGGTTGCTTTGATTTAAAAATGGTTTTGAGTGAAACCTTTTGAAAATGGATTTGTTTTAAACACTATGACCATAAACACTAACTTTTGTGTTTAAAAATATATTTTGCAAACACTAGAAATTATTACTTTGATTTAAATCATTCTAGCAAAACAAAAATGATTTAAATGGCCCATTTTCACTAACTTGATTTTAAATGGTTTTGCCACTTTTATAAATAACCAATAGGTGTTTTAAAATGTTTATAGCCTTAGTAGGAACCACTTTTCCAATAAAACAATCTTTTGCAAGCTTGCATGAATTGTTTTGTTTTCTTTATTTTATGTGATGAATTATTTGAATGCTAGATTGAATTTGTGCCTTGATTGAATTGTAGTGAAATTTGAAGAGTGTGACATTTGCAAGATCAAGTAGTGAACACATATTCTCTACTAAAAAGGCAAGTGGTGCTTCATACATTTTGTCCTAATATTTTCACTATGCATTAGTAATATTTTGAGTAGGACTTGCATGGAATTTTCTAAGTATAAGCTATGCCTTGGGAAATCCTAGTAGATGATGCCTTAGTAGATTTTCCCTAAGTTAAGATTTCTGCTACTATCATGCTTATCCTAGCTAGTAGAAAACAAGGGTGGGTTATATTCATGCTATGAAATATTTCTAAGTCAATGACTTGTGTTTTGTTTAATAAAACAACTATGAGAATGAATCACCTGGGTGGAATGGAAAGAATGGATTGTGTTGAGTGGTTACATAGGGCCCCATATTTATGACCTACCCTAGTGTATCACACTTGTGGAAAGCCACCCAGGAACAAAGAGATTTGAGATGTCAAATGTTGAGAAGCTTCAAGTGCAGCCACATGGCATTATGGGCTCTGCCTAGATCATATAGGTTGCAATAACTTAGCCAGATGGACAGTTGGTGGTAGGGGTTGATAGATTTGGAGCGCGTCCATTTTGGTCTAAGGGAAGGCTTCTGAAAGATCTTGTCTCGATGCATGTCGAGTATTGTGGAGAAAGTGCACCACCTCTCAAGAGAGTAAAATCTAAGTACTTAGCCGTGTCCCCGATAATGGACAATTTGAGCATCAAGACATGGAAGATATCAAGGATCTCCTCATCCCAATTCCTAAGTTAAAAGCTTGTGGTTCAACAAGGGTAAAGGATCACCAATTTTCATTGGTAGATGCCTTGGGTGATTTTTTGACAAACAAAACTTAGTGTTTTCAGATGATAAGGAAAATCTATTTTGAACAAAGCAAGCCTAAGCTCCACTTAGCCAAATGCATATAGATGATAGATACCACTACTCTACCATAGTATCACTTGCCAATACAATTCAAATGTATTGACCCTTGTGGCTGTAACTTATTATGTTGCAGGTTTGTTTGATGTTAGTGAAGGGTGTTGAATAGGATTACAAGTCTACAACCAAAATGATTGCCTGTGGAACTTTGAATATGAAGGACTCCATGCTATATAGTTATTTCTGCTGCATTGTAATGAGATAGCCAAATGAGCTATGTAAGATGTAATGAATTATTTTATTCCTGGTTATAAATTTGTACTATGACCTTTGTTTCTTGATATTACATCTTAAACTGTGGATGCTAGCTATTGATCCAGGGACTAGCATTGTAAACACAGGGATCTCTACCTTATCAGGTTGGGACCTCTATAGAGAATGATCGTTATAAACTTTGACATGATCTTTATGGATTAGTGTATTTTGGGGAAATGAAATTTGAATTCAAACTTGAGTGTTAGAATTATAATTTAAAAGGAATTAGAATTATGTTTGAGTAATCTTATTTAATCAAGCAATAACATATAGTAACTCAAACTTTAAATAATATAGCATAATCAAGAAAATGAATATTCATTCCATATCTTTATTCAATAAATAATTTACAAAATGTAACTTATAAAAGTGATCAAGAATCTTTACAATAGTAAATGATAAAAGGAATAATATTTATATATTGAGTAATATTACAATCTTTATTACAAAAGAACAAAATAAAGATTACAAAAGAATAAAATAAATATTACAAAAGAATTATTCTATAAAAAACAAAACCTATTCTAAATCTTGAATCTTCAAGTCTTTTACCTGCAAAACAAAGAACAAATAAAAAGAAAGAACATAAAAGATTAAGATATTTTTACTCTCAGTAGTGACAGTGAGATGCATTGTTCAACTTTACATCACTGAGTAAATCTTTAGGGGCAAGTTTCACCAATATGAAAGAACTAAATCTTTCATAATTTATAAGCCATAAGTCAAATAACTCCAATCAGCAAGAGGGGCAAGTTTCACCAGACAGGTAAATGTAATCAGATAAAAGGTAGATCATTCCTGAGCATATCCACAAGGGTGCAGCAGGCACACAGGCAGCTTACACACCGAAATGCATGGTGTGTGCTGTCGAGCATAGCCACGGCTTCCCACACAAGCAAAACTTCTCAACACAGCCGTGGGCAAGCACCCCAACACCATTTCCTTGCTCATACACATCAAGCCCAGCAGTCTAGCCAGAGCCAAACCAAATCAAAACCACAACACACGTCAGATCAACCCAGTACTCACCAAGATGGTGAGATAAGGAGGGGCTGGATCAGGTGGATAGCAAGGTCAAGGCCAAGCTACCAGGAACCAGAAGGTGGATAGCAAGATCAAGGACAAGTTTTAGGAGCTAGAAGTAGCAGGAGCAGCCTCAGAAGATTAACCAGACCAGGCCAACAACATAACCAACAAGATCAACCACCAACCACAACAACAACCGACTATTGTGGTAAGTTATATAAAACCATCACATGATCTGTTTATCATATCAATATAAAAGATTCATGTGTTGTTCTATATCTAACTTCTCAGTATTCATCCAAGTGGGATGAATCCATCCTAGAAGATTTTGAATGATAAATTCATAGCCACAAGATAAGCATACAAGTAAAACCAGGATCTCAGGCCAACATCATTGATCCTGGATATAAAAGCCAAATCTTATACTCCAATATAATCAAGGTCAAGATTAAGAAATCTGGGCACATCTCTTAAAAAGAGTAGCACCTCAGAATCCATAAATCTTATGGATCCATGCAAACCAGTAGCACACCAATTATTTTCCAAACTATTACTCAAGAATTAGCAGCTGGTATTACTACCAGAGCATTTCTATCAGGGACAACAAATTAGGAAACTAGTTCCTATGCCTCAGACCAACATCATAGGCAGAAAAATTAAAGAAGCTTTCATCTTATCTTTGCTAGATATCAATCACAAGCACTGTCAGAGCTAAGCTCAGTAATAGGACCCAATCACTTGTGTGCCATTATATGATGGTATCACAAGAACAAGTTCTAATAAGCTAATCCCAATCACTTTTATTATATATCAATATTATAGTATTTTAGAAAAATACTAAATAAATAATTAATATCATTCTTGTATTTAAATGATAATTCTAAAGGAATTATTAAATAAATAAAAATTCAAATAAGCAAAATAAAATAAAATTACAATCATTAATTAATATTAATAATTAACATTTATAAATCCTTTAATACTTGAAGGAATTTTTGTAACTAAAATAATGGGTAGAACACACAAAAATAAATAATGCATTACATTACTATGCATAATCATTTTTGCTTCTTTAAATATTGTCCTTACCGGGCAATAATGATGTTTTGTAGACATAGAAGCTCAAGGTCCAGTGCAAGCATCCGACTTAACTACCTTGCAATCACAAGGCAAGTTCATCACTTGCTCATGTCCTTTGAAGAGTCTTTATCAAAGTATTTGCAAATTGTGTGTTATCATCTATTCTCCAAAGAAAGAAAATATTATTTTCTTAATAAATAAATCTTAGATATCATCCTAAGTGATGATATAATGGAGCAATAGAACTTAGGTTTCTATTTGCAAGAATGATGATCAATTAGGGACTTAATGACCCATGACATCAGTGATTCTAGCACTGTATATCACGCGTTAACCATGAGATTTGGAATGGGACGGAGAAGTCAGCTGTATCTTCTTCCTCTCGCATGTAGCCGAATGTGCATGTCATGGTTGTTATCACTCGTAGCGTGCATATTACTTGGTAATTCATAGAGGATATGCAGCATATGGGTGGGAACCCTCAACGTCCCACAATAGTTCTGGCATCTAACGGTCTGTACAAACCATTGCCATAATTCAATGTGTGGGCATGGTGTACACCAAGGAGGAACGCGAGGTCGCGAAGGGGGCAGTGATTGGCTTGGATCACCAACTGGGCCCCACATCATGGAATTGTGGACGGGAAAGTACGCCCGGTTGTGCAACAAGGAGTTGATCTCTCATGGGTAAAGTAACGCACCTCTGCAGAGTGTAAGAATTGTAACTTGTTACTCCCTGTTCCGGGAAGGAGCTACGAACGCTGCAGGAAAGGAACTCCATGAAAGTTCTGGTCAACCTGTGAAGGCTGATGGTCATAGATTTTTATAATAAAATCAATCTTTGAAGAAAGATTTACAAAAACTGCATAGTGCCAAGGACTTACAGTCTGAGGTGGTAGATAGAGCATCAAATTTCGCACCTTGCATATAATGAACTTGCTGGGTAACGTTGTTACTCACCCTTTCCTTTGATCCCTTGCTTAGACTCTGAGGATCCTGAAGATACACCAATAAATGCAGTCGAATGCCAAGAAGATGTGTTCTACGAGGAGCCTGACCTTTCAGGAGGTGTTGAAGGAGTGGATTACGAAATCCTCTATGATGTAGATGGAAATGAGTCAAACTAAGTGCCCCAGTTAGTAGTAACCGACGGAGCCGAGCAGCATGAACCATATAGAATAAGCTACTGAGCTCAACTCTTAGTTGGAGTTGCTACTTTTAAATTCCGCTGAAACACTTTATATTTTGCTTTGTAAGTTGAATCTTTTCAAAGTCTTGAACTTCTGGTATTGTAATAATAATAATGTGTGTATGTTTGTAATATGGACTCGCAATGTTTCTGTTGTACCAGTCTGAGGGATGTGATATTTACATAACGGTGTTTTGTGGATGTCATGTCAACGACTATAGTGTACTACACATGCAGTGGTATGCTGGGTCATCGCATCTTCTCGGAACCCTGCCGAAGGGGAGATCATCCGGAGGCCTTCTTCTTCATCATGCCAGCCTCCGGTATGAAGCGTGAGTAGTTCCACCTTGGACTACGGGTCCATGTAGTAGCTAGATGGTTGTATCTCCTCCTTGTGCTTTTATGTATATATCTTGTGAGCTCCGTTCATGATAAAGATCTAATCTATTTGTAATCATGCATGTTGTGTTTGCGGGGATCCGATGGATATTGAGATTACTATGTCAGATTGATTAATGGTTTTGTCTTATTGATTCTATCATGTCTATGTTGTTTGTGATCTTGCATGCTCTTCGTTGTTAGTATATATCTTGGCCAAGTAGTTGCTAGTGACTCCAAGAGGGGGTATTTATGCTCGATAGTGGGTTCATGCCTCTATTTACCAAGGGAAGTGACAGAAATCTCTTCGGTGGTAGATGTGTTGTTGCCACTAGGGAGAAAATAACGGCCTCTTGTTCATGGAACAAGTGGATTGTTTACCTTACACACTTTGCTTAAAGCAGTTGTTTGTTGCTTGCAACTTAATACTGGAGGGGGTTCAAATGATAACCTGAAGATGGACTTCTAGTCATAGATGCTGTTGGATGGCGGTCTATATATATTGTTGTATCGCCCAATCGAATCTCATAGGATCTTTTTGTCTAGTATTGCATTGTTATGTCTTGCTCAGTCCTGTCAATTTCCCTACTGCAATTTGTTTACCATGCATGCCATGTTTGTTTATCTAAGGAGAGCACCTCTAGTGAACTATGGACCCCGGTCCAATCTTTACCATTGATACATCTTTCACTGTTACTATTTACTTGCTGCAAACCATCATCACCTTCCACACCATACATTTAATACTTTGTTACAATAAAACGGTGAGTTTGACAACCTCACTATTCGTTGGGGCAAAGTCTTGAGTTTGTGTTGTGCAGGTTTCCACGTTGTTTGCAACACCTTTGAGACGTTTCCTTCCTCCTACTGGTTTGATAACATCGGTTTCTTGCTGAGGGAAGACTTGCTGCTGTGCTCTTCACACCTTGCTCTTGGGGTTTCCAACGAAGCGCTCTCACGTCAACACTGGGCGCCATCACTAATCCATAAGAGAGAAAGTCCAACTAAGAAACTTTAACCCTAGTGGGCCTCAACTATAAGCAGGCAGGCTGCTCCCAACACACACACAGGCACACTTCTGTGTGGCAACACAACAACAGTAGTAGGAGTCAGATAAGAAGGAAGGCACAGCCGCAACTTAGCTTCTAGTCCTCTACATATTTCACCCAACCAAAAATCCACTAGCCAAAAAACATAAATTTCTTGATCAAAATCAGTACCAAGAGCTAGGAGGAGAAGGTCAAGTGAAGATCATGAGCTAGGAAGAGAAGGTCAACTGGAGATCAGGAGCTAGGAGGATAAGATCCATCATTTTAGTTGAACAAGAGTCAACAAGCAATCTTAGGACTAACACAAGCCCAGTAGGAACAGCAGCAGGTTGCTACACTTCGACCAATTATAGTATCTGTTTTTAAGCATTTTATTTAAAAATATGAATGGGGAAGAGAGAGAGATCCCAGTCCAGCATAGTTGTGCTATGCTACATCCTAGAGCTAGAAGGGGGCAATAGTAGTATCGAGATATATTTCAAGAAATACATGTCTCAGTCTTTGCATCATTGGCTAGCCAAGAAATAAAGCATCATTCGTTCTTGTCGGTTCATATTTGAATCTAGCCAAGGAATAAAAGAAGAAGAAATATGCCAACAGAAATAGGAGCTAGATCACCCGGCTTTAGCTGGTGATCCCTAGCAAGATCAGGAGATCGTACCTTACCTAAATAAATGGAGGGCAGCTAGATTCACTCATTCAACACTTCAACAATATCCAGCAACCAGATCATACCCAAGCATGATCTGAGCATGCAATGCATGCATGCCACTGATCCAATCAACCAATTTTAAGCCAAGCATAATGAAATACTTCTAGGAATACAGTATCATATATTATATACTTTAATCTACATGAGCTTTTGTTGAGCTAAATTGCATATATCCAACTATAAATAAACCTTTTGAATCAAAACAAAGCACATCACTCATTAAAATGCTTAGAACTGAATTTTCTTTAGTTAACAGCCTAGTGTACATTCAGGATCGATAGAAATAGAATCACAACAAGTCATTTAAGCCAGGGAGGAATTAACCATTCCAAACCGAGGCATCACCTAGCATGTGTGTAAAACATATGAGTAGAGCTATAATTACACATTTACTACAACTTGCAACAGAGATGATTTAGTTTCAATCAAGCACCGAGTACATGTATATCAATTAAATTGTGGTATGACTAGCTTAAGCCAAAGATATTAGGGATGAGTAATTCATCCAAGTTGAGACACCAGACTTAGCACATCTCATATATCACTTGAATCAGTGTCTTCAACACGCATCCTGATGTGCCTCCCCACGTGTTCTCCACCTAGCGTCCTTGGTCGGCGAAGAACTCCACCTAGCGTCCTTGGTTGGTCAAAAACTCCTCTCGGTCAAAATAAATAAGGGATTCCTATGAATTTTTCTAAATTTATACACATACTACGAAAACTGGCAATAGCTCCCGAGCTCATTGGAGCTCTTTTTTGGAAAAAATAAAAAAATAAAAAATATGACTCCAAAAAATATGAAAAAATCATGCACCAACATTTATACATTCCAAAGGTAAGCAAGTTTTTCAGACATAAATACGTTTTATTTTGTGAAATATAAAAAAGGACAAATCTCTAAAATATCTGTTTTTTATATTATATACAACTGGGAATTGTTTTTTCTGTAGCCCAAAACAAGGCGAGTTTTTTACCGAAACTTGCCACAATCATTGAGCCCACAAATATGTATTCCCGAAATAAAATTTGGACCTTTTTGAAACAAAGAAGTCCCACAAATCCTCTCTCCACATACTAATTGAGTTTTCCTTCAGCATTCATCTGTCAAGCTCATACTAATTGAGTTTTTGTTTAGCATTCATCTGTCAAGCAGTTGTATGTGTCGGTTACCAATAGGAATGCAAGTGGGATCCCCAAAGTCTCAATTCTAGTTCGTTGCCAAATTCTAGTTTAAATTCTGAACAAATATTTAAACTAAAATTGGGTAGTAAACAGTATGTGGGACTTCGTGGGATCCCACTTGGCATCTTACTAACAGTGGCGGAGGACGGAAAAAATATGAGGTAGAGCGAACTCTAATAAAAGTAAATATCAAACTCGGTCTTGATGATCTTTGCCATCGACAAAACCTTTTCAACTGTTGTTGTTGCTACGAGTAAAAGCAATGCCAACTCAACAAGATGATAAACAATATAAAGCATGATGTATCATTCAAATATTAACATAATCTTCGAAGTCTTTAATTCTCCGCATATGAATAACGAATATCTTAAGGTTATCTTATATAGGCTCATGCTCATAATAAGATTTAGGCTCATGCTCATAATAAGATAAATCTCCGTAAGCTAAGAAATCTTATTCACACTAAAACTATAAAATAAGTCACTTGAGTCAAGACAAGAAGTTTTGAAACAACTCTAACAACAACTCATCGAAGCAATAATCAAAATTAGTTGTAATAGATTCTATAGAATAATAAAAAGTGTACATACTCCAAAATAATCAATAGTGACCTACTGTCTTCTCGCTTTTAATGACTTCTCACTCTTGTTACCAATTCTTTCATACTTAGGATTGTGATATCATTTTTACGCGAATTCAGATCTTTCAGGAGGGATCTCAACCATCATTTCTCCAATTTGAACCAGAATGTCAATTAGAATTTTATATCAATAGTATATAAAAGCCAAAATAGAAACATAAATCATAAACCATTATATAATTATGGTTGGTTCTGGCCACATGCCAAGGTGGCCAAAATACTCTCAGGTCCTTAGATATCCCATCTAGGACATTGTTTAGAGTCTAGTTTTTATTAGATTGAGAATTAGATGTTGCAAAGAGAAAGAGTTGGTTTAAAACTAGACAATATCAAGACCTTATTTGGCTCCAGAATCAGTTTACGCAGCGTTCACTAAAACAAGCATAGCTCTCGTATTCGTTTTCAGCATATGACCACTCAAAATATTCAGAAAAAACATGTGCATCTAAAGGTTCTTGTCAAAAATCAAGTCGTCCTACCTTGCCCTACCGGGAGCTTCGCCCCTGCTTACTAATGCGACTTTGTTTCATCATCATCAGGATAAAGATCTCGAATGGTGTCTTATATACTAGCTGTACCCTGAATAAGAAATTACTTGAGCTCGCACGGAAGACACATACAGTTGAGATGTGTACTGATTTCGAATGATGGAGATAAGAGTAGTATTGATTCAAGGGCGCTAAATTGAAGCTTTCCTCATAGGGAAGTATAAACGGAATTCTGAAACTTGATAAAATGTTCGCGAAGTTCTAACACGGTACTATGAGTAATACAATCAAGTATCTGTCGTATCATATCCTAGCGTAGCTCCTTTTTCCTTAGTTACTCGCCGATCTACTGCTCCATGTCGGTACACGCCCCGGAGCTCTGATCCGTTTCTGTCACGACGGAAGAACTTTCTTCTGCCGCCGCACCAGGTCGTGGACTCACCACGAAGTTAACGCCAAAAATCCTCGGGCCTCCCGGAACCGGAAGGACGGGCGACGAAGGCGCAACAGCAGGCTGCGCTGGCGTTACTTCCATGGTGGCGGGCGGCATCGGCACGGGCGGTGCCAGCGCTGACGTGAGCTCGCGCGCCGACACGTTGGGCGTAGCGCCGGGCTTCTTCGGCGTCACATTTCCTTCGTAGTGCTTCCTCATATGGCTGCCGAGCTGCTTTCCCGAGGTGAACACGCTGGGGCAGTGCTTGCACGGGTGGAACGTCGCCGGGCCGATGCCAAGGTGGAGAGCCACGGCGGCGGCTTCGCTGTCCTGACTCATATTGTGGCTGAGCATGTGGACGCCGAGCTCCTGGGGCGTGGCGGAACGCCGATCGCACCCTTCCTCCTTGCAGAGCCACCAACCTTGCTCGTCCCGCGCTGGCGGAGGTGGCGGTGGCAACGTGCGCTGTGCGTGGTGCGCGGCGACCTGAGGCGCAGCGGCCTTGTGGGGGACGAATTGCCGCGCCGCCTCCTCCGCGTGTTGGTGACCTTGGGCGACGGTAGGCTGAGCTTGGGCGACGACGACCTGAGGCGCGGCGGGCTGGTGGCCTTGGAGGAATCGCGGCGAACATGGTGGGCGCACGACGGCCTTGTTGGTATGATTACCTGATGACTCGACAACAATGGCCACGGAGTCGTCATTGGGAAGAGGATTGGGCTCCGCGCTGCTGCTCTGGCTCGCGAACGGGATTGGCATGTGGTCTATCACGGGCTTCCTCGGTGCCACATTTCCTTCGTAGTGCTTCATGTGCCCGCCGAGCTGCCCTCCCGAGGCGAACACGCTGGCGGCAGCGAGCTCGATCCTCTTCCTGGCCGTGTGGCAGGAAATGTGGCTGCCGAGCCCGCTGTACGACAAGAACCGGGCACCGCACCCTTTCTCCCTGCAGAACCAATAACCGTACTCGTCCCGCTCTGGCCGCGGCGGCGATGCGCGCTGTACGTGGTGCGCGACGGCCTGAGGCTCAGCGGCCTGGCGGACGAAGAATTGCCGCGCCGCCTCCTCCGGGAGTTGTTGACCCTGAGCGACGGTAGGCTGATCTTGGGCGACGACGACCTCAGGCGCGGCGGGCTGCTGGCCTTGGAGGGATCGCGGCGAACATGGTGGGCGCACGACGACCTTGTTGGCATGATTACCTGATGACTCGACGCCGATGGCCACAGAGTCGGCATTGGGAGGATTGGGCTCCGCGCTGCTGCTCCTGCTCGCGGACTTCTTCGGTGGCATCGGTGCCACATTTCCTTCGTAGTGCTTCCTCATGTGCCCGCCGAGCTGCCCTCCCGATGCGAACACGCTGGGGCAATGCGTGAACGGGTGCAACTTCGCCGGCTTGGGGTCGCCGACGCCAAGGTGGAGGCCCGCGGCGGCGAGTTCTTCGTTCTTCTTCCTGGCTGTGTGGCCGGACATGTGGCCGCCCGCCCGCGGCAGCGACGTGCGCTGTACGTGGTGCGCGACGGCCTGAGCTGCAGCGGCCTGGCGGAGGACGAATTGCCGCGTGGCGTCCTCTGCGAGTTGGTGACCTTGCGTGACGGCAGGCCGATCTTGGGCGACGAGGACCCGAGGCGCAGCGGGCCGGTGGCCTTGGAGGAATTGCGGCGAACATGGTGGGCGCACGACGATCTTGTTGGTATGATTGCGCGGTGGCTCGACATCGATGTCCATGGAGTCGTCATCAGGAGGATTGGGCTCCGCGCTGCTGCAGCTGCTGCTCGCGAACGCGAGTGGCATGGGGTCCAGCACGGGCTCGGAGACCACAGTGGCCGTGGGATCGACCACTCCTTCGCTCTCGGAGGAAACGGACCTGCCGCCGACGGAATCCGGCCGCGTGCCGGTCACGTCCGAGCCACCGCCGACCGCTGGCCGCTCCTCGTTCCCCTGCAGGCATCCGTGCGGACCGTGGGCGCTCATCATGTGGGCGCCGCTCACCGCCTTCTGGCCCGTGAACTCCATCCGGCAGACGGGGCCTGGGAAGGGCGGATCCTGCGCGAGCGAGGCCGCGCCTGCATCGGCGTCGACGTCGACGTCGGTGATGGTCCCGTCCGAGTCGCGGTCGCACGAGGGCGTGGGCGACGGCAGGGAGGCACCTCCGTCCACGACGACGCCTTCGAATTCGAGGCGGCACCGCTTACTCTCTGGTAGGCCATCGCCTACGTGGCGGATGCCGTCGTCGGGGCCGGCAACGAACTCGCCCTCCTCGAGGTCGGGGCCGGCCGAGCCGTCGTTCCCGGCGACGAGCTCGCCCTCCTCGAGGTCGGAGCCGCCGCTGGAAGGGGACAGAGGGGCTGACTCGGTGCCCGTCGCCATCGGCGCCGAGCTCCAGGGTTTGGCCGTGGCGGTGTGCCGGTGCGTCTGAGGGGGGAGAGAGAGATGAACTAATCGCCTAAGTCGGCTGGTGGGGGTTTGCTTGTGGGTGGCGAGGTTGGGAACGCCGGCGTCTTTATATGGCGCGAGCGTCGTCGCAGGCCTGCGCTCAGCAGGGGTGCGTGCCGGTTTGTTAGGATCACGTATCGGCAGAGAGATCCAGCTGTTAATTTGCTTGTTACAGTTCGGTCAAAAAAAAGTGCGATGCGGTGAAATCCCACGTAAGCGTGGTCTTTCTTTTTTTCTTGCCGGTCAAGAGAGGAGGAAGATTCGAGTCAAGTTAAAGTTCGCTAAGCATCCATCAGTCTTACCCGATTCTGTTGAGCGTAAAATTCGAATGAACAAGAGTAGGGCTTAAAAAGGTTTCAACTGTTTTTTTTCTGGGGAATTGGTAAATCCATCAAACAGAGGCCTAGCATCATACTTATCGTTATTTATTACACCTGGATGGTCCCTCCTGACCAACCCTCACAAGAAACTCCGGACCAAGAAGGGCGTGTTTGTTTGAGCTTGAAAATCAGCAGTGAAAAATCAGCTGTAGAAAGCAACTGTCGAAGTAGAGATTTGGTGTTTGGCACGAGTGATTTTGATTGCTGCTGTTGCTAATTTTAGAATTATCTGAAATATCCCTAAGAACAGACGATATTGTACTAGCGTTGATTTAAAATGAATTAGCTTTTTCTGACCGTTTTTACATAAGTATTCGTAGTTAGAGCTAAATTATTTCATTTTACCTTTTTTCTGCTAAATAAACTTTTTCCAGCTGAATTGTAAACTGGCTTTCTTTTGGCTTCTAGCTATATTTACCTTTTTATTGGGATAATTTTATTTGTGTACACGTTGATTTCAACACAGAGCACTGCCTGCTGGACACGCACGAATAATTGGTCGGTGACGAACACGCACTAGGATCGGGGAACGACGGCGGCGGTTGCGGGGAACAACGGCGATGGTGGTTGCAAGGAACAGCGGCGGCGGTTGCGAGGAACGGCAGAGGCGGAGGTTGCTGGGAATGGCGGCGGAGGGGGTGGTTATGGGGAACGGTGGTGGTTGCGGGATGGCGATGCCCCTGATCTGTCGATGGCAGCGGCGGTGGTTCCGGTGAATGGCGGCGGCGAGGATGGCGTCGGGGAAGGGTGATGCTGCGGCCAGGAACGACGGAGGCGAGGATGGCGTCGGGAGGGGAGGTGGTGCGGCCGGGAACGGTGGAGGCGAGGATGGCGTTGGGAAGGAGTGGTGTTGCAGTCGGGAACGAAAACGGCGAGGATGGAGTCGGGGAAGGGACGGCGGCGGATGGAGGGGAAGGGAGGCGGCGGGATCGATTGCTGGAACCCTACCCCTCTGTTTCCATGGCGACGGGAGGGTCAAATCGATGGATCAGGGACGAAGGCTATGGTCTGGACTCGTAATTGGTCTTGGTGGCAGTTACGTTGTAATTCATCTAAACTGTAGGGGGAAATTTCGACCGTTCAACCTGGGAAGCGGAGGAGAGGCCCGGGAAGCGGCCCTCATCCCGATTTTGGCCGACCGCGCTCGGTAGTGTGTTTCTGGCCCTGCTTCTCGCCAGCGCCGTAGAAAATTTAGGTGTTTGTTTCTAGTACAGATTCTGGACCCAGGAAGCACTAAAATCTAAAGCTGAAGCGAAAACAAACGAGGCCTTAAATCTCACACTGATACTACCCCCCTCCCTCGTGACCAAGTAGGTGAAGTATAAATTGGGTTGAAAACTTTAGTTCTACTCCCTCCGTTTATAAGATGTTTTAGGTTTGTGAAGAAAATAAATTTAGACTTCTTTTAATGTGTAGATTCATTCCAAAGTTAAATGAACCTACATACTAAAACAAGTCTAGATTCATTCTTCACAAACCTAAAACGTCTTATGTTTTAAAACGGAGGGAGTATTTTCTAAGTTTCACTAAGTGTATAAACAAACTGATATCTACAAATACTAAATCACTATAAATACAAGATATAATTCTATAATGTATTTATTTAGTATTGTGTGTATTCACTTCTATATATTGTGTCAGACTTAGAAACTTCGACTTTTTTTACCAAATTTATAGGTCACCTAGTAAGTAAATAAATACAAAGAAATTCTTGTTTTTTCTTCTTGAATACCAAATACCAGATGATAATCTCTAATGGCACTACTTAGAAAGAAAACTCTCTCGGTTTCACCAAAATCTTAGAACAAATGAGTAATCTAAAACACACTCCCTTTATTTATTAGTTCTAGTATACTCATATGAAAGACCTTCATTTCTAAATAAATAGATTTATTTCTTTCCACTAACCAAACAAGAAAGGCTCTAACACAATTATCTAACCACTAATCGGAAACAAGCTACCAGTGGTGTTACAAATCAACCTTACCGTCATGTTCGCTGCACGTCATTGGTATTACGCTAGAGGTATTTGATATTAGTGGCGTGTTCGGAACACGCCACTAAGAGTGGTTCCCTTAGTGGTGTATCGACTACACGACACTAGGCTACCTGACATGGCAACTTATTTTCCACTTACGTGGCATCGTATTTCTATCATGGCAGCACATTATACATGACATGCAAAAAAGTCGAAGCATTAATACATCTGCTCTTATTATCCAATATACATGTATATATCTAGAATAGCATCTCTCCCGTTGATGTCCCTGGTTTATCTTTCACCGCCCATTGCTTGGAGATTTGTGCTGCTAATTTTTCAAAATGCCCCTCCACCTCTACCCCATACTTATTCCAAAATCCTTTCATTCTTGCACAACAAACCTTATATTTCAAGTATATTTTCATGTTGCATTCCTTTTGTCCATCTGATATCTAACCTAATTTCAATCTCTATGTGTGGATACAAGTTGAAACAACCAAATTAGCACTATTTTTTATGAAATTTATTTTTACACATATGTTTTCAAAAGGTATCAAGATTAATTAGAGATTCATGCATTTTTCATAAATAGTACAAATAGTAATTTTCGAAGGTGTCAAAAAAATCAGTTAGTTCCATAGACTATCAATCTTGAACTAGATACATGCAATTTTTCACGCATAGCTTTACATAGATTTATACATGTAGCGAGGAAGATAGCTCAGTTTCATATATGTATCAAACTTAAACATAGATACATCATACATGCAATTTCACTTGTTTCATATAGGTTATCTTAAGCTTCTTGAGTTTTTTTTCACTCGGAACAATGGAGGTACCGTTCACTAATCATGTATGGTAATAAACATCTAAGAAACTTCACTGCAACTTTGTTAGAGTTCTTATTTATCTTGGGAGTGGGGGAGGGGGTCGAAGAGGTTTTATTCACGTAAGTGAGATGATGAACTTGAAAGAATCTTCAAAAAATAACTCACCATAAAGTAGAAAAACCTAATGAATAAATAAAAAGTCAGCACCATATAGCCAAATTTAGGCCCTCCAAAGTCAGATATGGGTTTTGCACGACCAGGTCTGGTTGTCCCTGTATAGGGCTCTGTACCCTACAAGCCGTTGAAAGACATATGAGTCGTATGCACTTGTAGCTTCCAGCGGGGGAGCCCGGTTCAATGGCTTCCCTACATAGATTTGGCAAGGAACGCCCGACACTTGTGGCCCTTCCACCCTCCTATGGTCATCGCAGAAAGTGGAGGGATACGAGGTCGTCCTGCTCATGTATGGCAAGGAAGGGTAGGGTCAATTCTCCTTTGCCGCCTCGCCAGTAGATACCACCATGGAAACCCTAGCCTTGCGGGAATTGTGAAAAACCCCGATCACTAGGCACTTCTTATACAAACGCACAACTATTGAGATCTATCCATGAAGCCCAACTATTGAGGCATGTTCTTGCACGAAGTCAGATCAGATGTTTGACTCATTCAACAACAATTCTGATATGTTGGGTGATCCATTAGTGCCCTAGTGTAATGTTTCAAATTTTAGATAATATTAAAAATGGCTTAAGAATTCGTGCAAATACAATTATAATTAAAAATATGATTTTTTGTGTGGATGCATTTTAGGACGTAGACCCATTGTTGAAGAAACACTGATGTTAAAAGGATGTGCTTTAGATTATTCTTGCAAAGCAAAGCAAAAGAACTTAATAAAAACTAAAATTCATGGTGAACAACTATCTCCAAGCAACGCGTGTTTTTTATACATGCTTATTCGAGTGTGATGGACCTATTTTTTAAGAAATAGTAATGTTTACTTAAGATGTAGTGCCAAAACTATATCGAACACAAAAATATAGATGGGACTAGCCTTGGATAATGTACCATGTTTGTGAGTCTTATCCAAATATTTGGGTTGCACCGAGGCAGTGACACGTGAACCAAGTGCGTTAGAACATGTGTTAAATGAGTTAAACCCTTATTTGGGCTCATTTGGAAAATATTTTTGCACAAAACACTTTTGAACATGTTCTAACTCATTGCGGATTTTGCGGATTGCACATAACACTTTTGTGTTGAACGAGTCTTAAACCTTAGTAGTCGAGATTTTCCAAGTGTTTTGTACAATGAGGGCCATAATTGTCCAGTTTTGTGAAATTCACTATGTGGCCTTAGAGCTTCAGTAAGCGAGGACGTCTCCTGTCGAGGATAATGATAAGAGGGTGGACTTGGAAGGGTAATAAGAGTGTAATTTTTTACAACATTGTGAACTGCTTGATAAGTCGGCACCATGGGGAAAATCCGCAATGCTCTTTATCTTCATCATCACACTTGTCATCATGAGAATAAAGATTTAGAATGG
The DNA here is from genome assembly GCA_910589765.1 of Avena atlantica. Taxonomy (NCBI): domain Eukaryota; kingdom Viridiplantae; phylum Streptophyta; class Magnoliopsida; order Poales; family Poaceae; genus Avena; species Avena atlantica. The sequence goes on along the minus strand of OU342733.1, from coordinate 434,047,055 downwards.
TTTTACTAGGGTGTTGCGTTTTGGGGCGATGAACTATGTTGAACTTTTGGTTACTTTAATGAAATCAGGAAACACTTCTCTTTTCAGCTCTAACCCGATTCAGAAATTACTTAAGCTCACACGGAAGATACATACAACTGAGATGTGTACTGATTTCAAACTATAGAGATACTATATGTATTGATATCAAGGGCGCAAAATTGAAGCTCTCCCCATGAATGGAACTATGGAACTGTGATTGATACAAACTAGATAAAACGTACGCGAAGTACTAATGTAATACAATCAAATGTCTATCGTATCCAAGCGAATCGAACATTTCCTCAGTATACTCGCCGATCTACTGCTCGATGTCAGTAGACGCCGCGGAGCTCGGATCCGTTTCTGTCGCGGCGGAAGAAGCTTGTTCTGCGGCAGAGGCAGGTAGCCCCGGCGGCACGATGTTGACGCCAAAAATCCTCACGGCGCCCGGCACGCCCGGCGAAGCAGCAGGCTGCGCTTGCGCTACTTCCATGGCGGCGGGCGGCAGCGGCAGGGACAGTGACAGTGACAGAGCTGACGCGAGCTCGCGCGCCGAAACCTTGGGTCGAGGGACGCGCTTCTTCTTGGGTGTTACCTTTCCTGGGTAGTGCTTCCTCATGTGCCCGCCGAGCTGCACTCCCGAGGTGAACACGCTGGGGCACATCTTGCATGGGAACAACTTGGCCGGCCTCGGGTCGCCAACGCCAAGATGGAGGACTGCGGCGGCGGCTTCGTTGTTCTGCCTGATCTTGTGGGCGGCCATGTGGCCGCCGAGCCCCTGGTGCGTGGCGAACCGGTGATCGCACCCCTTCTCCTTGCAGAGCCACCAGCCTTGCGCGTCCCGTGCTGGCGGCTGCGGCGGCGACGAGGGCTGTACGTGGTGCCCGACGACCTGAGGCGCAGCACGCTGGTGGACGACGAATTGCGGCGCGGCCGCCTCTGCGGAGTGCTGGCCTTGGGCGACGGTGGGCTGAGCTTGGGCGACGGCAGGCTGAGGCGCGGCGGGCTGGTGGCCTTCGAGGAATTGCCGCGAACATGGTGCGCGCAGTACGGCCTGGCTGGTAGGACTGTCTGATGACGCGTCAAGGATGCCCGTGGAGCCGTCACTGGGAGGAGGATTGGGCTCGGCGCTGCTGCTGCTGCTCCTACTCGCGAACGCGATCGGCACGGCGTCTACCACGGGCTCGGAGACGACAGTGGCCATGGAATCGACCACTCCTTCGCTCTCGGGGGAAACGGACCTGCCGCCGACGGAGCCGCGCTTGCCGGTGACGGCCCAACCAAGGCCGATCGCCGCCGCCACCACCGCTGGCCGCTCCTTCTCCCCCAGCCGGCGCTCGCGCGGATCGTGTGTGCGCATGTGGCCGCACACCGCCTTCTGACTTGCGAACTCCCTCCGGCAGACGGGGCACGGGAAGAGCGGTCCTTGCGCGAGGGGGTCCGCGCCGGCGTCGACGTCGACGTCGCTGATGGTCCCGTCCGAGTCGTGGTCGGACGAGGGCGTGGGCGACGGCAGGGCGCCTCCATCGACGACGAACTCGAGGCGGCGGCGCTTGATCTCTGGCAGGCCGCCGCTGCCGCCGTGGCGATGGAGGAGCACGTAGCGCGCGAAGTCGTCGGAGCCGACCGAGCCGTCCTTCCCGGCGACGAGCTCGCGCTCCTCGAGGCCGGAGCGGGGCTGGTCGGCTGGATCGGTGCCCATCGGTCGGCGGCGCTGAGCTCGAGTGCGAGCACGCTCTACTTGCTAGGGTTTGGTTGCGGCGGTGTGTGTGTGGGGAGAGGGAGAGAGAGAGGGGGAGATCTAATCGCGCTGGTGTTGTGGCGTGTTTGCTGCTTGTGGGTGGGGAGGATGGGAGCGGCGGCAGTGGGATGTGTTTGGTCCTTATATGGCGCGAGAGCGAGAGCGAGCGAGCGTCGTGCGCGCGCTGGAGTTGGAGACTTGGAGTTGGTGCGCGGGCGTGGGCTGGGCGAAGAACCGAATCTGTGTCCACTCGCATGGGCACCTCCTACGATTAAGGAAGGAAACAGAAACAGAAAAAAGGTTTGTTTGTTGAGATCTTCTGCTCTGCCAGCGTGCACCACCGCATCGTTTTACTTGGGGAGGGGAAAAGGATTAATCCGTACTAGCCAGGAAATCGGTCCTCTAGAGATATACTCGCTCCATGTATGTACGCATGGTATGAAATCTCTCTAGTAGAAAAAAATCGGTCCGCACAGTATGTACTCCCTCCGTCAAGAATAGGTGTCTTAGGTTTTTCAAATTTTAGATAAATTTATATATTAAATAGTGTCTAAATTCATTCAATTTTTAACAAATTTAAGACATCTATTTTGAGAATGAGAGAATATATAAGTTTTATGTGAGAAGTGGCCCAAACGAATTACTGCCTATTTTTTTTTTTTTTGAACAGGGTGAGGGTGCCAGGCACCCAATTTTCATTCCAGCTTAGCTTAAAAGCATTGTACATACGTGATTACAACGCCAGGTACCTGCAGATTGTGTAACACTGCATGTACAGGGCCTCTAAGCTTGAATGGTTTATGTTCCTGCATGAACTAGTTGGCTCAGATTCGAAGGATCTTTTTGCCTGATGAGCACAACAGTGGGCTACTCCATTGATTGATCTGCTAACATGATAAATTTTAGCCCCTAAAGGTTTTATGAGGTTCTGACAGTGGATAGCTTGCCTTCTTATCTCCCAAAGCATGTCTTGATTCCTTCCAGCCGCGTTTGCTACTGTTTTTGCTAGATTGACTGAGTCAGTGAAGAAGATCGCATCTTGTAATTTGAGCTCTTGTGCTAGCTTTGCTGCAATCAAAAGGGCAGTAGCTTCAGCTTCAATAACCGAGTTAGATTTTGCCATTGTATCCATGATGAAGACATCCGTCTCCGCTCCTGCATTTTGCTCCTTATGATGCAGATAGACTCCCAGTCCTGCTCTAGTGTCGGAGTTAGCCCTGCCTATCGTTCTTGCAGCATCTGTATACAGTTTTGGTCCTGCAAAAAGAAAATCAGAGGAAATAGTTTCTCCTTGGGGTGTTGTGATCAATTCTGAAACCCTCCTGTTGCCAGTAGGCTGCTCAGAGGTTTTCACCTCCTTGTGTGGCATTACCTCTTGATTTTTAAGAAGAGCAAACATGCGAAAAGCAGGCTGGTGAGGTCGATCTTCCTTCTGGTTAAACAATTTTTCATTTCTGCATTTCCAAAGGCACCAGAGGAAAGTGGAGATGTTGACAATATTAATATGATGGTTATCGATTTTTGCAAGATTTATTATAGTGTCAGATATGCTTGTTACATTTTCAGTGAGAATATCAGAGCGAATACCCCAAGGTGAGCTGAACCAAGCTGCTCTTGCAAAAGTACATTTAAAGAAAAGGTGTAAATCATCTTCTAATAATCCACACCTGCAACAGCCTGCCTGTATATGAGTAGAGAAAGTTGCACCTCTTGCTCTCCTGAGAAGCCTCCACATGAAGGTTTTAATTCGTGGAATCATTGTTTTAGAATCCCAGATCTTCTTTAGAAGCAGTTTTGTTGAGTGATCGATGCATTGTGGAGTGGGGAGACCTGCAGAGTATAAATTCTGCAAACAAGTTTTGTAAGCTGACTTAGTAGTACAGTTACCTTTTGGCGTAGGCTTCCAGCAAAGAATGTCATCATGATCATCTGTTTGCAGAATTTGAGTGTTCTTTATGGCCTGAGCTGCTCTGGGAGTAAAAATTTTGTCTATAAGTTCACAGTTCCACATTTTTTTGACTAGGGACCCAAAGATCAGCAACTTTTGCAGGGTATATAAAGCCAGTGTCCTGGACAATCAGGTCATCATAAATGGATTCTCAAAAGGGAAACCATGGAGTGCTCCAAACAGAAACTTGTCCTCTTGTAATTTGATAAAACGAGTTTTCTTTGAGAACATGCATTATTCGCAGAATAGAAGTCCAGAAAGCTGACTTGGGAATATTTCCTTTGGCTCTCCAAATCGAGCTATGAGGGAAGTATTTGGATTTTAGAATTTTGTACAACATGCTATCACGTTTCTGAGCTAAGCGCCAGGCAGCTGACAGAATTAAGGCATGATTGACAGCTTGAATATTACGAATGCCTAAGCCCCCATCTTCCTTTGGGGTACAGATGTTGTTCCAAGCAACTAAACAGATGGCTTTCTTATTGTTTCTTTTGTCTGTACCTGACCACCAGAAAGATCTGATGATGGCAGTGATTTTTGAGAGGAACTTTTTATTGAAGATGATGTTGGACATATAATACACCGGGATGGATGAAAAAACGGATTTAATTAGTTCAACACTAGCTGCATGAGACAGAGAGTTTGGTCTTGGATTTTTCTAGGATGAAATTATAAGCTTGGGATCTGTTTTTTGCAGGAAGGATGAGCGGATGACCCAGATGTGTAAAGTTTTCTGAGATGATTGGTACAGGGAAAATGCTCATGATGTTATGTTTTTCAAGCTCATTCACCTTCTTGCTAAAAATAATACCCGATTTGCTCCAGTTTGGCATCTGTCCTGAGGCTTGACAGAAGAATTGAAGAATGTTTTTCATTTCAGTAGCTTCATTGGTAGTGGCTTTACCACATAAAAGAAGGTCATCCGCAAAGAGGAGTGAGTGAATAGGAGGACAATTCATGCCAAGAGTGATGCCCGACAGGTTCTGGAGAGTTAAAGCTTGCTGAAGAGCAAGAGAAAGCTCATTAATGGCCATGACAAAAAGATAAGGAGAGAGAGGACAGCCCTGCCTAATTCCTCTGGAACTTCTGAAAGTAGCAAAAGCTTGGCCATTTACAATAACAGAAAATCTTGGAGAAGAGATGCAAGCATTGATCAGGTTAATAAAATGAGGATGTAAACCTTTTCGCATTAGAGCTTGTCTAATAAAACTCCATTCAAGCCTGTCAAAGGCTTTGGCTAAATCAATTTTGAGCATAAAGGCCTCATGATTCCAAGAGGAAAGTTGAAAGGAGTGGGTTATCTCCTGGGCCACAATAATGTTATCACTGATTCTCCTTCCTTCAATGAAGGCTTGCTGCGAATGGTGGATGTAGTCAAGAAGGTGAGGTTTTAACCTGTTGGCTAGACATTTTGCAATGATTTTGTATATAACGTTGCAGAGGCTGATCGGTCTGTAGTCAGCAGGGACTAAAGGAATAAGCTTTTTAGGGATCAGAGCTATGTGTGTATCATTAATACAATCAGGGATGGATGCAGAAGAGAAGAAGTTGCTTACCAAATTAAGAACATCTTCGGAGATCCAATTCCAAGTTGCAATGTAAAATTCCACATTGAAGCCGTCTGGTCCTGGAGAGGCATTCCTTTTCATGTCCTTCAGCACTTCTAAAATTTCATTTTTGTCAGGGTAGGAGTAGGTGTAGTCATTACTTGGAGGATCTTGAAGGACCTGCAGATTATAGTTGCTATGCCAAGAGGAAGCAAAGATGGATCTAAAGTAGTTTACAAAAGTATTAGCAATTTTGTCAGGCATGAAGTGAGTGACCTCATTCTCATCTTTTATTGAAAGAATAGTGTTCCTTCTTCTTCTTTTGGCAATAGCCCTATGGAAGAAAGAGGTGTTTCTGTCTCCATCTTTGATCCAGTTTTTCTTAGCTCTTTGCATATAAAAATCATTCATTTTTGTGATTGCTTGTTCATATTTGGTTATAAGTTGCATCTCCTTTGACTGATCTTGCATCCCAAGTGGTTTAGTTTGGATCTTTTCAATCTCCTTTTCTGCTTCCTTGATGACATCCTGTAGGGGTTTCTTTTTCCTGCACCACACTTTAAGATCTGAAGCAAGAATTTTAGTTCTATAGGAGAAGGGTTTTGTAGTTGACCGAGTCCAACTTTCTTTTGCAAAGTCCTGAAAATCAGTTTCCTTGAGCCACCAATTTTCAAATTTAAAATTATTGATAGGTCTGTTTTCCTTTCCATTGGTAGACATTAAAATTGGTGCATGGTCACTGAAGCAGTAGATGAGAGGCATGTTGTAAACATTTGAAATTTGAAATTGGACACACCACTATCTATTAACAAGACAACGATCTAGCCTTTGATACAGAGGCTGAGAAGAGAATCTTTTATTTGACCAAGTGTAAGCAGGACCACTGAAACCTAAGTCAAACAAACCACAGTTTTTTACAATCGAATGGAACGCTTGCATACGACTACGATTAATATTAGCATTACTTTTATCAGAGTCATACATAATATTATTCATATCGCCAATACAAAGTATGGGCAGATTACGGTTATCATACACAAAATTGGCAATCTGCTCCCAGATGGTAGTAGTTTGGCGGTGGTAGGGGTCACCATAGATACAGACTAGTCCAAACTTAACACTAGTGGTAATTTTAGTAGCTATATCTAAGATAACATGAAAGCTAGAGGCTTGAACAGAGATTTGCAGCTCATCATTCCACATCAACCAGAGACCTCCTGCTTTCTTCAAAGAGGGAACTACAACAGCATTGTTCATATTAAAGCGAGTGTAAATGTTAGCAGAGGAGAACTTAGAGGTTTTAGTTTCAGATAGAAATATTACCTGGGATTTAGTGGACATGATCATTTTAGCAAGGTGGCACATTTTTGGATTACCAAGGCCCCTGCCAATGCCTTGGCAATTCCAAGCCAAGGCTCTCATGGCGACCGTGGCGCCTCCAAGGCTGGCGCCAGAGCCTGTTCAGAGAGGATGCCAGTGTGTTGTTCAGCATGTACCTGCATGCCCATCTGCATAGCAGCAGTAGCATCTGCAGATTGAGCCTGGACTGTAGCATCTCGGATGTGACTGGTGCGATCAGTGCTAGAATTGTCATTGCTAGCCAAGTGGAGTTGGCAAAAAATCCTAGGATCTGGGCTACCCCTGTTATGAGGATCCCCTGAGCCCAGCGTGAGAGACGACGGAGTACCGCTTCTGAATGGGTCGAAGTTGGCAGTATCTTCAGAGACTGTCGGAGATCGTGTGCGCCTTGATGGAATCGAGGACCTCCAAAAGTTTCCCACAGTAGGGCTCCCATTGCGGCTAGTATTCCTGCCAACCCCCACCTCACTGGCTCCGCCACCACGTCTCCAAGTGTGAGCACCTGGCTTATTGATAGTAAATCCCACAGTATGTCCGTGGTGATTTCTACTTTCGGTTGCTGGAGTGACATCCCACCTAGTCTGTCTGTGGCGAGACCGAGACGTTGGAGTGGGGGACCGACGATGGGGTTGGGGTACTCCTTCTCCTACCTCTGCTTCTTTGTCTTGCATCCACATCTTCTTGGCTTGTTCTTGCTGTTCTCTGATGCCAACTTCCCCACCTCTGGTTCCACTGGCCTTCCCTTCCAATAAGTCTCTGGCATGGAGTTCCATCTGTGTGCCTTCCCTTCCTTGGCATGTTGCTCGACTCTGTGGTGGATTACTGGCAGCATTGTCTTGGAGCTTAGTATTCCTTCCATCCTCTCCATCTCCTATCTCCACGGCCACTTTTTTGGCAGAGTGGAGAAGATGGTTATCTGCTATTTCAGCTATTCTTTTTTTACAGGACTGATGAACAGTTGTCCAGGTGTCCATTTTTCCAGTGAGCTGTACATCTGTCCTCACTTCTGTGCTTGCCAAGTGTTGCATGCTTTCTTGTTCGGTGGGATTGGTGGCAATGCGCTGTAAACCTCGGTCGATGCTGGCAGGATTTAATGCAGGAATGGAAGCAGTAGGCACCTGCATATGAGTACTGTCGCCCGCGAGAGGAGCAGATTCAGAGCCAAATAGAAGCTCCCATCTGCTTCGAGGGATTAAAACCAGGCCTTCTTGCGGTTGGGAGGATTGTCCTGAGTGCAGCTGGGCCTGGGTCAGTGGGCCAGAAATATTGTTCTCAATTAGCAAGCTTTGCTTATTCTTATCCATGTTTTCCAGCTGTGTTGATTCCCTTCCTTCATTATCCCTCCATTGTGTGAATATGTGTCTATTTGGTCATGGACTTTGCTCTGTTCCTTTGTGAACAAGTGACTTCCCAGCATTGACCTCAATGTCCATTACCTCTGCCGCCATCGTGTTTTCTCGATTGTGTTCAGTGTTTGTCCGTTGTAGCAGACACTCATGGACTTCTTGGTGGCTCAAATTTTCCATACCTGTCAGTTGTGTGCTGGTAGTAGGGGCGACGTGTGTATATTGCATGTCTTTCTTCTGCATCTGTGTTCCCAAAGTTTGACATGTTGTTTCTCCATGAACAGTACATTCACCAACTTTTTCTTGATCCCTCATGACTATAGAACTAGTCTGAAACCTATCACTTTTCCTTCCTCTATTATCCTCCAATTGTTTCAGCAATTGTTCAGGGGTTTCTGTACTTTCTTTTCCCTTGCCGATCTCCTGTCTCTCAAAAACCTTGTTGAATCTGGATATTTCATTGCTCTAAAAATTACTGAATATTGGAGAGGAGTGAACTCCTTTTTCTATAGGCACCTTATCTGAATCTATAATCCATGGACCATATCTCTGAAATGGAACTTCCTCTGCTTCTAATCCTTTTGTCATCCTGTCAGTTATAATGATCTTCCTTAGATGACAGTTTGCTGATATATGAAACATTACTCCACAAAACAGGCATACTCTTCCAATATTCTCATAATGTAAATAAGCCATACTTTGCTTTCCCTGATTGAGATTCAACTTGATTCTGTCAAACACTGGATTGCATACTCTATGTTTCATTACCCCCCCATATGTAATCTGGATGCCCATACAGCATATTCTCTTTTGGCTGATGAAATTCAGAGGGTGTACCAACCAATTTGATGATTTTCTCTAGCAATTGCAGAGATCTATTATTCCAAGGAATTCCATATACTTTGACAGTAACATAAACATACTGAAATGTGTACCTTGGCCTGCCAAACTTTTTCAGTGATTCTTCTTGTTCTTTGGCATATCCTTCACCATCAGGATTAGCTAGTTCTATGAGCATAGTATCTGGGCCTATGAGCCAGGGCTGTCTCTCAAATACCCACATCATAGCTTGGAAAGATGTAAAAATTGCTTTGAAAACATGCTGATGTACCTGAATAATATCCCCATAGTTTCCTCTCCATGCTCTCTTAAACTGTTGCTGGATCATTGTAAGAGAGATGATCCTTGGTGTTCCTCTGGTTGTGGCCACTTTCATGTAGATAGCAAATTGTCCCTTTCCTTTCTCATGCTGCTCACTGGAGTCTTCATCGGCTATTGACATAGCATCCATATCGATTGCCAGCTGCGGAGCCTCTGGCGCTTGAAGAACAGGCGGATTATGGGGAGCTGAAGCACTCCCTCCCTGCCGAATTGGTGAGAGCGGAGGTGAAGCCATCATCTCACTCAGTTCAGTACACACACCAGTGATACCGGTGTAGTCTGCTCCTTCAAACTGAGCCTGTAAGAATTGGTCGGGTGTTGGAGTTGGTGGCTGGTGTAGATCTGGTGTTGATGGTCTTGCGGGGGTGGTGGAATTTGGCGGATTTGATGATGGATTCATGGTGGTTTGGATGAGTAGGCTTAGAGCTTAGAGTTGAGAGAGAAGAGGAGAGAACGGCATAACGCCAGACGCCACAAAGGGACCGGGATGATGTTATTACTGCCTAATCAACGGGTGCATGCTCGGCTGTTGAGTTGGTGTTTTTGCAATGGGAACAATGGAGGGCGTATAGCCCACAAAAAAAAATTTTATTGAGGTATATGTAACTGTCATCACACCACTTGTGAGAGAGGTGCAGATTAGTTTCATAATTTGCAACATAGAAACCTGTCATCCCACATCTTGTCTAACACGAACTAATCACTCAGATCAGTCTGAAGCGAGCCAAGGGGGCAAACCGTCACGTAAAGTCGTTTTGCATGTAGGTCCTAAGGTAAACTAAAATTCACCATTGGTCCTTCCACGCGTTGGGTTCTTCACGTAAATATCGGGGTTGCCTTCTCTAGACGGTTAATGTAGCGACTTTGTCGCGCGTCGCCTCGAAGTTTCTCTTTTCTATTGCCGATCAAGGCTCGGAGAGGGTTTTCAAAATAAAAGGCTCGGAGAGGCCGACGGAGCCGCCTCCTCTGCTCATGCCCTTGGCGGAATTCCCCGACGAGATGCCGCTGGACCTAAACTGCCGCAACTGGGAGGAGGATGTGCCGGAGTATGGTAAGCCCGGAATTCCTCTCCTGAGCTTTTCCTCGTCGATTTTGTTCACGAGGCGAGCAGTGATCTATTGGGCCACGTTTATTCTAGTCACCGCGAGTTCAACTAACTGACCCAATCCATGTCTGATTCAGGTCCAACTCGAACTACATATTTCTTAGTCGGATTCACATTCGCTCAGTCCCTCTCTTAAGTGTGTGACCTTGCAGGCTCATGGCAACTTGGACATGATTTAGCATGGAAAAGTTTGAATATTTTGTCATATTTGAATGTTTTGGTTTAGTTTTAGTTTCGGCTAATCTCTGAATTTTCCAACAATTTGCAATGCCGTAGATAACTGTGATTTGTTCTTGGTGGAAGTTGTTCACAATGGGTTCTTGTGTGGTTTAGTGGCAAGAACTTGTCTTGTGGTACAGCATCTACATCTCATGTTGACTAGCTCATGTTGACTACTGCAGTGATAGAATTTGGTCCATTTCAGTGGTTGATCAAATTATTGTAGGGGTTCGTAGCATGGAAAACAAAAAATTTCTACCGCATGCAAACAAACAAGCCAAGATCTATCTACTAGATTGTAGCAAAGAGTTGATAGACGAACTCACCCTCGAAGATTCCAAAGCGGTTAACGAGAGCAGATTCTCGTGGGTGATGTAGTCGTACTCTTGCCGATCTCAAGATCGTGTAGACGATCCTTCCGGCGCTGCGTTCCAGCAGCTCTTCCGCAGTCGGTCACACGTTCGGTACTCGATGAAGACCTTCCTCTCCCTTGTTCCAGCAGGCAGCGAAGGTTGTAGCACTCTCCTCGCGATTCCGGCAGCACGACGGCGTGGTACCGGAAGTAGAGGGGAGATCTCGCGGGGCTTTGCCTTAAGCCGGAGCGAGTATGGTGGACTATGAGAGAGGCCTTGGCGATCTAGGGTTTAGAAGGCACCAAGGGGCGGAGCTTGGCCGGCGGCTAGGGCTTGGGGAAGCCACAAGTCGGCGGCTAGGAGAAGCCCTAGGGGCGGCGGCGACTTGCATGAGGCCGACGGCTAGGGCTAGGGTTTGGGTGGTGTTGGGTGTAGGGAAGAGGGGCAGGGCTGCCCCTCCTTTTATAGGTGGGAGGGCGCGACTTGGGAGGAGGGAGTCCTCCCCTAAGTCGGCCTCCTTGGCTGGCGGGTGGAGGGAGAGGAACTCCTCCCCAAGTAGGTTTCCTACTCTCCCTCCACCAAGCAAACTTGTCGTTTGACTTTTCAAACTAGGATTTAGTTTCTCCCTTTATTTTGCCCAGCCATGATACCTAGTACATGATGCAACCATTCCACATTGTCATGACACATTCATGTACCCTTCCCCTCCGGAGTGCCGGACCTTCCAGAACCGTCTAGAACATTCCTGATGAAAACACCGGAATCATTCCCCAACTCCGAAACAGGACTTTCCTTATATGAATCTTATTGTCCGGACCATTCTGGATATCCTCGTGATATCCCGGATCCCATCTGAGACTCCGAACAACATTCAGTCTCTTACTCATCATTCCATAACTACTCAACAACATCGAATCCTTAAGTGTGTCTCCCTACGGTTCGTGAATTATGCGGACATGATCGAGACACTTCTCCGATCAATAACCAATAGAGGAATCTGGAAATTCATATGGCTCCCACATATTTCTATGATTACTTTGCGATCGAATGAACCACTTACATACGATACCAATTTCCCTTTGTCTCACGATAGTTTACTTATCCGAGGTTTTGATCGTCGGTATCTCTGCATACCTAGTTCAACCTCGTTACCGATAAGTACTCTTTTCTCGTTCCCGTGATATGTGATCCCTTGTGAGCCAATCTCATGCTTGCAAGCTAATTGCATGACATTCCACCGAGAGGGCCCAGAGTATATCTATCCGTCATATGGATGGACAAATCCCACTCTTGATCCATGTGTCTCAACCCATACTTTCCAAACACTCAATGCCACCTTTATAGCCACCTAGTTACTGTCACATCCCAAGATTTTCCAAATCTTGTAATGTGAAAATAAATGAATAAAATAAAACTTTGTTTGATTTTTAGAGCCAGAAGAAAATTTTTGAATTCAATTGGAACTTCAAACCCATTTGAATTAAATAAAATCCTAAAGAAATTTAAAAGATAAAACATTTAATAAAGAAAACATTTTGAATATTTAAAATTACTACTTTGGATCTTTAATAAAAGATTTTGTTTTCAAATGAAAAGGTGGATTTATAAATAAAGATTATTTTATAAAGCCAAATTAAAACATTGGCCAAGCTTTGGGTTTAAAACATTTTGTTTTGAATAAAAATAGCAAAAGTTGATTTAAATAAATCAATAAGGATTTATTATCCAACTTTATTTTAATAAAAAGGTTTTACCAATATAATTGAAACATTAAAACTTATTAAATTATTTAAAATAAGTTTTCCAAATATTTGATATTCACAAATAAAACCTACTAAAGTGTTTTGGCTTTATTTTAGATTTCAAAATAAATATCTCAATAAAACAAATCCTATTTGATTTAATAATGAAAGTCTATTATATTTAATTAATAATGGACTCTAAAATAAAAGGTTATTTTGTTTTAAACAAATTTCCAAGTATTCTATATTTCCCAAATAAAACCTACTGATTTGGTTTTGAAAATATTTAGGTTTCAAATAAAGATTTTATTAATAAAATCAAACTCTATTTGGTTTAATAACTAAGGCCCATTTTATTTAATTATTAATGGACCATAAAGTAATAGGTTATTTTGTTTTAAAACAAGTTTTCCAAGTATTCTTTATTTCCAAATAAACTACTGATTGGTTTTGAAAAATATTTGGATTTCAAATGGAGATTTTATTAAATAAATCAAACCCTATTTTGATTAAATAACTAAAGGGCTATTTTATTTAATTGTTAAATAGATCCTAAAAAGAATAAAAATATTATTTTATTTTTGAGATTTGGTTTATGTTGAAAAACAGAACCAAAAACTCATTATAAGTTTGAATTCTTTGAAAGGTTTGAGTGAATGAATAATTGAATCAAATTCAAAACAGAAAAATAGAAATAGAAAAGGAAAAAGAACTCAGAAAAAAAAATGTATAAACAGACTGGCCCAACTGCCCCAGCCCAACAGCCCACTCGCAGCCCACCTCCTCTTATTCCCCGAACCGTTTTTGTCACTCAGTCTCGCACCCGCTAAGTAGCTGATGGGTGGACCTCCCTCACACTTTTTTCCCACTGACCAGCAGACCCCACTCCTCCTGTTCTTCTTTCCCACCCGCACGACCTCTTCTCCCTCCCTCGTCGCCGTTACCTACAGATACTCCGCGGCCTTAATTCGCCTTAACACGGCCATCTTAACTCGCGGTGATCAAGCACCTTTAAACGCCAGCACGTCCTCTCTCGTTCCCCTCTGTCTCCTCCCCCAAGCACGCCTCCAGGCTGCCGTATTTCGCCAGACACTCCCTCTGTCTCCGACGACCCTTCTCGCCGATTACGGCTAGCACACGCCCCCTTCTGCCTCCTCGAGCACGCAGATGTGATCAGCATTTCCCAGCTGATCTTTCTGCAGCCGCAACTCACCCGCGGGCGCCCTAGAGCGTTGGCTCCACCCACTTCTGAGCACCACCGCGTCCACTGCAAACTCCGGCGAGTCTTCCTGGTAAGCTCGGACCTCCCCGATGCCATTCAGTGATGCTCACATACTCCTTAGTACCAGGCGCGTCTAACACACCCTTTGCCTTGCTTCGGCGAGCCCTATAGCCTCGCCCCTGACAGTGTCTGACCGCACCCGAGAACCAGAGCATCTCCGGCGAGAAATTCCGACGACACCCGTGCGCCCCTTGCCTTCTCACGAGTACCTTGAGCTTCACCACGATCCCGCGATTCTGGTGAGCATCTCCTTCTTCTCCCTCGCTTCCTGCATCGTCGACAACCTTGCCGACAGAGCGCCGCCGCCGCACAGCCGCCGTCAGCGCCGCTCCTTTTAGGTCAAACGCGCAGCGACCGTTAGATGCAGATCCATTGGCTAGGATAGAGTCACTTATCGAAGGGGTATGAGAGCATCTGCGCCGTAAGATTTACTTTAGATCCAGCGGCCCATGTTGGTCGATCCACGCGAACCGTTTTCGGCCAATTAAAACATGACGCGTGGCCAGCTCTAGTTTAAAACAGATTTTTGAATCAGAATTTTTTGCAAACTTCAAACCCTTGTAACTTTCAAACCACACGTCCAAATTTTACAAATTTTATATCAATGGATTCAGTGGAACAAGACCTAGCCAACCATGCCCTTGGTTTAGTAAATAGTATCTATTAAATTGCTTGTTTTTGCATATTCTTTTGTGTGCTTGTTTAGAGTAGAAAAATTGTTTAAAATTGATTTTGGGGTCAAAACTTTTGCAAAATGGTTTGATGTGATCTTACTGACCCTAGGAACCAACCCTTGGTGTTGAAAATGATTTTGGTAAAGTTTAGGTTAGATTATTTGACTTAGCCATTTTCTAGCCAAATAAAATTATTGATTTTATTATGAAAATGTTTTTGTAAAGAAAACTTTGGGAAAATGCTTTAGACCAAACCTACTGACCCAAAACACCAAATTTTACAATAGCAACTCAATTGGTGAAAAACATAAAATTTTGCTTTGATAAAAATGTTTTCCACCACATGAAATGATACCTTGTTTTGAAAATGGTTTTTAAAAGTGAAACCTTTTGCAAATGACATTGCCACCTTACAAAATGACCATTAGGTGCTTTCAAATGCTTATGAACCATTAAGAACCTATTTTTCAAAAAAAACAAAACTTGGCATGCTTGCATGCATTTCTTTGACTTTGTCATTTTATGTGTTGTTTGCTTGATTGGTAGATTGAACTTGTGCCTTGCTTGATTGATTTGTAGTGACTTGAAGAGTGTGATTGTTACAAGGACAAGGAGTGAACCTATACCCTCTACCAAAAAGGCAAGTGATGCTTCATACTTTCTATCCCATTACTTTCACTATGCATTAGTGATTTTTCTCTAAGTAAAACTTGCATGGATTTTGCTAAGTATAAACCTTGCTATAGGAAAACCTAGTAGATGAATCCTTAGTATGATTTTCCTAAGTTAAGATTCCTATTACTATCAAGCTTAGCCTAGCTAATAGAAAGCATGGGTGGAAAATATATTCACACTATGGAAAAATCTCTAAGTCTGAGGACTTATGTTTTTGTTTAATAAAACAACTAAGTTAATGAATCCCCTGGGTGGAATGGGCTTGCTTGGTGGTTTTTGGTTGAGTGGTTCACAAGGCCCATGTTTATGGTTGACCTTGTGTATCTCACTTGTGGTATGCCACCCAGAAACAAAGAGATTTGAGAAGTCAAATGTTGAGAAGCTTCAAGTGCAACCACTTGGCAATATGGGCTCTGCCATGATCATATAGGTTGCAAGAACTTAGCCATATGGACAGTGGGTGGTAGTGTTTGATAGGTTGGAGCGCGTCCATTTTGGTCTAAGGGAAAGCTTCTGAAAGATCTTGTCTTGGGAAACCAAGTCTTGTGGGGAAAGTGCACCACCTCTGCAGAGTGTAAAACCTAAGTACTTAGCCATGTCCCTGGTAAAGGACAATTTGAGCATCAAGACATGGAAGCAATCAAGAATCTCATCATACCAATTTCTAAGTTAAAATCTTGTGGATTGAACAAGGGTTGTTTGAAATCTTAAATCTTTGGTTGGTAGATGCCTTGGAAAGGATCTTCAATCTTCGATTGAGAAAAATGATTTTGTCAAGCAAAAACTTAGCATTTTCAAAATGATAAGAAAAATCTATTTTGAGCAATGCAAGCCTCAACTCCACCTAGCCAAATGCATATAGATGATAGACTCCACTATACTACCATAGTATCACTTGCCAATACAATTCAAATGTATTGACCCTTTGTGGCTGTAACTTGTATGTTGCAGGTTTGATTGTTTTTAGTGAAGATTGATTGATTAGGATTACAAAGTCTACAACCAGCATTTGCCTGTGGCACTTTGAAGATGAAGGACCCCATGACTATAGTTATTCCGCTGCAATGTAATGTAATAGCCAAATGAGCTATGTATGATGTAATAAAATTATGTTATTCCTGGTTATAAAGTTATGTTATGACCTTTGTTTCTTGATATTACATCTTAACTGTGGATGCTAGCTATTGATCCAGGGACTAGCATTGTAAAACACAGGGGGCTCTATCTTATTAAAGATTGGGACCTCTACAGATGGTATCAGAGCATTGTGTTGCTTGTAGGATTTGTAAACCTAGGATTGGACAAAAACCCTTAGAAAAATAGGAGTTGTTTTGTTCCAAAAACTTGTAAGCTCTTTCCTCAACCATTTTGGTTTCAACTCTACATCTCTTCTACTTCAACTTGATGGAAAAGCCTACCCCATGACCAAAGACTACACCATGTGCAAAGGACTTCTTCAACTTCTTCAACTCTAATGACTTCAACATCTCCAGCATATTCACCAAGGACTTCCAACTTTGATACCACTAAGGACTACAAGTGAAACAAGGAAATCTTTCTCAAGATTTAGAGACTAAGGGAATGCAAAATAAGAAGGAACCATCAATAACTTTGAAGTATTGTGACCAAGAGTTTTTCTCAAGGAAACCAAGATCTCATGCAAGAAGAAATCAAGAAGGATGGAAAGATCACAAGTGAACCATATAGATGGACCACCATAATTTAGTTAAGTCAAACCACCAACTTATGTGGTGTAACAAAAATATTTTGTTGCCTAAGTATGTGCTTGAACTTTGTTGTTTGAGTGAAAAGTTGTTTGTGAATGCTTGCACATTGTTTGTGTGAATTGTGATGTGTGTGATTAGAAATATTTCCTTAGAAATATCTTGCCTATTCTAACCTCCCTCCAACCCAAATAGATGACTACTCCAAGAGACTCCAACATCAAAGTGGAAGACACCAACACCAACCAAGCTGACAGCATGAAAGAGCTCATAGCAACCCAGAACCAGTTAAACCAGCTAACAGCTCAGTTCATAGCCAGCAATAGTGATAAAGACCCAGCACTGCAAAGGTTTTTGGAGGAACAATCCCAACTGATGCTTAAGGTGACTAATCAAATGATCAGCATGGAAGAAAGCTATCCCAAAGGAGTTTATGATAACAAAGATGACAAGAATGTTGTTCTAGATGGAGCCCCAGCTTGCATTATTTATGGAGACAAGGATCACACTTCCAAAGAGCATGAAGGTCAATGCCCTAACTATGAAGGGAATCATCCTGTTGGGCAATGTCCCACCTCTCAAGCTACTTGCTACCTTTGTGAAGGAAACGACCATGTTCCTAACCAATGCCCCATCTATGCCATTGTTGAACAAAGGAAACAAGAAGGATCCAAGTATGCCAAGAATGTTGATGGCAAAGGAAAAGGACCACTTATACCTCCAAACAAGACAACCCAATTCAAAGGATCAAAGAAACCCAAGAAGCAAAAGATAGACAAAAGCCATGTACAATGTCATCAGTGTAAGGAAATGGGACACTATTCTGGTGAATGCCCAAAGAATCTGAAGAATAAAGAGATTGGCCAAGTAGTGTGCAACAACTGCAGAGAGCTAGGTCACTATGTAGCAACTTGTCCACAAGAGCTACGTAAAGAACTCCAGGACATCCACTGTTTCAATTGCAAGGAACCAGGACATTATGTAAGCAACTGTCCAGAAAATATGAAGAACAAGTTGAACAAGCCTATGGAGAAACTCAACCTTGGCCCATGAGTCAAGTATGGAAACCAAGGACACATGCAAAGTTTGCTTAGAGAAACTTTCCCCAGGATCCCAAGAAGGACAATATGTAATTTTTGTTTAAGAATTTTTAAGGGTGGTAGTACCCTAGTTGTTTTGAACTTGCTTGTAACCCTAGCCTCCCCAAATCTCGGGACGAGATTTATTTTAAGGGTGGTAGCCTGTCACATCCCAAGATTTTCCAAATCTTGTAATGTGAAAATAAATGAATAAAATAAAACTTTGTTTGATTTTCAGAGCCAGAAGAAAATTTTTTAATTCAATTGGAACTTCAAACCCATTTGAATTAAATAAAATCCTAAAGAAATTTAAAAGATAAAACATTTAATAAAGAAAACATTTTGAATATTTAAAATTACTACTTTGGATCTTTAATAAAAGATTTTGTTTTCAAATGAAAAGGTGGATTTATAAATAAAGATTATTTTATAAAGCCAAATTAAAACCTTGGCCAAGCTTTGGGTTTAAAACATTTTGTTTTGAATAAAAATAGCAAAAGTTGATTTAAATAAATCAATAAGGATTTATTATCCAACTTTATTTTAATAAAAAGGTTTTACCAATTTAATTGAAACATCAAAACTTATTAAATTATTTAAAATAAGTTTTCCAAATATTTGATATTCACAAATAAAACCTACTAAAGTGTTTTGGCTTTATTTTAGATTTAAAAATAAATATCTCAATAAAACAAATCCTATTTGATTTAATAATGAAAGTCTATTATATTTAATTAATAATGGACTCTAAAATAAAAGGTTATTTTGTTTTAAACAAATTTCCAAGTATTCTATATTTCCCAAACAAAACCTACTGATTTGGTTTTGAAAATATTTAGGTTTCAAATAAAGATTTTATTAATAAAATCAAACTCTATTTGATTTAATAACTAAGGCCCATTTTATTTAATTATTAATGGAACCTAAAGTAAAAGGTTATTTTGTTTTAAAACAAGTTTTCCAAGTATTCTTTATTTCCAAATAAACTACTGATTGGTTTTGAAAAATATTTGGATTTCAAATGGAGATTTTATTAAATAAATCAAACCCTATTTTGATTAAATAACTAAAGGGCTATTTTATTTAATTGTTAAATAGATCCTAAAAAGAATAAAAATATTATTTTATTTTTGAGATTTGGTTTATGTTGAAAAACAGAACCAAAAACTCATTATAAGTTTGAATTGTTTGAAAGGTTTGAGTGAATGAATAATTGAATCAAATTCAAAACAGAAAAATAGAAATAGAAAAGGAAAAAAGAACTCAGAAGAAAAAAAAAGTATAAACAGACTGGCCCAACTGCCCCAGCCCAACAGCCCACTCGCAGCCCACCTCCTCTTATTCCCCGAACTGTTTTTCTCACTCAGTCTCGTACCCGCTAAGCAGCTGACGGGTGGACCTCCCTCACACTTTTTTCCCACTGACCAGCGGACCCCACTCCTCATGTTCTTCTTTCCCACCCGCACGACCTCTTCTCCCTCCCTCGTCGCCGTTACCTACAGATACTCCGCGGCCTTAATTCGCCTTAACACGGCCACCTTAACTCGCGGTGATCAAGCACCTTTAAACGCCAGCACGTCCTCTCTCGTTCCCCTCTGTCTCCTCCCCAAGCATGCCTCCAGGCTGCCGTATTTCGCCAGACACTCCCTCTGTCTCCGACGACCCTTCTCGCTGATTCCGGCCAGCACACGCCCCCTTCTGCCTCCTCGAGCACGCATATGTGATCAGCATTTCCCAGCGGATCTTTCTGCAGCCGCAACTCACCCCCGGGCGCCCCAGAGCGTTGGCTCCACCCACTTCTGAGCACCACCGCATCCACTGCAAACTCCGGCGAGTCTTCCTGGTAAGCTCGGACCTCCCCGATGCCATTCAGTGATGCTCACATACTCCTTAGTACCAGGCGCGTCTAACACACCCTTTGCCTTGCTTCGGCGAGCCCTGTAGCCTCGCCCCTGACAGTGTCTGACTGCACCCGAGAACCAGAGCATCTCCGGCGAGAAATTCCGACGACACCCGTGCGCCCCTTGCCTTCTCACGAGTACCTTGAGCTTCACCATGATCCCGCGATTCTGGTGAGCATCTCCTTCTTCTCCCTCGCTTCCTGCATCGTTGACAACCTCGCCGACAGAGCGCCGCCGCCGCACAGCCGCCGTCAGCGCCGCTCCTTTTAGGTCAAACGCGCAGCGACCGTTAGATGCAGATCCATTGGCTAGGATAGAGTCACTTATCAAAGGGGTATGAGAGCATCTGCGCCGTAAGATTTACTTTAGATCCAGCGGCCCACGTTGGTCGATCCACGCGAACCGTTTTTGGCCAATTAAAACATGACGCGTGGCCAGCTCTAGTTTAAAACAGATTTTTGAATCAGAATTTTTTGCAAACTTCAAACCCTTGTAACTTTCAAACCACACGTCCAAATTTTACAAATTTTATATCAATGGATTCAGTGGAACAAGACCTAGCCAACCATGCCCTTGGTTTAGTAAATAGTATCTATTAAATTGCTTGTTTTTGCATATTCTTTTGTGTGCTTGTTTAGAGTAGAAAAATTGTTTAAAATTGATTTTGGGGTCAAAACTTTTGCAAAATGGTTTGATGTGATATTACTGACCCTAGGAACCAACCCTTGGTGTTGAAAATGATTTTGGTAAAGTTTAGGTTAGATTATTTGACTTAGCCATTTTCTAGCCAAATAAAATTATTGATTTTATTATGAAAATGTTTTTGTAAAGAAAACTTTGGGAAAATGCTTTAGACCAAACCTACTGACCCAAAACACCAAATTTTACAATAGCAACTCAATTGGTGAAAAACATAAAATTTTGCTTTGATAAAAATGTTTTCCACCACATGAAATGATACCTTGTTTTGAAAATGGTTTTTAAAAGTGAAACCTTTTGCAAATGACATTGCCACCTTACAAAATGACCATTAGGTGCTTTCAAATGCTTATGAACCATTAAGAACCTATTTTTCAAAAAAAACAAAACTTGGCATGCTTGCATGCATTTCTTTGACTTTGTCATTTTATGTGTTGTTTGCTTGATTGGTAGATTGAACTTGTGCCTTGCTTGATTGATTTGTAGTGACTTGAAGAGTGTGATTGTTACAAGGACAAGGAGTGAACCTATACCCTCTACCAAAAAGGCAAGTGATGCTTCATACTTTCTATCCCATTACTTTCACTATGCATTAGTGATTTTTCTCTAAGTAAAACTTGCATGGATTTTGCTAAGTATAAACCTTGCTATAGGAAAACCTAGTAGATGAATCCTTAGTATGATTTTCCTAAGTTAAGATTCCTATTACTATCAAGCTTAGCCTAGCTAATAGAAAGCATGGGTGGAAAATATATTCACACTATGGAAAAATCTCTAAGTCCGAGGACTTATGTTTTTGTTTAATAAAACAACTAAGTTAATGAATCCCCTGGGTGGAATGGGCTTGCTTGGTGGTTTTTGGTTGAGTGGTTCACAAGGCCCATGTTTATGGTTGACCTTGTGTATCTCACTTGTGGTATGCCACCCAGGAACAAAGAGATTTGAGAAGTCAAATGTTGAGAAGCTTCAAGTGCAACCACTTGGCAATATGGGCTCTGCCATGATCATATAGGTTGCAAGAACTTAGCCATATGGACAGTGGGTGGTAGTGTTTGATAGGTTGGAGCGCGTCCATTTTGGTCTAAGGGAAAGCTTCTGAAAGATCTTGTCTTGGGAAACCAAGTCTTGTGGGGAAAGTGCACCACCTCTGCAGAGTGTAAAACCTAAGTACTTAGCCATGTCCCTCTTGAGCATCAAGACATGGAAGCAATCAAGAATCTCATCATACCAATTTCTAAGTTAGAATCTTGTGGATTGAACAAGGGTTGTTTGAAATCTTAAATCTTTGGTTGGTAGATGCCTTGGAAAGGATCTTCAATCTTCGATTGAGAAAAATGATTTTGTCAAGCAAAAACTTAGCATTTTCAAAATGATAAGAAAAATCTATTTTGAGCAATGCAAGCCTCAACTCCACCTAGCCAAATGCATATAGATGATAGACTCCACTATACTACCATAGTATCACTTGCCAATACAATTCAAATGTATTGACCCTTTGTGGCTGTAACTTGTATGTTGCAGGTTTGATTGTTTTTAGTAAAGATTGATTGATTAGGATTACAAAGTCTACAACCAGCATTTGCCTGTGGCACTTTGAAGATGAAGGACCCCATGACTATAGTTATTCCGCTGCAATGTAATGTAATAGCCAAATGAGCTATGTATGATGTAATAAAATTATGTTATTCCTGGTTATAAAGTTATGTTATGACCTTTGTTTCTTGATATTACATCTTAACTGTGGATGCTAGCTATTGATCCAGTGACTAGCATTGTAAAACACAGGGGGCTCTATCTTATTAAAGATTGGGACTAGCATTGTAAAACTGTGAAAGCTTATAGCAATTGAACTATTAAAATGACTTGATCTTTATGCTATGCTTATCTATAGGAGTATGTCCATCATATCATTCTCCTAATGATATGACCTTGTTATTAACAACATCTCAAATGTTCATGATCAAGAAACCATGATCATCTATTAATCAACAAGCTAGTATTATAAAGAGGCTTTACTAGGGACTCTAATTTAGTTTACAAATCACACAAGTATTAATGTTTCTGGTCAATATTATTATAGCATGAATGTAAACATTTATCATAAACAAAAAGATATAATAATAACTACATTTATTATTGCCTCTAGGGCATATCTCCAACAGTCTCCCACTTGCACTAGAGTCAACTAATCTAGATTACATGGTAATATACCGAACACCCATGGAAATTTGGTGTTGGTCATGTTTTGCCCTTGGGAGAGGTTTAGTCAACGGATCCGCCACATTCAGATATGTGTGTACTTTGCAAATCTTTATGTCACCATCTTGGACATGTTCTCGAATAGCGTGAAAACGCAGCTTGATGTGCTTCAGCTTCTTGTGTGACCTTGGTTCTTGCGCATTGGCTATGGCGCCCATGTTATCACAGTAGATAGACATTGGGTCATGCGCACTTGGAACCACACCGAGCTTTGTAATGAACTCCTTCATCCATATCGCTTCTTGTGAAGCCTCCGAAGCAGCTATGTATTCCGATTCAGTTGAAGATCTCGCCACAATGCTTTGCTTTGCACTCCTCCAGCTAACTGCTGCACCATTCAAAGTAAATACGTATCCAGATTGAGATTTAGAATCATTCGGATCGGTGTTCCAACTAGCATCGGTGTAACCATTAACAACGAGTTGTTCATCACCTCCATAAGAAAGAACCATATCCTTAGTTCTTCTCAAGTACTTAAGGATGTTTTTGACTGCTGTCCAATGATCCACTCCTGGATCACTTTGATATCTGCTAGTCAAACTAACATCATGTGCAATGTCGGGTCTGGTACATAGCATGACATACATTAGAGATCCTATGGCTGAGGCATAGGGAGTCTTACTCATCCTTTCTCTATCTTCTGCCGTTGCTGGACTTTGAGTTTTACTCAACGTCATATTGGGAAACATGGGCAAGAACCCTTTCTTGCTATCTTCCATTCCAAACCTCTTTAGAACTTTGTCCAAATATGTACTTTGTGACAATGATATTAGGCGTCTCGGTCTATCTCTATAAATCTTTATGCCTAATATGTAAGCTGCTTCGCCAAGATCTTTCATTGAAAAACTATTATTCAAATATTCTTTGACACTATTAAGAAGGTCTACATTATTCCCAATCAACAATATGTCATCTACATATAGTATTAAGAATGCTACAGAGCTCCCACTCACTTTCTTGTAAATACAAGCTTCTCCATAAGTTTGTATAAAACCAAAACTTTTGATTACCTTATCAAAACGTTGATTCCAACTTCGGGATGCTTGCTTCAACCCATATATGGACCATTGAAGTTTGCATACCTTGTTAGCATCTTTAGGATCGACAAAACCTTTGGGTTGCATCATATACAACTCTTCATCAATGTCTCCATTGAGGAACGCTGTTTTGACATCCATCTGCCATATCTCATAATCTTAATATGCAACGATTGCTAACATAATCCTCACAGACTTTAGCTTCGCTACTGGTGAGAAAGTCTCATCGTAGTCAACTCCTTGAATTTGTCGAAACCCTTTTACGACAAGTCGAGCTTTATAGACAGTAACATTACCTTCAGCATCTGTTTTCTTCTTGAAAATCCATTTGTTCTCGACGGCCTTTCGGCCATCCGGTAAGTCCACCAAAGTCCATACTTGGTTTTCGTACATGGATCCAATTCCAGATTTCATGGCATCTTGCCATTTATTGGAATCTGGGCTCGTCATCGCTTCCTCATACGTCGCAGGGTCATCGGTGTTGTCCACCAACATGACACTCATAACGGGATCATACCAATCAGGAGTGGTACGAGTTCTCGTTGACCTGCGAGGTTCTGTAGCAACTTCAACCGAAGTTTCATGATCATCATCATTAGCTTCCTCTCTTATTGGTGTAGGCGCCACAGGAACTTCTTCCGGTGTTGCGCTACTCGCAAGTTTGAGAGAAGGTTCAACAACCTCATCGAGTTCTACTTTCCTTCCAGTCACTTCTTTCGAGAGAAATTCCTTCTCTAGAAAGGATCCATTCTTGACAACGAAGATTTTTCCCTCGGATCTATGATAGAAGGTATACCCAATAGTTTCCTTTGGGTATCCTATGAAGACACATTTTTCCGCTTTGGGTTCAAGCTTGTGCGGTTGTAACTTCTTTACATAGGCTTCGCAACCCCAAACTTTAAGGAACGACAATCTAGGTTTCTTCCCAAACCATAATTCATACGGTGTCGTTTCAACGGATTTATATGGTGCCCTATTTAAAGTGAATGCGGTTGTTTCTAATGCATAACCCCAAAATGATAGCGGTAAATCTGTAAGTGACATCATAGAACGAACCATATCTAAGAGAGTTCGATTACGACATTCGGACACACCATTACGTTGTGGTGTTCCCGGCGGTGTCAATTGTGAAAGTATTCCGCATTTCTTTAAATGCTCGCCATGCTCGTAACTTAGATATTCACCTCCATGATCAGAACATAGAAATTTAATCTTCTTGTTACGTTGATTCTCCACCTCACTTTGAAATTCCTTAAACTTCTCGAAAGTTTCGGACTTATGTTTCATGAAATAGATATACCCATATCTACTCAAGTCATCCGTGAAGGTAAGAACATAACGATAACCACCGCGCGATGCTACACTCATTGGACCACACACATCGGTATGTATGATTTCCAATAAGTCCGTAGCTCGCTCCATCATACCAGAAAATGGAGTCTTAGTCATTTTACCCATCAGACATGCTTCGCATCTTTCAAGTGATTCGAAATCAAGTGATTCAAGAAGTCCATTGGAATGGAGTTTCTTCATACGCTTCACTCCAATGTGACCAAGACGACAGTGCCACATATAGGTCGAGTTATCGCTCAATTTCAAACGTTTAGCTTCAATGTTATTAATATGTGTATTTCCACTATCGAGATTCAATAAGAATAGACCATCTATCAAAAGTTCATGTGCATAAAACATATTAGTCATATAAATTGAACAACCATTATTCTCGGACTTAAACAAGTAACCATCTCGCAGTAAACATGATCCCGATATAATGTTCATGCTAAACACAGGCACCAAATAACAATTATTTAAGTATAAAACTAATCCCGATGGTAGATGAAGAGGTAGCGTGCCGACCGCGATCACATCAACCTTTGATCCATTTCCAACGCGCATCGTCACCTCGTTCTTCGCTAGCTTCCGTTTATTCTGCAGTACCTGTTTCAAGTTACAAATATGATCAACCGAACCAGTATCAAATTGTAAGGTTCCCAACCTTTAACAAGGTAGAGATCCATGTGTTTACAATGCTAGTCCCTGGATCAATAGCTAGCATCCACAGTTAAGACGTAATATCAAGAAACAAATGTCATAATACAACTTTATAACCAGGAATAAAATAATTCATTACATCTTACATAGCTCATTTGGCTAACACATTACATTGCAGCAGAATATCTATAAGCATGGGGTCCTTCATCTTCAAAAGTGCCAAAGGCAAACATGTTGGTTGTAGACTTGTAATCCTATTCAACAAACTTCACTAACATCAAACAAACCTACAACATAATAAGTTGCAGCCACAAAGGTCAATACATTTGAATTGTATTGGCAAGTTTCACTACTATGTAGAAATAAGTGGATCCTATCATTACATGCATATTCGGCTAAGTGGGGTTTAGGCTCTTTTGCAGAAAGCAATATAGTTTTATCCTATCTTTTCAAAATAGTTTCAATCTTTTGTCAAAAACTTTCTGAACTTCTTGGAAAACTCCAAGTGCTTCAAATCCCTTGTTGTCACCCTCAAGTTTTAACTTTGGGAAATTGGAATGTCGAGATCTTCCATAGATTCAGGCCTTAGTTGCTCAGTATTGTCCATAACCGTGGACACGGCTAAGTACTTAGAATTTGATCTTCTGCAGAAGTTGTACACTTTACCCACATGACACAATCTCATCTTGATGCCACCAGTGGCCGCTGGATAAGTACTCACCAAGATGGAGTACTGGCAGATTGAGAATGTGACAAAGTCTTTCCATAGGAGTCCTCCCAATACACAATGCTAGCTTGTCATCCAGGCACCAATGTAGGGTTTCAAGTTCCCTAGGACAAATCTAGTTAACCTGAAGATGCCAATGCATGGGTCTTCCACTATGTAGTTGACTAAGCCAGAGCCCATTTAGCATGTGGCTGTACACGGAAGCCACTGTACGAGAAACATGTTCAATCTCTAAGTCCCTGGGTGGTTTTCTTCTAGTGCACAACAAAAAGAGATAACCATATAAACATGGTTCCTTTTGTTGCCACATTGTCCAACCTTGAGTATCCTTGTCCACCCAGGTGGTTCATTGAGTACTTGTTTTATTATATAAAACTTATAACTTTTCAACTCTTCATATAATTCATAACATGTATCCCATCCCAATATATAGCTGGGCTAAGCATACTACAACTACAATGTTTCCACTAAGGAATATATAAGGGTATCCTATTAGGATTTAGCATAGTATAAAATATAGAAATCATTATCATGCATGTTTCAAAAATCCACTAAGTATAATGAAAATAATAGGACTTGGATGATAGTGTCACTTGCCTTTTTAGTAGAGAATGTTGGTTCACTTCTTGATCTTGCAAATATCACAATCTTCTAATTCCACTACAATTCAATCAAGCAAACACAATTCAACTAGCATTCCAACCAATATTCAAACAATTTATCACACATAAAATAATAGAAACAAGGTCATGCATGCAAGAATGCAAAGGATAGTTTTATTTGTAAAGGGGGTTTCTACTAATCTCTAAACATTATAAAGTTCAAAGTGGTCATTTTCTAAAGTGGTAAAACCATTTGCAAAAGGTTTTATCTATAGACCATTTCTAAATCAAATCAATATTTTATGTGGTTGAAAATGCTTTTATCAAAGAAATAATTTTATATTGTTCATCAAATAAGTTGTTAATTCACAAAACTTGGTGTTTAGGGTCAGAAGGTTTGAATCAAAACATTTCCCAAAGGTTTTACTCAAAAAATCATTTCCCTATCAAAATCAATATTTTTATTTGACTAGAAATGAGCTAATTCAAGTATTTATTCCTAAACTTCACAAAATTAATTTTTAAATCCATGAGTTGGTTCCTAATGTTAGTAGGTTCACAACAAACCATTTTGCAAAGATTTCACATTAAAATTTTATCTAGAACAATTTTTATATTCAAAATAAGCCTACACATGTTTCTGCAAATTCAACCAATTTTACATAAGCAAAACATTAAAAAAATTGGATGGTTTCAATGTACATGTTCTACTGATTCCATTGATATAAAATTTGCAAAATTTGGACGTGTAGAATTGAAGTTATGATTTTTACAAGTTTGCATATGAATCAGATTCAAAATTCTGTTTTAAACATAACCAGTGCCACGCGGCGCAATTCTATTGGCCGGTACCGTTTCGTGCGGATCGGCCTCTGCGAACCGTAGGATTTAAGTTAGATCTAGTAGCTCAGATGGGCTCATACCCCTTCGTCTAAGTTCTAATCTTAGCCGCAGGATTAACATCTAACGGTGTAAAACTACTCGACCTAATTCGAGCGGCGCTGACGGCGGCGCTCTAGCGGCAGCGCTTAGACGTGGTCGTCGCCGGTGATACAGGACGCAAGAGAAGAAGTGGAGGTGCTCACCGTGCTCGCGAGGTCGAGGTGAAGATCAAGGTGGCGCTGGCTTGGCGAGGGGCGCACTGGAATGGAGGGAATCTCTCGCCGGAGTTGGTGGCGGCGTCGGGCACGCTCAGGTGTCGTCGGGGATGGGGCTGCAGGTCGTGCCGAGGCACGGCAGGGGCACAGTTAGAGGCGGGCTGAACTGGGGATGATGTGAGCATCAATAGGAAGGCTCGGGGCGGTCGAGGCTTACCAGGAGGAGTCGCCGGAGCAACTGCAGACGGCGGTGGCGAGTTGAGCTTGTCCTTGCCGACGCTCTGGGGCAAGCGCGGGCGAACCGGAGGCACGAGGAGATGCGCCAGGAGGTGGGGAACAGGCTAGTGTGTAGTGGGAGTCGAGGCGAGGCTGGACGGCGCCGGAATTGGTCGCGAAGCTCGTCGGATTCCGCGACGGTGCAGGGGAAAATCTGGGCAGCCCTGGGGCAGAGAAGAGGCGCAGTTTGGGGGGAAAGGTAGAGGGGAGATGGGAGCTTATACGTGCGTGATCGCAGCGAGGAATTACTCAGCCATTTACGCGTATTGACGCCGGCAATAACGCGGCAGCAACGGCAGGAAGGAACGGCTGGCGCGGTGAAGACGACGACGTGCTGGTGTGGGCCCGTCTGTAAGTGAGGGAGAGAGAGGGAAGAATGGGGCCACTTGTCTGCGTATCTGCGGGTTGATTTTTCAGTGGAAAACGATTCACGGAAAGGGGGGAGAGTTGGGCTGCGAGTTGGGCACCTGGGCTTGTTGGGTTGGTCTGTGTGTGTTTCTTTTTTTTATTCTGTAAGCTTTTTCTTTTTCCATTTGATTTTTCTGTTTTGATTTTATTCAAACAATTCAAACACTCAAATGAATTCAAACTTTTGTCAAAGTTTGTGTAGTTTTTAATTCTTTTTAACAACATAATCCAAAGTCAAAATAAAATAATACTTTTATTCTTTTAGGATCTATTTAATAATTAAATAAAATAGACCTTAGTCATTAATTCAAATAGGATTTGATTTATTTTAAAACTCCATTTGAAATCTAAATAATACCAAAATCAATTTAGTAGGTTTTATTTGAAAATATAAAACACTTGGGAATCTCATTTTAAAATAAATTAATAAGTTTTAGTGTTTATTTAAAATGGAAAGCCTTTACTTTAATAAAATTGGATATTAATAAATCCTCATTATTTTATTTAAATAAACCTTTACTCTTTTTATCAAATAGGAATATTTTATTTCAAAAGCTTGGCCAAAATTTATTTTGGCTTTATAAAATAATATTTATTTATAATTCTACCTTTTCTTTTGAAAACCAAATCTTTTTACTAAAAGATCCAAAAATAATAATTCCAACTATCATAATTTTATTTATTAATTGTTTATCTTTTTAAATCCCTTTAGGATTTTATTTGATCAAAAATAGGTTTTTGATATTTCCAATTGGAATCAAAAAGTTTCTTCTCACCCTGAATTTCAACAAAGTTTTATTTCGTTTATTTATTTTTCACATTTCAAAATTTGGAAAATTTTGGGATGTGACACAAATACCCAGGCACTACTACGAGTACTAGTGAGATACACATCAATAACATGTATATCGGATATACCTTTCTTCTTGATGTTGTCGTTCTTCAAATCCGCCAAGTACTTTGGGCAATTCCGCTTCCAGTGACCCTCTCCCTTGCAGTAAAAGCACTCAGTATCAGGCTTAGGTCCAGCCTTGGTCTTCTTCGCCGGTGCGGCAACTTTCTTACCACCCTTCTTGAAGTTTCCCTTTTGCTTGGACTTGCCTTTCTTGAATTTGGTGGTCTTATTGACCAACAACACTTGATGCTCTTTCTTGATCTCCACTTCTGCAGATTTCAACATGGAGAAGAGTTCTGGCAACATCTTGTTCATGTTTTGCATATTGTAGTTCATCACAAAGTTCTTGTAACTTGGTGGTAGTGATTGGAGGACACGATAAATCCCCAAAGCATTAGGAATCACTATACCCAAGCTTTGGAGTTTGTTTGCATGCCCAGACATCTTAAGCACGTGCTCACTGACGGAGCTACCCTCTTCCATCTTGCAGTTAAAGAACTTTTCAGAAGCCTCATAACTCTCAACTGCAGCGTGAGCCTCAAATATCATTTTGAGTTCACGGACAATATCATGTGGGTCATGGTTCTCAAACCTTTTCTGAAGTTCCGATTCCAAACCATACAAGATAGCACACTGAACTATGGAGTACTGATTCTTCCGAGTGAGGTAAACGTTCTTTACTTCATCGGTAGCATCAGCTGCAGGCGGGTCACCCAGCGGTGCATCCAGCACAAAGGTCAAATTACCAGCATTGAGGACAATCCTCAAATTGCGGAACCAATCCGCGAAGTTGCTTCCATTGTTTTTCAACTTTTCTTTCTCTAGGAACGCATTAAAACTGATGGTAGGGGCCGCCATTGATCTACAACATATTTGCAATCGTTTAGACTAAGTTTATGACAAATTGAGTTCTAATTAATAGTTAAATTAATCTAGGTGAACTCCCACTCAAAACAATATCCCTCACATTGTTTTAGTGATCACACGAACGAAATCCACCACATCAAAACCGATCATCACGAGAGTTGATGTAGCTTCAATGGCGAACAATCGACATGTTCATCATATCTACTATATGACTCATGCTTTACCTTTCGGTAATCCGTGTTCCGAGACCATGTCTGTACATGCTAGTCTCGTCAATATCAAACCTTAGCTTCCGCATGAGCAAATCTTGCTTGCTCACGTTGTATAGACTTGCAGAATCTAACACACCCGATCATCACGTGGTGCTTCGAAATAACAAGCTTTAGCAACAGTGCTTACTAAGGATGAACACTTTAAAACTTGAAATTTATGTGCATGAGGGGTCATCTTATAATGCTATCGTCGTTAACTAAGCAATACAAGATGCATAAAGGATTAACATCACATGCAATTCATAATATGTGATATGATATGGCCTTTCTTCTTGTGCTTCCGATCTCCATCTTCAAGCACGAACATGATCTCCATCATCACCGGCATAGCGTCAAGGTCAATGGCGCCGTTTCATGGTTGTCGTCCACCAGCTCCAACTATTACAACTACTTTAAATAGACACGCGGGTCTTAATAGAAATTAAAGACAACCATATGGTTCCTGCCGGTTGCCAACTTACAATAAGGAACATTGCATACATCAAATATAATCACAATCATGGCCATATCACATCACAGCACACCCCTGCAAAACAAAGTTAGACGCTTCTAATTTTCTTTGCATATTTTACGTGGTTTGGGGCTTTCAATAAGTGTCGATCTAACTTATGAACAAGAACCAGAACGTTTATGTTTGGACTATCAAGTGCTCGTTGTAAATTGGATCTATACTATAATGGGAGAGACAGACACCCGCAAAGCCACTTATGCAATACAAGTTGCATGTTGAGCGTGGAGCAAGTCTCATGAACGATGTCATGTAAGGTTAGCCTGGGCCGCTTCATCCCATCATACCGCAATATGCAAAGTACACAAGAAGCAATTGATAATAAAAGCACCACCGCCCACAATGACCATTGTGTTCTACTCGTACAACAGATTTACATATAGACACGACTCTGATACCACTGTAGGGGTTCGTAGCATGGAAAACAAAAAAGTTCTACCGCATGCAAACAAACAAGCCAAGATCTATCTACTAGATTGTAGCAACGAGTCGATGGAGTAACTCACCCTCGAAGATTCCAAAGCGGTTAACGAGAGCGGATTCTCGTGGGTGATGTAGTCGTACTATTGCCGATCTCAAGATCGTGTAGACGATCCTTCCGGCGCTGCGTTCCGGCAGTGCTTCCGCAGTCGGTAACACGTTCGGTACTCGACGAAGACCTTCCTCTCCCTTGTTCCAGCAGGCAGCAGAGGTTGTAGCACTCTCCTCGCAATTCCGGCAGCACGACGGCGTGGTACCGGAAGTAGAGGGGAGATCTCGCAGGGCTTCGCCTTAAGCCGGAGCGAGTATGGTGGACTATTAGAGAGGTCTTGGCGATCTAGGGTTTAGAAGGCACCAAGGGGCGGAGCTTGGCCGGCGGCTAGGGCTTGGGGAAGCCCCAAGTCGGCGGCTAGGAGAAGCCCTAGGGGCGGCGGCGACTTGCAGGAGGCCGGTGGCTAGGGCTAGGGTTTGGGTGGTGTTGGGTGTAGGGAAGAGGGGCAGACCCGCCCCTCCTTTTATAGGTGGGAGGGCGCGGCTTGGGAGGAGGGAGTCCTCCCCCAAGTCGGCCTCCTTGGCCTGTCAGGTGGAGGGAGAGGAACTCCTCCCCAAGTAGGTGTCCTACTCTCCCTCCACCAAGCAAACTTGTCGTTTGACTTTTCAAATTGGCGTTTGACTTTTCAAACTAGGATTTGATTTCTCCCTTTATTTTGCCCAGCCATGATACCTAGTACATGATGCAAACATTCCACATTGTCATGACACATTCATGTACACTTCCCCTCTAGAGTGCCGGACCTTCCGGAACCTTCTAGAACATTCCCGATGAAATAACCGGAATCATTCCCCAACTCCGAAACAGGAATTTCCTTATATGAATCTTATTCTCCGGACCATTCCGGATCTCCTCGTGATATCCCGGATCCCATCCGAGACTCCGAACAACATTCAATCTCTTACTCATCATTCCATAACTAATCAACAACATCGAATCCTTAAGTGTGTCTCCCTATGGTTCGTGAATTATGCGGACATGATCGAGACACTTCTCCGATCAATAACCAATAGAGGAATCTGGAAATTCATATGGCTCCAACATATTTCTACGATTACTTTGCGATCGAATGAACCACTTACATACGATACCAATTTCCATTTGTCTCACGATAGTTTACTTATCCGAGGTTTTGATCGTCGGTATCTCTGCATACCTAGTTCAACCTCGTTACCGATAAGTACTCTTTTATCGTTCCCGTGATATGTGATCCCTTGTGATCCAGTCACATGCTTGCAAGCTAATTGGATGACATTCCACCGAGAGGGCCCAGAGTATATCTATTCGTCATATGGATGGACAAATCCCACTCTTGATCCATGTGTCTCAACCCATACTTTCCAAACACTCAATGCCACCTTTATAGCCACCCAGTTACGGTGTGGTGTTTGATGTCATCAAAGCATCCTTCCGGTGATGGTGATAAGCATAATCTCATGGTCGAAGGAATTAGGTTACTATGTATCAGAAAGCTTATAGCAATTGAACTATTAAAATGACTTGATCTTTATGCTACGCTTATCTATAGGAGTATGTCCATATATCATATCATTCTCCTAATGATATGACCTTGTTATTAACAACATCTCAAATGTTCATGATCAAGAAACCATGATCATCTATTAATCAACAAGCTAGTATTATAAAGAGGCTTTACTAGGGACTCTAATTTAGTTTACAAATCACACAAGTATTAATGTTTCTGGTGAATAATATTATAGCATGAATGTAAACATTTATCATAAACACAAAGATATAATAATATCTACATTTATTATTGCCTCTAGGGCATATCTCCAACAATTATGGTCATGCTTGGGTATCAAAGGGGGGGGAAAGGTCAGTGTTTATTGGTGTATGCCAGGGAAGGATGTCATTGATGGATTAACCCATGTTGATTCAACTCAATGCATTGCTGATATGATCAAAGATAGCTAGACTCATAAAAACACTTATATTATACATTGACCATACCAATTTTATCAGGGGTTTGAGATCATATGTACTCGCATCAATGACTGTCCAAGATTTCCACCAGTAGCACATGGATCAGTGGCAGCTGAAGCTTCTAGTTCAGGCAATGTCTCTCAGCAAATAAGGAATTTTTGAGGAGGATGTCCACACAGATGAAATTTGCAATGACAGTGACTATGATTTCTATGATTCAGACTTTGATGGAGAAGATGGAGATGATGGTTTGTTTTATGAGAATGTTGACATTAAAGTACAAGACAACAAAGAGAAGGAAATGATTGATGAACATGAAGATGAGGCAGCACTAGAGGATGTGGATCTTAATCTAGTAGGAGAAGAAAGAACTAGGCTGAAGAAGAAGTTCAGGCATTTAATCCCGAGGCTAGTATGGAAAATCCTATTTTCAAGGTAGGCATGGTGTTGAGTGGTGTGCATGAGGCAAGGAAGGCATTGTCATCCTATCATGTTACAAATAGAGTGAAAATAAGAAAGGCAAGGAATGATAGAAGAAAATTGGAAGCTATTTGTGATGAAGGATGTCCTTGGATGTTCAAAGCATCTAATGACAGTAGGTATGGTGGTTTCACTAACACACATACATAACTCCATGGACTTACAAGTTCCCCCTTTTATTTCACACCGACGACATCTATAAACAAAAGAGCATGATATCAACTGGGTAGATATTTACAGGTGTTGAAAGCGTTCCCCGTGACAGAACGGTTCTGCTAATTCCAAACTTATAAGTGCAAGCATATACAACATAGATGACACAATGGTTCAAGTTTATCAGGGGCAAGAAAAATAAAGTGTGCGATCAAGTTCGTGTGAGCTTTAATCACTAATTTTCACATAACAAGTTTTATTTGGAAGATAGATAAAACAAGAATATACTTGGAATGGTGTAACACACCATGCATAGTAATTTATAGTGGACTCTTTGGAATAACTTGGTTTCTTGGGAGTTGGATGCATGAGTAGAGCTTACTCATATAAGTGGAGGCTAGCAAAAGACTGGGAGCGACCAACTAAGAGAGCAATAATGGCCATAATGATGTAGAGCGACAAAACATTATCAATCAAAGCATAAAGTGGTATTACAAGTCAAAAACTAAATGATCATAGAGGCTAAGGTGACTGGTTCAAAGTCATAACATGGTGTGAGCATGTGCCAAGTCAACCCAAACAAAGCATCAAAGGAGAATACCACAATACTATGCTTTTGTATGCTAAAACAACACATGATTCTTTCAAGGCACATTAAGCAATCTCAATTGTTTGGAACAAGTCATGCTACAACAATAATCACTAAGCATATTGTAAAAGCAACATATAACATGACATGATAAAGTATAAGTCACAGTCAAAACAAGCTCCCCTTTGTACCACTTAAGCATGAAACTTTCTACTCTTTTCCAACACCAATCAACTTATTTGAAGCAACTCACCAAGATAATAATCGATAAAGATCAGTGAGCATGTATCACAAATCCACAAAGAAGAACTAAAAAGTTCTAAGATGGAAGCACAAGAAAACTAAGGCTAAACAGAGTGCTAGCAAAAGAGAACACTCTCAAAACAATAAGAATGAAAACTAGAGTGTTCTAGACAATGAAAACAGAGTGTGTCTCTCTCAAAATTAAGTGTGATGGGATCCAACCAGCTTATTACAGAAAACCAAACAAACGAAAACTAAAAACAAAAACAAAGACTCTCCAAGAACAACACAATAGTGCATGAAGTAATAAAAATGAAGTGTCTAGAAAGAGAATTTTATTGATGAAGATCCCCAAGCTTTGACGCTTGTACCTCTTGAATATTTCTTGGGGTGACACAGGGTGGCATCCCCAAGATTTAACTTTTGTCCATTCTTCAGCTCATTACATCATTCTTCTCTTACACCTGAAAATTTCCCTTCATACAAAACTTCACACAATCTTCATTAGCAACATTAGTGCATTCAAAAGTAATAAACCTTTGGGTTTAGTTTTAAAACAGCAAAACTTTCATTAAAAACACAAGATACTGTAGCAATTCCCTCAAAAAGCTCAATTTACCAAAAAGAACCCAAAAGGAAATCGATAAGAGGCAAATGCAATTAATGGCAGAAATCTATCAAAACAGACCAGCAGGTAGAAACCGATTTTTTCGAAGACCTTATGTTGCTCAAATCAAAAAGTGTTGAACTAACGAAAGTTATCTAACAACCTGGGGGATTTATTATGGAAATTACAGCTCAATCCGACTTACAGAGTTCTTTCACGAATTTATACAATGAAGCACAAAAATCTGTTTCGGGACAACAACTTCCCCAAATCTTACTTCTCTCTCATTAGAGGTTATTCTTGGCATAAAAATCAAATTAAAAGGATAAGGAGAGGTTATTACAGAAGTAATAACTTCCAAGACTCAATAAACCTATTAGGTTATCTCCCAAGAAGTACTTTTCGTTAACACCTTTAAGTTAGGCTTGATAGTTTGAGAAGATGCTCACATAAAAAATATGAATTGAAGTAAAAGAGAGCATCGAGAAGCAAATTTAAAACACATTTAAGTCTAACCCACTTCCTATGCATAGTAATATTATAGAGAAACAAGCCAAGAAAGCACAAAGCAACAATCATAGGAAAGCAAAACAAGTGCAACTTCAAGATTTTCAACATAAAGAGGGGGAACTTAATATTATTGAGATGCATAAAACCATGTTTCCCTCTCTCATATTAACTTTAAATAGCATCATGAATAAAATGAACAATATAACTATCACATAAAACATTCTTATTGTGAGCCACATGCATAAAATGATTATTACTCTCCACATAAGCATAGTCATTCTTATTAATTGTAGTGGGAGCAAATTCAAGAAAATAGCTATCATTATTATTCTCATCACTACAATCATCAAATATAGGAGGCATATTGTAATCACAATTAATTTTCTCCTCAATAGTAGGTGGACTAAAAATATCATATTCATCATTGTAATCATCATACATTGGAAATATAGTATCATCAGTAGAGTAGATATCTTCCAAAGTGTGTTCATTTGTAAATATATCATCATTGGAAGGAACATGGATAGCACTAATAGCACAACAATTATTAATATCATCATTTTATGAATTGGTACCAAAGATATTTTCAATATCAAAACCAGTGTGCTTTTCCCAATCATGATCACTACTATAGGTAGCAGGCATAGGAACATCATCTAGTTCAGACTCATCAGCAAAAACTATGATAGGAGCAACATGCTTAGGGGAAGATAAAATTTCCTCTCTCCTTTTAATCCCCCTCTTTTTCTTCTTCTCCCGCATGCAAACAAACAAGCCAAGATCTATCTACTAGATTGTAGCAATGAGTCGATAGAGTAACTCACCCTCGAAGATTGCAAAGCGGTTAACGAGAGCAGATTCTCGTGGGTGATGTAGTAGTACTCTTGCCGATCTCAAGATCGTGTGGACGATCCTTTCGGCGCTGCCTTCCGGCAGCGCTTCCGCAGTCGGTCACACGTTCGGTACTCGATGAAGACCTTCCTCTCCCTTGTTCCAGCAGGCAGCGGAGGTTGTAACACTCTCCTCGCGATTCCGGCAGCACGACGGCGTGGTACCGGAAGTAGAGGGAAGATCTCGCAGAGCTTCGCCTTAAGCCGGAGCGAGTATGGTGGACTATGAGAGAGGCCTTGGCGATCTAGGGTTTAGAAGGCACCAAGGGGCGGAGCTTGGCCGGTGGCTAGGGCTTGGGGAAGCCCCAAGTCGGCGGCTAGGAGAAGCCCTAGGGGCGGCGGCGACTTGCAGGAGGCCGGTGGCTAGGGCGAGGGTTTGGGTGGTGTTGGGTGTAGGGAAGACGGGCAGCCCTGTCCCTCCTTTTATAGGTGGGAGTCCTCCCCCAAGTCGGCCTCCTTGGCCGGCAGGTGGAGGGAGAGGAACTCCTCCCCAAGTAGGTTTCCTACTCTCCCTCCACCAAGCAAACTTGTCGTTTGACTTTTCAAATTGGCTTTGACTTTTCAAACTAGGATTTGATTTCTCCCTTTATTTTGCCCAGCCATGATACCTAGTACATGATGCAACCATTCCACATTGTCATGACAAATTCATGTACCCTTCCCCTCCAGAGTGTCGGACCTTCCGGAACCTTCTAGAACATTCCCGATGAAAACACCGGAATCATTCCCCAACTCCGGAACAGGACTTTCCTTATATGAATCTTATTCTCCGGACCATTCCGGATCTCCTCGTGATATCCCGGATCCCATCCGAGACTCCGAACAACATTCAATCTCTTACTCATCATTCCATAACTAATCAACAACATCGAATCCTTAAGTGTGTCTCCGTACGGTTCGTGAATTATGCGAACATGATCGAGACACTTATCCGATCAATAACCAATAGATGAATCTAGAAATTCATATGGCTCCCACATATTTCTACGATTACTTTGCGATCGAATGAACCACTTACATACGATACCAATTTCCCTTTGTCTCACAATAGTTTACTTATCCGAGGTTTTGATCGTCGGTATATCTGCATACCTAGTTCAACCTCGTTACCGATAAGTACTCTTTTCTCGTTCCCGTGATATGTGATCCCTTGTGATCCAGTCACATG
Source organism: Avena atlantica (assembly GCA_910589765.1). Lineage (NCBI taxonomy): Eukaryota > Viridiplantae > Streptophyta > Magnoliopsida > Poales > Poaceae > Avena > Avena atlantica. The sequence continues at coordinate 434,008,420 of OU342733.1, read as the reverse complement.
CTTGTAAGCTAATTGGATGACATTCCACCGAGAGGGCCCAGAGTATATCTATCCGTCATATGGATGGACAAATCTCACTCTTGATCCATGTCACCTTTATAGCCACCCAGTTACGGTGTGGTGTTTGATGTCATCAAAGCATCCTTCCGGTGATGGTGATAAGCATATTCTCATGGTCGAAGTAATTAGGTTACTATGTATCAGAAAGCTTATAGCAATTGAACTATTAAAATGACTTGATCTTTATGCTACGCTTATCTATAGGAGTATGTCCATATATCATATCATTCTCCTAATGATATGACCTTGTTATTAACAACATCTCAAATGTTCATGATCAAGAAACCATGATCATCTATTAATCAACAAGCTAGTATTATAAAGAGGCTTTACTAGGGACTCTAATTTAGTTTACAAATCACACAAGTATTAATGTTTCTGGTGAATAATATTATAGCATGAATGTAAACATTTATCATAAACACAAAGATATAATAATATCTACATTTATTATTGCCTCTAGGGCATATCTCCAACAATTATGGTCATGCTTGGGTATCAAAGGGGGGGGAAAGGTCAGTGTTTATTGGTGTATGCCAGGGAAGGATGTCATTGATGGATTAACCCATGTTGATTCAACTCAATGCATTGCTGATATGATCAAAGATAGCTAGACTCATAAAAACACTTATATTATACATTGACCATACCAATTTTATCAGGGGTTTGAGATCATATGTACTCGCATCAATGACTGTCCAAGATTTCCACCAGTAGCACATGGATCAGTGGCAGCTGAAGCTTCTAGTTCAGGCAATGTCTCTAAGCAAATAAGGAATTTTTGAAGAGTATGTCCACACAGATGAAATTTGCAATGACAGTGACTATGATTTCTATGATTCAGACTTTAATGGAGAAGATGGAGATGATGGTTTGTTTTATGAGAATGTTGACATTAAATTACAAGACAATAAAGATAAGGAAATGATTGATGAACATGAAGATGAGGCAGCACTAGAGGATGTGGATCTTAATCTAGTAGGAGAAGAAAGAACTAGGCTGAAGAAGAAGGTCAGGCATTTAATCCCGAGGCTAGTATGGAAAATCCTATTTTCAAGGTAGGCATGGTGTTGAGTGGTGTGCATGAGGCAAGGAAGGCATTGTCATCCTATCATGTTACAAATAGAGTGAAAATAAGAAAGGCAAGGAATGATAGAAGAAAGTTGGAAGCTATTTGTGATGAAGGATGTCCTTGGATGTTCAAAGAATCTAATGATAGTAGATATGGTGGTTTCACTAACACACATTGTCACATCCCAAGATTTTCCAAATCTTGTAATGTGAAAAATAAATAAACAAAATAAATTATTTATTTTTTTAGGGTAAAAAGAAACTTTTGTTTCTAAATGGAAACTTAAAATCCCATCTTGAACAAACTTTAATTAAAGTTTGAATTCAACAAAATCCAAATCAAGATAAATGCATTCTTCATAAAATGCATCTTGAAATTTAAACACTTGGAAAATAAATCCAAACCCTAAAACCCTAATGGAATAAAATCATTTCCAAGTTATCTCCAAGCCTATGGATTTGATCCATATAAAAATTTGTCAAAAAACATTTCAAAATGATCAAGAGACAAATAAAAATATTATAAAACCATAGAAATTGGTTTCACTTAATTTGGAGCCATAGATAAAATCTTATGAATATAATAAGATAAGGAAATTAAATTTCCAAAGCTAATAAAGAACCTAACTATAAACCCATACCAAATGGTGAGCAAATAATCCTAAAGAGATTTAAAAGGGTAAACAAATGTTAAACAAGATTTTATAAATTGGAATCACCAACTTTGGATCTCTAAATAAAAAGATATGGATTTTATAAGATGAAGAAAGAAATATTAAATAAGGAATATTCAAAGACCAAATTAAATCTTGCCCTAATCCATTAAACAAATGGAATGAATTATAATCCAAATCCAAATAAAATAAAAGGATAAAGAATTTCCAAAATAAAATAAAATGGCAATAACCATTCTATCCCTATTTTAATAAAGACAAATCTCTAATAAGAATAGTTATATAATTCATGAGAGGATAGTATTTTGGAAATTACCCAAGTGGATTAAAAGTTGTTTAATTAACTTAAATAATAAGATCAAAGGAAACTTCTAAATAAAATTATGGAATTAAAACTATATTTAATTCCATTGGAATTAAAACAAATACCCAATTCAAATGATTTATGAATCATATTAAATATATTCCAAATGATTCTAGATGAATAATTTGACCCCCTATTAAGTAAATAAAACTTAATGAAAGATTTTGGAAGGATTTAGAATTCAAATGGAAATTAAAAACATTATTAAATCTTGAATAAATTAATACAAGGACCTACTTTAAATAATTAAAAAGGCACTAAAGGAATAAAAGATTTATTCTAATTTTGACTTCAGATTGTGTTAGCAATCAGTGTTTGTTTATACAAAAAGGTTGAGAGAAGTTTGAATTCAAATAGAGGTTTGAAAAGTTTAAGAAATGGAAAAAGAAAAAGAAACAGGAACAAAAAAAATATAAAAGGACCTTAGCCCAACCAGCTAGCCCACCTGGCCCAGCAAGCCCATTCCCCACCCCACCCGCAGCGAACCGTTCTCACTCAAACACTCACCCGCTTAGTCGCCGACGCATGGACCCCACCCCCACACTCTCTCTCTCTCGCTGCCAGACGACCCCACCGCCACCCAATCATCTTCCTCACCCGCTGACTTCGCCCTCACCTCGCCGGCCGTTGCAGGCGATTAAAACTCGAGTTAATCCGCGTTAACCACGCCAGTAAACGGCTCTACGACCACGCCTTCTTAATCGCCAGCATCTCCTCTCCATTCCCCCCAGTCGCCTCACCCTAGCACGCCCCTAGGCTGCTTAATTTCCTCCAAGATCACCACTGTCTCCGGCGAACTTTTTCTTCGATTCCGGCAAGCCTCCTCCGCCCCTTGCCCCCTCGACCACTCTCACCTGCTCCCCACTCCCCGGCGAACCTCCCCGTAGCTCCAGCTCGCCCCCGCGCGCCCCAGAACCTCGACAACGACGACCTCAAACTCCACCGCCGTCTGCCATTTTCTCCGGCAAGGTTCTCTAGTAAACTCGGACCGCCCCGGTGCTTATCATTGATGCTCGCATGTTCCCTGGTATCGTGCGCGTCTAACCGTACCCTCCACTTGCCGTAGGGTGACCCGTAGCGCTGCCCTCGATGACGACAGCGCGTGGCCATCGCCAGACACCTCTCCGGCGAGAAATCCCTGCAACACCAGCGCGCCCCTCGACAAACCGAAGGAACCTTGAGCACCATCGCGACCCTGCGAACCCAGTGAGCACATCCTCCCTCTCCCCCGCTTCCTGTAGCCGTCGTAGCGCCGTTAGCCGAGCGTCTCCGCCGCTAGCCGCCGTCGAGCGCCGCTGAGTTTTGGTCACATGCCCTGAGCCGCTAGATTTTGATCTGACGGATGCAATAGAACGTGAGCGAAAGGGTAAGTAGTGCTTCTGCGCTGTGCGATCCCACTTAGATCCAATGGTGCTCAACGCGTGATCTGAACGAACCGGTATCAGCGAGTAAGAACACGCCACGTGGCTCTGTTCGTTTGATTTAAAACAGATTTGATCTATTAGATGCTAGATTTTGTAAAATCTATAACTTTTGATCTACACGTCCAAATTTTGCAAATTTTATATAAATGGATTCAGCAAGACAAGCCCTAGCCAACAATGCACTTTGTTTAGTAAAAAGCTTCTGTTAAATTGATTGTTTTGTAGAAACTTGTGTATGCATGTTTAGGATATAAAAATTGTTCTAAAATGATTTTGGGGATAAAATCTTTGCAAATGGTTTGTTTTGAACCTACTGACCCTAGAAATCAATTGGTGGTTTCAAAAATGTATTTGGTGAAGCAAAAGGATGAATCTTGGATTTAAACCATTTCTATTCAAATAAAAATATGGTTTAATTATTAAAAATGGTTTTGGAAGAAAACCTTTGGAAAATGTTTTGGAATAAACTCTCTGACCCGAAACACCAAGTTTTATGATTTGAAAATGTATTTGGTGAACCCTATAAAACTATTACTTTGCTAAAAACATTTTCAACCACATAAAATAATGACTTGGTTTAAAAATGGTTTATGAAGTAAAATCTTAAGCAAATGATTTTGCCACTTTATAAAATGACCATTAGGTGTTTTCAAATGTTTGTGAACCATTAGAAACCACTTTTACAAATAAAACAATCTTTGGCATGCTTGCATGCATTGTTTTGTTTCTATCATTTTATGTGATGATATTGCTTGAATGGTAGATTGAAATATTGTTTACTTTATTGAATTGTAGTTATTTGAAGTGTGTGAACATTGCAAGGATCAAGGAGTGAACTTACACTCTCTACCAAAAAGGCAAGTGATGCTTCATACTTTTGTCCCATTATTTTCACTATGCATTAGTGATATTTCTAAGTAGGACTTGCATGGAATTTTTGCTAAGTATAAACTATGCTATGGGAAATCCTAGTAGATGAAACCTTAGTAGAATTTCCTAAGTTAAGATTCCTACTACTACCATGCTTAGCTTAGCTAGTAGAAAACAAGGGTGGAATATATATTCATATTATGGAAATATTTCTAAGTCTGAGGACTTGTGTTTTGATTAATAAAACAACTAAGTGAATGAATCACCTGGGTGGAATGGAAGGAATGGTTTGTGTTGAGTGGTTATGCAAGTCCAGTATGCTGGGGAAAACTTGGGCATCACCAAGTCCAGTATACTGGGGAAAACTTGGTATCTCACTTGTGGATGGCCACCCAGGAACAAAGATATTTGAGGTGTCAAATGTTGAGAAGCTTCAAGTGCAACCACTTGGCATTATGGGCTCTGCCTGGATCATATAGGTTGCAATAACTTAGCCAAATGGACAGTTGGTGGTAGGGGAATGATAGGTTGGAACGCGTCCATTCTGGTCTAAGGGAAGGCTTCTGAAAGATCTTGTCTTGGTGAAACCAAGTCTTGTGGGGAAAGTGCACAACCTCTGCAGAGTGTAAAATCTAAGTACTTAGCCATGTCCCTGGTAAAGGACAATTTGAGCATCAAGACATGGAAGCTATCAAGAATCTCATCATCCAAATTTCTAAGTTAAAAACTTGTGGTTGAACAAGGGATTGAAGGATCACCAATTTCTATTGGGAGATGCCTTGGGAAAGATTTTGTCAAGGAAAAACTTAGTGTTTTCAAATGATAAGGAAAATCTATTTTGAGCAAAGCAAGCCTAAGCTCCACATAGCCAAATGCATATAGATGATAGACTCCACTATACTACCATAGTATCACTTGCTAATACAATTCAAATGTATTGACCCTTGTGACTGTAACTTGTTATGTTGCAGGTTTGTTTGATATTAGTGAAGTTTAATGATTAGGATTACAAGTCTACAACCAACATGTCTGCCTGTGGCACTTTGAAGATGAAGGACCCCATGCTATTGTTATATTCTGCTGCATTGTAATGAGATAGCCAAATGAGCTATGTAAGATGTAATAAATTATTTTATTCCTGGTTATAAAGTTGTATTATGACCTTTGTTTCTTGATATTACATCTTAACTGTGGATGCTAGCTATTGATCCAGGGACTAGCATTGTAAACACAGGGATCTCTACCTTATTAAAGGTTGGGAACCTTATAGATGGTATCAGAGCATTGTGTTGCCTCTAGGATTTGTAAACCTAGGATTGGACAAAACCCTTAGAAAAATAGGAGTTGTATTTGTTCCAAAACTTATTTACAAACAATCTTGTAAACTCTTTCCTCAACCACTTTTGGTTTTGATTCTACATCTCTTCTATCTCAAACTTGATGGACAAAGCCTACCCCATGGCCAAAGATTTCACCATGTGCAAAGGACTTCATCAACTCTAATGACTTCAACATCTTCAACCTTGGATATCAACTCTAATGACTTCAACATCTTCAACCCTAATGACTTCAGCATCTTCAACATTTTCACCAAGGACTTCAACCTTGGATATCACTAAGGACTACAAGTGAGACAAGAAATCTTGCTCAAGACTTGAAGACTAAGGGAACACAACTTGGGAATAATCATCACCTTTGAAGTTTTTGTGACCAAGAATTTTCCCAAGGAAACCATGATCTCATGCAAGAAGAATCAACCAAGAAGGATGGAAAAATCTCAAGTGAACCATATATATGGACCACCATATTTAGTTTAAGTGAAACCCACCAACTTATGTGGTGTAACAAAAATATTTTTGGTTGCCTAAAAATATGCTTGAAACTTGTTGTTTGATTGGAATGCTTGGTAGTGATTGCTTGCACATTGCTTGAGTGAATTGTGATGTGTGTGATTAGAATTATTTCCTTAGAAATCTTTTGCCTATTCTAATCCCAATCCAACCCAAACAGATGACTTCTCCAAAAGACTCCAACATCAAGGATGGTGACAACAACAACCAAGATATCAACATGAGAGATCGACTGCTTGCAAGACAAACCCAGTTGAACCAAGTGACAACTCAGTTTTTAGCCCACAACAAGGAGTTAGACCCAACCATGCAAGAGGTTTTGAAAACTCAATCCCAATTGTTGCAAGGAATGGATACTCAAATGATCAACATGGGAGAAAACTCTTCCCAAAGAGTTGATGACAACAAGGATGACAAAGATGATATTCTAGAAGGAATCCAAGCTTGCAATATTTGTGGAGACAAGGATCACACTTCCATGGAACATGAAGATCAATGCCCCAATTGTGAAGAGAAACATCCAATTAATCAATGTCCCACATCTCAAGCTACTTGTTACCTATGTGAAGGAAATAATCATGTCCCTATCCAATGCCCCATCTGTTCCATAGTTCAACAAAGGAAACAAGGTGGAGTGCAACAACTGATTGCAGATTACCATGAGAGAGCCAAGTCTATCAAGAAGGATGAAGACAAGGGAAAATCTCAGCTTGCACCTCCATGCAATATGACCCAATTTAAAGGACCAAAGAGGAGACATATGTATTATCCAAGGAATAATAGAAGGTCAAGGAGACCAGGAACTATTCCTACCTTTGAGATAACATATGAAGAACATGAACTAGAAGCACTCCTAGCTTTGGAGAAACCCAAGAAAAAGAAGGACAAAAGCCATGTGCGATGTGGTCATTGCAAAGAAATGGGACACTATGCCAGTGAATGTCCAGAGAAGAAGAAGTATAAGGAGATTAGCCAAGTGTGGTGCAACAACTACAAAGAGCTAGGCCATTATGTAGCAACTTGTCCACAGAAGATACATGAAGAACTCAACCTTATCACATGTTACAACTGTGGTAACCAAGGACATTATGCAAGCAATTGTCCAGAAAAGATGAAGCACAAGATAAAGCCTATGAAGGATCTCAGCCTTGTCACATGTTTCAAGTGTGGAAACAAAGGACACTATGCAGATGTTTGCGCAGAGAGATTTCAACAAGATCCCAAGCAAACCAAGATGTAATTTAGTTGGAAATTTTTCAAGGGTGGTAGTACCCTAGATGCTTTGAGCCAACTTGTAACCCCTAGCCTCCCCAAATCTCGGGACGAGATTTATTTTAAGGGTGGTAGCCTGTCACATCCCAAGATTTTCCAAATCTTGTAATGTGAAACATAAATAAACAAAATAAATTATTTTTTAGGGTAAAAAGAAACTTTTGTTTCTAAATGGAAACTTAAAATCCCATCTTGAACAAACTTTAATTAAAGTTTGAATTTAACAAAATCCAAATCAAGAGAAATGCATTCTTCATAAAAAGCATCTTGAAATTTAAACACTTGGAAAATAAATCCAAACCCTAAAACCCTAATGGAATAAAATCATTTCCAAGTTATCTCCAAGCCTATGGATTTGATCCATATAAAAATTTGTCAACAAACATTTCAAAATGATCAAGAGACAAATAAAAATATTATTAAACCATAGAAATTGGTTTCACTTAATTTGGAGCCATAGATAAAATCTTATGAATATAATAAGATAAGGAAATTAAATTTCCAAAGCTAATAAAGAACCTAACTATAAACCCATACCAAACGCTGAGCAAATAATCCTAAAGAGATTAAAAGGATAAACAAATGTTAAACAAGATTTTATAAATTGGAATCACCAACTTTGGATCTCTAAATAAAAAGATATGGATTTTATAAGATGAAGAAAGAAATATTAAATAAGGAATATTCAAAGACCAGATTAAATCTTGGCCTAATCCATTAAACAAATGGAATGGATTATAATCCAAATCCAAATAAAATAAAAGGATAAAGAATTTCCAAAATAAAATAAAATGGCAATAACCATTCTATCCCTGTTTTAATAAAGACAAATCTCTAATAAGAATAGTTATATAATTCATGAGAAGATAGTATTTTGGAAATTACCCAAGTGGATTAAAAGTTGTTTAATTAAATTAAATAATGAGATCAAAGGAAACTTCTAAATAAAATTATGGAATTAAAACTATATTTAATTCCATTGGAATTAAAACAAATACCCAGTTCAAATGATTTATGAATCATATTAAATATATTCCAAATGATTCTTGATGAATAATTTGACCCCCTATTAAGTAAATAAAACTTACTGAAATATTTTGGAAGGATTTAGAATTCAAATGGAAATTAAAAACATTATTAAATCTTGAATAAATTAATACAAGGACCTACTTTAAATAATTAAAAAGGCACTAAAGGAATAAAAGATTTATTCTAATTTTGACTTCAGATTGTGTTAGCAATCAGTGTTTGTTTATACAAAAAGGTTGAGAGAAGTTTGAATTCAAATAGAGGTTTGAAAAGTTTAAGAAATGGAAAAATAAAAAGAAACAGGAACAAAAAAAATATAAAAGGACCTCAGCCCAACCAGCTAGCCCACCTGGCCCAGCAAGCCCATTCCCCACCCCACCCGCAGTGAACCGTTCTCACTCAAACACTCACCCGCTTAGTCGCCGACGCATGGACCCCACCCCCACACTCTCTCTCTCGCTGCCAGACGACCCCACCGCCACGCAATCATCTTCCTCACTCGCTGACTCCGCCCTCACCTCGCCGGCCGTTGCAGGCGATTACAACTCGATTTAATCCGCTCTAACCATGCCAGTAAACGGCTCTGCGACCATGCCTTCTTAATCGCCAGCATCTCCTCTTCATTTCCCCCCAGTCGCCTCACCCTAGCACGCCCCCAGGCTGCTTAATTTCCTCCAAGAGCACCACTGTCTCCGGCGAACTTTTTCTTCGATTCCGGCCAGCCTCCTCCGCCCCTTGCCCCCTCGACCACTATCACCTTCTCCCCACTCCCTGGCGAACCTGCCCGTAGCTCCAGCTCGCCCCCGCGCGCCCCAGAACCTCGACAACGATGACCTCAAACTCCACCGCCGTCTGCCATTTTCTCCGGCAAGGTTCTCTAGTAAACTCGGACCGCCCCGGTGCTTATCATTGATGCTCGCATGTTCCCTGGTATCGTGCGCGTCTAACCGTACCCTCCACTTGCCGTAGGGTGACCCGTAGCGCTGCCCTCGATGACGACAGCGCGTGGCCATCGCCAGACACCTCTCCGGCGAGAAATCCCTGCAACACCAGCGCGCCCCTCGACAAACCGAAGGAACCTTGAGCACCATCGCGACCCTGCGAACCCAGTGAGCACATCCTCCCTCTCCCCCGCTTCCTGTAGCCGTCGTAGCGCCGTTAGCCGAGCGTCTCCGCCGCTAGTCGCCGTCGAGCGCCACTGAGTTTTGGTCACATGCCCTGAGCCGCTAGATTTTGATCTGACGGATGCAATAGAACGTGAGCGAAAGGGTAAGTAGTGCTTCTGTGTTGTGCGATCCCACTTAGATCCAATGGTGCTCAACGCGTGATCTGAACGAACCGGTATCAGCGAGTAAGAACACGCCACGTGGCTCTGTTCGTTTGATTTAAAACAGATTTGATCTATTAGATGCTAGATTTTGTAAAATCTATAACTTTTGATCTACACGTCCAAATTTTGCAAATTTTATATAAATGGATTCAGCAAGACAAGCCCTAGCCAACAATGCACTTTGTTTAGTATAAAGCTTCTGTTAAATTGATTGTTTTGTAGAAACTTGTGTATGCATGTTTAGGATATAAAAATTGTTCTAAAATGATTTTGGGGATAAAATCTTTGCAAATGGTTTGTTTTGAACCTACTGACCCTAGAAATCAATTGGTGGTTTCAAAAATGTATTTGGTGAAGCAAAAGGATGAATCTTGGATTTAAACCATTTCTATTCAAATAAAAATATGGTTTAATTATTAAAAATGGTTTTGGAAGAAAACCTTTGGAAAATGTTTTGGAATAAACTCTCTGACCCGAAACACCAAGTTTTATGATTTGAAAATGTATTTGGTGAACCCTATAAAACTATTACTTTGCTAAAAACATTTTCAACCACATAAAATAATGACTTGGTTTAAAAATGGTTTATGAAGTAAAATCTTAAGCAAATGATTTTGCCACTTTATAAAATTACCATTGGGTGTTTTCAAATGTTTGTGAACCATTAGAAACCACTTTTACAAATAAAACAATCTTTGGCATGCTTGCATGCATTGTTTTGTTTCTATCATTTTATGTGATGATATTGCTTGAATGGTAGATTGAAATATTGTTTACTTTATTGAATTGTAGTTATTTGAAGTGTGTGAACATTGCAAGGATCAAGGAGTGAACTTACACTCTCTACCAAAAAGGCAAGTGATGCTTCATACTTTTGTCCCATTATTTTCACTATGCATTAGTGATATTTCTAAGTAGGACTTGCATGGAATTTTTGCTAAGTATAAACTATGCTATGGGAAATCCTAGTAGATGAAACCTTAGTAGAATTTCCTAAGTTAAGATTCCTACTACTACCATGCTTAGCTTAGCTAGTAGAAAACAAGGGTGGAATATATATTCATACTATGGAAATATTTCTAAGTCTGAGGACTTGTGTTTTGATTAATAAAACAACTAAGTGAATGAATCACCTGGGTGGAATGGAAGGAATGGTTTGTGTTGAGTGGTTATGCAAGTCCAGTATGCTGGGGAAAACTTGGGCATCACCAAGTCCAGTATACTGGGAAAACTTGGTATCTCACTTGTGGATGGCCACCCAGGAACAAAGATATTTGAGGTGTCAAATGTTGAGAAGCTTCAAGTGCAACCACTTGGCATTATGGGCTCTGCCTGAATCATATAGGTTGCAATAACTTAGCCAAATGGACAGTTGGTGGTAGGGGAATGATAGGTTGGAACGCGTCCATTCTGGTCTAAGGGAAGGCTTCTGAAAGATCTTGTCTTGGTGAAACCAAGTCTTGTGGGGAAAGTGCACAACCTCTGCAGAGTGTAAAATCTAAGTACTTAGCCATGTCCCTGGTAAAGGACAATTTGAGCATCAAGACATGGAAGCTATCAAGAATCTCATCATCCAAATTTCTAAGTTAAAAACTTGTGGTTGAACAAGGGATTGAAGGATCACCAATTTCTATTGGGAGATGCCTTGGGAAAGATTTTGTCAAGCAAAAACTTAGTGTTTTCAAATGATAAGGAAAATCTATTTTGAGCAAAGCAAGCCTAAGATCCACTTAGCCAAATGCATATAGATGATAGACTCCACTATACTACCATAGTATCACTTGCCAATATAATTCAAATGTATTAACCCTTGTGACTGTAACTTGTTATGTTGCAGGTTTGTTTGATATTAGTGAAGTTTAATGATTATGATTACAAGTCTACAACCAACATGTCTGCCTGTGGCACTTTGAAGATGAAGGAACCCATGTTATTGTTATATTCTGCTTTATTGTAATGAGATAGCCAAATGAGCTATGTAAGATGTAATAAATTATTTTATTCCTGGTTATAAAGTTGTATTATGACCTTTTTTTCTTGATATTACATCTTAACTGTGGATGCTAGCTATTGATCCAGGGACTAGCATTGTAAACACAAGGATCTCTACCTTATTAAAGGTTGGGAACCTTATACACATACATAACTCCATGGACTTACAAGTTCCCCTTTTATTTCACACCGACGACATCTATAAACAAAAGAGCATGATATCAACTGGGTAGATATTTATAGGTGTTGAAAGCGTTCCCCGTGACAGCACGGTTCTGCTAATTCCAAACTTATAAGTGCAAGCATATACAACATAGATGACACAATGGTTCAAGTTTATCAGGGGCAAGAAAAATAAAGTGTGCGATCAAGTTTGTGAGAGCTTTAATCACTAATTTTCACTTAACAAGTTTTATTTGGAAGATAGATAAAACAAGAATATACTTGGAATGGTGTAACACACTATGCATAGTAATTTATAGTCGACTCTTTGGAATAACTTGGTTTCTTGGGAGTTTGATGCATGAGTAGAGCTTACTCATATAAGTGGAGGCTAGCAAAAGACTGGGAGCGACCAACTAAGAGAGCAATAATGGCCATAATCATGTAGAGCGACAAAACATTATCAATCAAAGCATAAAGTGGTATTACAAGTCAAAAATTAAATGATCATAGAGAATAAGGTGACTGGTTCAAAGTCATAACATGGTGTGAGCATGTGCCAAGTCAACCCAAACAAAGCATCAAAGGAGAATACCACAATACTATGCTTTTGTATGCTAAAACAACACATGATTCTTTCAAGGCACATTAAGCAATCTCAATTGTTTGGAACAAGTCATGCTACAACAATAATCACTAAGCATATTGTAAAAGCAACATATAACATGACATGATAAAGTATAAGTCACAGTCAAAACAAGCTCCCTTTTGTACCACTTAAGCATGAAACTTTCTACTCTTTTCCAACACCAATCAACTTATTTGAAGCAACTCACCAAGATAATAATCGATAAAGATCAGTGAGCATGTATCACAAATCCACAAAGAAGAACTAAAAAGTTCTAATATGGAAGCACAAGAAAACTAAGGCTAAACAGAGTGCTAGCAAAAGAGAACACTCTCAAAACAATAAGAATGAAAACTAGAGTGTTCTAGACAATGAAAACAGAGTGTGTCTCTCTCAAAAATAAGTGTGATGGGATCCAACCAGCTTATTACAGCAAACCAAACAAACAAAAACTAAAAACAAAAACAAAGACTCTCCAAGAACAACACAATAGTGCATGAAGCAATAAAAATGAAGTGTCTAGAAAGAGACTTTTATTGATGAAGATCCCCAAGCTTTAACGCTTGTACCTCTTGAATATTTCTTGGGGTGACACAGGGTGGCATCCCCAAGATTGAGCTTTTGTCCATTCTTCAGCTCATTACATCATTCTTCTCTTACACCTGAAAATTTCCCTTCATACAAAACTTCACACAATCTTCATTAGCAACATTAGTGCATTCAAAAGTAATAAACCTTTGGGTTTAGTTTTAAAACAGCAAAACTTTCATTGAAAACACAAGATACTGTAGCAATTCCCTCAAAAAGCTCAATTTACCAAAAGAACCCAAAAGGAAATCGATAAGAGGCAAATGCAATTAATGGCAGAAATATATCAAAACAGACCAGCAGGTAGAAACCGTTTTTTCGAAGACCTTATGTTGCTCAAATCAAAAAGTGTTGAACTAACTAAAGTTAGATAACAACCTGGGGGATTTATTATGGAAATTACAGCTCAATTCGACTTACAGAGTTTTTTCACGAATTTTTACAGTGAAGCACAAAAATCTGTTTCGGGACAACAACTTCCCCAAATCTTACTTCTCTCTCATTAGAGGTTATTCTTGGCATAAAAATCAAATTAAAAGGATAAGGAGAGGTTATTACAGAAGTAATAACTTCCAAGACTCAATAAAACTATTGGGTTATCTCCCAAGAAGTACTTTTCTTTAACACCTTTAAGTTAGGCTTGATAGTTTGGGAAGATGCTCAAATAAGAAATATGAATTGAAGTAAAAGAGAGCACCGAGAAGCAAATTTAAAACACATTTAAGTCTAACCCACTTCCTATGCATAGTAATATTGTATAGAAACAAGCCAAGAAAGCACAAAGCAACAAGCATAGGAAAGCAAAACAAGTGCAACTTCAAGATTTTCAACATAAAGAGGGGAAACTTAATATTATTGAGATGCATAAAACCATGTTTCCCTCTCTCATAATAACTTTCAATAGCATCATGAATAAAATGAACAATATAACTATCACATAAAACATTCTTATTGTGAGCCACGTGCATAAAATGATTATTACTCTCCACATAAGCATAGTCATTCTTATTAATTGTAGTGGGAGCAAATTCAACAAAATAGCTATCATTATTATTCTCATCACTACAATCATCAAATATAGGAGGCATATTGTAATCACAATTAATTTTCTCCTCAATAGTAGGTGGACTGAAAATATCATATTAATCATTGTAATCATCATACATTGGAAATATAGTATCATCAGTAGAGTAGATATCTTCCAAAGTGTGTTCATTTGTAAATATATCATCATTGGAAGGAACATGGATAGCACTAATAGCACAACAATTATTAATATCATCATTTTATGAATTGGTACCAAAGAGATTTTCAATATCAAAACCAGTGTGCTTTTCCCAATCATGATCACTACTATAGGTAGCAGGCATAGGAACATCATCTAGTTCAGACTCATCAGCAAAAACTATGATAGGAGCAACATGCTTAGGGGAAGATAACATTTCCTCTCTCCTTTTAATCCCCCTCTTTTTCTTCTTCTCCTCTTTAGGAGGGAGAGGCTTGAAATTAAGCTTCTCCACATACCCCGGTTTATTGTTAGAGATAATAGAAGAAACTTTGGAGGATTCCTCCTTTTTATTAATAAGAACAAAACTCATATCAGTCCTATCATATTTTGGTAAAATATCATCTTTTGTAAGATTTTGTATGTAAGTATTTGCATGGCAATAAAGATGACAACCATTGCGGTGACCCAGCATACCACTGCATGTGTAGTACACTATAGTCGTTGACATGACATCCACAGAACATCGTTCCGTACATATCACATCCCTCGGAGTGGTACAACAGAAACATTGCGGATCAATAGCTAGCATCCACAGTTAAGATGTAATATCAAGAAACAAAGGTCATATTACAACTTTATAACCAGGAATAAAATAATTCATTACATCTTACATAGCTCATTTGGCTATCTCATTACAATGCAGCAGAATATCTATAGCATGGGGTCCTTCATCTTCAAAGTGCCACAGGCAATCATGTTGGTCGTAGACTTGTAATCTTATTCAACACACTTCACTAACATCAAAGAAACCTGCAACATAATAAGTTGCAGCCACAAGGGTCAATACATTTGAATTGTATTGGCAAGTTTCACTATTATGTAGAAGTAAGTGGATCCTATCATTACATGCATATTTGGCTCAGTAGGGTTTAGGCTCTTTTGCAGAAAGCAATATAGTTTTATCCTATCTCTTCAAAATAGTTTTGATCTTTTGTCAAATCTTTTTGAACTACTTGGAAAACTCCAAGTGCTTCTAATCCCTTGTTTTCACCATCAAGTTTTACTTTGAGAAATTGGAATGTCGAGATCTTCCATAGCTTCAGGCCTTAGTTGCTCAGAGTTGTCCATAACCGGGGATACGGCTAAGTACTTAGAATTTTGATCTTCTGCAGAAGTTGTACACTTTACCCACATGACACAGTCTCGTCTTGATGCCACCAGTGGCCGCTGGATAAGTACTCACCAAAATGGAGTACCAGCAGATCGAGAATGTGACAAAGTCTTTCCATAGAAGTCCTTCCAATACACAATGCTAGCTTGTCTACCAGGCACCAATGTAGGGATATATTTCCCTTACACAATTCTAGTTAACCTGAAGATGCCAATGCATGGGTCTTCCACTATGTAGTTGACTAAGCCAGAGCCCATTTAGCATGTGGTTGTACACGGAAGCCACTGTACGAGAAACATGTTCAATCTCTAAGTCCCTGGGTGGTTTTCTTCTAGTACACACACAAAAAGATAGCCATATAAATGTTAGACCCCTCCTTTATAAAGGAAAGGATCCCTGTGATTGCAATGCTAGTCCCTGGATCAATGCTAGCATCCACAGTTTAAGATGAAGTACACAGATACAAAGGTCGTTTATTACATTCATTCCAGAGATAAAACATAGTCTTTTACAACTCAGGGCCATAGGCCTAGTACAAGAGTTTATGGAATAAGTAAATAAACATAAGTCTTCATCTTCATGTGCCACATGCAAGCATGTTGAGTGTAGACTCATGACTCCTATTCATCATCGGAGTAACCTGCAACATCACAAGTTACAGCCACAGAGGGTCAATACTTTTGAATAGTATTGGCAAGTGATACCTTAGTATATTTTAAGTGGACTATATTACTATATGCATTTTTGGCTAGGTGTAGCTTGGCTTGCTTTGCTTAAAAATAATTTTTTTCCTATTAGTTGAAATCACTAAGTTTTTCTTTGTCAAAACATTCCCAAGAAACCACCAATAGACATTGGGGTCCTTCACCCTTGTTCACCCACAGATTTTTACTTAGAAATCGGAGTGATGAGATTCTTGTAGCTTCCATGTCTTGATGCTCAATTTGTCCATTGCCTTGGACTAGGCTAAGTACTTAGGTTTTCCATCTGCAGAGGTTGTGCACTTTCCCCACCAGACTTGGTTTCCCAAGACAGGACCTTTCAGAAGCCTTTCCTTAGTCAAATGGACGCGTTCCAACCTATCATCCCAACTACCACCAACTGTCCAAATGACTAAGTTCTAGCAACCTATATGATCATGGCAGAGCCCATATTGCCAAGTGGTTGCACTGTAAGCTTTTCTCAACACTTGGCCTCCAAATCCCTTTGTGCCTGGGTGGCATACCACAAGTGAGATACACAACCCAAGTCCATGGCCTTGTGTAACCACTCAACATAACCCAATCTTTCCATTCCACCCAGGAGGTTCATTTGACTTAGTTGTTTTATTAGGAAAGCATAAGTCTCTTGACTTAGAAATATTTTCATCATAAAAAGTATAGATGTTCACCACCCTTGTTTTCTAAGTAGCTAGGCTAAGCCTGTTATGGTAACTTATCTTAGGAAAATTCCCTAGCAAATCTACCATTCTACACTACTTAGGATTTCCCAACTTAGCATTAGGCAAAATAGCATGCAATACTTAGCAAAATATCTAGTGCTAGTACAAAAACATAGGATAGAAATATTCATGAAAATATCACTTGCCTTGGTAGTGGGGAGAGTAGCACTCTTCACAATCACAATCACTAGCAAAATCTACAAGAAAAATTATAGCATTCAATTTCACACAATTTATTCAATCAAAAATAATATGAATGCATGCATGCAAGAATTTCACTAAGTGGTGATTTTGGAAATTTTACCAAGCATGTGCATGATACTGAAACATAACAGGACACAAAATTTGCCATAACAAACTTATTTAACATCAAAACTAATTATCAAACAAATCTATACTCAAAGTAGCTTTAAATATGATTCCACAAATAAAGTCATTTTAATGGTTACTATTTGTTAAACAAATTGGACATTCAGAAAGGTCTGGTTTCACTGAATCCAACGGTATAAAATTTATAAAATTCTAACGTGGCATTCAAAAGTTATAGTAGTTTGAAGTTTGGATCTAAATCAGGTTTTAAATTCTGTTTTTGAATAAAACCCTGCCACGCGTCGCAACCTTACTGGTGCGTACCGCTTCGCGCGGATCGGCAGTCGCGGGCCGTAGGATCTAACTTAGATCTAACGATCCAGACGCGCGCGTACCTCTTCGGCCTAGATCTATCCTAGCCTTACGATGCAGATCCAACGGACCAAACCATCAAGCCACGAATGGGCGGCGCTGGCGGCGTTGACTAGCGGCGGCGCGTCTGACTACGGCGGCGCCGGCGTTCTACATCGTCCGCGAGAGGGAGAGGGGTCTTACCAGGTTCGCCTGAGGCTGCTGAAGCTCGTCGTGGTACTGGCTTGCGGAGGGGCGCTCGGAGATGGGCTCTAGATCTCGTCGGAGTTGCGTCTGGCGTCAGGTGGGTGTTGTCGGAGTTGTTGCCGAGGTTCAGCGTCGCCTGAGATTGCTCGCCGGAGTTGGGGTGGTCGTCGGGTGTTTACGGCGTCAAGCGAACACGTCGACCTGAATCGGTTGCCGGAGTTGGCTCTGTCTGCGGCGGTCTCGAGCGAGTCGTGGGTAGCCTGGTGGTGTGAGTGTGAGATTGACTGGGGGAAAATGATCGTGGGGATGTGGGGATCTTATAGCCGGTGCTTTGACAGGAAACGCCTGCGTTTAATTGCCCAATTAAGCCGCGCCATCACCGGCAGTCACTGCAGCTGCGACGTGGTCGCGGGCGGGGTTTGGGGAAGACGATGACAGCGTGGACAGGGCCCGCTTGTCAGCGACGTGCGCGAAATGAGGGTGGGGTCTGTCTGTCAGCGGCTGAACGCGTGCGCTTGCGCATGAAAGAAGAAAAAGGAATCCCTGGGTGGGCTAGTTGGGCTCGTTCCTCTGCTGGGCCAGTTTCCTGGCGCTTGGCCCTTTTCCTTTGTTTAGTCTTTTTCTTTTTCTTATTCGATTTTCTGATTAGGTTTTCAAATAGTTTCAAAATAAATTTGAATTCAAATCTTTCTGAGGTTTTGCAGGGGTGAATTGGTCCTAGAAATAGGTCAAAACTTGTGGGGCTTCCTTGCAAAGGCTTGTTCAGACTTGGATTTCAAACCACCAAAGACTTAGAACTAAATTGCAAATGTTTGGAAATAGAGGTTTTGAATTTATTTCTAATTTGAAAAATTTTGGTTAAACTTTTACACCTGATCTTTCCAACAGTGGGGCAAGCAAACAAGTTCCTTAACATTTAAGTTTCAAAAGTGATGGTCTAATGAGTGAAATTTTACTCACATGAAATCATAGCACAAGCTTCTGTTTTTGAGAAGAACCCTAAATTATGATGAATGCTTAGATGATATGAATGAGTTTTGGAATATGAATTTAGGGATGTTACAAATCTAACCCCCTTAAGATGAATCTCGCCCTCGAGATTCGGATTGGCTAGCAAATAGGTGAGGGTGGTCTTTCCGAAGATCATCTTCTCTTTCCCATGTTGCTTCCTCTTCGGAGTGATGATTCCATTGCACTTTGCAAAACTTGATAGTTTTTGTCCTTGTGACTCTTTCTGCGGTCTCAAGAATCTTGACAGGATTTTCCTCATAGGTGAGATCACTTTCTAATTGGACTTCTTCCAAAGGTATGGTATCCTTCAAAGATGATTCCTCCATCCCCGGGTGACATTTCTTGAGCTGACTCACATGAAACACATTATGGACAGCTGACAGAGATTCTGGCAATTCAACTTCATATGCAACTTCTCCTTTGCGACTTAGAATCTTGAATGGTCCAACATATCTTGGTGCCAACTTTCCTTTGACTCCAAATCTTTTCACTCCACGGAGTGGTGATACCCTGAGATAAGCTCTATCCCCAACTTCGTAGGTGACTTCTCTACGTTTAGAATCTGCGTAGCTTTTCTGTCGGGACTGTGCTACCCTCAACCTGTCCTTAACCAATTTGACCTTCTCTTCGGCGTCTTTGATAAGATCAGGTCCAAATAAACTTCTCTCTCCCACACCATTCCATAGCAATTGGGTGGTACACTTCCTTCCATAGAGTAACTCAAACGATGCCATTCCAATACTAGATTGATGACTGTTATTGTAAGAGAACTCTGCGTAAGGCAAGCTTTCATCCCAACTTGCTCTGTAGTCTAAGGCACATGCCCTCAACATGTCTTCAAGAATTTGGTTGGTCCTTTCTGTTTGTCCATCAGTTTGAGGATGAAAAGCAGTGCTGAATTCCAATCTTGTTCCCAAAGATTCGTGAAGTTGTCTCCAAAAGTGAGAAGTGAACTGAGTTCCTCTATCTGATACAATACTCTTAGGCACACCGTGAAGGCATACGATTCTGCTCATGTAGATTTTTGCTAACTTGGCACTTGTATATGTTGTCTTCACGGGTATAAAATGAGCCACCTTAGTTAGGCGATCCACTACTACCCATATAGAATCATACCCTGACCTGGTCCTTGGTAATCCGGTAATGAAATCCATACCAATATTTTCCCACTTCCATTCAGGAATAGGCAGTGGTTGAAGTAAACCCGTTGGTTTCTGGTGCTCCGCTTTTACTCTGTTACACACATCACACAAAGCAATATGCTCGGCGATGTCCCTTTTTATATTGTTCCACCAAAATCTTTCTTTCATATCCATGTACATCTTGGTGTTTCCTGGGTGAATAGAATACGGAGAGTTGTGACCTTCTTGTAAGATCAGTTTCCGCAACTCCGGGTCTTGTGGAACACATATACGTTTCCCGTGCCATAAAGTACTTGTTCGTCTATATGGAAACTCTTAGCCTTCCCTAGACTAATATTTTCCTTAATCTTTTCAATTTCCTTATCGGTCTTCTGAGCTTCTTGGATCTTGTCCAACAGAGTGGGTTGAACATCCAAAGACATGAGATGTCCTTCAGGCACAATTTCCAATCTGAGTTCTTTGAATTGCTTACACAAATCTTCTGGCAATTCACCTTTGGTAAGGCCATTAACAAACGTCTTACGACTTAGAGCATCCGCTACTACATTTGCTTTACCGGGATGGTATTGCAAACTTAAGTCGTAATCCTTGATAAGTTCTAGCCATCTTCTTTGTCTCATGTTGATTTCCTTCTGGGTAAAGATATACTTCAAGCTTTTATGATCGGTGAACACTTCACATCGTTTTCCCAAAAGGTAATGTCTCCATGTTTTGAGTGCATGGACGACAAAGGCCAACTCCAAATCATGAGTAGGATAGTTTACTTCATGAGTTTTGAGTTGTCTCGAAGCATAGGCTATGAATTTACCGTCTTGCATAAGTACGGCACCCAAACCTTGATGTGAAGCATCACAATATACTTGGAAATCCTTTTCCAAATCTGGCAGACATAGAACTGGTGATGTCACTAGTCTCTTTTTCAATTCTTGGAAGCTGACTTCACAACCTTCAGACCAAGCAAATTTCTTGTCCTTCTTTAGCAATTCCGTCATTGGCTTAGCAACCTTCGAGAAATTTTCAATGAATCTTCTGTAGTAACCTGCTAAGCCGAGGAAACTACGAACTTCTTTCACATTCTTGGGTGATTCCCATTCTGTCACAGCTGAAACCTTAGTAGGATCAACTGCCACACCATCCTTCGTCATCACATGACCAAGAAAACCAACTTTCTCTAACCAGAACTCACACTTGCTGAATTTGGCATAAAGTTTATGTTCCCTCAGTTTCTCAAGTATCAAGCGTAAGTGTCTTTCATGTTCTTCCTTGCTCTTGGAGTAGACCAAGATGTCATCGATGAAAACGATAACGAACTTGTCGAGAAATTCCATGAACACCTTGTTCATCATATTCATGAAGTATGCCGGAGCGTTGGTTAATCCAAAAGGCATCACAGTATACTCATACAATCCATACCTTGTGGTGAATGCTGTTTTTGGTATGTCTTGCTCTCTTATCTTGAGTTGAAAATAACCTGACAGGAGATCAATTCGAGAATACACATGCTCCCTCTAGCTGATCAAACAAGTCGTTGATTCTTGGCAAAGGATATTTGTTCTTGATGGTAACCTCGTTGAGAGAACGGTAGTCAATACATAATCTTTGTGTTCTATCCTTCTTTTCCACGAATAATACTGGGGCTCCCCAAGATGAAGAACTTGGTTGAATAAACCCTTTCTGCAACTGTTCTCCTAGCTGCTTCTTGAGCTCTTTCAGTTCATCCACTGACATTTTGTACGGTCTCTTAGCTATTGGTCCTGATCCTGGCACCAAATATATCAGAAACTCCACATCTCTATCCGGTGGCATTCCCGGTAACTCTTCCGGAAACACATCCGGATACTCACATACTATTGGCACACTGTCCATGCTAACCCCTTTAAGAGAATTCAGCTTACTTCCTTTGGATTCAAAGTTTGACTTGAATTTTATTCTTTTTTCCTTCGGGGGTTGTGAGTGTAACTGAACGATTGGCACAATCTAATACTCCTTCATACTTAGCCATCCAATCCATTCCCAAAATCACATCCAGTCCTTGGGAATCCAGGATTATTAGGTTCACTGGAAACTTATGTTTTCCAAACTCTATGACTAAGTCATGACATCCTGAGTTTACTATCATTTCTCCCCCTGGAGAACTTACTCTTATAGGACACCCAATGGTTTCTACCGGTAGTTCATTTCTTTCAACAAATGCTTTTGATATGAATGAATGAGATGCACCAGTATCAAAGAGTACAAATGCTGAAATTGAATTGAGTCTGAACTTACCAGCCACTGCATCAGGCTCCTCATAGACCTCCTCCACATTGATGTGGTTAACCTGTCCTTTCTGAAAAGGATTTGGCTTGTTAGGTCCTTCAACTTTCTTCTCAGGGCACTCATTAGCATAATGCCTCAGCTTCTTGCATTTAAAGCACTCAACCTGACTGATGTCCTTTTTAGGAGGTTGGCCTCCACTTCCACTACCATTTCCATCATAGTGACTCTTGTGTCCACCCTTGTGGTTCTTGTACTTGTCCTTGTCATGACTGCGGTGATGTTTGTTGTCATGACGGTTGTGGTTGTGCTTGCTGAATTTCCCATGTTTATGGGATCCTGAGTTGCCACTGTCATCATAGTGAGATCGTTTGTGAGACGATCCCGAGCTGTGTTTGTCGGAGAGTTTCCTCTTTCTACTCTCGACTTGCTTCATTTTACTTTCCAAAATAGCAGCCTTGTCACACAAAGACTAATAAGTTGGAACATATGCCACAGACAACTGCAGATTCAGCTCATCATTCAAGCCTTCCAGAAATTTTTCCTTTCTTTTGGCATCTGTGTCAACCTCATCCGGTGCATAGCGCGCCAGATTGTTGAACTCTTCTATGTATTCTGCCACGCTGCGGTGGCGCTGTTTCAGGTTGTGAAACTCCTTCTTTTTCAGACTCATCATTCCTGATGAGATATGAGCAGTGCGAAAGCCATCTTCAAAGATAGCCCAAGTCACCTCATCAATAGGAGTGGTGATTTGGAAGTTGTCCCACCATGTGGCGGCTGGTCCATCCAACAGATGTGCTGCGAATCTGACTTTTTCAGCATCCGTGCAGCCCACGGTCACTAAGTCCTTGTTCACGGAACGTAGCCAGTCATTGGCCACCATGGGATCAGTTGTTCCTGAAAACTTTGCTGGCCTCAAACGCAGAAATCTGGTGAGCATATCGAAACCCGGTGGGTTGTTGTTGTTGTTACTGGGGTTGTTGTTGTTGTTGGGGTTGTTGTTGTTGTTATTCTGGTTTTGAATGAATGTCGTCATCATTTGCATAAGCTGTGTTTGCGCATTCATCATTTGTTGTATTTCCGGGGTGATGTTATTGGGGTTGGGGTTTGCGCGACGGGGAGGCATCTGTGGTTTATTCAAATAGATAAGTATGAGATACCCTTAGATGTTTTATGCACAATACATCACAAGCATTTCACATAACATGCAACATAAGAATAAAACTCAACAACCAAATGATAAGTTCATGAAATAAAACATACAAGTGGCAAGCCATCCACATGTCGGATGGTCCAATAACAAGTTTCACAATAACAAGTATGAATATGAAAGATGTACGAATAGTCAAGTCTACTCATCTATACCTAATAATAAAGAACGCAACGTTTCTGTCCACCGTCCGTTTCTGGACTTTTTTGCCCCTGGCTTTTCAGAGTTATTACATCCCCTGCCACCGTTGAGTGACCGCATGTTCCTTTTGATCAAAAAATCTGCCGCATCCAAGAACCGGGGTGTTCCTCCATGGCTTCCCAGGCAACGGGATGGAGAGAGCGGTGGTCTCCCCGGCCAGCTCGGAGACCTCCTCGACGCGGCGATCGAGCCGACGTTACTGCTGTTGCTGCTGCTCCTGCCCGTGGCGGCGCTTGCCTTCCCACCGTAGCTCCTCAGCGCGCGCTTCAATCTGCCGCCGTGTGCCAGATCAGCCTCCCACCGCTGGGTCGTCCGTCCTGCGCCGCCGCGGGAGGTAGATGATGGCCAGCGCCACGGGGAGAGAATATCGATGCCGGGCACGCAGGAAACGCCGCGCGTTCCGTCGGTCGGGCGGGATCAGAAGGAGATTGGAGGACGGCGCAGCCGGGATCGATGAAGGGGTTGGAGGATGCGCAGGCGGGCTCGAGCTCGGCCTCGCGGAGAGATAGAGGATGGGAAGAGGACGGTGTTGGCGCGTTGCTGGCCAGCCGGCGGCCACGAGGGGAGGTGGCAGACGCCGGCGCTCGGCACTACAGTAGCAGGAGACATCGCAGAGCCAAGACTCCCGCGAGAGCTTCCTCCTTGCGCGGCTTTCCACGCTCGAGCGGCAGCGTTGATGAGCCTCCGCGCGGGGACGACCTTCCGCCGGCTTGCGTGCGACTGCTCTCTCTCTCTCTCTCCGGGCAGCCCCCTGTCATGATTTGGGGAAAACTGCCTTCGTCTCAAACCGCACGGGAGGGAGCCTTATCTCTTGGGCAATTTTTTGTTTACTCCTTCCACTTTGAGATATATACGTAAGTAATCCGAGATGCTGGCTAACCAAAGTTAAATGCGAACCAAAGCGAGGTACATATTTACATTAGCTCCAAGCCTGGCCGCATGCAAATTACTTGTTCGATATTTAGTTTTTGTTACGTTGACAGTAGTATTACGTAGCGGCCACTATTTGTACCGCATAAAAGAGTATGCAGAGTGTTGTTTTCCTGGGGCTGTTGTTTAATTGCAGATATCCAAATTACACAGTAAAATTAAATACTGTTTAAAAAATCCGAGCAGACTGAGGTCGAGGGCGACCTAGCGCAGCCCTCGACCCAACAAGCACGACTTTTGAAGAATAAGCATGGTAAGACCTTTACTTTTTTTAAGAAACTCGGGTGAATTTATACGAGACATAAGCTTTCTCCCTTTAACAGAAAACTGATTTTGAGTAATGAAAGTCTCAAGAATCTAAAAAATACTCAACAAAAATATTTGTCTTTCATCTATATTTTTTCTTCCGGTGCAACGCACGGGTTTTGTGCTAGTCAATAACAATCTCCTCCTCGACGAAGGTAAGACCTGCGTTCTCCATCGCGGTCTTGTTCTCCTCAATCGTAGTGGTCAAGGAGTCGACCTTGGCTTTGAGAGCCCTCTTCTGGGAACGAAGCCACTCAATAACCATCTGCTGCTGCTCTAGCTCGAAATCCTTGGACTTTAGTTCTTCGGTCATATCCCGGATCTTCTTGTTCCTATCCTGGACGCGTTTCTCCTGACTCTTGAACTTGCGGTCCTGGGCCTCGAACTTTGTCTCCATTTCCTTGATCATCTCATCCTGCTGCGCAAAAAGCTTGTCCTTCTCGCGAAGCTGCACCTGAAGCTCGTCATTTTCGAGCATGACGTTCATCCTGTCCGTATCTACGTGCCTGAGAAGAGTCTCTAAGTCCTGAAGGTAGAGACGTATCGGCTCTGCAGTGCTCCTCGAGTCGTCCTCAAAGTCGATGGACTCTCCATCAACATCACGTCTTCCGAAGACGTGAAAGTGGGTGCCCCTAACCTGTCGGGAGTGACGGCCTAACAGTCGTCCTATCAGGTCCTGCATGACTACCTCCATGCCTCTCTCCCTGTCGTCGTGCATCAGCTTGAAGACAATGGCCTCCGTAGTAGGCTCAGTCTGGCGTCCGGGCTGGTTCACCTTGAAGCCCCAGAGGTCTTTCCTCTCGAACTTGGTAAGTGGGTACACCGTGATGGTGGGACGAGGGAGATCGAGCAGAGTGGTAAGCTCAACGATACGAGGACCAAAACGAGTAACCTGAAACTCCTCAACAGTGCTGATGGCAATAGGCATCTATTTATAAGAATGAAAAAGTTAGAACAACACAATTCAAGGTAAATCAAGACAAACATTCATACATATCCATGGATCACAATCATCACACAAGTCATGCATACATAAGTCCATTACATCAATCAAGGTCCATACTTATTTAAAGTATCATTTTTGGAAATAAGGTGATAAGTGGTGGTCCAACTAACGAAGTGCCCTTACAATCCAATCTCACGGGATCTATTAGCAAACACAATGTTCCTAGAGGCAATCCACCAATCTTGCTCTCTTGACTCTATCACTAAGTCTATAACATCTCCCCTTATCTCTTGGTTGGTGGTTTCCAACTCTTGAGTAAGCTCCTTCTCTTTCTCCAAGTCCTTTTGGAGGTTGAGCATTCTGCACTTGACTCTAGCACTTAGTTCTTTGATAGTCCTCCAAGCTGCATCCCTGGCTAACTCAAAGAATGTGGTGTGCATTGTAGTGTTGGTGTACATGCAGAATCCCCTTTCTTTGTGGTTGTCTTCCTTGTTTTTGTACAAGTGAAGTTGCACCCACCAATACTCCACTCCTTCATCCATCACTGGAAAGCCCTTATACATAGCTGCACCATGTGCTTCCATTGCCACCATGAGGTCCTTGAGAATATTGGGAAACTCAGTTTCACACTCCAAGGTCATGGTCATGAGTGGTCCTTTCTTCACGGCTTCGTTGATGGAGTTCATCTACAAAGGAAGTTGAAAGAGATAAGAAAAGTTTTACGAGAAGAATAGACAAGTGTAGAAGTAGTTGAAAACTTTTTCCTTAGTGGTTTTCCAATCCTAGGGTCATAATCCTACAGGCAACACAGTGCTCTGATACCATCTGTTAGACCCCTCCTTTATAAAGGAAAGGATCCCTGTGATTGCAATGCTAGTCCCTGGATCAATGCTAGCATCCACAGTTTAAGATGAAGTACACAGATACAAAGGTCGTTTATTACATTCATTCCAGAGATAAAACATAGTCTTTTACAACTCAGGGTCATAGGCCTAGTACAAGAGTTTATGGAATAAGTAAATAAACATAAGTCTTCATCTTCATGTGCCACAGGCAAGCATGTTGAGTGTAGACTCATGACTCCTATTCATCATCGGAGTAACCTGCAACATCACAAGTTACAGCCACAGAGGGTCAATACTTTTGAATAGTATTGGCAAGTGATACCTTAGTATATTTTAAGTGGACTATATTACTATATGCATTTTTGGCTAGGTGTAGCTTGGCTTGCTTTGCTTAAAAATAATTTTTTTCCTATTAGTTGAAATCACTAAGTTTTTCTTTGTCAAAACATTCCCAAGAAACCACCAATAGACATTGGGGTCCTTCACCCTTGTTCACCCACAGATTTTTACTTAGAAATTGGAGTGATGAGATTCTTGTAGCTTCCATGTCTTGATGCTCAATTTGTCCATTGCCTTGGACTAGGCTAAGTACTTAGGTTTTCCATCTGCAGAGGTTGTGCACTTTCCCCACCAGACTTGGTTTCCCAAGACAGGACCTTTCAGAAGCCTTTCCTTAGTCAAATGGACGCGTTCCAACCTATCATCCCAACTACCACCAACTGTCCAAATGACTAAGTTCTAGCAACCTATATGATCATGGCAGAGCCCATATTGCCAAGTGGTTGCACTGTAAGCTTTTCTCAACACTTGGCCTCCAAATCCCTTTGTGCCTGGGTGGCATACCACAAGTGAGATACACAACCCAAGTCCATGGCCTTGTGTAACCACTCAACATAACCCAATCTTTCCATTCCACCCAGGAGGTTCATTTGACTTAGTTGTTTTATTAGGAAAGCATAAGTCTCTTGACTTAGAAATATTTTCATCATAAAAAGTATAGATGTTCACCACCCTTGTTTTCTAAGTAGCTAGGCTAAGCCTGTTATGGTAACTTATCTTAGGAAAATTCCCTAGCAAATCTACCATTCTACACTACTTAGGATTTCCCAACTTAGCATTAGGCAAAATAGCATGCAATACTTAGCAAAATATCTAGTGCTAGTACAAAAACATAGGATAGAAATATTCATGAAAATATCACTTGCCTTGGTAGTGGGGAGAGTAGCACTCTTCACAATCACAATCACTAGCAAAATCTACAAGAAAAATTATAGCATTCAATTTCACACAATTTATTCAATCAAAAATAATATGAATGCATGCATGCAAGAATTTCACTAAGTGGTGATTTTGGAAATTTTACCAAGCATGTGCATGATACTGAAACATAACAGGACACAAAATTTTCCATAACAAACTTATTTAACATCAAAACTAATTATCAAACAAATCTATACTCAAAGTAGCTTTAAATATGATTCCACAAATAAAGTCATTTTAATGGTTACTATTTGTTAAACAAATTGGACATTCAGAAAGGTCTGGTTTCACTGAATCCAACGGTATAAAATTTATAAAATTCTAACGTGGCATTCAAAAGTTATAGTAGTTTGAAGTTTGGATCTAAATCAGGTTTTAAATTCTGTTTTTGAATAAAACCCTGCCACGCGTCGCAACCTTACTGGTGCGTACCGCTTCGCGCGGATCGGCAGTCGCAGGCCGTAGGATCTAACTTAGATCTAACGATCCAGACGCGCGCGTACCTCTTCGGCCTAGATCTATCCTAGCCTTACGATGCAGATCCAACGGACCAAACCATCAAGCCACGAATGGGCGGCATTGGCGGCGTTGACTAGCAGCGGCGCGTCTGACTACGGCGGCGCCGGCGTTCTACATCGTCCACGAGAGGGAGAGGGGTCTTACCAGGTTCGCCTGAGGCTGCTGAAGCTCGTCGTGGTACTGGCTTACGGAGGGGCGCTCGGAGATGGGCTCTAGATCTCGTCGGAGTTGCGTCTGGCGTCAGGTGGGTGCTGTCGGAGTTGTTGCCGAGGTTCAGCGTCGCCTGAGATTGCTCGCCGGAGTTGGGGTGGTCGTCGGGTGTTTACGGCGTCAAGCGAACACGTCGACCTGAATCGGTCGCCGGAGTTGGCTCTGTCTGCGGCGGTCTCGAGCGAGTCGTGGGCAGCCTGGTGGCGTGAGTGTGAGATTGACTGGGGGAAAATGATCGTGGGGATGTGGGCATCTTATAGCCGGTGCTTCGACAGGAAACGCCTGCGTTTAATTGCCCAATTAAGCCGCGCCATCACCGGCAGTCACTGCAGCTGCGACGTGGTCGCGGGCGGGGTTTGGGGAAGACGATGACAGCATGGACAGGGCCCGCTTGTCAACGACGTGCGCAAAATGAGGGTGGGGTCTGTCTGTCAGCGGCTGAACACGTGCGCTTGCGCGTGAAAGAAGAAAAAGGAATCCCCGGGTGGGCTAGTTGGGCTCGTTCCTCTGCTGGGCCAGTTTCCTGGCGCTTGGCCCTTTTCCTTTGTTTAGTCTTTTTCTTTTTCTTATTCGATTTTCTGATTAGGTTTTCAAATAGTTTCAAAATAAATTTGAATTCAAATCTTTCTGAGGTTTTGCAGGGGTGAATTGGTCCTAGAAATAGGTCAAAACTTGTGGGGCTTCCTTGCAAAGGCTTGTTCAGACTTGGATTTCAAACCACCAAAGACTTAGCACTAAATTGCAAATGTTTGGAAATAGAGGTTTTGAATTTATTTCTAATTTGAAATTTTTTGGTTAAACTTTTACACCTGATCTTTCCAACAGTGGGGCAAGCAAACAAGTTCCTTAACATTTAAGTTTCAAAAGTGATGGTCTAATGAGTGAAATTTTACTCACATGAAATCATAGCACAAGCTTCTGTTTTTGAGAAGAACCCTAAATTATGATGAATGCTTAGATGATATGAATGAGTTTTGGAATATGAATTTAGGGATGTTACAATAAACATGGTTCCCTTTGTTGCCACCTTGTCCAAATCTTGAGTATCCTTTTCCACCCAGGTGGTTCATTGAGTACTTGTTTTATTATATAAAACATATACCTTTCCAACATTTCATATAACCAGATCATGTATCCCATCCCAAATATAGCAGGGCTAAGCTTACTACAACTACAATGTTTTCACTAAGGAAGATATAAGGGTATCCTATTAGGATTTAGCATAGCATAAAATATAGTAGTCTTATCATGCATGTTACAAAAATCCACTAAGTGTAATGAAAATAGTAGTACTTGGATGATAGTGTCACTTGCCTTTTTAGTAGAGAATGTTGGTTCACTTCTTGATCTTGCAAATATCACACTCTTCTAACTTCACTACAATTCAATCAAGCAAACACATATTCAACTAGCATTCAAACAATTTATCACACATAAAATAATAAAAACAAGGTCATGCATGCAAGCATGCAAAATATAGTTTTATTTGGAAAAGTGGTTTCTACTAGGCTCTAAACATTTTCAATCTCACATTGGTCATTTACAAAAGTGTTAAAACCATTTGCCAAAGGTTTCATCTCATAAACCAAATATTATGTTAAGGTGATATTTTATGTTGTTGAAAATATCTTTTAGCAAAGTAATAAATTTATATGTTTCATCAAACATGTTCTTAAATCACAAAACTTGGTGTTTAGGGTCAGAAGGTTTGAATCACATCATTTCCCAAAGGCTTTACTCAAAAATCATTTCTAAACCATAAACAATATTTTTATTTGACTAGAAATGTGCTAACTCAAATATTTATTCCTTAACTTCACAAAATACATTTTTAAATCCATAAGTTGCTTCCTATGGTTAGTAGGGTCAAAACAATCCATTTAGCAAATATTTCACCTTAAAAATGTATCTAGAACAAATTTTATATTCAAATTATGCCTACACAAGTTTCTGCAATTTCAACCAATTTTCCAGAAGCAAAACATTAAACAAAGTGCATGGTTGCAAAGTACTTGTTCTGCTGATTCCACTGATATAAAATTTGCAAAATTTGGACGTGTAGAATTAAAGTTATGAATTTTACAAGTTTGCATATTTAATAGATTCTAATTTCGGTTTTAATTCAAACCTCGTCCACGTGTCTTAATATAACTGGATGAAAACGGCTCGCGCGGACCGCTCTCTGTGATTCGTTGGATCTAAATAAGATCGTGCGGCACAGAGCACACGATACCCCTTCGATTAAATCTAATCTCAGCCAGACGATTTGTATCCTACGGATCACAGGAGCCAGACCCTAACTGGGCGGCGCTAGCGGCGGCGGACGACGGCGCACTCTTGGGCGGTGAGCTTGCCGATGATTCAGGAAGCGAGGGAGAGGGAGGAGTATCTCACCATGCTCATCGGAGTGCGGAGAAGCTCGAGGTGTGGTCGGCTTGTCGAGGGGCGCACCGGAGCAGGGTGGATTGCTCGCCGGAGTCAGTGGCGGCGTCGGGTGTCTCTGGTTGTCGTCGGGGGCGAAGCTTGAGAGCGCGCTAAGACAAATGGAGCATGCAGTTAGATGCAGGCGAGTGTGGGGATTATAGGAGCATCATCGGGAGGGTTCAGGGCGGTCTGTGCTTACCAGGGAGTTCGTCGGAGCGATGGCAGACGCGGCGGCGCTCAGGTGAGTTTGTTGCCGATGTTGTGGAGTGGGCGCGGCCAAGCGGTTGGTACTGGAAGATGCACCAGGAGATGGGGAGCAGGCTTGCGTGCAGTGGGAGGCGAGGGGTGGTTGGACGGCGCCGGAATCGACTGGAGAAGCTCGTCGGGGCTGTGGTGCTCGAGCTCAAATTTGGGGCAGCCTGTAGGCAAAGAGGAGGCGACGCTTGGGGGAAAAGAGAGAGGAGGGCGAGGCGTTTCATCGAGCGTGGTATCTAGAGGAATTAATGCCGACAATAACTCGAATTTACGCGAAATCAATCGAGGCAGAATGGCGACGAGCATGGGGGAAACGGTCGACGCGGGTGAAGACGACGACCTGGCAGGTGGGGTCCGGCTGTCTGCGAGAGAGAGAGAGAGAGAGAGAAAGAGTGGGGCCACCGATCAGCGACTGTGCGGGTGTGTTCCTGGGTAAAAACGGTTCGCGAGTGGGAAAGGAGTGGGCTGCGCTGCTCGACTTTAGTTGGGCCAGATGGGTTGGGTTGCTCTGTTTCATTTTTTTATACTGAATGCTTTTCCTTTTTCTATTTTGAATTTCTGTTTTGATTTTAATTCAAACAATTAAAACTCCAAATGAATTCAAACTTCCACCAAACTTTAGGTATAGTTTAATTCTGTTTAACAACATATTTCAAAGTCCAAAATAAAATAATTCTTTTATTTTTTTAGGATCTATTAATAATTAAATAAATAGACATTAGTCTTTAATTCAAATAGGATTTAATATATTTTAAAAACTCTATTTGAAATCTAAATTTCTACAAAAATCTTTTCAATAGGTTTTATTAAAAACATAACACTTTGAAATATAATTTAAAAAAACTTTAATAAGTTTTTAATGATCATTCAAAATAGGAAAATGTCTATACTTGAATGAAATTTGGATATAAATAAATTCTCATGGTTTTATTTAAATAAACCTTTACTATTTTTATCAAACAAAATATTTTATTTTAAATGCTTGGCCAAGATTAAATTTGACTCTTTAAAATAGTCCTTATTTATATTTCTACCTTTGCTTTTGAAAACCATATCTTTTTATTAAAAGATCCAAAAATGGTGATTCCAACTTTTAAAACTTTCTTTATTAATTGTTTATCTTTTTAAATCCCTTTAGGATTTTATTTGATCAAAATAGGTTTTGATGTTTCCAATTGGAAATCAAAAGTTTCTTTTCGCCCTAAATTTCAACAAATTTTTATTTTGTTTATTTATTTTTTCACATTTCAAAATTTGGAAAATTTTGGGATGTGACAATCCAACTTACAAACCAAAATATAAAGTGTTTACTGGAATTCTAGTGGGACAACTAAAAAGTTTTAAAAGTTGACGAAGTTGGTCTGTGAATGACCCTTGATAATCATCAAGAGTCTCCTCTTTCCTTACCAAAGTCCGTTTTGGAAACTTTGGTGCCATATCTCTGTATATTAGAAAAATAGTTTTTGATTAGTATCCAATAATATATTGCATCATAACAAAGAATTATCGCACTAAAATATATAACGGAATATTCTCATTTGAATACCCATTATATCTCTTTTAGAGAAATATTTATTGTTGCTAAATTTTCCTACAGGTAATACCCTTTACTAGGTTTCCAACCTAAGGTCAAAGAAATTTGCTCTGATACCAACTACGGTGACCCAGCATACCACTGCATGTGTAGTACACTATAGTCGTTGACATGACATCCACAGAACATCGTTCCGTAAATATCACATCCCTCAGAGTGGTACAACAGAAACATTGCGGGCCCATATTACAAATGTGCACACATTATTATTATTACAATACCGGAAGTTCAAGACTTCCAAAAGATCCAACTTACAAACCAAAATATAAAGTGTTTAGTGGAAATTTTAAAGGTAGCAACTCCGACTAGGAGTTGAGCTCAGCATCTTATTCTATGGAGTTCATGCTGCTCGGCTCCGTTAGTTACTACTAACTAGGTACTTAATTTGACTCTTTCTCATCGACACCATAGCGGATCTCGTAATCCACTCCTTCAACTCCTCCGGACAGATCAGGTTCCTCGTAGAACACATCTTCTTGGCATTCGGCTGCATACATTGGCACGTCTTCGGGATCCTCAGAGTCTAAGAAAGGGGTCAAAGGAAAGAATGAGTAACAGCGTTACCCAACAAGTTTATTATATGCAAGGTGGGAAGTTTGATGCTCTAACTACCACCTCGGATTATAAATCCCTGGCATTATGCAATTTTTGTAAATCTTTCTTTAAAGATTAATTTTATTATGAAATCTATGACCATCAGCCTTCACAGGTTGACTAGAACTTTCATGGAGTTCCTTTCCTGCCGCGTTCGTAGCTCCTTTCCGGAATCTATGATGATTTACTATCTTTCCTGATTCATATTGGATTGTTCTTGTGACACCATCATATATGGCACACAAGTTTGATTCAAAACCATGGATTTGGTTAGTTTATGCTTAAGACAATCTTGGCTTTGAAAGAGAAATATATATGCTCTTATCTGAATTTCCTAAGACCAATGATGTTGGTCTGAGGCTTAATTGGTTCATCTAGATAGTTCTGGTAGTAGTACCAGTTATTCTTGATTGAATCAAAACTTGGAAAAATGATAGTGAGCTAGATCATGTTATGGATCCTATGGATTTGTTCCTAAGGTGCTACCCTTCCTTTAGGGATGTGCCTAGAAATAGATCATAGGTATATGCATGATTGAATGGTAAAATATTGTTGGACAACCAGAGCAACGATGTTGCTCTAATCTCTGGTTGAACCTTGGTACTTAGTGGTTTGCCTTTAGAGTTTCAGAAATCCCCATGATGGATTCACCCCTTTTGGGTGCTTTCTGAGGTTTTGTTTTATAAAACAACACATGTTTCTCTCTGAATAAGATGATTAGATCATGTGAAGGTTTTATGAAACTCACCACAAAATTTGATGATGGTGTAGTAAGTTGGTGATGATGAGCTTGATCTGGTTTTGCTGGACTACTTTGCTTGCTCTTGAGCTGGCCTGCTCCTCCTAGCTCCTGGGCTTGATCTTGCTATCCACCTGATCCATTCCCCTCCTTATGTCACCATCCTGGTGATGTTTGGTTGATCCTTAGTTGATGTGGTTGCTGGCTGTGGTGCTTGGTTTAGCTGCTTACTACACTGGTTGTTCTTGTGTGCTGTGTAGTGGGGTGATGCACTAGTGCCCCCCACGGTTGTGCTTGTGGTTTTGTGAGATTGGGCTGTGCTTGTGAGGTCGACAGCACACCATATTCATGTTGGTGTGTGTCCTGCTTGTGTGCCTGCTATGCACTTGTGGATATGTTCAGAATTTGGATATTTACTTTTACCTGGTTACTTTCATCTGGCTGGTGAATTTGTCCCTCTTGGCTTTCATCTGACTTCTGGCTTTGAATTGATGAAAGATGGAATCTTTCCTATTAGTGAAACTTGCCCCTTTTATAACATTTCTCAATGATGAATTTGTCAAGTGCATTTCACTAACATATGTGAGAGAAATGATACTAACACTAATCTTCTTTTGTTTTATTTAATCTTTGTTTTGCAGGTACAAAGACAAGATG
Organism: Avena atlantica; assembly: GCA_910589765.1. Taxonomy (NCBI): domain Eukaryota; kingdom Viridiplantae; phylum Streptophyta; class Magnoliopsida; order Poales; family Poaceae; genus Avena; species Avena atlantica. The sequence goes on along the minus strand of OU342733.1, from coordinate 433,973,300 downwards.
AAGATTTGGTTTAGATTTAGATATAGGATAGTTAGTAAATATTAATTTATTCAATTGTAATAGAGATTATATTATTATTAATAAAGAATATTTCTATTCTTTGTATATTTACTTTTATAAGTTGTGTGGATGATTCAAATAAGTTATAATTTTATAACTTGATTATATATATTGATGATAATAATAAACCTTATATTCATTATTATTTTTCATTAGATAGAATTCAAGTTGTAATATGTATCTCTTAATTGAATTAAGATTCAAAACTTATACCTAATTCATTTGAATTATAATTCAAACACTCAAGTCTTATATTTCAAATTCATTTGAAAACACATAGCTCCTTAAGATCATCTCAAAGTTTATAACAATCATCCTTTCAGACTAAACCTCATCTCAAAGTATGAAAGAAACATTGATCACTTAGGTTTTTTATTTGGTGAAAATTTTACCCACATTTTCACAGATGAATGCATGCAACAATCCATATTCCTAAATCTACCCTTCGTTAGGTCCTAAATGTTGGGATGTTACAGACTTCCCCCCTTAAATTAAACTTCGTCCCGAAGTTTGTGCAGATGTACCTGAATAGTTCTGGATAAGGTTTTCTTAAATCCTCTTCTTTCTCCCAAGTGGCTTCCCTTTTAGGGTGATGTTCCCGTTGTACCATGCAATATTTGATTGCTCTATTCCTTAATCTTTTCCAGTTTTTGTGGCATCCCGCAAAAACCACTACTAGAAAATCGCGTGTTATTTTATTCATGCATCATCATGACATCATGCATATTTGCATCTAAAAATATTTTTACTAAACCCTATTTTGTTTCCTACAATATTCCTCGTCTACTCAAATTAAAGCTCCAGTCATATCTTGTTATTTTGTTTACCTAAAAACTACTTACCAGTGTTTTAAAATAAAAATAAAATGTTTTTAGTGGGGGAGGCAGCCCGGCCCGTAGGCCAGGCCACCTACCACCCCGGCAGTTTTGGCCTGGCCCGATCTGACCAAACCCCCTCCCTCAAACCCTAACCCTAAACCTAATCCCAAAACCCACCTACCCTAGCACGCCACTCCCTCTCCAGCCGCCACCCCTCTTGGTCAACCCTACAACCCCGCCCAGGACCCCCTCTCCACACAACCACAACCACCCATCGACCCACACCACACCACGCACCCGTTCTAGTGCGTACACACCCCCACCCCGATCGAACCATCTAGTCAGCCCACACCCAGACCCCAACCGACCAACCCCCCCACGTCTCTCTCCCCCGGACCCACCACCCCGCATCGATCCCACCCCTCGTTCCCCTCCGTCGTGACCCCGCCCAACACTCTCCTCTTCCTCCTTCCGCCGCCAGGCACCGGCGGTGCCCTCTCTCCCCCTGCGCTCGCCGCTCCTCTCTCCCCTCGCTAGGCCCCACCGCGGCCGTTCGCCCCCCCGGTTCCGCCTCGCCCCGCCGAGCTCCGCCTCGCCCTCCGCTCCGCCTCCTCTCCGTCCCGTCGCCTCACCCGTTCCTCGCCCCCACCACAACTCCGCCCGGCAACGCTAGCAGCAGCGGCGGGTTCGCGGCGATGAGCTGGCTCGGGAAGCTGGGGCTCGGGGGCGGGGGAAGCCCGCGGGCCTCGGAGGCGTCGGCGGCGCTGGCGCAGGGGCCCGACGAGGACAAGCCGGCGCCCGGGAACGAGTTCGCGCAGTTCGGGGCCGGCTGATTCTGGGGCGTCGAGCTGGTGTTCCAGCGCGTGCCCGGGGTCACCCGCACCGAGGTCGGCTACACCCAAGGTTCCTTCCACGACCCGACCCACGAGGACGTCTGCACCGGCGCTACGGGCCACAACGAGGTCGTCCGCGTCCAGTGCGACCCTGCCGCCTGCAAGTTCGACGACCTCCTCGAACCTTCTGGGTCAAGCACGACCCGACCACGCCCAATCGCCAGGGCTCTGTAACCGTGGTGTTGTAACGCCCACTCTTTCCTAGCTTCAACCAGAGGATGGAAGTGCAACCGTAGGTCTCCTACAACGGTGCTTGAGCCCGTGAACCCGCGCGAATCTGAAGCCGATCAGAAGACCCCAATCCGCGCGATGACCGAGATCCCCAAGACTGATCCCGAACCCGGCGTCGCACCGAGTCCTCCTTCCAGGAGTCTGAAGATCGTGAACCTCGTCGAGACCCCGATGCACCAATCCGAAGACCGAAACCGTGGAACCGACAAGATCGACCACACCGACGCCATGATCTTCCTCACGGAATTTGAAGGCCGTTCCGATTCCTCGAACCCTCCGAGCCGCCAAGATCGCCATGGAACGACAAGTACCTCACCCCGGACCTCGAGACCCTGAACGACAAGTTCTCCGTCCCGGAAGCATTGACGCTCGTGCTACAAGATCTACTACACAGATCCGAAGACCCTAAATCCCAGAGTCCGAGAAAGATCCCGTCGAACCCTGGACCCTGAGACCGACCCCGAAACCCCGAAACCAAGATCTGCTGAACCCTAATGTGTGAACCCCTTCCCGAAAACCCTAATTTTATAATATAATACAACTTGTCGCATATTAATCATTCATCTCTCATGCATATTGTTGTGGTTTGGGGGCCTTATGCCGATTCACCTATAATTAAATATGGGGCCCATATGCGGGCAAATCTAGTCTCATATCGGCCTCATTTAAACTTGTGTAGCGAACCGGTATCTTATCTTGCCTTGTTAAAACAACATTTAAATTGCGGGGTAGTTAAACAACATGAACCACCTAAATAACGTCGGGGCCCCGGTTCCGCTTAATTTGACCTAATTGCATCGCACTTTGCCATGCCATGCAGCATACATGCATCATGCCGATCTTCTGCCGATCTTAAATATTGCATCCGGTGTTGTTCTAGTGTTTTGCTTCTTCGCGGATAAGGCCGTTGAGTCGATGTGAGCTTCGCCCCGATCTTCGGATGAACCCTTCAACAATGTTTTCAGGCGAGCATCTCCCCCTTTCTACCTATCTTACTTTTATAGTATTTACTTCCCTCCTGTTGATCTATTGCTATATGTGTTGCGAGGCTCTAGTTTTCGTGCCCTGGATATACCCTGCAGCCTCATATTGCCGTGGACACATCCTATTACCTGTTGTTTGGTAGATAGTTGGACTTGCGCGTCGTAGTCGCTTGCTCAAGTGCTGTTGCGTGTCGTCCAGTGCCACAGTGGTTGATGTATTGCCGCATGTTGATGATGGAGATGATCATAGTTTTACTTATCATTCACTTTAATTTCTGTTTAACAACTAAAATTGAAATAAGCAGAGGCATCGGTGGGTGATAGAAAATATTTGGTTTCCGAACGCCCACTTGTGTCCCGTAAGACCCCGAGTACTTGATACCTGTTCCTTGATTTATCGCGCTATCCACATATGGGGAGTATGGGCCCCCCTTAGCCAGAACTTGATTTCGTCTTATTTCTTGGGGCCACAAACTAGTTTGAGGTTTTATTTACGATCCTGTACTTATGCCATGCTTTACTGCTTTATTTACGATTGTGCGACAGATAGCACCTGTACTGTTTAGGAAGGCGGAGTGATTACGCGGTATCGACACCCCGAGTTTTCGGGTTCCCAGTCGCTTACAGCCATTGGCGCTAACCTTGAGTCCGTCTCGAAGCTAGCTTACTTCGTTGCGGGTTCTACTCAAAGGGGTGGCCCCCTGAAATATTTCTGAATCTTGTGATTGCTCTGTCGTGAAGACCTCGTTGGGTTTTGATTTGGTTTTTCCGAGGTTGATCGTGTGTGTGTTGCTATTTGTGCACCCCGGCCGGGTTAAAACTTTCTGAAAGCCGTGTCCGCGGTTATGGACGACTTGGAGCACAGTATCTCGATCATAGACAAGCATAACTAAAGTTTATTGTTCTAAATTTGACTTTATAATGACTAGTAATCAGCTTCACTATAATGGAATGACTAAATAATACTGCCCACAATTGCTTGTTTGGAGTGTCGCTTGCGACCATTGGACCTGACTAGTAAGTATTGCAACTACAACGGAATGGCTGAATAAAAGTACCAACGACTGCTGGGTTTTTGGGTTTACCTCATGCTATCTGTATCTGATTAGTAATTGTTGCAACTACAACGGAATGGAAAACTAAAAGTGCCCACTGCTTATTTTATCAGGACGATTATCTAAACCTGACTAGTAAAGTGCCGCAACTATAACTGAATAAAATAAAACTGCCAACGGTGTGAGTTCCTCGGTTGACTTCCTCGTTTGGTCTCGAGGGGGAAACACCAGGATGGGTTTGTTTGGTGTTAGCTCCAGGTTGGATCCGAATAGGTCTTTCTTACCCCTCTCTAATTGCCGCCAGTTGTATCGAGTCTCTATAGGTTGTTCAGTGTATGCTGCCGCTGCCGCTCAGTCCACCATACCTATGTAGGCGAGGACCGCCGAATTCTAGCCTCGCCGTGTACTGGCCTCAGTACTGACGCTCCTCTTTTTCCTTTGCCCTTCGTCGGCACCCCTTTTGTTTAAGCAGGTTTTGAGATCGACGCCGTTAGCAGGGTTACCCTTCCGGCTTGGCCTGGGCAGGGTTATGGACGCCATTGGTTATTCTTCAGGGCTCTTAGCCCCATTTGCATCTTGTCCGTAGTCGGACGCTCTTTCATTTTCGAGGTGATTTGGATCTTTGTATATTATATCTGTATTCTTGACTCTTTGAGTCGCTGTTATATATATCTGTTCTGTGGGTCCCATCGAGGACTGTTGTGTAATGTTATTACTTCGTTATCCACCCGCACGAAAGTGCCTGGTGGGCACCTTTGAATCGTTTCTATGCGGGTTTGGCGAATTTGGCTCAAACTTGCATAGGTCCGATTCTGAGGGTGTTACAGAGTGGTATCAGAGCTCAGCAGTTGCGATACCCCACAAGTCCCGCCTGTAGGATAACCTAGCTAACGGCCGAAGTAGAGTGTCAAAACTATTTTGCAAAATCGGTTGGATAGTTCTGGCTAGGTCTGATTTTACTTCTTACCCCTCTGCTGCTCTCCTATTATCTCTACGTGTTTTGAATCCACCTCTTATCTTTCTTCGAGTCCAGGATTTCTCGTGGTTGGGTTTCCGTCGTACCTTCAGGGTCTCGCTTCCTTCTTCGATAACGGAGTTCTGCCATCCGGTGTTCCAGCTGCCTGATGAATCCGTCTGCGGTGGTACCATTCTTTGTTCCTTGTTTGTGCCTTCCGGTGTTTTCCGACGCGACGACATCCTCTACGCCAGATCCGATGCAGAGTCTGCATCACTCCTCTGTTTCTGAACCTCGCTTGTCGAGATCTTCAGTCTGTTTCCGAGAATGGTTGTACTCTTTTCTACTGATTGTGCAGAGTAATCGTTTGGGTGCGTGATGGATTGGCCCCCATGCCGACTACCCTTCTATTCGCTTGTGTACATTGAAGTGGATGAGAATGCATCGGTTCCCTCTTTCCATCGAAGCTAGAGGTGGCTTTATTGTTGATACCTCTACCTTCGACCTTTTGTTCCCGGAGTGTTCCCTCGACGATCACGGACAACGACCTATTGTTAGTGGTGTCGCGAGGAACTACACGAAGCGAGAAGACGCAGATCGCCGACCTTCCTTCCGGTATCATGAGGCGGATCTCGAGAGCGAGATCCATTGTTAGTGGTGTCGAATTGTGGCATCCCGCAAAAACCACTACTAGAAAATCGCGTGTTATTTTATTCATGCATCATCATGACATCATGCATATTTGCATCTAAAAATATTTTTACTAAACCCTATTTTGTTTCCTACAATATTCCCCGTCTACTCAAATTAAAGCTCCAGTCATATCTTGTTATTTTGTTTACCTAAAAACTACTTACCAGTGTTTTAAAATAAAAATAAAATGTTTTTAGTGGGGGAGGCAGCCCGGCCCGTAGGCCAGGCCACCTACCACCCCGGCAGTTTTGGCCTGGCCCGATCTGACCAAACCCCCTCCCTCAAACCCTAACCCTAAACCTAATCCCAAAACCCACCTACCCTAGCACGCCACTCCCTCTCCAGCCGCCACCCCTCTTGGTCAACCCTACAACCCCGCCCAGGACCCCCTCTCCACACAACCACAACCACCCATCGACCCACACCACACCACGCACCCGTTCTAGTGCGTACACACCCCCACCCCGATCGAACCATCTAGTCAGCCCACACCCAGACCCCAACCGACCAACCCCCCCACGTCTCTCTCCCCCGGACCCACCACCCCGCATCGATCCCACCCCTCGTTCCCCTCCGTCGTGACCCCGCCCAACACTCTCCTCTTCCTCCTTCCGCCGCCAGGCACCGGCGGTGCCCTCTCTCCCCCTGCGCTCGCCGCTCCTCTCTCCCCTCGCTAGGCCCCACCGCGGCCGTTCGCCCCCCCGGTTCCGCCTCGCCCCGCCGAGCTCCGCCTCGCCCTCCGCTCCGCCTCCTCTCCGTCCCGTCGCCTCACCCGTTCCTCGCCCCCACCACAACTCCGCCCGGCAACGCTAGCAGCAGCGGCGGGTTCGCGGCGATGAGCTGGCTCGGGAAGCTGGGGCTCGGGGGCGGGGGAAGCCCGCGGGCCTCGGAGGCGTCGGCGGCGCTGGCGCAGGGGCCCGACGAGGACAAGCCGGCGCCCGGGAACGAGTTCGCGCAGTTCGGGGCCGGCTGCTTCTGGGGCGTCGAGCTGGTGTTCCAGCGCGTGCCCGGGGTCACCCGCACCGAGGTCGGCTACACCCAGGGCGCCTTCCACGACCCGACCCACGAGGACGTCTGCACCGGCGCTACGGGCCACAACGAGGTCGTCCGCGTCCAGTGCGACCCTGCCGCCTGCAAGTTCGACGACCTCCTCGAACCTTCTGGGTCAAGCACGACCCGACCACGCCCAATCGCCAGGGCTCTGTAACCGTGGTGTTGTAACGCCCACTCTTTCCTAGCTTCAACCAGAGGATGGAAGTGCAACCGTAGGTCTCCTACAACGGTGCTTGAGCCCGTGAACCCGCGCGAATCTGAAGCCGATCCGAAGACCCCAATCCGCGCGATGACCGAGATCCCCAAGACTGATCCCGAACCCGGCGTCGCACCGAGTCCTCCTTCCAGGAGTCTGAAGATCGTGAACCTCGTCGAGACCCCGATGCACCAATCCGAAGACCGAAACCGTGGAACCAACAAGATCGACCACACCGACGCCATGATCTTCCTCACGGAATTTGAAGGCCGTTCCGATTCCTCGAACCCTCCGAGCCGCCAAGATCGCCATGGAACGACAAGTACCTCACCCCGGACCTCGAGACCCTGAACGACAAGTTCTCCGTCCCGGAAGCATCGACGCTCGTGCTACAAGATCTACTACACAGATCCGAAGACCCTAAATCCCGGAGTCCGAGAAAGATCCCGTCGAACCCTGGACCCTGAGACCGACCCCGAAACCCCGAAACCAAGATCTGCTGAACCCTAATGTGTGAACCCCTTCCCGAAAACCCTAATTTTATAATATAATACAACTTGTCGCATATTAATCATTCATCTCTCATGCATATTGTTGTGGTTTGGGGGCCTTATGCCGATTCACCTCTAATTAAATATGGGGCCCATATGCGGGCAAATCTAGTCTCATATCGGCCTCATTTAAACTTGTGTAGCGAACCGGTATCTTATCTTGCCTTGTTAAAACAACATTTAAATTGCGGGGTAGTTAAACAACATGAACCACCTAAATAACGTCGGGGCCCCGGTTCCGCTTAATTTGACCTAATTGCATCGCACTTTGCCATGCCATGCAGCATACATGCATCATGCCGATCTTCTGCCGATCTTAAATATTGCATCCGGTGTTGTTCTAGTGTTTTGCTTCTTCGCGGATAAGGCCGTTGAGTCGATGTGAGCTTCGCCCCGATCTTCGGATGAACCCTTCAACAATGTTTTCAGGCGAGCATCTCCCCCTTTCTACCTATCTTACTTTTATAGTATTTACTTCCCTCCTGTTGATCTATTGCTATATGTGTTGCGAGGCTCTAGTTTTCGTGCCCTGGATATACCCTGCAGCCTCATATTGCCGTGGACACATCCTATTACCTGTTGTTTGGTAGATAGTTGTACTTGCGCGTCGTAGTCGCTTGCTCAAGTGTTGTTGCGTGTCGTCCAGTGCCACAGTGGTTGATGTATTGCCACATGTTGATGATGGAGATGATCATAGTTTTACTTATCATTCACTTTAATTTCTGTTTAACAACTAAAATTGAAATAAGCAGAGGCATCGGTGGGTGATAGAAAATATTTGGTTTCCGAACGCCCACTTGTGTCCCGTAAGACCCCGAGTACTTGATACCTGTTCCTTGATTTATCGCGCTATCCACATATGGGGAGTATGGGCCCCCCTTAGCCAGAACTTGATTCCGTCTTATTTCTTGGGGCCACAAACTAGTTTGAGGTTTTATTTACGATCCTGTACTTATGCCATGCTTTACTGCTTTATTTACGATTGTGCGACAGATAGCACATGTACTGTTTAGGAAGGCGGAGTGATTACGCGGTATCGACACCCCGAGTTTTCGGGTTCCCAGTCGCTTACAGCCATTGGCGCTAACCTTGAGTCCGTCTCGAAGCTAGCTTACTTCGTTGCGGGTTCTACTCAAAGGGGTGGCCCCCTGAAATATTTCTGAATCTTGTGATTGCTCTGTCGTGAAGACCTCGTTGGGTTTTGATTTGGTTTTTCCGAGGTTGATCGTGTGTGTGTTGCTATTTGTGCACCCCGGCCGGGTTAAAACTTTCTGAAAGCCGTGTCCGCGGTTATGGACGACTTGGAGCACAGTATCTCGATCATAGACAAGCATAACTAAAGTTTATTGTTCTAAATTTGACTTTATAATGACTAGTAATCAGCTTCACTATAATGGAATGACTAAATAATACTGCCCACAATTGCTTGTTTGGAGTGTCGCTTGCGACCATTGGACCTGACTAGTAAGTATTGCAACTACAACGGAATGGCTGAATAAAAGTACCAACGACTGCTGGGTTTTTGGGTTTACCTCATGCTATCTGTATCTGATTAGTAATTGTTGCAACTACAACGGAATGGAAAACTAAAAGTGCCCACTGCTTATTTTATCAGGACGATTATCTAAACCTGACTAGTAAAGTGCCGCAACTATAACTGAATAAAATAAAACTGCCAACGGTGTGAGTTCCTCGGTTGACTTCCTCGTTTGGTCTCGAGGGGGAAACACCAGGATGGGTTTGTTTGGTGTTAGCTCCAGGTTGGATCCGAATAGGTCTTTCTTACCCCTCTCTAATTGCCGCCAGTTGTATCGAGTCTCTATAGGTTGTTCAGTGTATGCTGCCGCTGCCGCTCAGTCCACCATACCTATGTAGGCGAGGACCGCCGAATTCTAGCCTCGCCGTGTACTGGCCTCAGTACTGACGCTCCTCTTTTTCCTTTGCCCTTCGTCGGCACCCCTTTTGTTTAAGCAGGTTTTGAGATCGACGCCGTTAGCAGGGTTACCCTTCCGGCTTGGCCTGGGCAGGGTTATGGACGCCATTGGTTATTCTTCAGGGCTCTTAGCCCCATTTGCATCTTGTCCGTAGTCGGACGCTCTTTCATTTTCGAGGTGATTTGGATCTTTGTATATTATATCTGTATTCTTGACTCTTTGAGTCGCTGTTATATATATCTGTTCTGTGGGTCCCATCGAGGACTGTTGTGTAATGTTATTACTTCGTTATCCACCCGCACGAAAGTGCCTGGTGGGCACCTTTGAATCGTTTCTATGCGGGTTTGGCGAATTTGGCTCAAACTTGCATAGGTCCGATTCTGAGGGTGTTACAGTTTTCTTCCGGAATCTTACATGGCTTTTCAATATAAGTCAGGTCTGCTTTTAGTTCTATCTCTTGATGTGTGATTGCATCATCTGGAACTTTCAAACATTTGCGAAGTTGTGACACGTGGAAAACATTATGCACTTGAGCCAATCTTGATGGTAACTCTAAAGCATAAGCTATAGTTCTATTTTGACTCGGTATCTTGAATGGTCCAATATATCTTGGACTCAATTTCCCTTTAACTCCGAATATCTTTAATCCTTTCATTGGACTTACTTTCAAATAGACCATATTTCCCACTTCTGGATGCCATGATCTTCGACTTTGATCTGCATAACTTTTGTGCTTAAAGCATGTGCCACAACATTTGCTTTCCCTGGAGTGTAGTTGATTGTTAGATCATAATCCTTGATTAGTTCCAACCAACGCTTCTTCCTCCTGTTTAATTCCTTTTGTGTGAAGAAATATTTGAGACTTTTATGGTCCGTGTATAACTCACATCTGGCTCCATAAAGAAAATGCCTCCATCCTTTCAGTGCAAAAACTACTGCTGCTAACTCTAAATCATGAGTTGGATAGTTGAATTCATGTGGTTTCAATTGTCTTGAACCATAAGCAATCACTTTCCGATCTTGCATTAACACACAACCCAAACCTTCCTTAGATGCATCACAGTAAACGGTGAAATCCTTCCCTGTTTCAGGAACTGCTAAGATTGGAGCTGTGGTTAATCTAGTCTTCAACTCTTGGAAACTTTCTTCACATTTATCATCCCACTTGAATGGTGTATTCTTCCATAATAATTTGGTCATTGGCCCGGCTATTTTGGATAAACCTTCAATTAATCTCCGATAATAACCAGCCATCCCTAAGAAACCTTGAATTTGCTTCACATTGGCCGGTGCAGTCCACTCTAGTACTGACTGAACTTTAGATGGATTCACAGCAATTCCATCCTTACTGATCACATGACCGAGGAATTCTACCTCATCTAGCCAGAACTCACACTTACTGAACTTAGCATAAAGCTTATGTTCCCTTAAAGTTTGCAATGCTATTCTCAAATGGTCAGCATGCTCTTCCTTATCCTTGGAATATATCAGAATATCATCAATAAAGACGATGACAAACTTGTCCAAATACAGCATGAAAATCTTGTTCATCAGATTCATGAATATTGCTGGTGCATTGGTCAAACCAAATGGTACTACCATATACGCATGGTGTCCATATCTTGAGACAAATGTTGTTTTTGGAACATCTTCCGGCTTGATTTTTATTTGATGGTATCCAGATCTTAAATCGATCTTTGAAAATACTCCAGCTCCTTTCACTTGGTCAAAGAAATCTTGAATTCTTGGTAAAGGATACTTATTCTTGATAGTCACGTTGTTCAGATTTCTATAATCACCACACATCCATCTTCCACCATATCTCTTATCCACAAAGATTACGGGTGTTCCCCATGGAGATACACTTTCCTGAGTAAATCCTTTTCTGGCTAACTCATCAATTTGCTCTTTGAGTTCTTTCAACTCTTTGGGTCCCATCTTATATGGTGCTTGAGCTATTGGTGTTGTACCAGGTATTAGATCAATGGTGAACTCTATCTCCCGGTCTGGTGGCATTCCTGGTAACTCTGTTGGGAAAACATCTTGGAATTCATTAACTATAGGAATCTCCTCTAGTTTAACTTCTTTCATTGTATTCAACTGCAGATCCACCATGATATGACTGTGTTTATCTGCTTGGTAAACTATTCTTGCTCCACTTGGAGTTTTGATTGAGACAGTTTTCTCCTCACAATTTATCTGAGCTCCGTGTTCCATCATCCAATCCATCCCCAGCACTACTGCAATTCCCTTCAAAGGAATCACATAAAGGTCTGCGAAATATGTACAACCACAGATCGAGATAACCTGATCTTGTTTTATGTGGCGTACAATCACATTCCCTCCTGCCGTAATTACGGTCATAGGACTTTCTAACGTTGCCCTTCTAATCCTGAACTTATCACAAAATTCTTTAGAAATGAATGAAGTAGTTGCACCAGTATCAAATAGAACTTTGCCGGGATTGGTAAGGATATTGAGCGTACCTATCACGGCATGCTCCGAATTATCCACCTCCTCGAGGGTTGCACGGTTCAGTTTCCTAGTAGGTCGGTTTCTCTTGCCATTGTTGTTCTTGCCATTATTTCCTCCTTTATTGGGTTGTCCATTTCCTCCACTGGATTGTCCTCCTCCCTTGGTAGGCCATCCTCCTGGTGGTTTGCTCGGACAATCTGGCTTGATATGCCCCTTCTGACCACAACCGTAACAGATCACTACAGGCTTTTTGCATTCCCTCTGGAAATGCCCTGGAATTCCACAGTTGTTACAGATAACATTCCTTCTCGGATTGGATTGATTTCCACCACTACCCTTGTTATTGTTGTTGTTATTCTTATTGTTATTGTTATTGTTTCCATAATTCCTATTCCGAGGTTTGAACTCCAGGTTAGGTTTAGGTTTGCTTGCCTGAATTCTCTTGGTTTCCTTCTTGGCTCTCTTCCTCCGATCCTCTTGGACATTTTTGTATTCATCCTCAAAAGTAATGGCTGCATCCAACAACTACTGATAAGTTTGCTTATTGGCTAACCTTAGCTGCATCTTCACAAATGGATTTAATCCACGCAAGAAACGCTTCTTCCTCTTCTCTTCAGTATTAACATCCTCCTCATCATAACGAGACAGTTGGCTAAACTCCCGTTTGTACTTCATGACACTAGTATATCCTTGCTGAAGTTCCTCAAATTCTCTCCGCTTCAACTCCATGACACTTTCCGAAACATGATATTCACGGAATCTCTGCTTGAACTCCTCCTAGGTAAACTCCCTTCCTAGTTGTTGCATGTCTAACTGATTTTCCCACCATGATGCTGCAGGTCCACTCAGCAGATGAGTTGCATACCTCAATTTTTCCTCATCATTGCAACCCACAGTTTTCAGCTTTCTTTCAGTATCTGCTAGTCAGTCTTCTACATCCATTGGTTCAGGAGCTGATGCAAAAGGTAACGGTCTTGCATTATGGAAATCAGATAGACTCACTCCTCCACCTTCAGGTGCCCTCTGATTTGCTCGTCCCAGCAGCTCTTCCATGAACTTGTTCTGGGTCTCTTGCATCATTTGTATGCATTGCATAAAGTTCTGCTCCATTAACGGCCTCATTGGTGGTGGTGGTGGTAATGCTCCTTGGTTTGCTATATCTGCATCGACCTTTTCCTTGGCCTCTCGCTCCATCCGCTGCTGCTCAGTTTCCATTCCTACACCCGTATTCATGACCCTCTAGTCCTGCAACATAAAGCGAATACTCATAATTACATCATGCACATGTGTTCTGAGCTCGACTTTATGCACAGAACTAGTCACACAATGAAGATCCAAAGAAAATCCAAATATGCATTTCACATATTTTACATAATATCATAATGATACAAAGTCATTACAACATATACCATATAGGTATCATTACAAAACTTCCTTATTACTTAGGTACAATACATAGTATTTGATACTACTGACTGATTGTCTACTTCTAATAGTAACTACGTTCATCATACATGCCTGATGTCCAACCATGATGAAGTGTTGTTTGTCGCACAGTTTGTGGAACATATGGACTTCCAGAAGGAACATACTCTGTATCTGAAGTGTCAGGACTTGAGTCATTACTCAACCTGAGCACATTGACTCCCTCCAGCTCAGCTGAAAAGTCTTCAGAAACATATTCAACATTATCTCCAGCCTGCATTTCTTGAGCTTCATTTCTTGAGTTGTCAACAGGATACGCAGATCCTGCTTCTCCCCAGGTGCTCTCGTGGGCAAGATAGTTAAACACTGGATAATGTATATTCCCTGGGTTTTGAGAAGATGTTGATGATTGAAACACCCTCTCCTTAGGGTCTTCTTCCTCATCCTGGTTATCTATTGACATGGTATTTCTACTACTATTATTAGGGTTCATCCTTGCACCCATCCAACTAGATTGTCCAACATTCCTGTCAGAACCATCTGTGGATATCTGGTGTTCATGAGATCCATTATATGATCCCATTCTCCAACCATCTGAATTCTCAATAGGAAGTTCTGAGTCGGAACCAACCTCTGAGCTCTGTGGCACTGCATACCGCATATCAATAGTAGGATCATGTGTAGGTTCAGGTCTTGGTGAATAAGGATATGGTATAAAAGATTCCGGATCTATATGTATATCCTTAAAGATAGGTGTTGCACTACTACTTGCTTCTTTCTCTAACTAGAATGATAACTGATTCCTCCGTTCTGGATCTGTTAGATCCTCTAACATGTCATTTTTATCTTCGACAATCACCTGATGTGTCTTATAAAAAGATGCAACGAGTGTTCGGTATCTATCCATAAACTTGGAAGCTAACTTAGGATGCTTCTTAACCAAAGTAAGATGATCCGGTATAGGCTCCGAGTCTATAGAATCATGAGGTATCACAGAAAATATGCTACCTTCTAATTCCTTGGTTTTCTTCTCCCGGATATTAGCTACCGCCTCCACAACAGCGACATGATATGCTGCTAAATGACTCCTACCTTCTCCTATAGGTAAACCATGATATAATCCAAGCTTCTCGGGAAGTTGGATACTCACACGATACTTGGATAACATCCGACCATCCAGGTAAGTGATAGTGTTTACTGGAATTCTAGTGGGACAACTAAAAAGTTTTAAAAGTTGACGAAGTTGGTCTGTGAATGATCCTTGATAATCATCAAGAGTCTCCTCTTTCCTTACCAAAGTCCGTTTTGGAAACTTTGGTGCCATATCTCTGTATATTAGAAAAATAGTTTTTGATTAGTATCCAATAATATATTGCATCATAACAAAGAATTATCGCACTAAAATATATAACGGAATATTCTCATTTGAATACCCATTATATCTCTTTTAGAGAAATATTTATTGTTGCTAAATTTTCCTACAGGTAATACCCTTTACTAGGTTTCCAACCTAAGGTCAAAGAAATTTGCTCTGATACCAACTACGGTGACCCAGCATACCACTGCATGTGTAGTACACTATAGTCGTTGACATGACATCCACAGAACATCGTTCCGTAAATATCACATCCCTCAGAGTGGTACAACAGAAACATTGCGGGCCCATATTACAAATGTGCACACATTATTATTATTACAATACCGGAAGTTCAAGACTTCCAAAAGATCCAACTTACAAACCAAAATATAAAGTGTTTAGTGGAAAATTTAAAGGTACCAACTCCGACTAGGAGTTGAGCTCGGCATCTTATTCTATGGAGTTCATGCTGCTCGGCTCCGTTAGTTACTACTAACTAGGTACTTAATTTGACTCTTTCTCATCGACACCATAGCGGATCTCGTAATCCACTCCTTCAACTCCTCCGGACAGATCAGGTTCCTCGTAGAACACATCTTCTTGGCATTCGGCTGCATACATTGGCACGTCTTCGGGATCCTCAGAGTCTAAGCAAGGGGTCAAAGGAAAGAATGAGTAACAGCGTTACCCAACAAGTTTATTATATGCAAGGTGGGAAGTTTGATGCTCTAACTACCACCTCGGATTATAAATCCTTGGCATTATGCAATTTTTGTAAATATTTCTTCAAAGATTAATTTTATTATGAAAATCTATGACCATCAGCCTTCACAGGTTGACTAGAACTTTCATGGAGTTCCTTTCCTGCCGCGTTCGTAGCTCCTTCCCGGAATAGGGAGCAACAAGTTACAGTTCTTACACTCTGTAGAGGTGCGTTACTTTAACCATGAGAGATCAACTCCTTGTTGCACAACCGGGCGTACTTTCTCGTCCACAATTCCATGATGTGGGGCCCAGTAGTTGGTCCAAGCTAATCACTGCCCCCTTCGCGACCCCGCATGCCTCCTTGGTGTACACCATGCCCACATAATGAATTACGGCAATTGGTTGTACAAACCGTTAGATGCCAGAACTATCATGGGACAATGAGGGTTCCCACCCATATGCTGCATATCCTCTATGAATTACCAATTAATATGCACGCTACGAGGAAAACAGCCACGACCTTCACATCCGGATTCATGCGAGAGGAAGAAGATGCAGCTGACTTCTATGTCCCATTCCAAATCTCATGGCTAACGCGTAATATACGGCGCTAGAATCACTGATGTCAGGGGTTATTAAGTCCCTACTTGATCATCATTGTTGCAAATAGAACCCTAAGTTCTATTGCTCCATTATATCACCACTTAGGATGATATCTTTGATTTCTTTATTTGTGAAAATAATATTTTCTTTCTTTTATAGCATATATGATAACACACAATTTGCAAATACTTTGATAAAGACTCTTCAAAAGACATGAGCAAGTGATGAACTTGCCTTGTGATGGAAAGGTAGTGAAGTTTGATGCTTGCACTGGACCTTGAGCTTCTAGTTTTACAAAAACATCATTATTGCCCGGTAAGGACAATATTTAAAGAAGCGAAAATGATTATGCAAGTAATGTAATGCATTATTTACTTTTTATGCATTTTCCCCAAAAAGTTCCTTTTTTAATAAAGGATTTATAAATATTACTTTTTAATATTTATATCATATATTGAGTTATTTTATTTTATTTCCCATTTATTAGACTTTTATTGATTTAATAATTCTTTTAAGAATTATTAATTATACATTAAGAATGGTGATTAAATATTTATTTAGTATTTTTCTAAAATACTACAACATTAATATATAATGATAGAGAATTTTATTAATTTTATCATCCTTCAATAATTTTGTAAAATTCCATAAGAATATGTAGTTTACAAAATTCCTAATAAAATTTAAATGTCTAAAATTTTATATTTCATTTTATCTGGATAGAGTGGATTATTGTGAATCCAAAAGTATTTAATTTATAATTTTTGGACTTCCATTTTATTTTCTAGAATTTATTTAAGTCTAAGGGTATTTTGGTCTTTTCCTGTTTATTAAAACAGGCCTAGAATTGTTTCTGGGCTGATTATTCTTATTGGGCCCTAGTGGCCCATTTAGTTTCTAGAAAAAAGAGCCACCCCAAAGGGTCTGGCCCAGCTTGGCCCACTCCTCACTGCCTCTCTCTCTCCCTCGAGCTTATCCTTCCTCCTCTGACCCCGACCCCGTGGCCGGCGATGCCGCCACCGTCGATTCCTGCCGCCGCCGGCCGTTTCGGCCGCCGTCGTGGTGCATTAGAGGGTTATCGACGATGCTCGTTCATTCTATCCAATTGGATTTGAGTTCGGGGCTTCTCCGTGGTCAGATTCATCCTGTTCCCGAACCCTAGGGTTAGGGAAAAGTGCTGCCGCCGCCGTGGTCCCGTCTGTGATGGTGTGGTTGATTCGTGTGCTACCGTGGCCGCCACCGTGGCTGGTGCAGGTTGCAGCGCCCCCTGGGTGCTCCCTGTGTTGTCGCGGGTTCGTCGGCCAATATGCTTCCTCTTCAATTTCTTTAGCGAGGACCTATGGTGAGTTTGATTCTTCTCCCTTGGTGCTTTCCGTGCTTGTTGATTCGATGTTAGAGGCTGACAGTGTCCTCTCTGTCTATTGTCTGATTCAGTTTAGGATGATTATCCATTTAGGGTTTCTGTTATGTGATTGATCATGTACTGAATGATTTGATTCATGTTTGGATGGTCTGTACACATGCTAAATGCTTATTGGCCTGAGGCTTGTTGTTAAAAATGATCTATGATGTTCCTGGTGACTTACTAGATGATTTGATGCTTGGGATTGCATCTGATTCAGATGATGTAGTTGTTTGGAAAGCATGCTTGGTAAATCTAATGACTTGCTAGCTTTCCACTGTTTATTTGGTTCATGGTTATGATTATGATAAGATATAGCTACTGTCTTAGTGCTATTAGCTCGGGAATTAACATGTGGTTTGAGATCATTATGATCTCAAATAGTGAAGTTTATTATAAGAATATCCTAGTTATGATTCCTGTTTTACAGGAAAATGAATAGTTAGTTGATTGTATGAATCTATGACGATTTACTATCTTTCCTGATTCAGATTGGATTGTTCTTGTGACACCATCATATATGGCACACAAGTTTGATTCAAAACCATGGATTTAGTTATTTTATGCCTAAGACAATCTTGGCTTTGAAAGATAAATATAGATGCTCCTATCTGAATTTCCTAAGACCAATGATGTTGGTCTGAGGTTTAATTGGTTCATCTAGATAGTTCTGGTAGTAGTACCAGTTATTCTTGATTGAATCAAAACTTGGAAAAATGATAGTGAGCTAGATCATGTTATGGATCCTATGGATTTGTTCCTAAGGTGTTACCCTTCCTTTAGGGATGTGCCTAGAAATAGATCATAGGTATATGCATGATTGAATGGTAAAATATTGTTGGACAACCAAAGCAAGGATGTTGCTCTGAGCTCTGGTTGAACCTTGGTACTTAGTGGTTTGCTTTTAGAGTTTCAGAAATCCCCATGATAGAATCACCCCTTTTGTGTGCTTTTTGAGGTTTTGTTTTATAAAACAACACATGTTTCTCTCTGAATAAGATGATTAGATCATGTGAAGGTTTTATGAAACTCACCACAAAATTTGATGATGGTGTAGTAAGTTGGTGATGATGAGCTTGATCTGGTTTTGCTGGACTACTTTGCTTGCTCTTGAGCTGGCATGTTCCTCGTAGCTCCTGGGCTTGATCTTGCTATCCACCTGATCCATTCCCCTCCTTATGTCACCATCCTGGTGATGTTTGGTTGATCCTTAGTTGATGTGGTTGCTGGCTGTGGTGCTTGGTTTAGCTGCTTTCTACACTGGTTGTTCTTGTGTGATGTGCAGTGGGGTGATGCACTAGTGCCCCCCACGGCTGTGCTTGTGGTTTTGTGAGATTGGGTTGTGCTTGTGAGGTCGACAGCACACCATATGCATGCTGGTGTGTGTCCTGCTTGTGTGCCTGCTATGCACTTGTGGATATGTTCAGAATCTGGATATTTACTTTTACCTAGTTACTTTCATCTGGCTAGTGAATTTGTCCCTCTTGGCTGTCATCTGACTTCTGGCTTTGAATTGATGAAAGATGGAATCTTTCCTATTAGTGAAACTTGCCCCTTTTATAACATTTCTCAATGATGAATTTGTCAAGTGCATTTCACTAACATATGTGAGAGAAATAATACTAACACTAATCTTCTTTTGTTTTATTTAATCTTTGTTTTGCAGGTACAAAGACAAGATGAAGATTTGGTTTAGATTTAGATATAGGATAGTTAGTAAATATTCGAATGTAATTTTCGTATTCTTTTGTAATTTTCTTTTATTATTCTTGTAATCTTTAATTTATTCAACTGTAATAGAGATTATATTATTATTAATAAAGAATATTTCTAGTCTTTGTATATTTACTTTTGTAAGTTGTGTGGATGATTCAAATAATTTATAATTTTATAACTTGATTATATATATTGATGATAATAATAAACCTTATATTCATTATTGTTTTTCATTAGATAGAATTCAAGTTGTAATATTTATCTCTTAATTGAATTAAGATTCAAAACTTATACCTAATTCAAACACTCAAGTCTTATATTTCAAGGTCATTTGAAAACACGTAGCTCCTTAAGATCATCTCAAAGTTTATAACCATCATCCTTTAAGACTAAACCTCATCTCAAAGTATGAAAGAAACAATGATCACTTAGGGTTTTTTATTTGGCAAAAATTTTACCCACATTTTCACAGATGAATGCATGCAACAATCCATATTCCTAAATCTACCCTACGTTAGGTCCTAAATGTTGGGATGTTACAACCATGCAAGACGCTATTCATATCAAAAGCACTCATGTCTACCAAAGAAGTTTTTCTTGATAACTGTTCACACCCCAAAAATAATGTAAGTTCATCATGTTGATTACCAATGATCGCTTTATCACAATACAAACTTGCATTACTCATTGGATTAGAAAGGTTATTATTATGGCCCGAGCATTGAAAATTGAAATGACCCGCTTCATAGCAGAGTTCACAAATAAAAGGATAGAGGGCACAAACTTTTTTTACCAAGATCATCTAGAGCCTTATACCACGTTCTAGTTTTTTCATTCAAGTGGGTGATACAATATTCTTCTTCGATTTGATTCTTTACACAAGGTCTATGTATTCCACAAAAATTAACATGCTTATAAGAAATAGTACTTTTAGAAGTTTGAGCATGTTTATTGCAATCATTAATAATAGTTTCATTTTCCATGCAAGTGTCTTTAAAAGGTTCATGATACATGTCCCACTTTTCTTTAGGAGCATTAATATGGTAAGCAAAGGCTCTACAAATTTTAACAAGAATTTGAGGATCAAGATGTAACATTGCAGCATTAGAGCTTAGAAATAAGCTGAACCCAGATGTGTGCATTGCATTCATGCATAGAAAATCCGAATAATTTTCGCGCTTTTGAACAAAACTTGTCAAAGTGATTGAAGCTTATCATAACTTGATGGAATTGAAGTAGATCATCAAGTTGACTGCGATATGTTTCAATATGACCTTTGTTAAAACCATGTTTTGGGTAAAGGATATTTGATCTAAGGGTAGATCAAATGTAATGAAAGTTAAACCCTAATACATTATTTAATGATTAATATTTTATCCTTCAAAGATCATATCATAGTATTTATTACACAACTAATGAATACCAAGTTAAGACTATAACCCAAGTAACAAGAATTCAATAACTAAGTCTTGACCTATATTATTCTTATCCATTCATACCATGAGAATCATGGTATCTCTTAAACACTAATTCTTGATCTATCTCAATCTCATCTACTTATACCATGAGTATCATGGTAATACCTAACCTTAACTCTTCAGTGAGATTGAGTAGGAAATAAACCAAGTCAAGATCATTCACCATATATCTTTCTTTCCTTATCAATCCTTATGGAATCCTATCTCAATATCTGTTGTTCATCAATGTTGAGTAAGGATGGCAATTTTACCCATGGTTACGGGCACCCGCGGGTACCGTACCCTCATGGGTAGGGTATGGGGATACTTTTATATCCATGGGTAATACTCATACCCTACCCATTAAGTCAAGGATACGGGCACGGGTATAGGGTTATACCCGTGGGTATACCCATACCCTGTCCATTTATACTGACTTGTAAAACTTACCTGTAGAGTTTTAACCTATGCGGTCAAGTACCCTAGGGGCAAGTATGAGATTCCGATTTCTAAACTTTGATAATTTTCATGTACTTGTCTACCTATTATTGAGTAGAGATACTTATTTTTTGTCAAATATTATATTGATTAATGTAAAATTGTGAATAACTGGTGTACTATTGGATCTACCCGTCGGGTACCCAACGGGTACGGGTACCCGTCGGGTATGGGCATGGGTAAAGATTTATACCCACGGGTACGGGTATGGGTAAAGTTTTCTACCATTGACTACACGGGTATGGGTATGGTATTGCTCTACCCTGTCCATACCCTGCCCATTGCCATCCTTAATGTTGAGTAATCAACTATTGATTCACCAATTCTTAATCTATCAACTCTTGACCATATCATAGCATTCACTTAAGTGCCTATAAAGAAACAACTAAGAAGGGGTAAATAGTAATGCTAGATTTAGATATCATCTATAGGATGGGAGTGTTGGAAGAAAATAAGATCATGGTGATAATTGATGGAGTTAACTTACTCCTGAATTGATAGAAGAGTTAATTGGAATATATATTCATATGGTAACAAAGAGGATTCTAAGGATGAATATTGAAGATAGTTACCAAGGAGCAATCCTATTGGATCAAGTAGGTGTAGTCAATGAATAATATCTCTTAGTCCAATAGAGATAAACAAAAGATAACTATAATACAACTGTAATGTTGTATTGATGAGACCTTGATTAGCCAACTAGGAACCTAAGCCATAAATGATCAAAGTATTATAATGATCATGCTTTAGTCACCAAGATTGAATGCTTATATCATGTATAAGTGACATGGGTGGATGGAACATGATTGAAACCTAGTATAGATATGTTATCCTAGATTAGCCATGACAAGTCATATTAATATAATGT
The DNA here is from genome assembly GCA_910589765.1 of Avena atlantica. Classification (NCBI taxonomy): domain Eukaryota; kingdom Viridiplantae; phylum Streptophyta; class Magnoliopsida; order Poales; family Poaceae; genus Avena; species Avena atlantica. The sequence goes on along the minus strand of OU342733.1, from coordinate 433,951,372 downwards.
GAGGTTGGAGTATTAGATACTGGAGTCAAGTAGAGACAAGATAGTATGATTCAGATGATGTTAGAGCAACATTGGATTAAAGAAGTAGTATTTTCCTCTTTGGAAATACTAAGCACTTGAGGTGAAGTAGGATTTGATATATATATCTTGGAGTAATGTTAGTGATTGATGATTAAGGAAGAGTATGAATGGAGTTAGAAGTAACCACTTGTTGGATTGGAGATTATTAGTAGTAGAATAGTTTGATATAACCAAGTATGGATTTAGAAGGATAAAAGGTGGATAAGAATATTCTTGTGCAGTAAAACTCATCATGTTAACACATGATGATGGATATGAAGAAGTGATATATCTAGGAAAGGAATTCCTTAATTAGAAGTCCTGGATTGTGAATTATAGAAGATAGGAATTCTTGGTAAACACTCAACTTTAAATCTTTAACCAAACATAATATACGTTTCATATTATTACCCTATCCTCTTATCTCCATAAAACTCTATAGGAATATTTTCCTATAGCAAATCACTTAAGCACATCTTTATCATTTTCAATTATCATAACCATATGTGTTTAGGAGTATCTTTATCAATTCTTTTCCATAAGACCTTCCAGGAAACAACTTTCTTTTCTATAAGGTGAAGTCATTATTGAACAGCAACATAAGGACAATCCGTCTTAACCAATAATCTTTATTCATATAAATAAAAGGATGAACAAGAATATTAAAACTCCTAAAACTCATGGTAAACAATTACAATTTAAAACCCTAACTTTTATTTCAATCATATATGCCTAGAAACTATAGTTATCAATTCTCTCTCATAATTAATTTCAAATAATAACTTTCTATTTTAAAGGGTGATATCAATAAAGATCATAAACATAAAGACAATATGTTTAGCCATTAACCTTTATTCACATCAATAAAAGAAATATGAGAATATTAAATCTTCTAAGAACTTATGGTAAGCATTTTCAATTCAAACCTTAACTCATATGTTAGTTGTAATAAAATATATATATTGCTATTTCCTAAATTTATGAGAATAATATTAACCATATTAATTACTCAAAACTTTATGTATCAAATAATAATGAAGGATCACTATATATAAAAGATTCTTTAATATTATAAATCTATAAGAATCAAAACTCATGGATTAATAGTAATGCAATCTTTAATAAATTTATGGATATTAGATAAATTAAATTCATACCAAAGGACCCTACAAATACTAAACACATTCCAATATTACTGCAATTATCTAGAAAATAAATTCTATAAAGAAATTTCAATCAAATGTGTAATATTCAAACCTGAAAATAAAATAGAAAATGGACTCAGACTAGAAACTGGCTCGAAGCCCATCTTTCCTTCCCCTTCCTATCGCTCACGCTCGTCACAACGAAGCCCAACACCAGCCCAACTAAGCCCAATACCGTTCCACTGAATCTTTTCCTTTCTTCCTCCTCTCGCCAGAAGGACAACACCGGGAAAGCAGCTCACTGGCTCGAGCTCTGCCGTTCGTCGTTGTCATGATGACCGCTCCACCAAGATTAGAGCCACCGCTGATCTTTGCCTATAAGAGGACCCCTGTCACACTGGCAAACCTTATCCTCCCCTCTTTCCCCATTTTTCCTCTTTGACCGAACCCTAGCTCCAGCCATGGCTGTCCGTCGCCGACGTTTCCGGCTGTCCCGAGCCTCGCCGTGATGCCTGGAAGACTCGCCATGTTCAACTCTGTCATTTGCCCCAGTTAGCGCGAGCCGAAGAAGTCCCGAGCGCTTCAATTGGTACCTTTGTTCCCAACTCCGGTCGTTGTCCTCGCTATCAATTTTGGCTACCCCGAGCCTTCCCGAGCCCATCGACAACATCCTGGTGAGCTCAGGGTGCTCAAGCATCTCTCTGTTGCCTTCCTCTCCGCTTCCTTAGCGCCCGCGTCGTGCACCTCTGTCCTCCGTCGCAGATGCTCGTCGGAGCTAGTGCTCCGGTGACCATTCCGGGGCGGCACAGTCGTAGATCAACTCGCCATCGCAAGCTCGTCCTAACACACCAAGCCACAACTCCGCGCGCGTGCGGGATCGACCGATTGATCCTCAAACCTGTGAGGATCATCTCGTGTGATGTCAGCATGACATCATGCCGACGTCATCTCAGCCCAGTCGACACATTTGACTTGGTCTGTGCCCATGTGGCATCTGAGGTGTACTCGACCCCACTGGTCAGTGACTAGGGCTAGATGGGTATGCGCTATAAAAAGTTTAGTGTCTGTTTAGTAAATTGATAAAGCAATATTAATTCAAATATAAACATTCTAGAAAATGAAATAAAGTAATTAAATCTTATAAAATCAATAACTTATGTTCTATAATCCAGAAAAATATGTGTAATATATGAAAATGTTCAGAAAAATAAAATGTATAATATCACATTATTACCAAACATTATTATGTTAACAATTTAAATAATTATTATTTAATAAAGATTTTAAAAGTAATAAAACTTTGATAATTCATATTTTAATAATGGTAAATGTTAAAAATATAAATAAAATACCAAAAATCTTAGAAAAATAAGAACAATAATTTAAAACTATAATCATGCATTATTATTTCACTTAATTAAATATTTATTATTTATTAATTATTTATATAGCAATAAGTCTTATAAAAATCATATCTTATTATTTATAAATCACAAAAGTACATATAATATACCAAAATGATCACAAAAATAATACTTACATGTTAAAAATATAACATTCTACTTTGAAAGTTAATAAAAACTTAATACCCTAATAACTTCAATTTAAAACTTATTTCCTTAATTGATAATTCATATATGGGTGAATAAAATTTGTTAATATTTCTAAAATTGCCAATTTAGGTCTGACAAGTAATAATAGTCTTAAACATTTATAATATAAAGTCAAATTGGTCCAACACATTTTAAATGCAATTTTATTGAATTATCCTTCAACCATATGTGCAGTTTATTTTCTAAAAAGATCTTTAACAAATATAAAATCTTTAAGAATGATATTTTAACCAAATAAAATATTTTACCATTGTTTCACTCACAACCTTATAATGGACTAAATCCAGAGATAATTCATAAGTAGTAAATAATATTATTTACTTATTCACAAGCCATAACCATACCCTTATAAGGAGATAAATCCTTTTATACATTTATAAGGTTAGGAAACCACTATTCAAATAGAAGTGTTATCATTCTTAAAGTATCCTTAGAGAAACATTATGAAGTACACAATGTACAAATAACATAAGCAATATACCTTAAGTCCATCTATGTCTTTAAAGTTAACTTTAGTCTACAATACTTCAAATACTATGCTAAAGATATTGTTATGTGTTTTATAGTTAACTTTGGTCTGTTATAATTAAGTTATAAAGCATCTCAAATCCAAACTATTCAAGCAAGCACAAATAACATCGACCACATTTAATTAACCACAAAGGTTGTTTAGACCTTAGAAAAGAAATCTTTTCTTCAAATGTTATTATTTTTGCCACTTCAATCAACAGATGACAATTAATCGTAATCACATTACTTTGTACTTTACTTGTATACTTAGGATTGATAACACTTAAATTCTTTATAAGTGACATTACTTGTAAAGTAAATTTTGAAGATGAATAATTATTGTGCAAACAATCTTGAGTAGCATTGCATATGTGTGTATCTTATTGTTTTATAAATATGTGTTGTTCACACACACTCACAAGCTTTAATAAGAAGCACAAGTGTGAAACTTAATCTAAAAGGGCAACACATTCCAAAGAAACCAATTCCAGTATTCAAACCCTAGAACAACGTTATCCCCGAGATTCGAGTTGACGAAATTGCATTACATTACTTATGCATAATAGCATCTTGCTTCTTTAAACATTAGTCCTTACTGGACCAATGATGCTGATTTCAGATAATGGATCTTTTATATTGTCTTGAAGACCGTGAGTGCATAATCTTGCAATCACAAAAGGCAAGTTCACACTTGCTCATGTCCTTTGATTATTTTCTGTAAAGTACTTTGAAAATCCAGTGTTGTCATCACCTGCATTTGAAAAAGGTCAGAAAACACTATTTTCATAATAATATGATTATAGGTTATTTACCATGAGGTAATAACCTACTATGAAAGTTCCGGTGGTAAAGGAACATATTATCTAGGACTTAACAACCAATGTCGCCAGTGATTCTTGCACCTTATATCACGCGTTAACCATGAGATTTGGAATGGGACAGAGAAGTCTGATGTATCTTCTTCCTCTCGCATGTAGCCGGATGTGCAAGTCATGGCTGTTATCACTCGTAGCGTGCATATTAATTGGTAATTCGTAGAGGATATGCAGCATATGGGTGGGAACACTCAACATCCCATGATAGTTCTGGCATCTAACGGTCTGTACAAACCATTGCCGTAATTCAATGGGTGGGCATGGTGTACAACAAGGAGGCATGCGAGGTCGCGAAGGGGGCAGTGATTGGCTTGGACCATCTTCTGGGCCCCACACCATAGGAAGTGTGGACGGGAAAGATCGACCGGTTGTGCAACAAGGATTTGATCTCTCATGGGTAAAGTAACGCGCCTCTACAGAGTGTAAGAACTGTAACTTGTTACTCCCTGTTCCGGGAAGGAGCTGCGAACGCGGCGGGAAAGGAACTCCATGAAAGTTCTGGTAAACTCGTGAAGGCTGACGGACATAGCTTTTCAGAATAAAAGCAACCTTTGAAGAAATGTTTACGAAAACTTGCATTGCCTATGACCTACGGTCTGTGGCTGTAGATATAGTGCATCAAACACTCCTTTTCTAGTGAACTTGCTGAGTACGCTCGTACTCAACGTATCTTCTTGACCATTGCTAGATTCTGAAGCCATTAAGACAACATCTACATCTAGTTAAGCTCCAGGAATCTTCATCAAAAGCTAAAGCTCTTCAACAAAGACAAGGAAGTCAACATATACATCAACTCTAGTGAAGACGAAGTTACTGATTAGATAGGAATATACTTTCTAGCCAAAGAACCTATTTCTGTAGTGTATTGCAATAGCAGCTATGCCAACCCATTAGTTAAAATACTAGTCTTAATAGTATAATAGTTTTTGAGTTGTTTATCTTTGATTCTTCTTTTGTAAGAAGTTCTTCCTCTCTTTTTAACCTAGAGTGTTCTCTGGATCTTATGTAAAGAGTTGAGTTGTAACCTATAGTCATGTCTTGGACCTGTTGTGTTTCTGTTGTACCACTCTGAGGGATGTAATACTAGTGAAAGGTGTTTCATTGGTGTTATGCCAACGACTATAGTGTACTACATCATGCAGTGGTATGATGGGTCACCACACAAGACCATATTTAGCACTAAGCTCTTGAAAACCAGCAGTTTTAGCGAAAGACTTAATGCAATCATACTCATAGTTTATACCTGGTTCTTTACCTTTGTCGTTATCCCAATCTTCGGTATTGCTTTGAATTGTTTCAAGAAGATCCCACTTAGCTTTGACCTCCTTACTTGTGAAGGATCCCTCTAAACAGGAATCTAGATAGTCCTTGTGATGTCCTGAAAGCCTTGCATAAAAATTATTAATAACAATATTACTAGGGAGCTCATGAATGGGACATTTGAGCATTAGTGACTTCAATCTCCCCCAAGCTTGGGCAATACTTTCTCCCTCATGAGGATGAAAATTATAAATATAATTCCTATCTTTATGAATTTCATGAGGAGGATAAAATTTAGAGTAAAAGAGAGATTCAAGTTCCTTCCACTCCAAATGATGAGGATCATCTAGTAGCTCATACCACTCCCTTGCTTTGTCCCTGAGTGAGAAAGGGAATAGATTCCTCTTAACTTGGTCCATTGAAATACCTGCACACTTGAACAACTCGCATAATTCATGTATAAAGAGTAAATGATCACTAGGATGGACAGTTCCATCTCCAAAATAGCAGTTATTCATAACAAGTTCAACAATTTCAATAGGTATTTTAAAAGGGACACTTTTAGTATGTGGATTTAAAATATCACAAGTATCATTAGAATTACCACATATGGGAGATAAAGTATCATAAGAGCATTTTTTCTTCCCTAAAGCTGGGGAACTAAAAAGATCTCTTTCATAAAAACTAGCTTCCCCAAGCTTATATGTTTCCATAGCATTAGCAACAATGTTGTTCAAAAAATTCATACTAATAATATTGCTATTAGCATGCAAAGGAAGTTCCATAGGTTTTTAAATTTTCTCTCTAGACCATTCATGTTCTAACTTAGGAAAAATACTAAAAAGCTCTCTAATTTTTGTTATTGTTTTCCATTAAGCCTAACTAGTGAAAACAAGAAACAAAAAGACAAAATTGCAGAATATAAAGGAAATAACTTTGAGCACTCACACCGGAGGATGTGAGTGCCTTTTACCTTACCTCCTCGACAACGGCGCCAGAAAAGAGCTTTCTGGCTTGCTGTTGACGTGGGAGAGAGTGTGTGAGTGCCTTTTACCTTACTTCCCCGACAACGGCGCTAGAAAAAAGCTTGTTGTCTACGCACTTCTATTCTTGTAGATAGTTGTTGGGCCTCCAAGTGCAGAGGTTTGTAGAACAGCAGCAAGTTTCCCTTAAGTGGATCACCCAAGGTATATCGAACTCAGGGAGGAAGTGGTCAAAGGTATCCTCTCAAGCAACCCTACAATCAAGATACAAGAAGTCTCTTGTGTCCCCAACACACCCAATACACTTGTCAGGTGTATAGGTGCACTAATTCGGCAAAGAGATAGTGAAATACAAGTGGTATGGATGATTATAAGTGGTAACGGTGCCAGAAAAGAGCTTTTGACGGGGAGGAAAAGACTAAAGGAAAAAATATGGAAGCAAACAAACATGTAACAGACCTAGTTGTAAACGGTGTTTCAATGTTTAGAAACAAGGCCTAGGGATCATACTTTCACTAGTGAACACTCTCTCATATAAATAACTTCTCTTAATGATTCTACTCTTAACTACTCTTCGATTGGACACTCTAATCCATGGTAGGCCTACAAAAGCACACCTCAAAGTCCGCCTTCCCATCTAGATAACCCCACACTGTCACCTTGAGCGCTAGATGGTTCCAACAAACACCACAATTTCATAAAGACAACCAACTCCAAATATAACTCATGACAAATATTTATGAACTCTAGCCTAAGTGCCACCACGGTGTGCACGCTGTCACCTTCACACACATGGGGAGAGCAGAGATCTATTGAAGCACTTGAGTATTTATGTAAACTCTAGCCTAAGTGCCACCACGGTATGCACGCTGTCACTTTCATACACGTGGGGAGAGCAGAGATCTATTGAAGCACTTGAGTAGCAAGGTAGATCTACTTGATTACAAAGCTCATGACCACAACAAGATCATGCATAGAGAGAGAGATGAACACATAGCTACCGGTAGAGCCCTTAGCCTCTAGGAAGAACTACTCTGGGGGCACTTCTCCATCCCGACAGGGTGCTAGAACAGAGACTTTCTATCCCCCGAATCTCCCCTTCGGCGGCGACAGTGGAGCGGGACTTTTCGTGAATTTTTCTGGATTATTTAGGGTTTTGGGGTCAGAGGCTTCTTATAGGCAAAGGAGGCAAGGTCGATGGAGGGCCAGGGGATGGCCCGCACCCACCTAAGGTATGGCCACCCTGGTGTCCTCCTCCATCTCTGCTTCGTGGTTCCGTGCCATGCCAGGTAAAATAATGGCTTTGGATTTTGTCGTGTCCAATTCCGAGAATATTGATTTTCTGCCTTTTCTGGAACTAGAAACAGAAAAAACAGGCAACTGACACTATGGCATCTTGTTAATACGTTAGTACTAAAAAATATATAAAAACGCCTCAAAGTGTAGAAAAAGCAAAGCAAAGTAGATACTAAACAAGCATGGAACATAAAAAAATTATAGATACATTTTCAACATATCACCAAACAAGGCAGTCGATAAAATTTTCTCAGACCACGTTTGCCGTGATAACATGTCTGAATGTCGCGTCCACGACATGAAGATAAAACCCCGGGATTTATCCTGAAGCGGCTTGGTATGCGCTCTGCCAGTATTTTATCCGTATCCATGATACGATGAAAAATCCCGAAGGACGCATTGGGTACCCTAAAAAAACTGGAATTCATTACTCAATAATACCTCCACGACCCGAGCTGAATTACGCCAGCATATACAGGGTTCGAGTCCAGAGACTCGAGCTTGATGTAGGTTCACGTTGTTTTTGCCCAAGAGCAATTAACCGGTTCCTATGCACCAGATTCGTTATACCAAAATCCCCATGACAAACTCATTGAACTTCCAGTTTGCCTACTCGATAAAAAAAGAATGCTCCAACAGGAGTCGACAGAAAATATCTACATCCGCAAAAAATAAGACCCGAGACGAGTACCTCCTAGGATGAACATGATTCTGAGCCTACACTCGGATGCCTTGGGGGCTACTCCCATTGGGAGCGCTGGCCACGCACCCGGTAGTTGTTGGGGTTCGCAGCAGAAAACAAAAAAATTCTAGCTACACGAACACGATAACCAAGATCTATACTATATAGACATAAGTAACAGAGATGGAGGACGGTGTTCATACCCTTGAAGACCGTGGCACGCCTTACACAGGAAGGCGTATAGGATGAAGACAACGCCCCAAGTGTTGCGCCTCGAAGATCTACACACATCCGGTGTAGGGACATCTCCTAGGCTCCGATCCAGCCGAGCAACGGAAGAGGATGGAATTTGGACCATCCTACACAGGACAGTAGTGCGAAGGTGGAGATCTAATCCCAATAGCTAGATCCAATCTAATGGAGAGAGCTCTAGGGTCTAGAGGTAAAGGAGAGAACTTGATGTTGTGGTGCAAATAGAGGGGAGGGGGCTCCTCTATTTATAGTAGGGAGTGGGTAGGTTCAAACAATACTTCAGGGGGAGGGACCCCCAAGCCGCTGCCACCAAGGGGGCAGCCGCCGCCGGCCCTACCGCGCAGATGGAAAACCCTAGGGTTTCGGCTGGCCCCTTATCCCTTTCTTTCTTTGGCTCCTAGCCCTATGGGACCTACTAAAAGAGCATGTGGGCCTCATGTGTGGTTTTGGTAATTAATAACAATCTCTATGGACTAATGCTTGTACCAAGTTGTACTTGTAGAAATTGTCCATAGGCAATGCTTGAACCATATGTTCGCTTCAAGGTTGGGAGAAGAAGAAAGTGAAGAACATCAAGTGTTGACCAAGGTGTTCAAGGAGTGATAAAAAGATTGGTCATGTGAGAGTTGAGCCTACAGCAAGTGTCTCTTGAAGAATATATGGAGTGATACCTCTTGTGTACCTTCAAGACACCAACATAATAAAGAAATAAAAAATGAAGGAGAAGAATAAAGAAAAGAAGATTAAGGGTGTCTTGAAGAAGAAGATAGAGTTCCTCATGTGTATCTTCAAGACATCATCAAAATGGAGTTATAAGAAATGTTGTGCAAGCTAAATATGTGCCACATCTAGAAGATCAGCATGAAGCTTGCCATCCTCAGTGATCATGGATCGATGAAGACAAGGTCAAAGTAAATGTTTCCCCATGTTGTATGGGGGAGCAACTTGCAAGTATTCATCAAGCGAGTGCGTGCAAGAGCAATCAAGAAAGGTGTTCCATGTTGAGAAGGACAAGATTGTCTACATCAATATCAAGTGGAATATGCGCAAGGCAAAGGTATGATCTTGATAGGGTTTCTTTCTTACCAATCTCGTGGTGTTATCAAGAGGGGCTCTCAAGTGAGTAACTCGATCATATCTTTCGAAGAGAGTGATACGTCATAAACGTATCTATAATTTTTGATGTTCCATGCTTGTTTAGTATCATATTTTCTATGATTTGTCTACACTTTGAGGTATTTTTATATATTTTTTGGGACTAACCTATTAACAATATTGTAGGGGTTCGTAGCATGGAAAACAAAAAAAATCTACCGCATTCACACAAACAATCCAAGATCTATCTACTAGATTGTAGCAACGAGTCGATAGAAGCACTTACCCTCGAAGATTCCAAAGCGGTTAACGAGAGCAGATTCTCGTGGGTGATGTAGTCGTACACTTTCCGATCTCAAGATCGCGTAGACGATCCTTCCGGCGCTGCGTTCCGGCAGCGCTTCTGCAGTCGGTCACACGTTCGGTACTCGATGAATACCTTCCTCTCCCTTGTTCTAGCAGGCAGCATAGGTTGTAGTTCTCCCCTCGCGATTCCGGCAGCACGACGATATGGGGTCGGAAGTAGAGGTAAGATCCCGCAGGGCTTTACCTAAGTTGGTGCGAGTTATGGTGGATTAGGGTTTCCCAGAGATCTAGGGTTTAGATGACCAGGAGGAGGAGGGGGTGTCGGCGACGGCTAGGGCGGCGGCGACGAACCGGCAGCGGCACGGCGGTGGCTTGGGCGCGGCGGCGGCGCGGTGTGGGGAGGTCTGGCTCTTGTGGTGTTGGGGCAGACCTCCCCCTATATTTATGAGAGGGAGGGCAGCCTTGGGAGGGGTGGGTTTGAATCCAAACTCAACCCCAAGTTGGATTGAGAGAAGGACTTGTTTCTTCTTCCACTAGGAAACCATTGTTCCAGTTTGACTTTTCAAACTTCCCGTTTGACTTTCAATTTAGAGCTTTATTTATCTCTTGCAAATGCCAACACCAAGTGACCTAGGATATGATCTAATCATTCCACATATCCATGACACATTCATGGACCATTCCCCTTTCGGTCCGGTGAACCTTCTAGACCCTTCTAGAACCTCTCCGATGAAACCATCGGAAACTTTCCCGAACTTCGAAATCGGACTTTCCTTATATGAATCTTATTCTCCGGACCATTTCGGATACCCTCGTGATATCCCGGATCCCATCCGAGACTCCGAACAACATTTGGTATCCCTATTAACATTCCATATCTACTAAACAACATTGAATCCTTAAGTGTGTCTCCCTACGGTTCGTGAATTACGCGGACATGACCGAGACACTTCTCCGATCAATAACCAATAGAGGAATCTGGAAATTCATATGGTTCCCACATATTTCTACGATTACTTTGTGATCGAATGAACCACTTACATACGATACCAATTTCCCTTTGTCTCACGATAGTTTACTTATCCGAGGTTTTGATCGTCGGTATCTTTGCATACCTAGTTCAACCTCGTTACCGATAAGTACTCTTTTCTCGTTCCCGTGATATGTGATCCCTTGTGAGCCAGTCACATGCTTGCAAGCTAATTGGATGACATTCCACCGAGAGGGCCTAGAGTATATCTATCCGTCATATGGATGGACAAATCCCACTCTTGATTCATGTGCTTCAACCCATACTTTCCGAACACTCAATGCCACCTTTATAGCCACCCAGTTACGGTGCGGTGTTTGATGTCATCAAAGCATACTTTCGGTGATGGTGATTAGCATGATCTCATGGTCGAAGGAATTAGGTTACTATGTATCAGAAAGCTTATAGCAAACGAACTATTGAAATGACTTGATCTTAATGCTACGCTTGTCTATAGGAGTATGTCCATCATACCATTCTCCTAATGATATGATCTTGTTGTTAACAACATCTCAATGTTCATGATCGAGAAACCACGATCATCTATTAACCAACAAGCTAGTATTATTAAAGAGGCTTTACTAGGGACTCTAATTTAGTTTATAAATCACACAAGTATCAATGTTTCAGGTTAATACTGTTATAGCATGAATGTAAACATTTATCATAAACACAAAGATATAATAATAACCACTTTTATTATTGCCTCTAGGGCATATCTCCAACAGTATCCCACTTGCACTAGAGTCAACTAATCTAGATTACATGGTAATATACCGAACACCCATGGCGGTTTGGTGCTGGTCATGTTTTGCCCTCGGGAGAGGTTTAGTCAACGGATCCGCCACATTCAGATATGTGTGTACTTTGCAAATATTTATGTCACCATCTTGGACATGCTCTCGAATAGCATGAAAACGTAGCTTGATGTGCTTCAGCTTCTTGTGTGACCTTGGTTCTTGCACATTGGCTATGGCGCCCATGTTATCACAATAGATAGACATTGGGTCCAGCGCACTTGGAACCACACCGAGCTCTGTAATGAACTCTTTCATCCATATCGCCTCTTGTGAAGCCTCCGAAGCAGCTATGTATTCCAATTCAGTTGAAGATCTCGCCACAACGCTTTGCTTTGCACTCCTCCAGCTAACTGCTGCACCATTCAAAGTAAATACGTATCCAAATTGTGATTTAGAATCATCTGGATCGGTGTTCCAACTAGCATCGGTGTAACCATTAACAACGAGTTGTTCATCACCTCCATAAGAAAGAACCATATCCTTAGTTCTTCTCACGTACTTAAGGATGTTTTTGACCGCTGTCCAATGATCCACTCCTGGATCACTTTGATATCTGCTAGTCAAACTAACAGCATATGCAATGTCGGGTCTAGTACATAGCATGGCATACATAAGAGATCCTATGGCTGAGGAAGAGGGAGTCTTACTCATCCTTTCTCTATCTTCTGCCGTTGCAAGACTTTGAGTTTTACTCAAGGTCGTATTGAGCAACATGGGCAAGAACCCTTTCTTGCTATCTTCCATTCCAAACCTCTTTAGAACTTTGTCCAAATATGTACTCTATGACAATGATATTAGGCGTCTCAATCTATCTCTATAAATCTTTATGCCTAATATGTAAGATGCTTAGCTAAGATCTTTCATTGAAAAACTATTATTCAAATAATCCTTGACACTATTAAGAACGTCTACATCATTCCCAATCAACAATATGTCATCTACATATAGTATTAAGAATGCTATAGAGCTCCCACTCACTTTATTGTAAATACAAGCTTCTCCATAAGTTTGTATAAAACCAAAGCTTTTGATTACCTTATCAAAACGTTGATTCCAACTCCGGGATGCTTGCTTCAAGCCATATATGGACCGTTGAAGTTTGCATACCTTGTTAGCATCTTTAGGATCGACAAAACCTTTGGGTAGCATCATATACAACTCTTCATCAATGTCTCCATTGAGGAACGCCATTTTGACATCCATCTGCCATATCTCATAATCATAATATGCAGCGATTGATAACATAATCCTCACAGACTTTAGCTTCGCTACTGGTGAGAAAGTCTCATCGTAGTTAACTCCTTGAATTTTTCGAAACCCTTTTGCGACAAGTCGAGCTTTATAGACAGTAACATTACCATCAGCATCTGTTTTCTTCTTGAAAATCCGTTTATTCTCGACAGACTTCCGGCCATCCGGTAAGTCCACCAAAGTCCATACTTGGTTTTCGTACATGGATCCAATCTCAGATTTCATGGCTTCATGCCATTTATTGGAATATGGGCTCGTCATCGCTTCCTCATATGTCGCAGGGTCATCGGTGTTGTCCACCAACATGACACTCATAACGGGATCATACCAATCAGGAGTGGTACGAGTTATCATCGACATGCGAGGTTCTGTAGTAACTTCAACCGAAGTTTCATGATCAACATCATTAGCTTCCTCTCTTATTGGTGCAGGCACCACAGGAACTACTTTTGGTGATGCGCTACTCGCAATATCGAGAGAAGGTTCAATAACCTCGTCGAGTTCTACTTTCCTTCCAGTCACTTCTTTCGAGAGAAATTCCTTCTCTAGAAAGGATCCATTCTTGGCAACTAAAATTTTGCCCTCGGATCTTTGATAGAAAGTATACCCAATAGTTTCCTTCGGGTATCCTATGAAGACGCATTTTTCCGCTTTGGGTTCAAGCTTGTCCGGCTATAACTTCTTTACATAAGCTTCGCAACCCCAAACTTTAAGAAACGACAATTTAGGTTTCTTCCCAAACCATAATTCATATGGTGTCATTTCAACGGATTTAGATGGTGCCCTATTTAAAGTGAATGCGGCTGTTTCTAATGCATAACCCCAAAACGATAGCGGTAAATCTGTAAGTGACATCATAGAACGAACCATATCTAAGAGAGTTCGATTACGGCGTTCGGACACACCATTACGTTGTGGTGTTCCTGGCGGTGTCAATTGTGAAAGTATTCCGCATTTCTTCAAATGCTCGCCAAACTCGTAACTTAGATATTCACTTTCACGATCAGATCATAAAAAATTAATCTTCTTGTTACGTTGATTCTCTACCTCACTTTGAAATTCCTTAAACTTCTCGAAAGTTTCGGACTTATGTTTCATGAAATAGATATAATCATATCTACTCAAGTCATCCATGAAGGTAAGAACATAGTGATAACCACCGCGCGATGCTACACTCATTGGACCACACACATCGGTATGTATGATTTCTAATAAGTCCTTAGCTCGCTCCATCATACCAGAAAATGGAGTCTTAGTCATTTTACCCACCAGACATGCTTCGCATCTTTCAAGTAATTCAAAATCAAGTGATTCAAGAAGGCCATCGGAATGGAGTTTCTTCATACGCTTCACTCAAATATGACCAAGACGACAGTGCCACATATAGGTCGAGTTATCACTCAATTTCAAATGTTTAGCTTTAATGTTATTAATGTGTGTATTACGACAATCGAGATTCAATAAGAATAGACCATCTATCAAAGGTGCATGTGCATAAAACATATTACTGTTGGAGATATGCCCAAGAGGCAATAATAAAGTGGTTATTATCATATCTTCACACTTATGATAAATGTTTACATACCATGCTATAATTGTATTAAACGGAAACATTAATACTTGTGTGATTTGTAAACTAAAATAAGAGTCCCTAGTAAAGCCTCTTGTTAAACTAGCTTGTTGGTTAATATATGATCATGGTTTCCTGATCATGAACATGGAGATGTTATTAACAACAGGATCATATCATTAGGAGAATGATGTGATGGACATACTCCTATAGATAAGCGTAGCATAAAGATCAAGTCATTTCAATAGTTCAATTGCTATATGCTTTCTGATACATAGTAACCTAATTCCTTAGACCATGAGATCATGCATATCACCTTTACCGGATGGATGCTTTGATGACATCAAACACCACACCGTAACTGGGTGGCTATAAAGATGGCATTGAGTGTTCGGAAAGTATTGGTTGAGACACATGGATCAAGAGTGGGATTTGTCCATCCATATGACGGATAGATATACTCTGGGCCCTCTCGGTGTAATGTCATCCAATTATCTTGCAAGCATGTGACTTGGTCACAAGGGATCACATATCACGGGAACGAGAAAAGAGTACTTATCGGTAACGAGGTTGAACTAGGTATGCAGAGATACCGACGATCATAACCTCGGATAAGTAAAGTATCGTGAGACAAAGGGAAATTGGTATCGTATGTAAGTGGTTCATTCGATCGCAAAGTAATCGTAGAAATATGTGGGAGCCATATGAATTTCCAGATTCCTCTATTGGTTATTGTTCGGAGAAGTGTCTCGATCATGTCCGCATAATTCACGAACCGTAGGGAGACACACTTAAGGATTCGACGTTGTTTGAGTAGTTATGGTGTTATGAGAAAGAGACCGAATGTTGTTCGGAGTCTCGGATGGGATCCGGGATATCACGAGGTGATCCGGAATGGTCCGGAGAATAAGATTCATATAAGGAAAGTCCCGTTTCGGAGTTCGGGAATGATTCCGGTGTTTTCATCGGGAACATTCTAGAAGGTTCCGGAAAGTCCGGCACTCCGGAAGGGGAAGGGGTACATGAATGTGTCATTACTTATTGGAATGATTGCATCATGTACTAAGTGTTCTTGCTGTCCCAAATAAAGGATTAAATTGAATCCTAAAACAGAAAAGTCAAATGTCCAGTTTGAAAGTCAAACTGCCAAAACAAGAAACTGTGGGAAACAAGCAAGAGGAGTTGGAGTCAACCTGGAGGAGGAGTAGGACTCCTCCAGGCCGGCGCCCAGCCCAAGGCCGAGTTGGGGAGGGACTCCCTCCCTCCCCTGGCGCGCCAAGACCCCCCTCCCATAAAAGGAGGGGCAGGGCTCCTCCTAGAGACACACAACTTTCACCTCTAGATCTCCGGTTTAGAGCCGTTTTGGATTAGAGCTTCTAATTGCTTTAGCCAACGGTTTAGAGCCTTCTAATTGGTTTAGAGCCTTCTAATTGGTGTGTCTAATTACTAGACCACTAATAGCCTCTCTCATAAGCTCCACCATACTCGCACCGGCTTAAGGCGAAGCCCTGCGGGATTTCCCCTCTACTTCCGGTACCACGCCGTTGTGCTGCCGGAATCGCGAGGATAATGCTACAACCTCCGCTGCCTGCTGGAACAAGGGAGAGGAAGGTCTTCGTCGAGTACCGAACGTGTGACCGACTGCGGGAGCGCTGCCGGAACGTGGCGCCAGAAGGATCGTCTACACGATCTTGAGATCGGAAAGAGTACGACTACATCACCCACGAGAATCTGCTCTCGTTAACCGCTTTGGAATCTTCGAGGGTAAGTTATTCCATCGACTCGTTGCTACAATCTAGTAGATAGATCTTGGCTTGTTTGTTTGTATGCGATAGAAAAATTTTGTTTTCCATGCTACGAACCCCTACAGTGGTATCAGAGCCGTGTCTATATGTAGATCTGTTGCACGAGTAGAACACAATGATCATTGTGGGCGTTGATGCTTTTATTGTCGATTGCTTCTTGTGTACTTTGCATCTTGCGGTATGTTGGGATGAAGCGGCCCGGGCTAACCTTACATGACATCGTTCATGAGACTTGCTCCACGCTTAACATGCAACTTGTATTGCATAAGTGGCTTTGCGGGTGCCTGTTTCTCCTAGCATAGTATAGATCCAATTCACAACGGGTGATTAACAATACTTGTGTCAACGTTGTGGTTCATGTTCGTAAGTTAGAACGACACTTATAGAAAGCCCCAAACCACGTAAAACATGCAAAGAAAGTAGAGGCGTCTAACTTTGTTTTGCAGGGGTGTGCAGTGATGTGATATGGCCATGATTGTGATTATATATGATGTATGCAATGTTCCTTATTGTAAGTCGGCAACCGGCAGGAGCCATATGGTTGTCTTTAATTTATGTTAAGACCCGCGTGTCTATTCAAAGTAGTTGTAATAGTTGAAGCCGGTGGACGACAACCATGGAGAAGCGTCATTGACCTTGATGCAATGCCGGTGATGATGGAGATCATGTTCGTGCTTGAAGATGGAGATCGGAAGCACAAGAAGAAAGGCCATATCATATCACATATTATGAATTGCATGTGATGTTAATCCTTTATGCATCTTGTATTGCTTAGTAGACGACGGTAGCATTATAAGATGATCCCTCATGCACATGAATTTCAAGTCATAAAGTGTTCACCCTTAGTTAGCACCGTTGCTAAAGCTTGTTGTTTCGAAGCACCACGTGATGATCGGGTGTGTTAGATTCCGCAAGTGTATACAACGTGGGCAAGCCAGATTTGCTCATGCGGAAGCTAAGGTTTGATCTTGACGAGCCTAGCATGTACAGACATGGTCTCGGAACACGGATCACCGAAAGGTAAAGCATGAGTCATATAGGAGATATGATGAACATGTTGATTGTTCGCCATTGAAGCTATGTCAACTCTCGTGATGATCGGTTTTGATGTGGTGGATTTGGTTCGTGTGATCACTAAAACAATGTGAGGGATATTGTTTTGAGTGGGAGTTCACCTAGATTAATTTAATTATTAATTAGAACTCAATTTATCATAAACTAAATCAAAGTGAATTTGCATAGTTGTTGTATTCATTGGCATCCGTTTACCACCTTGCGCTTAGTTATAATTGAGATGATAGAACTATAGAATTCTGGTTAGTTACTTTACGAACTGGTATCGTATTGTTTTTGAAGTGTTAATCTAAAGTTTAAAAGTCCTATTGCAAACTTTCAGTAAGTTCCGGTTACTCCATGAAGTTTAATAATTGGTATTAAAATCAAGAGTAACAATTCCAATGTTAGTATATAAGTATCATGTTTGTCTCCATGATTCTTGATATTCAAAGGATTCTCCTAATATCAAGGTTATCTAAGGATCTGAAAGAGTTGTTTCAGAAACCATGATGTGTGAAAGATATTGTGATATCTGAAACGAAGTTTTGGTTACAACATGATAGAGTATAATATGGCAAAGTTCATGTTCTCATTTTTTGATGAGAATTTGCAAAAGGTTGGAGACACTTGTTGTCCTAATCCTCCAAAAGGTTTTTGGATAGCAACATTATACTCATAATTCATCATTATAAGCTAAAAGTAGCTTGATCATGGACGATTCCATGATAAGGGTGAATATTTGATGTAGGTAAAATGTTTACTACACCAAGAGATTACTAAAGAAAGGAATTTGAAAGAACACCAAACATTTGATGATGGTAATCTACTTCAAAGTGCAAATCCAAAGACATTGGTATTTAACTATACACGCTTTGGACTATGTGTCATATGTATGACTCCACTATTGATGTAGATAGATTCTTTCAAACAGAAAAGGAAATATTGAAAGAAAATCTCATAAATATATGGCAGAAAAGAAAAGACTAGAATTGTTCAATTTAAGTATATAGATGATATACATGTTATGGCTATATTCTTTGCTTATTAAACAATGTGGTTCTTAAGTATTTGATACTGAATTTGTTGGTGTGAATCGTCATACGAAACAACACAATTCATGAACTACAATGGCCTAAGTAAATAGCAAAAGAATATGTGATGATGTTCATCGAGAACAAATAAAGGGTTATTATGTTGCTCGTTAAACATCAAAGCTTGCCTTCAAGATTTGTTTTATCAGGTGTTATGAGAACAAAAAGGTTGTTCAAATAATTGCCGTAATCCATAAAAGATGGATGATTCAAAAAAATCTCGTTGGAAAGATCACATCCATAAAACTAGTGCTAAAAATGTCGAAAGACAAATTGATTGAAAGATCACTTAGGAAGTGACATCGCCGTTTAAATTATATTGGAAAGAAAACATGAAGAAACTCCATGTGGATGGAATTTTGGAGTCTTTTGATTTTGATCAAATGACGCTTGTGAAACTTTCCTAGAGATAATTGAAACTTCGTTCATAGGCCAAAAGGGAACGAAAGACTAGCTTATTGGAATTTGTACATATTGTTGTACGAAGTCCATTATGTGTAGTCAAGAGCGATGGATTTCAACTTCATATGCTTTCTCCGAAAATTTGAGTGAATATATGAATATTTACTTAATAAGGATGAAGTATGAAACATTTGAAAAGTTCAAAGACTTTCAAGATGAAGTGCAAAATCATTGTAACAAGAATATAAACGGTTTATGATAAAGATCATAAAGGAAGATATTTGAGTTACAGAGTTTTAGCATAATACCTAAGATTTAAGGAATCGTTCCGTGGATTTGCATTTTCCGAAACACCATAAGAGTATGGAGCGTTCAAGATATGTAATTAAACCTTGTTTGACATGGTAAGATCGAAGGTGTAATTCATAAAACTGCCATTATATTTTAAAGATTAAAAGCTTTAGAGATTACCGTTTTTCCACTGAAAAGAGCTTCATCATAATCCGTTGAAATGACACCATATAAAGTTATGGTTTGGGAAAAAACCCAAGTAGTCCTTTCTTAAACATTGGTATGCTATACATAAGAAAAGATGTTTGCAACCAAAGTCGGATGAATCTGTCTTTGTTAAAGTATTCCTCCATAACACCGGAGACAAAAGTGTTTGTCGCTTAGAACGTCAAGTTTCTTTGAGAAGAAATTTTTCGTGAAAAGTTAAGTGGGAGGACAATAGAACTTTGATAAGGTTAAAGGAACCTTAGCTATATGATCAAAGTTGCGCAGTGCCGAAAAGTGTTCCGGAGGCAGCAACAATGCTCATGGCTTACGTGCCTCAAAGGTTGTGGTTACAATAGTCAAAGTTTCTATTAAAACAAGTAGGTCGAGTAAACAATCAAATACCAAGATTTGAGGGTTGAATCATTATTTGAGAATAATGTACGTACTACATGCAAAGAAGCGATGATGAGCCCTGACTCCGTCATATGGCTTGAAGTCATAAAATCCGTGATAGTTCCATACACGAGAAATCAAGTTTTGAACTTGAAGGACCCTCGAGAAAGGTGTAAGACCTTACAGTTGTGTTTGGATCTATAAATAAATAGACATGGATGTTGCACATCTATGAAATAGTCGACATGTTGGGAAAGAGTTCACAACAATGTTCAAAGGTTGACTATGACAAGATCTGATCTTTCATAGCGATATTTAGTCTAGACGGATTAATGTAGCAACCACTACATATAATTTTGTTATATGATAGTTGAATAAACAAAACAAGTTCTTCTAATAGAATCGTTACCTAGGACATGTGCATAACACGGTCCATAGGGTTTTGTTAATTCAAAGGATGCTAGAAGCATATGCAAACTTCAACGGTTGAAGTGAGCATCGCGGAATTGGAATCTTCACTATGATGAAACTGTTAAAGGAGTTTAAAAGTTCATTAGAGACAATGAAGATGCTTGCATTTGCAAGAAATTAAGTGGGAGCGCTAAGACATGTTTCTAATACATTATGTGGAAGACATATTGTTGATTGGAAATAATGTATCTTTTATTAACACATATTAAGAATTTCATCCCGATGAAAGACTTAGGCAAAACCCAAATATTTGGCATCAATAGACGCTAATATGGTTGTGCCAGAAGTACATAGACGAGATATTGAATGAGTTCAATATAGAAACTATAAGAGAGGTTCTTGTTGCACAGAAAGGATTGAATGAGTTCAATGTTGATGATATATTCAAGTGTATTGACATTTGGTATAGTGAAACAAATAATCAAGTATAGATTGATACTTGATGTATGAAATCACAAAGAGTATTTATATCAATCATACTGTGATATGTACAAATCCAGATATGTCCTATGCTCTAAATGTTGTGAGCATATACCAGAATGATTCGTAAGATGATCATTGGACAATAGTAAGGATATTCTTATAATCTTTTGGAAGAACTAAGAGTATATTATTTGTAAAAGTGACAAATAGATGGTTAGTTCATTGTAAAAGTACTACATTGATACTAGTTTTGTCACAAAGTACAAATTAAGTTTATCTCAATCTAAACTAAGGGTGGCACAATATAATGGAAAGTAAGTTCCATAATGGATTTGGATGAGTTCCAAAGTTAAGACATTGTGACAGATAACAACAAAAGGCTAAGTATGTGACTGCTATAATAGCAGCTAAAGAGGGCGTTTGTGTCAAATAGTTTGTTATCAAACTAGGTATAGTTCACAATGGGATATTACTATGAAGATATATTGTACGACAATATTGTCAACATGTTTTAACCCCAAAGAACTAAAGGTCACACCAAAGGACCAAATTTATACAAAGCCATCTCATTAGAGAATGAGTGATGCGTAGAGACGCAAATACATGCAATTACACACGGACCTGGAAGTGTCAGATCCGGAGATCAGTTGACCACTAGCAAACGTGTACTTACAACACCGGAAAGCCATAGGTGTTATATACACAAAGGTTTGAAACTAGATTATTGACTCTAGTGCAAGTGGGAGACTGTTGGAGATATGCCCAAGAGGCAATAATAAAGTGGTTATTATCATATCTTCACACTTATGATAAATGTTTACATACCATGCTATAATTGTATTAAACGGAAACATTAATACTTGTGTGATTTGTAAACTAAAATAAGAGTCCCTAGTAAAGCCTCTTGTTAAACTAGCTTGTTGGTTAATATATGATCATGGTTTCCTGATCATGAACATGGAGATGTTATTAACAACAGGATCATATCATTAGGAGAATGATGTGATGGACATACTCCTATAGATAAGCGTAGCATAAAGATCAAGTCATTTCAATAGTTCAATTGCTATATGCTTTCTGATACATAGTAACCTAATTCCTTAGACCATGAGATCATGCATATCACCTTTACCGGATGGATGCTTTGATGACATCAAACACCACACCGTAACTGGGTGGCTATAAAGATGGCATTGAGTGTTCGGAAAGTATTGGTTGAGACACATGGATCAAGAGTGGGATTTGTCCATCCATATGACAGATAGATATACTCTGGGCCCTCTCGGTGGAATGTCATCCAATTAGCTTGCAAGCATGTGACTTGGTCACAAGGGATCACATATCACGGGAACGAGAAAAGAGTACTTATCGGTAACGAGGTTGAACTAGGTATGCAGAGATACCGACGATCATAACCTCGGATAAGTAAAGTATCGTGAGACAAAGGGAAATTGGTATCGTATGTAAGTGGTTCATTCGATCGCAAGGTAATCGTAGAAATATGTGGGAGCCATATGAATTTCCAGATTCCTCTATTGGTTATTGTTCGGAGAAGTGTCTCGATCATGTCCGCATAATTCACGAACCGTAGGGAGACACACTTAAGGATTCGACGTTGTTTGAGTAGTTATGGTGTTATGAGAAAGAGACCGAATGTTGTTCGGAGTCTCGGATGGGATCCGGGATATCACGAGGTGATCCGGAATGGTCCGGAGAATAAGATTCATATAAGGAAAGTCCCGTTTCGGAGTTCGGGAATGATTCCGGTGTTTTCATCGGGAACATTCTAGAAGGTTCCGGAAAGTCCGGCACTCCGGAAGGGGAAGGGGTACATGAATGTGTCATTACTTATTGGAATGATTGCATCATGTACTAAGTGTTCTTGCTGTCCCAAATAAAGGATTAAATTGAATCCTAAAACAGAAAAGTCAAATGTCCAGTTTGAAAGTCAAACTGCCAAAACAAGAAACTGTGGGAAACAAGCAAGAGGAGTTGGAGTCAACCTGGAGGAGGAGTAGGACTCCTCCAGGCCGGCGCCCAGCCCAAGGCCGAGTTGGGGAGGGACTCCCTCCCTACCCTGGCGCGCCAAGACCCCCCTCCCATAAAAGGAGGGGCAGGGCTCCTCCTAGAGACACACAACTTTCACCTCTAGATCTCCGGTTTAGAGCCGTTTTGGATTAGAGCTTCTAATTGCTTTAGCCAACGGTTTAGAGCCTTCTAATTGGTTTAGAGCCTTCTAATTGGTGTGTCTAATTACTAGACCACTAATAGCCTCTCTCATAAGCTCCACCATACTCGCACCGGCTTAAGGCGAAGCCCTGCGGGATTTCCCCTCTACTTCCGGTACCACGCCGTTGTGCTGCCGGAATCGCGAGGAGAATGCTACAACCTCCGCTGCCTGCTGGAACAAGGGAGAGGAAGGTCTTCGTCGAGTACCGAACGTGTGACCGACTGCGGGAGCGCTGCCGGAACGTGGCGCCAGAAGGATCGTCTACACGATCTTGAGATCGGAAAGAGTACGACTACATCACCCACGAGAATCTGCTCTCGTTAACCGCTTTGGAATCTTCGAGGGTAAGTTATTCCATCGACTCGTTGCTACAATCTAGTAGATAGATCTTGGCTTGTTTGTTTGTAGGCGATAGAAATTTTTTGTTTTCCATGCTACGAACCCCTACAATTACTCATATAAATCGAACAACCATTATTCTCGGACTTAAACAAGTAACCTTCTCGCAATAAACATGATTCGGATATAATGTTCATGCTCAACACAGGCACCAAATAACAATTATTTAAGTATAAAACTAATCCCGATGGTAGATGAAGAGGTAGCATGCCGACCGCGATCACATCAACCTTTGATCCATTTCCAACGCGTATCGTCACCTCGTTCTTCGCTAGCTTCGTTTATTCTGCAGCACCTGTTTCGAGTTACAAATATGAGCAACCGAACCAGTATCAAATACCCAGGCACTACTACGAGTACTAGTGAGATACACATCAATAACACGTATATCGGATATACCTTTCTTCTTGATGTTGCCGTTCTTCAAATCCGCCAAGTACTTTGGGCAATTCCGCTTCCAGTGACCCTCTCCCTTGAAGTAAAAGCACTCAGTATCAGCCTTAGGCCCAGCCTTGGTCTTATTCATCGGCGCGGTAACTTTCTTACCGCCCTTCTTAAAGTTTACCTTTTTCTTAGACCTGCCTTGCTTCTTGAATTTTGTGGTCTTATTGACCAACAACACTTGGTGCTCTTTCTTGATCTCCACTTCTGCAGACTTTAACATGGAGAAGAGTTCTGGCAACGACTTGTCCATGTTTTGCATATTGTAGTTCATCACAAAGTTCTTGTAACTTGGTGGTAGTGATTGGAGGACACGGTGAATCCCCAAAGCATTAGGAATCACTATACCTAAGCTTTGAAGCTTGCTTGCGTGCCCAGACATCTTAAGCACGTGCTCACTAACGGAGCTGCCCTCTTCCATCTTGTAGTTAAAGAACTTTTTAGAAGCCTCATAACTCTCAACTGCCGCATGAGCCCCAAATATCATTTTGAGTTCACGGACAATATCATGTGGGTCATGGTTCTCAAACCTTTTCTGAAGCTCCGATTCCAAACCATACAAGATAGCACACTGAACTATGGAGTACTGGTTCTTCCGAGCGAGGAAAACATTCTTTACCTCATCGGTAGCATCAGCTATAGGCGGGTCACCCAGCGGTGCATCCAGCACATAGGTCAAATTACTAGCATTGAGGACAATTCTCAAATTGCGGAACCAATCCACGAAGTTGCTTCCATTGTTTTTCAACTTTTCTTTCTCTAGGAACGCATTAAAATTGATGGTAGGGGGCGCCATTGATCTACAACATATTTGCAATAGTTTAGACTAAGTTTATGAAAAATTGAGTTCTAATTAATAGTTAAATTAATCTAGGTGAACTCCCACTCAAAACAATATCCCTCAAATTGTTTTAGTGATCACACGAACCAAATCCACCACATCAAAACCGATCATCACGAGAGTTGATGTAGTTTCAATGGCGAACAATCAACATGTTCATCATATCTACTATATGACTCATGCTTTACCTTTCGGTGATCCGTGTTCCGATACCATGTATGTATATATGCTAGGCTCGTCAAGATCAAACCTTAGATTCCGCATGAGCAAATCTAGCTTGCTCACGTTGTATACACTCGCAGAATCTAGCACACCCGATCATCGCGTGGTGCTTCGAGACAACGAGCTTTAGCAACGGTGCTTACTAAGTATGAACACTTTAAAACTTGAAATTGTGTGCTTGAGGGATCATCTTATAATGCTACCGTCGTGAACTAAGCAATACAAGATGCATAAAAGTATTAACATCACATGCAATTCATAATATGTGATAT
This sequence comes from Avena atlantica, assembly GCA_910589765.1. Taxonomy (NCBI): domain Eukaryota; kingdom Viridiplantae; phylum Streptophyta; class Magnoliopsida; order Poales; family Poaceae; genus Avena; species Avena atlantica. The sequence continues at coordinate 433,926,100 of OU342733.1, read as the reverse complement.
GATATGGCCTTTCTTCTTGTGCTTCCGATCTCCATCTTCAAGCACGAACATGATCTCCATCATCACCGGTATGGCGTCAATGTCAATGGCGCTGTTTCATGGTTGTCTTCCACTAGCTTCAACTATTACAACTACTTTGAATAGACACGCAAGTCTTAATGGAATTTAAAGGACAACCATATGGCTCCTGCCGGTTGCCAACTTACAATAAGGAAAATTGCATACATCATATATAATCACAATCATGGCCATATCACATCACAACACACCCATGCAAAAAAAGTTAGATGCCTCTAATTTTCTTTGCATATTTTACGTGGTTTGGGGCTTTCAATAAGTGTCGTTCTAACTTACGAACAAGAACCACAACGTTGATGCTTGAACTATCAAGTGCCCGTTGTAAATTGAATCTATACTATGATGGGAGAGACAGACACCCGTAAAGCCACTTATGCAATACAAGTTGCATGTTGAGCATCGAGCAAGTCTTATGATCGATGTCATGTAAGGTTAGCCCGGGCAGCTTCATCCCATCATACCGCAAGATGCAAAGTACACAAAAATAAATTGATAATAAAAGCACCACCGCCCACAATGACCATTGTGTTCTACTCGTGCAACAGATCTACATATAGACACGGCTATGATACCACTGTAGGGGTTCATAGCATGGAAAACAAAAAATTTCTACCACATGCACACAAACAAGCCAAGATCTATCTACTAGATTGTAGCAACGAGCCGATAGAAGTACTCACCCTCGAAGATTCCAAAGCGGTTAACGAGAGCAGATTCTCGTGGGTGATGTAGTCGTACACTTGCCGATCTCAAGATCGCGTAGACGATCCTTCCGGCGCTACGTTCCGGCAGCGCTTCCGCAGTCGGTCACATGTTCAGTACTCGATGAAGACCTTTCTCTCCCTTGTTCCAGCATGCAGCGGAGGTTGTAGTTCTCCCCTCGCGATTCCGGCAGCACGACGACATGGTGTCGGAAGTAGAGGGAAGATCCCGCAGGGCTTTGCCTAAGCCGGTGCAAGTTATGGTGGATTAGGGTTTCCCGGAGATCTAGGGTTTAGATGACCGGGAGGAGGAGGAGGAGGTGTTGGCGGCGGCTAGGGCGGCGGCGGCGCGGGTGTGGGGAGGGCTTGGCTCTTGTGGTGTTGGGGCAACCCTCCCCATCTATTTATGAGAGGGAGGGGCAGCCTTGGGAGGGGTGGGTTTGAATCCAAACCCAAACCCAAGTTGGATTGAGAGAAGGACTTGTTTCTTCTTCCACTATGAAACCACTGTTCTAGTTTGACTTTTCAAACTTCCCGTTTGACTTTCAATTTAGAGATTTATTTCTCTCTTGCAAATTACAACACCAAGTGACCTAGGATATGATCTAATCATTCCACATATCCATTACACATTCATGGACCATTCCCCTTCCAGTCTGGTGAACCTTCTAAACCCTTCTAGAACCTCTCCGATGAAACCATCAGAAACTTTCCCGAACTCCGAAATCGGACTTTCCTTATATGAATCTTATTCTCTGGACCATTCCGGATCCCCTCGTGATATCCCGGATCCCATCCGAGACTCCGAACAACATTTGGTATCCCTATTAACATTCCATATCTACTAAACAACATCGAATCCTTAAGTGTGTCTCCCTACGGTTCGTGAATTACGCGGACATGACCGAGACACTTCTCCGATCAATAACCAATAGAGGAATCTGGAAATTCATATGGTTCCCACATATTTCTACGATTACTTTGCGATCGAATGAACCACTTACATACGATACCAATTTCCCTTTGTCTCACGATAGTTTACTTATCCGAGGTTTTGATCGTCGGTATCTTTGCATACCTAGTTCAACCTCGTTACCGATAAGTACTATTTTATCGTTCCCGTGATATGTGATCCCTTGTGAGCCAGTCACATGCTTGCAAGCTAATTGGATGACATTCCACCGAGAGGGACCAGAGTATATCTATCCGTCATATGGATGGACAAATCCCACTCTTGATTCATGTGCTTCAACCCATACTTTCCGAACACTCAATGCCACCTTTATAGCCACCCAATTACGGTGTGGTGTTTGATGTCATCAAAGCACCCTTACGGTGATGGTGATTAACATGATCTCATGGTCTAAGGAATTAGGTTACTATGTATCAGAAAGCTTATAGCAAACGAACTATTGAAATGACTTGATCTTAATGCTACGCTTATCTATAGGAGTATGTCCATCATACCATTCTCCTAATGATATGATCTTGTTGTTAACAACATCTCAATGTTCATGATCGAGAAACCACGATCATATATTAACCAACAAGCTAGTATTATTAAAGAGGCTTTACTTGGGACTCTAATTTAGTTTACAAATCACACAAGTATCACTGTTTCTGGTTAATACTGTTATAGCATGAATGTAAACATTTATCATAAACACAAAGATATAATAATAACCACTTTTATTATTGCCTATAGGGCATATCTCCAACAAAGATGCCGCAGTGATAGTTGCCTGTTTTCTGTTGTTTTTAGTTTCAGAAAAGCTAGTAAGGAAATATTCTCAGAATTGGACGGGACAAAAACCAAAATCAATATTTTACCGGAACAAACACGGAGTCCAGAGGAGAGACGGAGAGGCGTCACAGGGTGGGCACACCCCCTGGAGCGGGTCCACCCTAGGCCGCGCCAGGGCAGGGTGTGGGCCCCCTGGCCGGCCTCCTGCCTCGCCCCTTCGCCTATAAAGTCACCCCGATGCAGAAACCCTAAGGACCCAATCAAATCTCCACGAAATAGTCCATAGCCACCGCCACCATCGTCCCTAAATCGGGGGAATCTGAAGCTCTTCCAGGCACCTTGCCAGAGGGGAGAGATCATCCCGGAGGCCTTCTTGATCACCATGCCAGCCTCCGGTATGATGCGTGAGTAGTTCACCCTTGGACTATGGGTCCATACAATAGTTAGATGGTTGCAGATGTGTTGTTGCTACTATTGAGAAAACAACAATCTTTTGTTCATGGAACAATTGTTTGTTTACTTTACACACATTGCTTAATGCAATTATCCGTTGCTTGCAACTTAATACTGAAAGGGGTTCGGATGATAACCTGAAGGTGGATTATTAGTCATAGATGCAGTTGGATTACGGTCTATGTATATTGTTTAATGCCCAATCAAATCTCATAGGAGTCATGATGACTAGTATATGCATTGTTATGCTTGCTCAATCTATTAATTCCCCCACTGTAATTTGTTTATCCAGCATGTTATTTATCTTAAGGAGAACACCTCTAGTGAACTGTGGACCTGGTCCAATCTTTACCATTGATACGTCATCCACTTCTATTGTTTACTTTATACAAGTAACTATTACCTTCCACACTGTACGTTTAATCCTTTGTTTTCAGCAAACCAGTGAGATTGACAACTCACTGTAAGTTGGGAAAAAGTCTTGAGTTTGTGTTATGCAGGATTCCAAGTTGTTAGCAACACCTTGGAGTTGTTTCCTTGCTCCTACTGGTTTAATAACCTTGGTTTCATAACTGAGGGAAAACTTGCTGCTGTTTTCATCACACCTTGCTCTTGGGGTTTCCCAACGAGGATCTACAGTGATCTGAGCCCATCAAGATTTTCTGGCGCCGTTGCCGGGGAGTTAAGGACAACTTCAATCTCTTCCTCCTCGTCAGTCACCTCTCAGGGAGAAAGAAGATTCTTGCAAGGGGAGTCTCTTACAACCATTCTCTTTACTTTGTTTTTGTTTTTCTTAGTTTTTTTTTGCTTTCTTTTGCTTATTTCTTTCTTTCAAAAATACAAAAAAAAAATAGTTTTGTTTGGCTTGCTTTTTCTTATAAAAAACACAAAAAATTGTTCCTACTATAGTTGTTGGTCTATTATTGCCTTGCTTTGTCATGCTTTCTATGAATGATTGGTTTCTTTTAAACTAGATCGTATTGGCAAGGTGGGTTCACGGAAGAACATATTATTATGAGGAACACCGTTTGTCACAAAAAGGGAAACACTTATGGGAACAAATTGATAAATTGAATACCATTGCTAGAAACGTGTGCTCTACTTATAATATTACTTATTATTTTGATAAATCTTGTTGCTATAGGAGGTATAAACACCTCCCTTTTCAATGTGAGTATAATGATAATGTTACCATATCTTCTTATGTTAAGGGAAATTATGACTTTTATGATGTGGAAAAAATTGAAGAATTTATTGCTTGGAAGGGTGCATTTGAACTTGCTAATTTTCATGAAAATACTGACGATGCACCTTATAAATATGAGGTTTATGATATACTTAAATTTTGCTTTGATAATTACAAGGACGAGAATGGCTATATTCTTAAATATTTTAATAGATGCTTTCCACCAACGGAAGATACTAATGCCTTGCAAGAGCCTATGGAAGAAGAAATTGCTGAAACTAAAAGCTCATTAGATGAAAAAGAGGAGTAGAGTGATGAACAAAAGGAGGAAGAATGGATTAGCTACCCATGCCTACCTTCTAATGAGAGTAACTCTTTATCCCTTACATTATTTGATTATATTCCATGCTTACCAAAGGAGGATGAATGTTATGTTCCTATGGGTCCTTTTGAAATATCTACTATGAGTAAAACTTGTGATAATAATTATGCTCCTATTATCTATGATAATCCTTTATTTGTGCCTAACTTCGAAATGCATGGTACTAAAGGGTTTTGCTTAGAAAATGTTTATGATAATGCTCTAGATGATGGTCCTATATTGGTTGATGATATTATTTGTACTACTATTGAAAATGAGATTGGAGGGGTCTTGCATTTATCTTGGAACCCCATACCTCTTGAGAATGATCAGTCATCTTGTTATAAAATTGTTAAAAGTGGGTTAGATGGTTTTAATCCCACTATTTTCAGCTTGATAAAAAATATGTGTTTGTAGATCATGAAAAGCATGATTTATGTGATAGTTATATTATTGAGTTTATTCATGAGGCTACTAAAAATTATTATGAGAGAGGAAAATATGGTTGTAGAAGTTTTCATGGTACTGAAACACCTCTTTATGTGCTGAAAGTTTTGAAGTTACTCTTGTTTTATCTTCCTATGCCTGCCACTTTGTTCTTTGAGTACATGATTCCTATGCATAGGAAGTGGGTTAGACTTAAATTTTTTTTTTATTTTCTTCTTCATGCTCTCTTTTACTCCAATTGATATTTCTTATGTGAGCATCATCAAAATTATCATGCCTAACTTAAAGGCGTTAAAGAAAAGTACTTTTTGGGAGATAACCCAATAGTTTTAGTTGAGTATTTGGAAGTTATTACTTCTGTCATAATATCTCCTTATCCTTTTTGTGTGGTTTTTGTGTCAAGAATAACCTTTAATGAGAGAGAAGTAAGATTTGGATAAGTTGTTATCCCGAAACATATTTTTGTGCTTCACTGTAAAAATTCATGAAAAATCCCTATATGTCGGAGTGAGCTGTAAATTTTTGATATTATGCTCCAGGTTGTTATATAACTTTCGTTAGTTCAACACTTTTCGATTTGAGCAACAGAAGGTCTTCGAAAAAATTGGTTTTTACCTGCTGGTCAGTCTTGACAGATTTCTGCCATTATTTTCATTTGATTCTTAATTGGTTTCTTTTTGAGTTATCCTTGATCACTTGAGCTTTTAAAATGAATTTCTACAGTATCTTGTGTTGTAATGGAAGTTTTTCTTGTTTTAAAACAAAACCCAAAGGCCTATTATCTTGAAAACACTAATGTTGCTAATGAAGATTGTGTGAAGTTTTGTATGAAGGAAATTTTCAAGTATAGGGGAAGAATGATGTAATGAGATGAAGAATGGACAAAAGTAAAGCTTGGGGATTCCACCCGTGTCACCCCAAGAAATAGTCAAGAGGTACAAGCGTCAAAGCTTGGGGATGCCCAAGGCATCCCCTTCTTCATCAATAAAAATCTTAGGTCTCTTTCTAGACACTTCGTTTTTATTGTTTCATACACAGTTGTGTTGTTCTTGGAGCATATTAGTTTTTGTTTTTGGTTTTTGTTTGTTTAGTTTGCTTGAATAAAGTAGTTGGACCCCCGCTTTTGCGTATGTTGTTTCAAATAAGTTGATTGGTGTTGGAAAAGAGTAGAAAGTTTCATGCTTATAGTGGTACAAAAGGGAGCTTGTTTTGATTGTGGCTTAGACTTTATCATGTCATGCTAGATGTTGCTTTGACCTTATGCTTAGTGATTATTGTTGTAGCATGACTTGTTCCAAATAATTGAGATTGCTTAATGTGCCTTGCAAGAATCATGTGTTGTTTTAGCATACAAAACCATAATATTATGGTATTCTCCTTTGATGTTTTGTTTGGGTTGACTTGGCACATGATCACACCATGTTATGACTATGAACCGGTCACCTTAGCCTCTATGATCATTTAGTTTTTTACTTGTGATACCACTTTATGCTTTGATTAATAATGTTTTGTCACTCTGCATGATTATGACCATTATTACTCTCTTAGTTGCTCGCCCCCAGTCTTTTGCTAGCCTCCACTTGTATTGAGTAAGATCTACTCATGCATCAAACACCCAAGAAACCAAGTTATTCCAAAGAGTCCACCATAAATTCCTATGCATGGTGTGTTACACCATTCCAAGTATATTAATGTTTTTATCTATCTTCCAAATTAAACTTTTTATGAGAAAATTAGTGATTGAAGCTCTCACAAACTTGATGGCACACTTTACTTTTTTTCACCTAATAAGCTTGAACCATTGTGTCATCTATGTTGTATATTCTTGCACTTATAAGTTGGGAATTAGCAGAACCATGTTGTCATGGGGAACGCTTTCAAGACTTGTACATATTACCCAGTTGATATCATGATCTTTTGTTTGCAGATGTTGACGGTGTGAAATAAAAGGGAAGCTTGTAAGTCCATGGAGTTATGTATATGTGTTAGAGAAACGCCTGGGCCGCTAGCCTAAGCCATGCCTAATCATGGTGGAAACTTGCGGCATAACCATAATGAGCAATCTGTGAAGCATCCTCAATAAAAACCTATGCAAATAGCAAATAAAAAGATTGCCTATATGCTCATTGTCTATTAACTTATCATTTTGATATGGGATAGCTCCTGTATCATGGGGCAAGGGTACCCCATTGGAGGTTCTTTATGATACACATATACTTACAATGACAAGAACTTACCGGTGACTAAAGTTGAGTAGCATGTGGAACGACCCTCGTACTCAAGGGACATGAGATTGCCAGCTTATGATTTGTCAAGCATATAATCCATATTTGTTTCACTTTATCCTTAATAACTTCAAGATACTTATGATAGGGGCAATGAGAGCTGAAAGCTAACAAGTATCATAATTTTTGGAAGCTCTTTAAGAAACTTGAAATCCCTGCTTCCCTGTGATGGGTCTTTCTTCCTACTTTTATGTTGAGTCTCCACCTTCTTCCTTTATGCACCAATTAAGAGAGCGTAGTTTTCATTCTTAGTTCTATGTGCATTGTCCCAAAACTTATCGATTGATTCATAATGTTGATATTGCTTGTTCTTGAACTATTTGTATCTAGTCACCCTTATGAACTTTCAAGGTGTCCTATGCATTTATATTTTGCTACTCCATGAGGGACAATATGAATACCACCATGCTATTTTTTATGTATGTGAAACAAACAAACGTCTTTCAATGCATTGTTATTCATGATCTTTGTTTGTACCACTACTGTATTTTGCTACTCCATGAGGTGTCCTATTTTGTTACTATGTCTTATTGTTATAACTATATCTTTAATGCTCATGTTTAGAGTTCTTTGATCCCAGCTATCAATGCTTTGCAAATGGTTTGATCAACATTTTGATGGTGCATGTCACCTAAAAAATTATTCTTTTTATCACTTACCTACTCGAGGACGAGAAGGAGTTAAGTTTGGGGATGCTTTATACGTCGTAAATGTATCTATAATTTTTGATGTTACATGATTGTTTAGTATCAACTTTTCTATGCTTTGTCTATACTTTGAGGTATTTTTATACATTTTCTGGGACTAACCTATTAACAAGATGTCGCAGTGCCAGTTGCCCGTTTTCTCCTGTTTTTGGTTTCAGAAAAGCTAGTAAGGAAATATTCTCGGAATTGGACGGGACAAAAGCCAAAATCAATATTTTACCGGAACAAACACGGAGTCCAGAGGAGAGACGGAGGGGCGCCACAGGGTGACTACACCCCCTGGCGCCGGTCCACCCTAGGTCGCGCCAGGGCAGGGTGTGGGCCCCCTGGCCAGCCTCCCGCCTCGCCCCTTTGCCTATAAAGTCACTATGATGCAGAAACCCTAAGGACCCGATCAAATCTCTACGAAACAGTCCGTAGCCGCTGCCACCATCGTCCCTAGATCGGGGGAATCTGAAGCTCTTCCCGGCACCCTGCCAGAGGGGAGATATCATCCCGGGGGCCTTCTTCATCACCATGCCAGCCTGCGGTATGATGCGTGAGTAGTTCACCCTTGGACTATGGGCCCATACAGTAGCTAGATGGTTGTTTCTCCTCCTTTGTGCTATCATGTTTAGATCTTTGTGAGCTCCATTCATGATCAAGATCATCTATTTTAAATCATACATATTGTGTTTGTGGGGATCCATTGGATATTGAGATACTATGTCAGATTGATTATTTATTCTATCATGTCAGATTGATTATTGATTCTATCGTGACTATGTTGTTTGTGATCTTGCATGCTCTCCATTGCTTGTAGCTATCTTGGCCAAGTAGATGCTTATGACTCCAAGAGGGAGTATTTATGATCGATAGTGGGTTCATGCCTCTAGTAATCTAGGGAAGTGACATGAATCTCTAAGATTGTATATGTGTTGTTGCTACTAGGGAGAAAACAATAATCTTTTGTTCATGGAACAATTGTTTCTTTACTTTACACACATTGCTTAATGCAATTATCCGTTGCTTGCAACTTAATACTGGAAGGGGTTAGGATGATAACATGAAGGTGGATTATTAGTCATAGATGCAGTTGGATTACGGTCTATGTATATTATTGTAATGCCCAATCAAATCTCATAGGAGTCATGATGACTAGTATATGCATTGTTATGCTTGCTCAATCTGTCAATTGCCCCATTGTAATTTGTTTACCTAGCATGTTATTTATCTTAAGGAGAACACCTCTAGTGAACCGTGGAACCCGGTCCAATCTTTACCATTGATACATCATCCATTGCTGCTGTTTACTTTCTACAAGCAACTATTACCTTCCACACTTTACGTTTAATCTTTTGTTTTTAGCAAAACAGTGAGATTGACAACCTCACTATAAGTTGGGGCAAAGTCTTGAGTTTGTGTTATGCAGGATTCCAAGTTGTTATCAACACCTTGGAGTTGTTTCCTTGCTCCTACCGGTTCTATAACATTGGTTTTATAACCGAGGGAAAACTTGCTGCTGTGTTCATCACACCTTGCTCTTGGGGTTTCCCAACGAGGCTCTACAGTGATCTGAGCCCATCAGAGAGCCCAAACCTTTGCATACTTAGCATAATCCTTTCTTGGTTGTTATTTGGATCTGATCCATGTGAGGTTCTAGATCTTGTGGTAATATTCATAACAAGCTCTAGTGCATAAAAACGGAATTTGCTTTTATATCTTATTGCGTTTTTGAGCTTGGAGGTTTTTCCGATATGTCTTTTAGAGATAGGTAAAACCTTACATTATTTGGTTATTACTCATGTGAGTATTTATAGCTTGTTTTAATCTCCATGACAAGCTCTAGTTCATCGAAAACGGATTTCATATGCATTCTCTACTACGTTTTCAATGTTGGAGGTTTTACCGGTTTTTTTGAGAGAGGTTAAACCTTTCGTCATTTAGTTCTATCCTCCCTTGATGTGCTATGATGTTTTTCTCTATGATCTTGTAGAGCTTATTATCCTCTTTAAAACGATCCCAATATCATCAAAATCAGATTCCGGATGCAAAAGTTATGACTGTTTTCATATTGGTCTTTCTGCCAGTGTTTGTAAAACCGGAGACTCCGGAATAAATCTCCGGACCGTGTCCATTACATCCTCCATATTGTACCCGTTTGTCCTGGGTACACCAATAGACTCCGGTCCAAGTCCGGAGACTCCGGTCCGGGTGATTCCTAGGCATAACGATTGAATTTCTAGGGACCTATTTAAGTGCCCCTTCTTTCCCAATGGTTACCTAACCATTCTTGCAAGTTTTCCCCTCCATTGTTGACATTCTTGAGCTTGCTTCCTCTTAATCCCTCCTATGATTCTTGCATATTCTTGAGGGACTTGAAAGAGGAGATTTAGATCTACAACCCCAGCAATCAATCTCTCCTCTAAGTGAGGGGAACATCTTGGGATCTAGATCTTGGAGTCTTTTGTGGATTTTCTCCATTGTTCTTCCTCTCTTATTTCCCCACAAGATTTTGTAGCTTTGGTGGAATTTGGGAGAGAAGGATTTGAGCACTTCTTGGCCATTTGCATTTGGTGCATCGGTTTGAGTTCTCGGTGAGGATTTGATTGAGTGAAAGGTGAGAAGATTTTTACTCTTGGGTTCTTCGAACCCTAGATGGTTTGGTGGTTTTGTAGGTTTTTGGATTACTTGGGACCTCCAATTAAGTTGTGGAGCTTTCCCCAAGCTCATTTTTTGGGAGCCTCCAATTAAGTTGTGGAGAAGTGCCCCAACCTCGTGAGAGGTTCCAGATTGCCACCGACAAGTGCACCAATAGTGGAAGTGTGGATCGATCCCATTGGGGTGAGATTCATAGGAGAAAAATGGAGGCCTCTTGTGACGTTGGTGGTTTGATACCACCCCCTCTCCAAACGAGGCGTACTCCATGTTGGGAGGAACTCGGTAAAACATCGTCGTCTCCGCGTGCCTTGGTTATCTCTATATCCGAGCTCTTAATTATGCACCTTACTTCGTGATAGCCTTCGTGCTTTAAGTATATATCTTGCTATCACGTAGTTTCTTGTCTTGCTTAACATAAGTTGTTGGTGCACATAGGTGAATCCTAGTTGTTCTAGGTTTTGTGCTTGACAAAGTAAATAATAATTTTATTCCGCCTTTATTGAGCCAAGCTCAGAAAAGTTTTAAACCGCCTATTCACCCCCCTATAGGCAACATCTATATCCTTTCAATTGGTATCAAATCCCGGTGTCTCATTTTAGGCTTCACCGCCTTGAGAGTAAAGATGTCGTCTAGGGGACTAGTGCACAATGACATATTCATATTCGATGGCACAAATTATGATATATGGAAAACTCGTATGCTTATTCATTTTTGGTACATGGAACCAAATTTGGTGCGTATTGTAGATCACATGTTGAAACCGATGATGCATCTATGCCGATTAAGCGGTCCGTTTAAGGTGTCCCGTTGAGTGTTGCTCTTTCTCTGTATGGGAACAAACAGACGTGTTCGGGCCAAATAGGTCTCCATGGAGAAAAAGTTAGGGCATCTCCACCGGGACAACCCGTTCGGTCGACCCAAACGATCCTTATCTTTTCGTTTGGGTCAGGTCACGGTCGATTTAGGGCCGTTTTCCGGCATGACCGACCGCGCCCAGCGGTGCGACCCATCTATTCACGTTTGGTCATCACCAATGCCGGCGTATTTTCAGTGTCTTCCTAATGCCACGTTGTCTCCGCCTTTTTTTTTCCACCGCTACCCGCGAGTCCAGGCGCAACCATAAAAATGGGAGGCCACCGAGATATCTTCGGCAAGACACGCACCACCCACAGCACAAAAAACCACCATGCCTGGCCGTGGGCATCGACCCGACGAGCTTTGTGCTAACCCCGACGCCGGCAGAGAAGAGGGGCCTGAGCGACTATGGTGGTTGCCACAACGCTCTCACTACAACTACAAAAGGACCATCAGCGAACGTTTCTCGTTGGAGGTGATGAACCGCTGCCGGAGCACCGCCGACGTCTAGCGCTGAGGGAAGTGCGTGGCGAACTCCGCTAAGCATGGCAGGCCAATCCCGATGACGCGTACCTGCAAGCCCCTCTCGCCCAAGCCGAAGAAAAGCTGCAGACGCAGGAAGCGATCTACCGCTCTTTCAGCATAGAATGGGGCGTTGCCGATCCGTAGGCGGCTCCTAGCTATAATGGCCAATGTCGGCCGATCCGTAGGCTATCCGGTGTACTCTTGATTTGTAAATATATGTGACGGTCGAATAAAGATTTCCATTGCAAATGGCCAATGCCTACATTGATACAGCATACATGGCGCACACACAGTCTAGCCTACTTGTCGGAGTTGGATGAGGAGTCGGAGTGGTAGCAGCGGCGACACATGGTGTGGTCGAAGACGCTGACGCCGAACTTTCCTTCACCGTCGTACTTGAAGACGAGGATGTTGACCGCTTCGATCTGGTGCGAGCGGGCGAAGCACTCCCAGCAGTTGCCGAGGTACATCCGGCTGAGGTGGTCGAACTGTAGTTCGACCGGGTAGCTGCTGGTCCTGAAGCCGTTTGCCCGCAGCATGGTAAGCGGGGCCGACGCGTCGCCGACCAGTGTCACGAACCGCGGGGCAGGAACAGCCTGTCACGCGGCATGCCGAGGTGGATGGCCACAGCGAATTGGGTGCCTTGGTCAAAATCTTCGGGCGACGACGGCGTTGAGAGAGAGCGTGGTGGCGCGGTGAGTTGGCCGCGTCCTTCACGCCTCCCTCGGCGTCCACGACCACCACACCCTCCCCTCGATCCAGCACCGCCGGCCATGGCTAGCTATAGGTAGTGGAGAACGAAAAGGAGAAGGAGAGGATGGTGTTCTGTGTGGAAGAAGATGGCCGTGGGTAGCCAGTTAAAAAGAACCGACATAGGATGCCGGCGCAGAGGCCGAAGAGAGGAGCATTGAAGTGTCCAGTCAGAAGGACATGTATCAGGCGGCGCCTGCAGCGGCGGTGGAGAGCGTGGCGTCGTCGTTATTGATCCATCAGCACCTCTAAATCGCTCCGTGGTTGCGTATAAATCTGTGCCGGTGCGCGTGTCTAAATCAACGTGGTGGCTGACGGATGGGCCAGCGGTACCAATAGGCAGGACACGAACTCTGTCCGTGCGCGTCCGGACCGATGTAATAGAAGGCCATATTAGATGCATGGATGAGTCGAGCAAGACGCGTTTGTCCGAATGGGTCAAGCCCCTGAAACGCCGCGTACGCCCCTTGTGTCCGTGCGAACAAGTTTGAACACACTCAGACCGAATGTGTTGGGCCGGTGAAAATGCCGTTAGTGCCGTGATTTTGAGAAAAAGTTTGTGGCGTATTTTTTATCGAGTAATCATTTGGTAAGAGCCACCGTGGGCCATTGGTTGTTCAGCCGCCGAGTGCGTAAAAAAAGGCCTACGAGAGCATTGGAGCACGGCGGAGCGGAATTGCACAGAAGAGAAGGAACACGCACAACCACTGCGCCCAGAGCCAAAATTTTTCGACCTGGCGCCTCCGGGAACGAAACTGCAGCCCATCCCGCCAATCTATCGCGCCGAGTTTTCCGCCACGTCACCGATCCGCGGCACCTACCCGCGGATCGCCATCTCATCCATCCATTCTGTCCACATCGAACGGCAGGCGTCGACCTCCCCCACGTCTCGTTCCCTTTAAAACCCCGTCCACCCCTTCCCCCAAATCACCAGTCCAACCAGCGCCACCAGCACCACCACTCCTCCACTTCCATCCCCTCAAAGCAAAGAGATCTCGTCAGCCATGTCGGGCCGCGGCAAGGGAGGCAAGGGGCTCGGCAAGGGCGGTGCCAAGCGCCACCGGAAGGTGCTCCGCGATAACATCCAGGGCATCACCAAGCCGGCCATCCGGCGCCTAGCTCGCCGTGGCGGCGTGAAGCGCATCTCCGGGCTCATCTACGAGGAGACCCGCGGCGTCCTCAAGATCTTCCTCGAGAACGTCATCCGCGACGCCGTCACCTACACCGAGCACGCCCGCCGCAAGACCGTCACCGCCATGGACGTCGTCTACGCCCTCAAGCGCCAGGGCCGCACCCTCTACGGCTTCGGCGGCTAGAGGCTCGCCGTCTTCTTCTTCGTCCCCGCCGCCTGCTGCAGATGTCCGCCTGTGCTCACCACTCTTGCGGTCAAGAATGCTTAGATGGAATGAAATCCACCCCGCTCTGTTTAGTCATGTTTCCTTAGTAGTATATCGATCTGTATCGTGAAATCGTGGAACAAAGTTGTTCGAATCTGAATTTCGAAGTCTGACTTGTTTCTGTGCAAATGTTGTGCCTCTCCTCTTGTGCGAGTTGTTTGCTCTGCCCGCTGAATATGTGCTTGTGACGATTGTTGTTTCTTCTGTAGCGTTGTCTGAAGTCAATTGCCTGTCATTTTGTATTAAGTCTGCATTTCAGAGAAGAGCCACGGTTCCTTCTCTGAACAGTAGCACGACAAGTACAAGTTAGATTGATATTCACCGCCAATTCACGACCATTCTTGTTGTTTGGCTTAAGTATACTCTTGTACAATACAAATTCGTCTGAAGGCAGGATATGCACATATACTGAAGTACACAACAGAAGACCCTGTCATATTGTAATATTAACGCAGCCAAAATCCAACAGTCGTGAATATTCTTAACACGACTGTTGGATTTCATTCTCTAACTATTCTCAACTATTCTCTAACTATTCTCTAACATTTCACGGCTTGTGTTATTTTCCAACAACAAGTCGTGAAATGTTAGAGAATAGTTCATGATCAGAGGATAGCCGTGACCCGATAAATAACCTGCAAAGGAGAAGACATAATATTATTAAAAATCTTGTCATTTCTACAAAGCCATAACGATCAAATAATGACAAGCGCTCCTACCCTAATAAAATACTGTATTTATCATCAACTCCATGCAACCAATTATAAAAAACATTGGTCACTAAACGTGAAGGAGATAAACGAGAAGCTATTTGGGTGAATGATCATATATGACGAGCAAATTTACATTGGAAGAATAAATGATGAATTGACTCATCGTGACAAAAATCGCATTGTGTACTATTATGCCAATTCATCTTTACAAGATTATCTTTAGTAAGGATTACACCTTTACGTAGATACCAAGCGAATATCTTTGTTTTAAGGGATATTTTTCACTTTCCAAATTTTATTGTTATCATCGACCGGAATATTAGGTTGAACCAATGCTCTATACAGTGAGCCAACTAAAAATTTACCACTCTTATAATTTTGTCCACACCGTTCCACAACTATATCGTGGATAATCGTAATAACAAATTGTTCCAAGATACCAGTCGAGGACCTATAAGACTTATTCTGAAAGACACATTAAAAGGATTATCTTCCGTAACAGTGAAAGTGTATCCCCTTTGTGTCTAACAATCGAATATAGAGCTGGATATTATTCGCGAAGAGAAGTTTGGGCAAGCCATTTATCGTCCCAAAAATCTAATCTGTGATCCATTCTTAATAATAAGAATACCTAAATATAAAAAATGCTTTTTAATCACCATTAGACCAGTCCAAAAATATGAGTCACCGGGTTTAAAAAATTAGACCCGATCTTAACCACCAAAAGGATGCTCTTGGCAACGTTGTAGTACACGCTAACTGAAGCATAGCCAATGTTCGAAGTCGTGACAGCTATGGTGGTGCTTGTCTCGCCGGGTGCGACTTCTCTGGAAATTCAAATACGCGTAGTTAGGCGAAAGAGTGGAAGTCTGTGATTGAGCAAACTGACGTCTAAGGACACGTACGTGGCTCCATCACGAGACTCAAGGTTTAAGCACACGCGCTCCATCACCCGACGCCATCTAGATAAGGTACACTATAGTAGTAGTAGGTGTTGTTTTCCTCCGTGGCTTGGCTTGGTGACATGTCATTCTCCATGCAATAACTTTCAAGCAGAAATGGCCCACGTGACGGCGGCCGTTCCTTGCACGACGATAATGTTACAAGTGATATTCTTGAAATAAAGATAAAAGATATGGGATCTTTTCAGAAAATAATTAAAATATACTCCTAAAAGATATGGATGACATAACTTTATCCGGTGGACTACATCCAAGAGAAAAAGACAAAGTAATTAAAAAAGAGAGAGAAAAAGACAGAGAAATTAAAAATATTAGGTAGCTTCAGTATGCAGAATTTGTATCTATGCGAATGGCGATACTTTGTCGAACTAAAGCTATCCAACAAAAGATGTTTAATTCATTTTTTTTTGGATTATCTAGGTGCCATTTCTACTTTATCATCCTAAAAAATCATACTCCATCAATCTAGAAATAAGTAACTTAAATTTATCTATATCCGCATATATCTAAATACAGTGCAGAGCTTCAGCCCGGCATGCTGCCCGGGCTTCGGCTCCTAATCTCCTTTGAGGTCTATCAAAAAAGCTTAGTCTAAATAAGATTTTCTTGGGGCAAATTCTGGTCCAAACAACTATATCTAAACCTTTTTCAGGCTCAACTATGAGGCAGGCACCGCCATTGCTTAAATATTAAAACATGTCTAGATACATGCGAATCTAAATAAATACAAGTCATTTATTTTTAGACGGAATGAGTACTAGTTTTTTCTAGCAGATTGTAAAATAAGTTAACCACTGCAATGCGAGCAATTGTAATTTTCTTTAGAGGAAGCAACCACAAATTGATAGCGTCTAAGTTTCAACCGACGGATAATCAACTAGTCCTCGGTCAATTCTAAAAATTGTTCATGTACATGTAATAATTTTTTCACACGGTGCAAGCAAAAGCAACCGAGTATTTGTTTCTAGAGTTCTAAACATATAAATCGTGTCAATGGATCGCTTACGATATCGACTAAGAAATTTCTAGTTATCTAAGGATTAACAAAACCATATTCTCACTTCATCTTTCACACTTTATTCCAGTAATTTAAGTCCGCCCCATCCTGGTTTATCTGCTTCAGAAGTACTACAAATGTTTTGTATCAAATTAAACGAAATGTTAAACTAGTTACTTGGGTAAGGTGTCAAGTGTGATTCCATTAATATAATATTTTAGTTCGTTTGGGAATTTCTTGTTTAGTTTTTGTCTAGAATTTTGAACTAAAAATTCTAGATAAATTATAACGGAGATATTGGTGAAATCCCACTTACATACTATTGTATGTTTTCTACAACAAAGAAAAATGTCTACTCTCTGATTCAAATTATTTAATTCAAATTTATATTCATATGTACTTTCTCCGTTTCAAAATATAAGATGTTTTAGACTTTTTTAAAACACATGTATCTACACTTTTTAGTACATGTTTACTATATACCTTTTAGTGTAAGTTATCCTATTTTGCTCCAAACCGTACACTAAAAAATATGTAGATACATGCTTTCAGAAAAAAAGCTAAACCATCTTATAATTTGAAATAGTTACATTCAGATATAGACAGATCTGAATCAATTAATTATTTACGAGTCTAAATAAATATGAGTTAATTAATTTACCGAATCGTATGACCCTTCCCTTTATACTCCGAGAATTCCCCCATAGAAATCGAGTGGAAAATCCTTTTTCCTTCTGGACGCCAGCCGACCTCGATTAGCTGTTAAACTGGTCTGTCACAAATTTCAGAAGCCGACTCCACGAACCAAAGACCGACGACTGCCGCGCCTTGCTTCCTCCAGTACGCTCCTCCCGCCTGGTCTCCGCCTCGTAACCCCGTCTCCATGGCGGCGGCGGCGGATGTCTACACGCCAGCGCCGGCGCTGCAGCACCGGGGGCAGGCGGCGTGGCGGGCGGTGGTGGGGTGGCTCGGTTTGCTCCTGCAGGTCCTTATCGGGGTCATCCGCGGCGCGCCCTCTTTCTTGGGGAAGCTCCTCAAGTTCCTCGGCCTCCGCCACCCCTTCCTCTCCGCCGCCCCCGCGGTGGCCTTCGCGCAGCTCCCCTCCCAGGCTCCCGCTGACGAGCTGCGTCCCCTGCCGCCCCTGTCTCCGCCGCCTGGGCGGCTCACGGTACGGACGCGCACGAAAGTATAATTGACCTTGGGCAGTTGGGCTCTGGGAGTTTGCGTATGTTGGGGATCATCATCTGTGTGGTTGGTGTTTATGGGGTTAGTGGTTGACTGTAGCTAGTAAACTTGGTTCTGGTTCTAGAAATTGATCGCTGTGTAGTGTTGACCAAGGTTAATTTTGAGGTGAAATGGTGGTATGGTTTTGATTTATTAGGCATGGTTAACTGATTAGCTCTATGTCTACCTTCAACAGAATGGTAGGCTGTAATTGTCTGCTTAATTTGTTGTTTTAGTTATCAAGTCTTCTTCAGTGAACTTCCTTGCTACCTGCATAACCTGTGAAGTATTTTCTTCAGGTAGTGCTGGACTTGGATGAGACGTTAGTCTGTTCATACGAGTCATCGAGCCTTCCTGCTGCCGTGCGCACCCAGGCGGTCGAAGCAGGGTTGCATTGCTTTGACATGGAGTGCATATCATCTGACAAGGCAAGCATGAGGCCAACTTTGTGCTTACTGTTTTAGTTTAGTTCTCACTTTCTAGGGAGGTACTTATGGGAATTTGTATCTTTTTCGTGTAAAGGATGCCCAAGGCAGACAGAGGGTGAACCATGTGACTGTATTTGAGCGTCCTGGTTTGCACGAGTTTTTGCAGAGAACTAGTGAATTCGCTGATCTTATACTCTTCACCGCTGGTTTGGAAGGTTTGTCCTCCCGAATATTCATGTTGCTCTCATCAAGAGCCAAGATGATTTCAATGCATCATAATTGATTTGTGCTGCCGCCAGGATATGCAAAGCCTTTGGTGGACAGGATAGATGCTCACAACAGGTTCTGTCACCGTCTCTACAGACCATCAACTGTTAATACGTAAGTTGTCATTAAAATTCCTGTAAGGTATAGATAATGGACAGTTTTGTTCCTGACTTCAACAGTATTATAACCACTTTGGTGGCAGTCATTTGTGCTCATGGAATTTTGGTTTGATTGGTGCCAACTAATAAGTCCAAACCATTTTAATTATTACGGTGTGCATTATTTAAGGTACAGTACCAGTATATACATATCCAAGATTGAAACAGTCTCTTTTTTTAATCAATTGAATCCACATATTTTTTTGCAGAATCTATTGAAACCATTATTTTTCCAGAAATGATTGAAACCAGTTCTATTGGGTGCACATTTGCACTGAACTGTTTGCCAGCATAAGCATTCATGATATTAATTTTTGCATGCTACCTTTGCCTGATGTTATCATGTTTTATATCCCGTCAACTTGTATATGTGGTTGATCATTCTGTTCATGTCTTTCTGTACGAAACTATGCTTTCTGCTGCATTAGTTGAGCTGATTCAGTTTTCTAATGCTGTGATACTCTCAATTCCAGGGAATACAGAGACCATGTAAAGGATCTTTCTTGTCTGTCGGAAGATTTCAGTAGAATTGTACTTGTCGATAACAATCCATATAGTTTCCTACTACAGCCGCTGAATGGGATACCGTGCCTTACGTTTTCAGCTGGACAGCCCGTGGATAATCAGGTAAAGCGATACTGTGGATAGTATATCATTCTTTGCTTCTAAAATTAGTTTCCAGTACGTGTTATTGAACCAGTTATGTTCCTGAAATTTTAGCTCATGGGAGTGATCTTTCCTCTACTCAAGCACCTTTCTATCCAGAAGGATGTTAGACCGGCACTATATGATACATATCATATGCCAGAGTGGTTCCGAAGACATGGGATCATCCCACATATTGATCAGGCAACATGAGTTTCACAGCAACTGAATTGGGTTATTAGGTGAAAGCTCAAAGGCGAGCTGCTCTGCTCGGCAGCATACTTGTACATTTTTATTCATTTAGTTCTTTCCGTACGGGCAATTGTTCAAACGGAGTAACCTTTCCCAGAGAGAAGGAAAGAAAATGCAACGTAGGTTTTGACAGACATTTTTTATGTCATGAACCTTAACTTATTGTTGTATAGCATGCTGTTGTTGATGGTTGAGACTTGAGATAATCTGGCTGAAGGTTTTCTATGTGTATGAGGGAGTAAATATCTGCAAGTTTGGTCAAGGAAAGAAAATGCAATGTAGGTTTTGACAGACATTTTTTATGTCATGAACCTTAACTTATTGTTGTATAGCATGTTGTTGTTGATGGTTCAGATAATCTGGCTGAAGGTTTTCTATGTGTATGAGGGAGTAAAGATCTGCGAAGTTTGGTCAAGGTTCTGCATCAGTGATTACCTAGCAACTGCATACGCATTTGTGATCTTAGTCGCTTGTTGAGGTTACAGTTCCTCTTATTACGGTTTTACATGGTGGAGTAACTTTATATTTGTGGTATGTAGTCCTCCGTCTGTATGCTCGACTAGTGGCCATTCTTTCAGAAGCTTGGCAACAACTCAACGACGAATCAGTGCCATGGCATACTAAGTTTGAGCTTATTGTAACTTGATCAGAACCTTTGGGTTACTTTTGATGAAATGATGTGAAAGAGGGCTTTTTTGAAACTTTAAAATCAAGTTTTCAAAAAATTTAAATAAAGTCCTCTAGTGAGGACGGCCCCCAAAGGCATTTTTCTCCCACCCATCACACTAAGTCGTAGTGAATAACATAACACGCAATTAGTAGTCTAGCGGCTCAGCTTTCTCGTCTACCGCTGCCACCGCGACGTACAAGTGATGAAGTCTCAAAGGGTTTTTATGGTAGCAAGCATTCATCGCTCGTCGATGCTAATGGATCGATAGCAATAATGCCTCGATACCCTAACAACTAGGCTACCGCGTTCTAATTAAACTTGCTCAGCACGTATGCGAGAACGTCTCTATCTAACATTTTATATGGTGGATAACTTAACTCACGTGTTAGGATGGATAATATTTTGGTCCGTAAAAATTTCATCGAAATATATCAACATGAGATATAGTTTTACAACAATGAAAACAAATCTTAAATCGGATAAACGATTTGATATACAAAATATTTTAAAATTTTGGTATGATTCTAAGCTGATTGACAGCACATGTCCATACTTCCTACCGGGATTTACAACCTAACGACAAGTCTGAGAATAGAATTTTCGTAAAATAATATGATGTCTGATCGTGACTGATGAAGCTGACAAACAAAAATATAATTCTCGGGGTTACTAGTCGTAACTAAAAAATAAATGAAAGAAACTGAAAAAATAAAAAGGAGTTGTAATTTCTTTGACACATTGCTATGGATGAGTATTCAGGCTAGTGAGCGACACGACCTGAGTCCAGCAACGATCAAATCATCAATTGCAACTCCTTTGCCCCCCACTAATAGCGAATTACGCTTGGGTTACAAGCCCACGCTACTCAGGCTCGGCGAAGGAGAGGACGAGCTCTACCCTTTTAAACGAGTCACAAACATCCTGTCGTACCGATGTGGGACTAATCCCCGCGCCCGACCCGGTGCTCGTGCTCCCCGTCTCAAATCCATCGGGCCAGTCCAGATTGGATGAACTCCTCGCCGCTGCAGCTCCGCCCTGCGCAGCTCTCGTTCCCACCCCCGCGAGCTTCGGTGAGCAATCGCCATTCCCTTCCCCGTCCTCCCTCCCTCGAATCCGCCCCCTTTCTCAACTCTCCTCCACGAATCCGTCCCCGTAGTGGAAAAGGATGGATATCTCCGGCTACGGTGCCGCCTCAACGTGTTGTCTTCCCTCTTCATCGCCGAGGTAAAATGCTGTCCGCGTTTGCTCATTGTTTTGCTCATTTGCTTCATTTAGGTTCATCGCTGAGATTCTTCCTCAGATGCGATGGTTGCGCCTCAACGTGTTGTCTTGTCTTTTCACCGCTGAGGTAAAATGCCGTCCGCTATTAGTACCTTTTATTTTTATTTTGCTAGTTCGCTTCATTTAGGTTCATTGCTGAGATTCTTCCTCATATGCGATGGTAGCTTGATCTGAAGTCTCGATCCCCTCGCCAAGAAGCACCGCCAGCAACCCCTTTTTGCGTCCCAAACAACCCTGTCAGACAAGTGAAGCGAGCAGCCTGGCCAAACGACGACCACCACACACTGTGCTACTGTGCTAGCCCGACACTAACGCTGGCAAGTATGCCATTACAACAATTTGTACCATTGGCAGCATGCAACCTTTTGTGCTACCAACATGCAATTAGCGAACTATCCTTTTCTATCGTTGATGCATTTTGTGTTGACTTTGGAGACTCTTAAACTAATAAACTATTTTTTTATACTTTGGACAAAGATAGAATGAGCCCTGTCTTATAACTAGTTGATGCTTGTATCATTCAGTACATAGATCATCAGGATTATTTGTTTTTAGACTGTCATAATGGTTGCTTCTTTATTAGGTAGCAAGGTTGTTTTTTGTAACTCCATTAACAAGTGCATAGACTGTCATAATGGTTGCTTCTTTGAGACTTCAGAATGATATTCATGAGGTATATCACTGAGGTATGGTAGGCCCATTTGTTTGTCCAAGGCCGAAAACCTTTGTGCGTGGCCTGAAGTTTTCAAGTATTAGTATTGCTTATCACATGAGTTTTATTTTGTTACTGCGCTAAGAGAAATTCATGGTTGTAACTTCTTATGCTACTGTATCAAAACACAGTTAATCTTTTTAGCTTGCCGCATATCTCTGATATCAGCTGTTACTCGGAAAGAAATTGCACTCCACATTAGAACCTTTTGCACTAATGCACCACCGTGCAATTTTGCAGGATGCAATTTCCTTTGCTAGGAACACTTTCTGTTGTTTGTTTTGGTCATTTGTGTTGTCAGCGCATTTTTCGCATCTCAACCGAAATTTATGCTGATTAGTGGAATGCCGTGTAATTTTAAAATGTTCATATAGTTTAATTATTTACTTCTAGGTACCTGCTTTGTGTGATTCTTTTCTATATACAATGATAGATAGTTAATAGATAACATATCGCTTGAATTTCAAAAAAATGACATTGAATGTATTGGATTCACCAATTGCACAATCTGTATAAACCTTTTGCATTTGGCCACCATGCAAATTCAGGTATAGGTCAGGGCAACTCTGACCTGATGGAAAGAATTAGGAATAGCACTTATCGGTGTGATTCTTTTTACAATCCCCAAGCACAAATCGCACTCACGTTGCGAAGTTGTTGCACTTACACCAGTGTGCAACCTCATCACAAAGAATGTGCAGCTGAAACTCATTTGGACTTTTATGATGCCTAGCACCCAAACATGCCTTCTGAAATTCCTGGATTCATTTTTATGTCTTTTCTGTTCACTTTACACTTCTACTCAACATATTCTCGGATTTTGCAACATTGCAGTCTGTCTATTGTTTCACATATCCCAGAAAGGAAAGTCTGTTTCGAATAAAACTTCTAGAAGTGTGGCCGTGGGATGACAAAACGTTGGATACATGAAAAGTGCCTAGAATCTTCTTAAATTCCAGGGGCCTGCAGTTACTGGAACTAAAAGGTGACTGGTTTTGGGCTAAATACCAGGCACCTGTTTGTTAGTCAGACCCAAACATTTTTATCTAGATTTTATGAAGACAACAAATTAGCTAGTTTTCCTCCTTGTTTTGTCTATTAGTTCCATGTTAAGGTAGCAGGCTCCATTAACTATTCCTTTTGTTTCTGGGTGTAGAGGAGAACTATCAGCAGTTCTGCTTTGTAACATTTTGGATCATTGTGTCAAGGGAACAAACAATAAACCACCTTTTGTATCGTTGATGCATTTTTTGTTGGCTTTGGAGACTCTTAAACTATTTTTTGATACTTTGGACAAGGATGATTGAGCCCTGTCTTAACTAGTTGATGTTAATCTGTTTTTTTTACGGAAGTCGATGTTAATCTGTTGATGTGGCCTGTGGATAAGGGTTTCCTAGCTTCATGTCCAAGAAGCGTGCACTGTAGTAAAATAAGTACCCTCTGAACCCAACAATTGACATGATTTGTACCATTCAGTACATAGATCATCAAGGTTATTTGTTTTTAATCTAGGCTATGGACATCAAATTATCTATTCATCATTAACAAGGTTTTTTAAACATCATTAACAAGGGTCCTTAATAGACCGTGGACTTGCATGCTAAGACTTCAGAATGATATTCGTGGGGTATATCACTGATACATATCATTGTAGTGAATGCACCATGGATTTCGAGTCGAAAGACTAGTCGCGACTAGTCGACGAGTCGCATTTACAAGGTCGACTCAGCCAGTCGACTCGACTCATTTGATGAGTCGATCGAGTCGATCGACTAGTCTTGACTAGTCCAGGTTTGTGAGTCGATCGACTTAAAAAACGACCCCACATGTCATATTTTTTTCTATTCTTTCCTCCCCTACATATTTTCCCCAGTGAAACCTAGATCCAGAGACGGTTTCCCCCGCTCGACCCCAAAACGCATCTGGCCTTCTCTCCCTTGGCCGCCGCCTCTGCAAGAACCGGCCGGCGCCGGCGCCAGCTCCTGTGAATGCCTTGGGATATCTCTGGCTGGGACATGGTGCTTCCTGTGAATGCCATGGTGAGGAGCAGACCAGCAACAACCGGTGGAGGAGAGGACAAGGGAAGTAGAGGGATTGTTACCTGCAGCAGCCGTGGAGGAGAGGAGCAGACCAGCAGCAGCCGTGGAGGAGCAGACCAGAAGCAATCGGGGGAGGAGCAGAAGACCAGCAGCAGCCGACGGTGGAGGAGGCGAGGAGCTCGTGGCAGACAAGGATCTTGTGGCGGAGGAGGAGCTCGTGGAGGAGCTGGCGCCGGCGCCGGCCGGTTCTTGCAGAGGCGGCGGCCAAGGGAGAGAAGGCCAGATGCGTTTTGGGGTCGAGCAGGGGAAACCGTCTCTGGATCTAGGTTTCACGGGGGAAAATATGTAGGGGAGGAAAGAATAGAAAAAAATATGACATGTGGGGTCGTTTTTTAAGTCGATCGACTCACAAACCTGGACTAGTCGAGACTAGTCAAGACTAGTCGATCGACTCATCAAATGAGTCGAGTCGACTGGCTGAGTCGACCTTGTAAATGCGACTCGTCGACTAGTCGCGACTAGTCTTTCGACTCGAAATCCATGGTTAGCACAGAATGGTATGCAAACAAATTAAAGCTCACCGAAGGAGGCAAGGCAGCTGAAGCAACTGTGATCTCTGTGTCATTTTGGCAATCAGTGGAGCTTTGTATGAGAGCTTCACAGCCACTTCTTAAAGCTTTGAGGATTTCTGATGGTGATGAGACACCAGCTATGGCCGAAATGTGGGCAGCCATGGATGTTGCAAAGACACACATAAAAGAAGCTTTGGCACACAAGCAAAACCTCCTAGATCAAGTTGTAGCTATTATTGATAGAAGGTGGGATAATCAGATGGAACAAAAGCTACATGGGGCTGCATTGTTCTTGAACCCAAATAAATTCTTTGCCATTAGGGAGACCAACAAAAGACTAGCCAGCCGGCTCCGTTCAATGTTCAATGATGTATTGTGGAAGATGGTTATTGACGATGAGCTACAAGATACTATAAGTAGGGAGGCTGATGACTATGAGCGGTCGGAAGGTGATTGTTTCTCCAAGCCAATGGCAATTAGAGACCGTGGGAAAAAGAGTCCTAGTGAGTCTTCTTGATGTTTATTTTTTCACTCTATGTTTCTTTTTTTTGTGCTTATCTTTCATGCTCAACTTGCTGATTTTGTAGTTCTTTGGTGGGGAGCAAATGGTGGCCTTGCTTTTGACCTCCAATCTCTTGCAAAGAGAATCATTAGTCTATGTTGTTCAGCATCTGGCTGTGAGCGCAATTGGAGTGTCTTTGCTCATGTAAGTATCTATTAGTTGGCTCATTGGCTGGTTAGACTAGTTCAGGTTTTAGCTACTTAGTTCTCAGTTCTCACATATTTGTGTGCTTGCACCTTGCAGATCCATACCAGAGGGAGAAACCGCCTTGAGTACAAGAGGTTGAACAAGCTATCATATGTCTCCTACAACCGGCAAATGGAAGCTAGGTTTCAAAATCTGCGTGAGCAAGGCTCCAAAGCAAATAAGTCCAACCCACTTGTCCTAGAGGAGTTTCAATGGGATAATGAGTGGGTTGATATCAATGCTGAAATGGTTCATGAAGATCAAGCTCAAGTCATGGACGGTGACACACCACTACTTTGGTCTCAAGTTGATGAAGCCATGGGTGCATCAACTACTCTAGCAGGTCACAACTTTCCTAGGAGAGCCCGTGGTGATCTTGGCGAGTCTAGTGCACGTATTGCACGACCCATTGGCCCTTATCTCACCTACACTAGGAACCACTCAAGAACAAGGCTGGTTGTGCATGATGAAGAGTTAAGGGCTGAACTGGAAGCGGTAGAACTTGACAAAGACACGGCGGAGAGTGAAGATGATAACAATGATGATGCAAATAATGATCAAGTTCAAGACGTCGAGTTTCAGATTGATGACATGGTTCTTGAGGAATGATTGCTTGAAGATGTGTTGAACTTATTTACTTGCATTTGGACCTGGTTGATGTAACTTAATGTTGGACCTGTTGTGTTTGTTTAATTTCAGTGTTGAACTATTTGCTGCCTTGTTCTTGGCTTCTTGCTATTGCTATGTATGATATTTGATTGTTGGGCTGGACGCCTGGACTGCTAGAGTAGTGGTGTCAATGCAAATTTGATTGATGTCTATCTTTTGTAGGCTGCTGGTTCATGGACAAGAGGAAGGCCTTGGCCATTGGAAGGAATTGCCCAGGTTTTCCTCAACTCCCCTTTCCCCAGCCTTATATTTATAATTTTATATCCTACATTATACATATTAGTAATTTAGTATTAAACATGAGTCTTGCTGAGTCGAGACTAGTCTTGACTAGTCTCTGAGTCGCTGCCCCAGAACGACTCGTCGACTCGAAATCCATTGCACGTATTTACACGAAGTGTGTAGTTGTTCATGGAACATACATGGTAAATTCTTGTGAGAATTTACTCTGACTTGATGATAGTCTAATTGTCACAAATTTCACTTTTGCTTCAATCAATGCAACCATTTATTTCTCACAGATATGGGTTTACACTTGCCAGGGATTTCTCTTTTGCTAGTCGAATGGTAAGAGGGACTACAGCTTATGATTTCATCATTGCTCTAGTAATTTTGGCAGACCTTTTTGCTTCTTGGAAGAAATGTTAGTGGCCACTGGCCAGTAGGTAGTAAGATAATGGCTAGATCATGGTCATTACAGCCAACTCTAGTTCTTGGGGATATTTGTTTTTCCTAACAGTATACAGTATATAGACGCTGGCGATCGGTCACAATCTTTTTAATGATTATGTCTTAAAATTATTCTATAACTTGCCAGGCGTGTACATATAGCTTTTTCAGAAACTGTGAAATACAGAGATCCTACTGTGATGTGGCTTCTAGTCGAAGTTTTGCTGCATAAAGCATAGAATTTAAATGCCTTTCTGCAGAACAAATATTGTTTATTGACCTTTGTATGGTTTATTTAAATGCCTCATCAGTATTGTTGAAGGGGCAGTAAGACAATAGATGTTTGCATTTTGCATGCTTTGGCTCTTTGTTCCAATAGTCAATTTCTGTTTTTTGGATGTACAGACAATTTACAACAGGGAAACAGATCAGAGCCGTTGATTTGGGTTTGGCACCATAAGTATTGTTGATGAGGCTGAGAAGGCTGTAGAGATGTTCCACCGCTATGTGCGTGTACTGGGCTATTTTCTTCACATATTCTGAATCTTAGAAAAATGATATCTCTGTTCATTTTTTACTTATCACCTGGAAACTGAAACTACACCTTCAACCCTTACCTTTTGCACATTCATGTTAGCAAGGCTTATTTAGAGTGAAGTGAAAATAAAATATCTTTCAACTAAAATCCAGGCACCCATGTATGGAACTGGCTTCTGATCTTCCTCTGGTTCTACCTCAAACGAATTACAGGTCCTCTGTTATGTGCAGATGACCCTAGAGATGAGGTTACGGCTGCAAATATTGAGGCGGAAGAGATGATCAAGGTGGCAAATCGCACCGGCTATGAGTTCATCTGCCATTGAGGAGCTTGACCATGGATGGTTTTGGTGCCTAGAGGTGGTGTTGCCACTCTTCATGATCATGGTGAATGTAGAAAGTAGCAAGCCAATAGTGTAGCAATCAAACTGTAGATGTAGAGAGATTTTGTATTGACAGGAAATGGTGACGTGTTCAATGAGCTATCTGGAGAACAATGTGGTTTTCAATATTCCTCATGATAGCTTTTAATTTTTGGACAAATATACCACATATTAAACATCTTTTCCCGTTCATTTTGAGTTGGACAAATATACCACATACAAAAGCTGGACTTTAAATTTAAATCCTTTAAACGGTGGCCGCAAGATTGGAACCCCAATAACTTAAATGACTAAACATAAATTTCGATAGATTTCAACAGTTTTCAAACCGATTTCATACATAGTTCATAGTACAATTTAGCTAAAACATAGACGAAATTAACCTAAACTTAAACATTGGCGTCGAGGTCGTTGCCACCATCGGTAGTCACCTAGCCACTTCTCGATCTCCTCGTCGGTGTCGAGTTTGTCCTCGTCGTCCTCAAGGTCGATGGCGACAGGAGTTGATGAGGCGGACGCTAGGCGAAGACGAAGACGAGGCGGCCACTGTGGAAGACGTCGCCGCTGCCGAGGACGCTTGTGCGTGATTGGCTTTTTTGTTGGCGTACTTGGCGTACGCCACGGCCTCCTCCGCCACGATCTCAGGGTTCAGCCGCCTGAGCTCAGCCATGTGCGCCTAGTCGTTGCGCTCGGCCTTGATGCGTTCCCATGCCTCGCAGTCCTCCCTCGTCATCTGGGCCATGTGGTCGCGTCTGGGCGGCATAGATATCTCTAGCACCGGCTCCTTGCAGCCGAGAGGGTAGTTGAGCTAGCCGCAGTGGCTGCCGTGGAGGCGAATGTCCCCGACGTTGTGCCTCCACGCGGTCTGGGCAGCCGCCTGGTAGGTCCCTCGGCAGATGCGCCGACCGGTGTTCCGGTCGGTGATTTCGGTGACCCAGGTGCCCCACTCCCGCTACCAGACGCCGTGGTAGACGGCGGCAGAAGGCCTGCGGGGACGGAGGTTGGCGCTGCGGATGGGAGGTGGGGAGCGGCGGCGTGAAGGTTTCGGCCATCTTCCGGCACGGATGCGGTGAAGGTGGGCGATTTGGCGGTGGTCGGAGAACTTTTTGTCACCACTTGGAGGCCGAGCAGGTATAGGTGGAGGTGGGAATTTTTTTGTCAACGATATCGTAAATATAGGCCGCTAAGCGGTTTTAGCGGTTCGAGGACGCTATAACCGTTAGTGGAGAAAAAATGGGCCTCTAAAGCCCTTTTCGGCTTCGCTTCTTTTTCGACTTCGGTTAGAGATGCTCTAGCCAGCTTTACAAAGGCTCTCTAGACATCCTTTATTAGTTTTGGCGACAAAAATGCTTTGAATTTACCATCAGGCGCTTTTTAGCCGTGTCACTATGAGCGCTTTTTAGCCGACAAATAACGAATTTACCATCAGGTGCTCCCTCGCCGCCGACCGATGTTCTCGACTTGCCTCCCTACCCTCGCTGTGCGGAAGCTATTTAAGTGCCATTTACATCCCTACCGACGTGGAGCAGCAGCTTGAGGTTGGAGGGGGGCTTCAGAAACTGAAAAAGCAAAAAAGGAGTTGTAATTTCTTTGACACATTACCCCCGGCACATCACTGAGGATGAGTAATCAGGTTAGCGGGCGACACGACCTGAGCGCAGCAACGGTCAAATCATCAATTGTACAACTCCTTTGCCCCCCATTAATGGCCAATTAGGCTGGGGTTACAAGCCCACGCTGCTGGGCTCGGCGAAGACAGAACTGAGGGCTAGCATTTTAAACCAGTCACGATCCTCTTCAATTAGCGACGTGGGACTAATCCCGCTACTCCTCGCCGCTGCCCTCTCCGCCCTGCCCCTGCGCAGCTCTCGTCCGCAACCCCGTGAGCCGTCCTGTCGCCCTTAACCTCGTCCTCTTCCAGCTACTCCCCGACACCTCCTCTTCCCCCTCTCCTCCGCCGCCTGCCTCTCTCCCGGTTTATCGCCTCTGTCCTCGTTGCGGAGTACTCTGTCGGCGTGGAGGAGCCGACGAACCTGCTTCCGATCCTTGCTGCCGTCTTCGTCGTCTGTCACGGTGAGCCAGGATCTGAAGCTCCGCCCTTTAATAACCGGCCGTCATTGTCCTTTTCTTACAAATCCCTGCAGTTTCTTTTCGTGCTCGCCGGATCCAATTCCGGCGTTATGGTCCTTCCGATTTGGGGGAGAAGCATGCGTTCTGTTTCTTCAAGCAACACCTCCAAGAAGGAAAACGACGACAACGACGCTGCTGCCCGGACAGGTCCTAGGGTTTCCCCCGATACGATACAAGAGGTGGGAAAGAGATACACCCGACGCCCTTCAGGAAGGACGGCGACACCCGCAGGCGACGCCACGTCGGTGTCAAGACGACAAGGATTTCTCCTGACCTCTCAAAAAACCACACTCCCGGACACTTCGAATTGCTCCACCAAACTCACCGCCCACCAGCACACGCCACCACGGTCTTGCAGCCACCACCGTCGTCTCACCAAGAACCACAATGTGAGGCTGGTATGGCCGAAAAGAAGCGAACTTCGGCGGAGGTCGGCGGAACAGTGACACGCGGGAGGGAACTACCTCCACCGCTGAGGGCGATAGCCGACCGGATATAATAGCAAGGGCAAACCAGGCCCTCACTGGCCCGGCTGCGCCCAAAAAGGGCTCGTGAAGCCCCGCCACCATACTGCAGCAAGGGTGTCACCGTCGCCGCTAACCCTAGCGTTAGACCCTACCCCGCAGCCCACCAGAGAATCCGCCGCCACTGCAGATTCCCGCTGCCAAGCAGCAACGCCATCGCCACTATGGTCCCCCGGGTCTTCCGGACCGCTGCCGGTCTGAGGATCACCACCTGGGTTCGATAGGGCGAGAAAGAGCGATCATGGCGCACACGACACCTCCGTGCGGCCCACAAGACACCCGCGCAGGTCAGACGGCCACCAAATCTAGGCCCGCCCGGCCCCGATCTAGTGTTCCGGCCGCACCATAGCCAGGGGGCTGCAACTCGTTGGCACAACCGGACCTTATTAAAGGCCTCGGCCGTCTGATCGACTGAAAGATCTTATCTTGGAGTTCTAGTATGGGTCGTCGGCCCTTTCTCCTCCTCAGTAGGTGCAAACCCAGGTTCTGTAAATGATTCTAACTGCCTTGGAGCAAACCTTCTTCTGTTTGAGTATGATGGATGTTACACCCACTGCCAAATACAAGCAAAAGCTTTCTTAAAAGCTAGGAGTCAGAACGAACTCATGAAGCTATCCTTCTTCTTGGATCTCAAGATTCAAATGGAACCCCGGATTTTGGCTTGAATTTCCACTTTATACTTGAGTTAAGCAAGGCACCAGCATGGGAGAGAAGATTAAAGTGAAATTTTTTGTACTCAATGCAAGTTATTAACTTGTTTTATAATCTTCTAGGAAATGATTATAATTTTGTAGACCAATGCTAAATTGTAAGAAAAGGTAGCCCGGTAACCAAATTATCAGAATGTATCATACTACAAACAAAACATAATTAAGCAGCTCTTCAGGATTAAACGAACGGGGACGTGTCGCGAAACTATGCATCGAAGGGAGTGCTATATTTGCAAAATGATCCAAGAGAGATTATAAAAGAAAAATGAAGTTGCAAAAAATTTCGATACAAGAATTTAAAAACAAAAGAAGTTGCAAATTTGACTGTCACCCCCGGCCCACGACTCTAGGCGTGTGTTATCAGGTTTGCGGGTCCACACGACCTGGACCCAGCAACAGTCAAATTGCGCGCACTGCAACCTCTTTGCCCCCATTAATGGCCAATTAAGCTGGGTTACAAGCCCACGCTGCTGGGCTCGGCGAAGACAGAACTAAGGGCTAGCATTTTAAACCAGTCACGATCCTCTTCAATTAGCGATGTGGGACTAATCCCGCTACTCCTCGCCGCTGCCCTCTCCGCCATGCCCCTCGTCCGCAACCCCGTGAGCCTTCCTCTCGCTCTTAACCTTGTCCTCTTCCAGCTAATCCCCGACGCCTCCTCTTTCCCCTCTCCCCCGCCGCCTGCCTCTCTCCCGGTTTATCGCCTCTGTCCTCGTTGCGGAGTACTCCGTCGGCGTGGAGGAGCCGTCGAACCTGCTTCCGATCCTTGCTGCCGTCTTCGTCGTCTGTCACGGTGAGCCAGGATCTGAAGCTCCGCCCTTTAATAACCGGCCGTCATTGTCCTTTTCTTACAAATCCCTGCAGTTTCTTTTCGTGCTCGCCGGATCCAATTCCGGCGTTATGGTCCTTCCGATTTGGGGGAGAAGCATGCGTTCTGTTTCTTCATTTGGCTTCCACCAGTTCGTTCTCTGCTGATGTGCTGCCTCATTCTTGTGTGCACCGGAGAAGAACCACCTTCACCCAGGTTAGTTCCAAGTCCAAGGGAATCTGGGGCTGCTCGTTCGAGTTGCTGTTGGCCGTGGCTGGCTGCTCTCCACATTCGTTCCTCGTCTCCAGCAGACATGGATATTCCGGAAGCAGAAAGCCCGTCATGAAGGACACTTCTCTTCTCAAACTGTTTTGGGCGATGAGGCATGGCATTTAAACCTTTTGATTTGAATTCACCAGTTCCACAATCTGTATAAACTTTTTTGCATTTGACCAAACATGCAAATTCAGGTATAGGTCATCAGTGCAACTCTGACCTGATGGAAAGGATGACAGACAGCACTATATCAGTGTGATTTGTTTTCCTGTACAATCTCATGCCACGACTCGCACTCACGTTGCAAAGTTATTTCGCTTACACCTGTGTGCAATCTCATCGCACAGAATGTGCAACTGAAACTCGTTTGGACTTTTATGATGCCTACCACCAAAACACGCCCTTTGAAATTCATCAAACACGCCCTTTGAATCTCCCCATGGCGCCTACCTTTCTGCACAGCACCATCGACTACCGCCCTCGCCGCCGACCGACGTTCTCGGCTCGCCTCCCTACCCTCGCTGCCAAACGCCGCCTCGACCTCGCATCTCCAGCCTTGGCCATGCCACCGGCTGATTCGCCTCCAACTCCTGCTTCACCTCCGGCGAGTAGGGACGTAAGCGGCACACCTGTCAGACAAGTGAAGCGAGCAGCCTGGCCAAACGCTGACCACCACGCACTGTGCTACTGTGCTAGCCCGGCACTGACGCTGGGAACGCCGACTTTCTCGCTCGCGTTACCAGACCGAGTTTTCGCGTTTGGCTAAAATTTAGTCGAATACAGCAAAATTTTGGAAAATATAGACGGATTTCATTAATATAGGGCGAATTCATAGATATTACAGCGAATTCAGGCGAACACCTGAATTTAAACTACATTTAGGCTAAATAATAGCTAGAAAAACTTAAAAGGCCGCCGCCGATGCCGATGCCGGACGCTGCTTCTACATGCCGAAGTTGTCATAGAAGCAGGTGTAGCCGGGATCAGCCTTGCCGTCGTCGTCGCTCGGCGGCTGCGGTGGGCGGGAGCTGCCCTGGCCGTCGTCGCCACACCTCCAGGGCTGGTAGGAGGGGCCGGCCTCTTCGTCGTTGTCGAGGACGACGAGCAGGGCGCCCTGGTAGGCGAGCTCGCGGCCAGCCCAGGCCTGGCGCTCGGCCTGCTCCTGCTGGCGCTGGACACGGCGTCGCTCCGTACCAGACGAGGATGTCCGGCAACGCAGGCTCCGGCGGGGGCGCGGCGTCACGGAGGGATTGCTCCATCGCCATTATCATGGCAAAGGCATCCTCGTCGAAGGGCACCGCCCATTCCACCGGCTCCGGCTTTGGCTGGCGAACACGGAGACAGACAGTGGGCGGCGAGCGGACCGGCGTCTTCGGCTCCCGCTTGACAGGCCGGAGTAGCAGCGACGCCGCTGGCGCGGACCCTGACGAGCGAGAGGCCGAGGCTGCGGACGAGGAGGAGCTGATGCTGGCCATCCTCCTCGGCAGCCAGTTGGCCGGAGGATGGCGCCTCGCCCTTGTCACCGGCGTCGGGTTGCGGGGGAAGCCGAGCCGAGGGTTGTTGCCGGCGTGGATGTGCTCCAGCACGGCGGCGAGCGTCCGCCCAGGAGCACTCCACCATCGCCGCCGTGCCGCCGCGTTGTCGCGCTTCGGCAGCGACCCTGGCGGTCCCTTGTGGCGAGCGGGCTCCTGGAGCCGCCTGTCGGCGAAGAATTGCTCCCAGAAGAGCAGGTTGCCCGGATCCTTGGCGAGATCCGGGTCTTCCATGGCCGCGATGGAGGACTGGATCTCCTCGACGATCTCCTCGTCGGCCGGCACCGGCGGCACTGGGATCCCGCCGACGCTGAGCTTCCAGCCGTGCGGGACCCGGGTGTTCGGCGGCGCCATGTAGCCCGTGTCGTGGAGCATCCGGGCCTCCCACGGCTGGATCATGCGGCGGTCGAAGCCGTTCGTCGTCGCGGGATCTCCGGGAAACCTCTCGGCCATGGGGAAGTGGGGAAGCTGTGAGTTTGGAGTTCGACGGAGTTTGGAGTTCGCCGGAGTTGGGAGAGCGGGGGAGCTGCAAGAGTGTGATGGGAGCCGGCGAGGTGTTCGGCTTTTATAGACCGAGGCGAGCGGCGAGGGCAGGAAAAGGGGAACCGGCGGGAAGTTATTGCCCGCAGGTCCATCGCGGGAGCCGAGGCGGCGGTGGCGCGCCATTACGTCGACGCGTGGTCAACGAGACGGACAGTTAATGCCCGGCGGTCCGTCGCGGGGTTCCGAGGCGGGAGGATGACGACGACTTGGCTTCTCTCGCTGACTGGGTGGGTCCACGAGGCCGAACATTTTTTCCCGCCGGATTCGCTTCGTCCGGCGTTCCCAGGGCGTTCCCGTCGCCCCGGGAACGGCCTGGGAAGTCCAGACCAAATTAGGCCCAAATCCGGACGAAACCGGGGTCCTGGGAACGCGGCTGGGCCAATTTTCGACGTCCGGACCAAAAAAAAATGCCCTGAGAACGGCCTGCTGAGAAGCCGAGTGGAGGTGCTCTAACTAGTTGATGCTTGTATCATTCAGTACATAGATCATCAGGATTATTTGTTTTTAGCCTAGCCTCTAGACATCAAATTATTTAGCCATCATTAACAAGGTTGTTTTTTTAACTCCACTAACAAGTGCATAGACTGTCATAATGGTTGCTTCTTTGAGACTTCAGAATGATATTCATGAGGTATATCACTGATGCATATCATTGCAATAAATGCACGTATTTATACAAAGTGTGCAGTTGTTCATGGAACATACATGGTAAATTCTTTTGTGAAAAAAAAAACCTCATATTCTGCATGATGATAGTCTTATTGTCACAAATTTTACTTTTGCTTCAATCAATGCAACCATTATTTCTCACAGATATGGGTTTACACTTGCCAGGGATTTCCCTTTTGCTGGTCTAATTGTAAGAGGGAATACAGCTTATGATTTCATCATTGCTCTAGCAATTTTTGGCAACCCTTTTTGCTTTTTGGAAGAAATGTTAGTGGCCACTGGCCAGTAGGTAGTAAGGTAATGGCTAGATCATGGTCATTGCAGTCAACTCCAGTTCTTGGGGATAATGGTTTTTTCTGACAGTATATAGAGGCTGGTGATCAGTCACAATTTTTTTATCAGAATTATGTCTTACAATTATTCGTAAACTTGTCAGGCGTGCACATATAGCTTTTTCAGAAACTGTGAAATATAGAGATCCTACTGTGGCATGGCTTCTAGTAGGAAGTTTTTCTGCACAACACATAGAATTTAAATGCCTTTCTGCAGAACAATTATTGTTTCTTGACCTTTGTATAGTTTATAACGCGTAGCACTATCTGCCTCATCAGTATTGTTCGAGGGGCAGTCGGACAATACATGTTTGCATTTTGTATGCTCTGGCTCTGTGTTCAGTTTTTGTTTTGTGTATGTACAAATCATTTACAACAGGGAAACAGATCAGGGCCGTTCATTCTATACTTATAGTTTAGAAATTGAAACTACACTTTCAACGGCCATTACCATTTGTACAATCATGTTAGCAAGAGTTATTTAGGGTGAAGTGAAATTAAAATATCTTTCAACTAAAATCCAGGCACCTATGTCCGCAACTGGTTCCGGTCTTCCTCTGATTCTACCTCAAATGGATTACAGGTCCTCTGATATGTATGTATGTCCTCTGACCATAGAGATGAGGTTATGGCTGCAG